>OY728137.1:1554521492-1555193992 GCA_963277665.1 Viscum album
TTTGATGATTCAGAATTATGAATAAGATATTACATAACCAATAATATTCCATGAAATTATGAACAAATGATGAAGATTGATGATATAGTGATAGAAATAGGCATATGATGCAATATGAGATCTAGACTAACTTGCAGCACCCCCCCCCCCTATGGAATAAGATACTTGAAACGGAGTGCTAATGGAAGATATCTTGTACTTGGGGTAGAATATTAAAGATAAAGGGGATGTTATCTTCACTAAGAGATGAGATGAAATATTATTTTTTATAAAATTTTAGTAGTTTAATTTAATTAATTAATTTTTTTTTAAAATAGTTTCTACCATGAACTCATTAAAATTATTCATATTACCCATTACCTTATCAGGTGCCCTCTCTAGGTCCACTAGGTGCATGATGGACTATATAGAGCCAATCCCCTTCACTTAGGACCATTAAGTACCTAGTACTAGACCATCAATTTCCTAGTTTCTTTTATCATCAACATAGATGTCTTAAAATTAGTTTTATTTCCCAAAACAGGCCCTTGATCCCCACTTAAAACCTCCAACATTTAGAAAACAATAGAATAGATAAGTTTTCAAAAAAAAACCAAATTAATACCTCAACAATATATTGGGTGTTATATTTTGTTTGATGATTTCAATATAATGAGATGTATAATACTAATATGATGTCAAATTAATGTCTGTGGAAGTATTAATAGGTTTAGAAAGATGGTGTAAAACATACTAGAAAATTAATCAAGAATATAAGGTTTGATAATGGAATATAATACTATTTATATAAGTTTGAAAAGTATTTTTATAAGTAAGAAATATTTTCTCAAGTCTAAATTCTAATGAAACCCTAATAGAATGGGTTCTTGGAAAAATAAATTTGACCACTAATAAATTATATATGGAATATTTCTATCTAGTTTTATTTCAATGAACTATTAAAAGGAATTAATATATATTTCTATAACCATTCATAAAATTTCACATATATGTCTAAAATAAAAAGTAACAATATTTTAATTTTTTAAGAATAAACTAAATTTTTGTCTTTCAATCTGTATGGGAGTAAATGTGATATCTTTTCAAAATAGGGAACAAAAGAATCCAAAATATAATTTATTGTTATGATTTTATTAGTGATAAAGATAATAAGGGAAATTTTTTATAAAATATTTGATATTGATGATGAAGAAAAAGAAGTCGAAACCCATATTAATGAATGATGTAGTAATAGTTAATAATTTATTCTTAAATATCAATATATAGAAGGAAATGGAAAAAAATTATCAGCTAACTATGATTAATAAAAAACCAATTATATTATCATTCATTTATTTTCTCCAGTTTTATAGTTTTGATCTATTTTGTCAAGTTCATCACCATCACCTAACATAGTGGAATGTAGAATTTACGTTTATTATATATTTCTCGGACATCATTTCTTTAGTCTTTTATTGATTTCTATTGATGATACTTTCACTTGTCTAAATAATTAAGGAAATAATAATACTCCATATAATATTATTTTTTAAAAGATATTCAAGATATTTTAAATGGATTTAAATTATAACAACATAAATGTTATTTTGTATGAATATATTTATAGAGATATGTCATTTTTAATGATGTATTTACTTTTTTGTATATAATCAACCTATTAGGGGTATATAATGTTGGTTTTTATCACTCTTTATAATGTCATTTGAAAACCATCACAAAAATTTAACCAAAAATTATAGATATAATCTTCCATATGAGATCTATAGTATTTTATTCTATCACTAATTAAAAAACTCATTCATTTTGGAGAAAAATTAACCAAATATTTATTCAACCCAAAAATATCCTAAATATGGATCTATGGTGGTCCTTCCAGTATACTTCATAATATATAAAATCTTTATAAAAAATTTGTTTTACTTATTTCAGATATCCCTTTTATAGTGTTTATGAATTTACTCTTCCTAGAAAGGATGTTCATTGTATTATATATTTTTTTTAAAAACTTTTTTCATGTTCTTTCAGGTGTCTCTCACTCAGAAGTCTCAACCTATTATTCCACAAGAGTGTTTGATTTTTATTAATAGTACAATACTCTTATTATTATCCCTAGTAAGTACTTCCAATTATGATATACGAACCATTACAAATAATTTATCTCATCATAGTGAGATATCCTATATTAAAAATACTTTTAGAAGTTTCATCAACTGGTAAAATATACTTGTCCTTTTTATTATATTTACCATAGGATTTATTGACGCAACCAAAATATACATTAAGAAACTATCTTAGTGTATCCACCACCCCAACCACCATTTCCATGACACCCCGACCCCCCCCCCCCTGAACACTCTGCTGAATCCCCCTCCCTTGATGCCAAACCCCCTCCCTTGATACTGACCACCATCTCCCCCCCCCTTATTCTCAATGTAAAGCACAGATCCCCATCCCACCTCCATCATCAACAAAAGTCAACCCCCACTAACTCTTAATCCTCCCTCTCTTAAAATCAAATGATATGACATCCCTCTATGGGTCTACACTAGAGAATGCGGCCCCTCATACCTATTTTCTAGAAATAATCACCCCGAATGGCTGTCAATCCATAAACCCTTTCAAATGAACCTTTATTCCTTCCACTCTCCTCCATTTCTCTTAATTATGTTTAAGTCAAACGTTTTTGGGATCTTAACCCCAACCTCTACACATATTGTTTCCCTCACATTACCTTAGTGAAATTTTTCCATGATATATAATCCTATTATTATTAGGGGAAGTATTTATTCATTTATGTTTATATTATTCATACAAAATTGAATAAATTTCATGTTAAAATTATATTCTCTCGAATCAAGAAACTAACTTCATAAATGAAAAAATTATGTTTTGATAAAAAATAATGTTAATTATTTGATTAAAAATTTATATCATTACATCTGAATGTATAGAGAGAAGAGTGAACATAAAATATATATGGATAAAATATGGATTAGTTTACGTCAAAACACAACATTCTTTTCTAATGGTTTTTATGAATATTTATATCATGAAATTGAAAAAATATCTATGGATGGTAGAATAAAATGAATGTATCCATATTGTAAAATCAAGAGATGCTTGAATAGAAATTAATTATATGATCACTTTATATTGAAATAGATTTCTTCTATATATGTATATTGGATTTGGAATGGTGAATCGAATATTATGGAAATTAAATACAATGACTATCATGTAAACAAAACACAAAGTAACCCACTAGAGAAGAATTTATTTACAAATATGATAAATGATGAATTTTTATTAATATTATAAAATGTAAATCATTTTAATACATCGGTTAAACCTTCTGTTGATCCTGAGTAGGTTTATCTTTCTCAGAGCTTTAGTGAGTAAAAAATAATTTTAATGAATTAGTTCAATATAGACAACAACAACTGTATGAAGGTTGTTCCAAGTATTCGAAGTTGTCTTTTCTACATAAGTTATATCATATCTACTATCTTTGTGGGATTATGGAAAAATAAATTTTCATGATTTTAGATTTTCTTCATGATACATTTAGTGAATCATGTATCCCTAATTCATTCTATGATATGAATAAAATAATAAAAAAACATGGAATTGATTATACAAAGATGCATGCATGCCCTAATGATTTCATGATTTAGTTGGGAGAATTTTATGGTAAAGAAGAATGAATAATATTTCATACAAGTAGATATACGTGTTAGGAACAAACCCAGGTCAACCGTGGATCGATCACCTGTGTCGATCTCTGGTATAGAGTGAAGGGCATTCCCAATCCCCGTAGGATGGCAACTATAGTTAGGCATCAACATGGTACAAAGAAGGAATGTTTTCACCCAATAAATAAATATGAAACTAAATAGTAGAAATATGCACAAGTCATCTAATATATATATATATAAACTGAGTAGAATGTCTTATACACGAAATTGAATGGAACAACAACAATAAAAATTAACCAACAACACCATATGACCACATTATCTTAATGTGAACCTGTGGGTCACTCTCCAACACAATGATTAATCATCAAACAAGGCGATAAAACTCATGCTAAACCTGCTCAAGGGATAAAAATAGAATAAAAACCTTGGCATGAATATTAAAACTCAATAGGCTATCCTAATATGCTATTTCCCAATGCACTTCCTTTAAAAAAAGAAACATTAATTTTCAATACTGATCTAGAATATATCAATGTATGATTTTCTATATGTTTTACTTAAAAACAAAGTACAACTCATTTCCCTTATTCATTTTCCAGACCTGGTTGGATCCATTAGTGATACCATATCATTTTCAAGGGGAAAGTATTGATTTCTTTTTCAACTATAATAAGAGAGTTTTAAAATGATTTTTCTTTTGAAAACATTATTCATACCATATTTGGGAACCAATAGATCAATTTCGAAGAAAAAAACCAAAGAAGAGTACCTGTTTAGTCACATATCAAGAGAAATTTAAATAGACATTCAAGTTTCTCAATCATCTTTGTAAGTGGTTAAATGATAATAGACAAAAGTAAACTCCGGAGATCAAGAATAATCCATAATACACCTTACATGATACCCCATCCCCAGGAGCATGCCATACATGATGAAATAAAAATTCTCAGTACACTTGTCCACTATTTCTCAGGATAGACCATGGGAAAATACCATAACAATAAACTCAGTACAACCACATACAATGGGCCACTGGTCAGTACATTACCTACCAGTGTAGCATTCGTTCTAAAGAAATTATCTCAATATGTCAGGTTCCTTTGCCTCATTTAAATAATGGTGTTGACCCAACTGTTGTCATCCGAGCATCAAATCACAAAATATATTGTAATAATTCATTATAGGCATTACCCTAAGCCTTCCCATGGATTAATATCATGCCTTAAAATAAATAGATCACAAATGTGTTCCAATAGAGGAACCTTGATAATGGATCCCAAGGATTCCAAAACAAGGATATCTCATCCATTAAACATAGAAAAGTCATGAGAAACACCCAATAAAAGTTTTTATAATAATCATTGTTCATCATTTACACAATGTTCCCAAACGGGGCCTTAATCATTCCTCAAAACCAATATATATCAAAAATGAAATCCATATTTCCAAGGAGGTATCAAACACACGATTTTAATAAAAAGTCATTTATAAAGTTCTTTTAAAAAATTCCATTACACATTCAATCCAAAACCATTTTCTATTATAATTACAATTGGGCCACAATCCATCATTACATGTCAAACTGGTTTCAAAATCCAAATACAAACTTCTTTTAGCTTAAACCAATTTTAAACCCTATCATGAAACCCCAAATCCTCCTTACATATTCTATATATTTGTTAATAAAACCAAACCACACTCAACACACCAAAATATATTTATAAAATCCAATTGTGCATTCCATCGACCACATGGTGTGTGATAATTTAGCAAAACAAGTCAAGTTATAATAAAACAATGTTTAAAACATTATTCTCAGAAAAAAAATCCAAATGGTTGAACAACAATATTAAGCATGAATATATAGTTCTAAAATCATGTATTCAAAGTTAATTAAATTAAAAAAGAACGTTCATAGGAAAACCTACCTCAGATCCATGACACGACATCAATACGCCATAGAAAATGCTCCACAAGGGTTCCAAAGCCTCGGATCTAACAATACGACTCCTAAAACAACAAAAACACCAACATAAACAATGTAAAAACCAAACCCTAGGTCGAAATGACCAGGGGAGAAGACAAAACCTAGAAGGAATGAGAGGAGAAGGGAGAGGGAAGAGAGGAGTAGTGGAAAGGGAAGGATTTAATGAATATAACATGAATAATCACTAAACTTTGGTGATTAATTTCCCAAAACGTGGTCCAAAACGAGGGAGAATGAAGTTGGGGGGTTTCCATCTAGTTGATACACAATAAGTAGGGATTCAAATGGGGGATGGAATCAATCAAATTAAATTTTTTAATTTAATGTTATTCAGCTCCTAATGGGATTCACATTTTCACTGCAAGGTTTTGAAAACCATGTGCAAACCATGCAAAAGCTACTTGAAAAATATGAAAATTTTCAGGTTAATGTTACATGGTTTGGTAAAACCATGCTAAAACCATGAGACCATAAAAATTGGCCAAAACACTCAAATGACACCCCAAACACTAAGGAATCCCACACAATGATCCTTGAATGATTTAAACATAATATAGTGACACTATTGGTGTCATAATCTCTCCACCATGCATATTTCTCCCAAAAAACCAAGGGCCAAATATGCGACAAAAACTAGACAAGGGAACAACTCAAAACTCAACACCTATCACACCCAGAACCCATGAAAAGACCAGGATTCCCATCGAACCAAAACATAAACCGAAACATGAAAAAATTGGTGTGATATTTTTCCCCACCATTAAAGCTTTCTTCCTTTGGAATGCCACAATACGTCCCATATAACTGATAAATGCCTAATTATTCAATATTAACCTGATCCAACCTCTTAATCAAGGGGAACTTCACCCAGCAGTATCTTAACTCAAGACTCTTTCCTGAAATGAAGCAAAAATCCAAAACCACTTCCCAAGAATAATATAAAGGATCAAACCACTACATCCAAAACCAATATGAGAACCAATATGTTGGGACTTATCCCAGAGATCTCAATGATTACCCAAACTGAATAACACTCACTAAATTGAAATATTTCAAGGGAGGTCGGAATGGACTCTCCACCATTTGAAATAAAATTTCACCTACTGAGTTCTTAAGAGAAAACTGAGACCCGCAGTGGGTCTCCCAACCATTAAGAACAAACTAAATGTGGCCAAATGAGAATTAGACATGAACTGGAATTCAAAATCTCCCACAAAATCCAAATAAAACTCTATACTGACCCGTGTTTTGAACCAGACAAAAACCCGAGGGAATTTGAACTTTTCGATTACTGAACCGGTCGTTTTGAAGACCGGGCATTAGAACAAGGTTCCATATGTTGGAACCCTTCCTTTTAATGTTTTTGGGCATGGGAGAAGGCCCGTTAAGTTTCTCGGGTGGACCAAGAGGTTTTGGAAATGTCATACCCTTGTTCTTAAAGAGCTGCAAAGGGAACACGGTTGGCGCACGGTTTGGCTAAACATGCAGCCCAAACTGTGCGGCCATATTAAAAGAGGCAGTGCCATGCACACTGGCTACGCATAGTTTCCCAAACTGTGTGCTTAGCCCGTGTAAAAGATGTCTTGGAGGTAGAGGATTCAGCACGGTTTGTGCATGGTTTTGCAAACTGTGTGGGTAAAACTGTGCGCTTGGGTGAGTTTTGGTTTTTTTTAAATTAAAATAAAAGAAAATGAAAAAATAAAAACCTAATATAATCCATCCCTCACCCTCACTCGACCTGAATAAAGCCAAGGGGATCTCCCTTGTGAGCCGCACGACACCCCTCCTACGGCCTCCTCTTCCATGCCTTTTCTTCCCAGTTTTCCTCCCGATTTCTCTCTGAATCATCAAGTTAATCCCTCTCCCTCCTCTCCTCTTCTTTTCCAGCCAGATTTTGGCCTCTCCATCGACCTGTACGGTTTGGCCTAACCCTAGGTCTTTGGGGTTGCTCTGATTTTCAATCTTCCTTTGGTTCTAGGTTATGCGGAAGGTCTGTTGGGACTCCTTGGTGCATGTTCCAGCAACCGTTGCCGAAGGAGAAGTGGTTCATGTGGTTTTGGATTGTTAGGTTTGTTTTGGGGTAATGTTTTCACCTCTTTCATTGTTTTTCATTTGTTGAATTTGGGGATTTTGATGTTTATGAGTTCCTAGCACATTGTTTATAGTGTGATTGAGGTTTTGGCATGGTTTCGAGTCACCAAAGACTGGGCGACTCTCCTACGACTCTTAGTTAGAAAGCACCAAGAGATAGAGTGGATGGATGGATCCACCTTGATGTGGGTTCCATGTCCTTACTCTTTTAATTTAAGTAAAGTAATAGTGATTTTAATATTGCATTGCCTTAGTATTTTAATTATGCAAGTTTAGTTCTGATTGAATGCTTCTATGCAAATCGTGTGAATTGCAGGAATGAGATAAAATAGGTTTCTTGGTCACTAAACTAACTATTTAATAATAAAACCACTCGATCAGAGGTACGATGTATTCAAGATAAAAAGTAGTGATTGAATTTTTATGTTTGTCTTCTGGATTATTGTGGTTCCTCTTTAATGCTTTGTATGTGAACTTGTATGTTGAGACAAAGAGAATGGTATAGCTATGGTACATGTGTTTGGATCAATTTTCCATGTTAGGAAAATTGAGTAAGATGGTAACCTTAGTGGGATGACTTAATACTATATGACATGTTCTTTTAGAAGGTATCAAAGGGTTAAAGAATGATAATCATATCCTTTAAGATGAAATGGTCAAACTTGGAATGAATGGACTATGGTGGTACGACCATGCTTTGGGATAACGAAATGAGCATGAATTATGTTAGTAAATTGAATATGTTAATTACTTGATATAGATACATAAGGGGAGTTTCCTTAAGTATAAATGTGATGACTATGATTTTGATGTTATTATAAATACTTGAGTGGAGTTTTCTATAAGTATACTTGTGATGAACGTGTGTGTGGGAACTTATATAGAAATGAGACATATGATTGATTGTGAATGTGGAATTTTTACTTGAAATGCATAAGAGGTACTACCTTATGTATTGTATTATAATACTGATAATGAATGTGTATGATTATGGATGGGAGGAAGTTATACCCCATGCCAGTGTGACATTACATATCTGGAAGGGAGGCATTCATTCCCCTCGCCAGTTGACTTCAGTTGATGATTACATGTCTGGAAGGGAGGCATTCTTACCCCTTTCCAATTTACTTCTCTTGATGACTACATGTCTGGATGGGAGGCAGTTATACCCTATTCCAGTAGTATGAATGTGATAGATGGGAAGCAGTTATACCCCATACTGGTTGAAAGAATGTGATGGAAGGGAGGCATTCTTACCCCTTACCAGTTGATTTTGTGATGAGAGACATTCTTACCTTGTGCCTTCTAATCATGATTAATGGGTGGGAGGCATCCTTACCCATTCCATCTATGACCTAAATGTTTTTATATATACATAAAGTGACATGATAATATTACTTTACCGGCAACGATCCAAATCAGGTATAACCATCAGGTGTCCCTTGGGAACCTGGATGGGTGTTATTTACTTATGTAATTTTGGTTACTCATTTCTCCATACCTGCTCACTATTTAATTATTATACACTGTCTAGGTTGGGTTAGACACCAGGGGTGCCGGCCTACTGAGATTTATATCTCACACCCTACTCGGGCCACCATTGCACTAGGGTACCCGAGTAGACCTTCTTGCTTGCAGGACCTGGGTTGTGTGTTGTGTTGTTTGTACCTGCGGAGTTAGGAGAAAATGACCAAGTAGGAGCTTGGGATGATCAGGGGATCTCCGTTGGGATTTTCTGTCTTTTCTTTTTGTATTGGCTGTAAGGAATGCTGTATTGTTTCATACTTTCATAAATGTAACATCATTTGTACATGCATGCCTTGTAACTGGCATTTTCCACCTTTTATTAAATGAATATTACCTATATTTTGATTTTTCCTTTCAATTGTTTACTACTTCTGCTATTATTTATTATTTACTTTGATAATAATGTTGCGTTACTCGGATATGAGGGTATAGTCTCCCCACTATCACCTCCGGATACCCTCACTGCTAGTCGTTAGCCTCTGGTGTACGGGGATATGTGCCTGAGGCCATGTGACCTACCGGTCCGGCCATCGGATCGATGGTAAGTTGGGTCGGGAAGTTACAAAGTGGTATCAGAGGTGTTTATTTGCTTTTTCCTTATTATTTTGGGTTGGTAGAAAAGAGATTAGGAAAGTTTCGGTGCTTGGATAATAGCCATGCTTGGGACTCATCCCCCCATGTACGGGAAATGACCAAGTGGCCAGGGCTGGGAATTTTTGTTCATATTGTTTTCTATTATAGTTAATATGAGTTCACCCTAAGTGACAATTTTATTCTCTACTGCTTATGGTTTAAGAAATTTCTAAAATTTTACCCTTGGCCTAATATGGCAAGGAAACTGCATTGCATGCATCATATGAGGCATAGAGGAAATTAGCATTCCATGCATAGTGTCATGCCATGTAGTTGCATTTTAGGTTTCTTGTCAATTTGAATTATGTGACTTGATTTCATGCCATGACTTGTATTTATTAGCCTGTCTATTTAGATAGTATGTTTTGGTGATAATATGCCATGTTTACTTTCTTGCTTATGTGTTGTTCTTCTTTGTTATAACATGCCTCAGTGTTAGCTGCTTGTGACATGCTTTGTTTTATATAGGTAATTGATGTCATGAGTAATATCAGTTGGTTGCAATTACGATGGGATCTAGTTTTTAGTTGTATGGAGTATGGGCACCTTATAACTGGGAAAAGGTAACTCGTGTATTCAAACCACTATAAAAGGATGCTAAGTTTAAAATGCCAAAGTAAATTGGTTTTGACTAATAATGGGATTCAAATTCCAATTTATAAAGGGTATGGGCGCTTTATAGGTTGGTAGATGGCCACCCGTGTACTTAGACCATTGTATGTGAGCATGTTAAATTCTGGTTTGGAATCTGGTTTTGATAAAAAGGGGAGTAAATTTTCAATCCCTGGAGTGTATGGGCACTTCATGAGTTGGGAAATGGCAACCCGTATTAAATGTAAAGGCTTGTTGTATTGTGAAATTATTAAATGGAAAATGTTTCCTAATTTCTAAATTTAAAGGTTTTAGCTAACTTCTAAATGTGAAACTGGAACCGAGTAGGTCAGTTGGAAAGTGTTGTATGAGATAACCTGATTGGGGTGTTTGAATTTTAAAAGGAATTGAGTAACTGCTTTGGGGTTGATTTTTTAAAGAACCCAGGATGGATAAAATGGGACCCTCATAGGTCACCCTTTTGTATAAATGGGGTTGTGTTTCTAAATTGATTGATAAAGGTGGGATGTTTGTGATTGTGTGATGTTCTTAAAAGGATGTTTTTGTGAAAATTTCATGTTTTCTTAGTGCGTACTTGATGTTTTTAAATGGTTAGAGATTAAATGGGGTAAAACATTAAGGGTTTTGTAATGGAAACGGTGGTGGTGCGTTGAAACCCTAGTGTAAGGGGTAGTTTTGAGATTCTCATTGAGTTACCTTGGAATGGGACCTTAGGTGTTTTCCATAGGCGTTATTTTCTTAGTGATGATTTGGTGATTGGCTTTTGAGCCTAGCGACTTTGTTTATCATGACCCGACATTAGGGTTGATGTTTGATCTTCGTAAAGGGCTAGCTCGTGGTTGGTATCACCCTTAGTGTTTTAATTCCTTGCTTGTACTGTGAATTTTCTGACTTGTGGTGCCATTCGGGTGTCGTTGCCCTTTTTTGGACTCTTTTTTTTCTAATGAAACCCTAGTTCAGATGGGTGGTCGTTGGGTTTTGAATTTCGATGTGGCTTTGGGTCATCTCCTCAGTAGAGTGGCCCAGCGTTAAAGAATTATTTCATCCCAATGTTTGGGATGGATTTTGAATGACTCGTGTGTTTTGACAAGCTGGTTTCCTTGTTTTTGATCTTTTTCGTTTGTTTGTTGATGTGATTGTGGCAGAGGAGCATCGTACGATCGTTTGCAGTGTTTGTGTACTAGCGTGTTTGTGCTCATCTAGGTTATATCCTTTCCCTTCAGCGACTAGGACACTCCTAAGGTTGGGAGTGCGTCGCGTCGAATCTGGTAAATGTGTCCTTTCACGTGGAATGGATGCTTCTTCGAATTCCTTTGGAAATGGGTTGGTTGTGTCCAAATGCCTGTAAGACATGCGAGTTTAAAACGTGTGGATGTGTCGGCAGGCGAAGCTGAGTTCCTTCCTTGAAGTCGACCAGTTGAGGTTTGACTATTCTTCCTTTCAGTAGTCTGGTATGATTAACTGGCATCTGTTCAAACCTTTTAGTGTTTTCTGTTTAGCGAAGAGAATTTCCCATATCTTTTCCTCATTCTAGATTCACTAAGAGAGCGTCGGTCTTGTCCACGCTAATGCTTTGAAGCTGTTGGGATTCCTTGGATGGTTCTCTTTCGGCGTTACACGCGGGATGCATGGTTTCTTGTATGGTTTGATCTTGGGAACGTCATCGGATGTCGGGTGTAGGCTTCGGTGAACATGTTTGTGCTAAACATAAGGTGACTTGGAGAAAGGTTGTTTGGTTCTATTTGAAATATGTCGGCCGTTTAGGCCGAGCGTTCTTGTAAATATCTAGCTAGAGATGGCTTGACTCGGTGTTCTTGTTTAATGTCTGCAGTCTGTGACATATCGTTCTCTGGCACGTCATCAGGTAAAGCCAAGTGTGGTTTGTGTCGGCTGATGCCTGATACGAACAACCGGCTCAACTTGGGCCTTCAGGTCGACGGGTAATCGACCGTTTGATCTGTTTCAAATCACACTAGGAGCATCGTGGGAATGCTTGGGGCGTGCTTTGAATGTTAATTCCAATGGTGGTCTAAACCGTTGTTTGGAGTTGGCTGCTTAATGTAAAAAAACAGTAAGGCGGGAAGTACCTGTGGCTGGATGCTTGGCGAGATGACGACAAGTTCGTGTCTCTGGGTAGATGGGCTTGGGAAGTTCCTTCTTGGTGTTTCGATTGGGAAACGAGCATTGGCTCAAGTTTTGGTGGCTTAAGCACCGTAGGGTTTAATGGATGCTAAAGGGTGTGTTGGAAATTTTTGAATGCAATGTGATTGTATGAACAAAGATTCACGACCCTCGTAGGTTGGGTGATGTGGACATTGTTCCAAAAGGCTTCTTGAGGACAAGAAGTTCTAAGGGGGAAGGTTTTAATGACCCACGTTTTGAACTAGACAAAAACCCGTGAGAATTTGATCTTTTAATTACTGAACCGATCATTTTGAAGACTGGGCTTCAGAAAAAGGTTCCGAAGGTTGGAACCCTTCCTTTTAATGTTTTTGGGTGTGGGAAAAGGATTGTTAAGTTTCTTGGGTGGCCCGATAGGTTTTGGAAATGCCGGACCCTTATTCTTAAAGAGCAGTAGAGGGCACATGGTTGGTGCACAGTTTGGTTAATTGTGCGGCCCAAACCGTGAAAACTTATTAAAGGAGTTAGTGGCTTGCGCACGGGCTACGCATGATTTCCCAAATCATGTGCTTAGCCCGTGCAAAAGATGTCTTGGAGGCAGAAGACTTCTCACGGTTTGCGCAGGGTTTGGCAAACCGTGCGGGTCAAACCGTGCGCTTGGGTGTGTCTAGGTTTTTGTTTAAAATTAAAATAAAATAAAATGAAATAAATAAAAACCTAATCTAATCTAACCCTCACCCTCACTCGACCATCACGAAGCCAAGGGGATCTCCCCTGTGAGCTGCGCGACACCCCTCCTACGGCCTCCTCTTCCATGCCTTTTCTTCCCGGTTTTCCTCCCGATTTCACTCCGAATCATCAAGGTAATCCCTCTCCATCCTCTCCTATTGTTTTTCGGCTGGATTTTGGCCTCTTCTTCGACCCATACAGTTCGTCCGAACCCTAGGGATTTGGGGTTGTTCTGATTTTCAGTTTTCTTTCGGTTCTAGGTTTTGCGGAAGGTCTGTTGGGACTCCTTGGTGCACATTCCGGCAACCGCCACCGAATGCGAAGCGGTTCGGGTGGTTTCAGATCATATGGTTGGTTTTGGGGTAAGGTTATCACCTATTTCTTTGTTTATCACTTGTTGAATTTGGAGCTTTTGATGTTTAAGAGTTCCAAGCATGTTGTTTATAGTGCATTCGAGGTTTTGGTGTGATTTCGAGCCGCCAAAGATTAGGCGACTTGCCTGCGACTCTTAGTTAGAAAGCACCAAGAGCCGGAGTGGATGGATGGATCCACCTTGATGTAGGATCCCTCTCCTTACCCTTTTAATTTAAGTAAAGTAATAGTGATTTTAATATTACACTTCCTTATCATTTGAATAATGCAAGTTTAGTACTGATTGAATGCTTCTGTGCCAATCATGTGAATTGCAGGAATGAGATAAAAGAGGTTGTCTGGTCACTAAACTAATGATTTAATAATAAAACCTCTCGATCAGAGGTGCGCTGTCTTCAAGATAAAATGTAGTGATAGACTTTTTATGCTTGTCTGCTGGATTTTTATGGTGCCTCTTTAATGCATTGAATGTGAACTTGTTTGTTGAGACAAAGAGAATGATATAGTTATGGTACATGTGTTTGGATCAATTTTCCATGTTAGGAAAATTGAGTAAGATGGTAACCATAGTGGGATGACTTAAGATTATATGATGTGTTCCTTTAGAAGGTATCCAAGGGTTAAAGAATGATAAACATATCCTTTAAGATGAAATGTTCAAACTAGGAATGAATAGACTAGGGTGGTACAACCACGCCCTGGGATAACGAAATGATCACTGTTTATGTTAGCAAACTGAATATGTTAATTAATTGATATAGATACATAAGGGGAGTTTCTTTAAGTATAAATGCGATGACTATGATGTTAGTGTTATTATAACTACTTGAGAGGATTTTCCGTAATTATACTTGTGATGAACATGTGTGTGGTCACTTATATAGAAATGAGATATATGATTGACTGTGAATGTGGAATGTTTACTTGAAATGCATAATAGGTACTGCCTTATGTATTGTATTTTAATACTGATAATTAATGTGTATGATTATGGATGGGAGGTAGTTATACCTCATGCCAGTGTGACATTACATGTCTGGAAGGGAGGCATTCTTTCCCCTTTCCAGTTGACTTCAGTGGATGATTACATGCCTGGAAGGGAGGCATTCTTACCCCTTGCCAGTTGGGTTCTCTTGACGACTACATGTCTGGATGGGAGGCAGTTATGCCCCATGCCATTAGTATGAATGTGATAGATGGGAAGCAGTTATACCCCATACCGGTTGAATTAATGTGATGGAAGGGGGGAATTATTACCCCTTGCTAGTTGATTTAGGGATGAGAGGCATTCTTACCGTGTGCCAACAAATCTCGATTGATGGAAGGTAGTAATTCTTACCCCTTTATAGTTGACTCATAGAGATGAGAGGCATTCTTACCTCATGCCCGCTTGTCACGATTAATGGGTGGGAGGAATTATTACCCCACACCATATATGACCTAAATGTTTTTATATATACATATGGCGACATGATTAGGTTACTTTACCAGCAATGAGATGAAGCAGGTATAACCGTCAGGTGTCCCTTGGGAACATGGACGGGTGTTATTTACTTATGTAATTATGGTTACTCATTTCTCCATACCTGCTCACTGTTTAATTATTATACACTGTCTGGATTGGGTTAGACACCGGTGGTGTCAGCCCACTGAGATTTATATCTCACACCTACTCGGGCCGTCGTTGCGCTCGGGTACCCGAGTAGACCTTCTTGCTTGTAGGACCTAGCTTGTGTGTTGTGCTGTTTGTACATGATCAGTTAGGAGGAAAGGACCAAGCGGAAGCATGGGATGGTCAGGGGATCGCCGTCGGGCTTTGCTGTCTTTTCTTTTTGTATTAGCTATAATGCATGTTGTAATTTTTCCTGCTTTCATAAATGTAACATCATCTGTACATGCATGCATTATGAACTGGCGTTTTCCACCTTTTATTAAATGAATATTACCTGTCTTTTCCTTCTACCTTTCAATTGTTTACTGCTTCTGCTATTGAAAATTATTTGCTCTGATAATACCATTGTGTTAATCTGATATGAGGGTATAGTCTCCCCACTATCACCTCTCGAGACCCTCGCTTCTAGTCGGCAGCCTCTGGCATACTGGGGGACATGCCTGAGGCCATGTTACCTACCGGTCTGGCCACCGGATCGATGGTATCCTGGGCCGGGATGTTACAAACTCTCTTAAAACAACCTATCTACCAAAGCTAATAGGAACAAAATATGAACATTTAAACCATACAATCCTGGACGTAGGGGACAATAGTTGATTCAAATCATTCCACATGGACCAAAAAAATTCATCACACTAGTTGGGTAGGGAAGGGGGCCCAATGATTGGAACACTATGATCACAAAAGAAACATAGAGACCACCTCACCACATAATGGAGGTATGGGCTTAGCCAAACTTTATGTACTCTTGGGACTCCTGACTAAGAACCTAGCTTCACTTTGAGACCTATGTATGGAGCTATGATGGTTTAAGAATCATCCTACATCATAGTAGAGCTTTAATAATCATAATAAGAAGCATGCATAATTTGTTTATAAATATGAAAAACTGATATTCCTATAATGGAAACCACACTTTCATTTAAAATATGAGTTCACCAATAAACCCACAACATCCACTATATTTCAAAAACCAAGAAACCACCAGCTTAACCACAGCAAAAAATTAACCCACACACTAGGAGTACACATTAAAACAGGAACATGGAATGAGTATCCCAACATCACATCATTTCTGAGGATTTCCTCCCTGAATATTTCTAGAAATTCCCCAACATAATCTCTCCAACTGACCCAAGTGTACACAAGCATGGTAGGGCATTAGAGAAGATGAAAATGATGGCCACTTATGACCCAAATAGCCACAATGATAGCATACAAAGTCCTCATTCCTAGAAGAGGTTTATGAAAGATCTTAGGGCCTTTTGATTCCATGAACCACTCTATCAACTTCCAACTTCTTCCTCATATCCTTACTAAAGCCTTCCTAGATACATTGATGTATTAATGGATGGAGGAATAGGTCAAGGACCCATACCTCAATAGATTCAATATGAAAATCTTGCATCACCACACTGGAAAATGAAGTTAGGTTGAATTTTTGCACCTTCAACTAAAAATTGGAATGAATCCCAATCTTGAAATGTCTAGCCATCATAGAATCACTCATAACATATTCTTGAAGGTATGGAATTATATCTATAAACTAATGCAAATACTCCATCATTGACCCATCACCTTATTGAAAGAAACTGATATCCATTCCATTTTTCACCCTTTATTTCTTATAGATATATTGATGAATGAATAAAGTCTTGGAGAACTCCCAAGTAAGAGTCTCATGAGGCTTGTTTTGAGATAATGACTTCCACCACTTTCAGAACAAACCTCCAATCATGAAGATTTCAAAATTGATCTTCAAAGACATGGGAAACTAAATAAGGCTAATGTTACTTTCAATATTTCACATACACTCTTCCTCAATGATAGGATCTTCTTGACCATAAAAGAGATGTGGATCTAGTTTCCAGAACTCAAACACAAGATCCCTCACATGATCAATCAGAGGTTCCACCAATGGGGAATCACCAGTAACTACACTATGATCACCCATTGAAGCTCCATGGGAAAAACCTCTAAACTAAGAAAATCCAAGAAACACATCAAGTCCAACTCACAACAAAAATACAAGAGATAAAACACTGCATAGGTGACAAGATTTGAACATAAGAAAACAAGCCATTATAGTATCAGAACATTCATTTGGAAAACATATTTAAATTAAAACAAACATAGTGTGTTTATAACTCTCCATTATTATTCTTTAGGGTTTAACTCACATGATTTTTTTTCATGCCACCCTGGGCACCCATCTACCATGCCATACTAGTAATAAATTCCCTTTCCCATATACCACCACACATTTAATCACCCATAAGAAAAACCAAGGTAAAATAAAACTTCCCCATTTTCTAAACCAAATCATCCATCCCATTTCAAAAATCATGTACCTTACAAAGGAACCATAACTACCAAGTTAAGAATCATTTTAAAATTCCCACACATCAAACTTTATTCTCAAGATTAAAAATGAAATCCCACAGATTTCCGTTAAAATCATTTTCATTTTTAGAAACTCAATTTCCATAAATTCAACAAACTTAATTTCATCAAAATAAATTGATTTAAAACTCACTTATTATAATTTAAAACATATTTAAAATCAAACATATACTTTTCATAACCCCATGTTATGATTAATAAATCCCAACTATGTTAATCCATTTCAATTTTACCCCCCAAGAGGTAATTTTATAAAATCAAATTTTGTTAAATCCTACCAAAAAATGGATTCAAAAAATAATTTCTCCCACTCTCCAAAATCTAACCATTACCAATAAATCCACTTTATCACAATTTCAACACAAGGGATTTTCAAAAAAAATTCTAGAATTCAATGAAGTCCCAAAAGAAACTCAAGAAGTGAACCACTGTCGGTGGGTAACGTGGCCATATGGTTGGCGGCCATATTCGAAACACACCACCAATATGGAGAGCCTTTTAGAACCATACCACCATCTACACATGCCTTATCAGGCCCTGTGAGATCATGTGGTCCATTGGTCCAACACCATTTTCATGTCCCAGTCACCAAATAACCCCTAAAGACCCATTAACTAATGAAACTGATCATCCCATGGAAACCTGAGGATCAAAATAATCCAAAGTTCGTGACACCTTCCTGCACCTACCTCTCGATTCCCAACTATCCTACTACATCTACTTTCACATCCCCAAGTAATAAAGGGCCCTCTTAAAACAATGGTCTGCTAAGAGCCATCTTAGATCTGATAACATTTGGTCATGAACCAACCCAAGTCAACCCAGAACGAGTCACCCGATTCAATCTGTTGCATCGCTTGAAGGGCATTCTCGATTCCCACGTTCTGGTAACTAGTGTCATGCATCAATGGAGTACAAAGAGGGAATGATTTCTCCCAAAAAATGGACGTGAATCTAAAAAAAATATTTTCAATCTATCTAATGTATATACAAATGTAGATGAAAATCATATACTTGAAACTGAATGGTAAAAAAACTATAAAAATAAACCAACTACACCAGACAACCACAATATCTCCCTGTGACACTGTGGGTCACTCTCCAACACAATGGTAAACAGTCACACAAGGTGATCAAACTTAAGCTAAACTATCACAAGGGATAAAAACAGAAGAAAAATATATGTGTGAGTATTAAAACTCATTAGGCTATCCTGTTATTCCATTTCCTAATGCGCTTCACTTAAAATAAAAGAAACATTAATTTTCAAGTTTGAAAGAAAATATATCAAATTATTATTTTATAAAACTTTTACTTAAAATCAATGTAAAAATAATTTCCCTTATTCGATTGCAAAACCAGGTTTGATCCATTAGTGTTACCATGTCATTTTCAGGGTAAAAGTGATGATTTCTTTTTCAACTATCATAAGATAATTTGAAAATGATTTTTCTTTTGAAAAAAATTTTCATAACATATTTGGGAACCAAGACTTTACATTCCATGAAAAAAACACCACAGAAGAGTACTAGAGTAGTCACATATCATGGATAATGTAAATAGATATACAAGTATCTCAATCACCATTGAAAGAAATTTATTGCTAATGGACATAGGTGAACCCAGTAGATCAAGAATAATCCAGAAGACACCAAACATGAGACCCCATCCCCAATAGCATGCCACACAAAATGAAATAAAAATTCTTAATATTATTGACCGCCCTTTCTCAAGATAGATCAAGGGAAAATATCATATAAATAAACCCAATATATCCACCTACTATGGGCCACTGGTCTGTACTTGACCTACCAGTATTGAAATCATTCTCAAAAAATTCAATGAATATTAATAGTTCCTATGACTCATGTAAATAATGGGGTTGAGCCAACTACTGCAAGTCAAGCATCCAATCACTATATATATAGTAATAATAAATAGGAGGCCTCACCCCGAGTCTATATAATGATTATTCACGTGTGTTCAAATAAATAGATCACATAGGGGTTCCAATTAAGGAACCACGATAATGGATCACCAGGAATCCACAACAATGACATCCCATCCATTACACATAGAAAAGTCATGAGAAACATCCAATGGACCTTTTTATAATAAGCACTTTTCATCATTTTCACAAAGTTTTCAAAGAGAACATTAAACATTACTCAAAACAATTATTTATAAAAACTACAATACATATTTAAAAAGAGGTTTAAAACACACCATTTATAGATAAATAAATTTATAAAACTCCTTTAAAAAATTTCCATCACACTTTCAAAGAAAAACCATTTACTATAAAAAGGCCAACATGGCCACATTTCACCATCGCATGTCAAACTGGTTTCAAAAGCCAAATACACACTTCTTTTAGCTTAATACCTTTTGAAATAATTTTAGGGAACCCCAAATCCTCATTCCACATGCCATATATTTATTAGAAAAACCAAACCACACTTTATATTCCATAATCTATTTAAAAAAGGACACTGGGTATTCCATCGAGCACTTGGTGTGGGATAATTAAGAAAAACAAGTCTAGTTATCCTAAAAAAAGGTATAAATAATCATTTAAACAAACAAAATAATGAACCAAATGGTTTAAAAATTATATAATTCATGAATATATGGTTCAAAAATTATGAAATCAAAGTTACATTAATTAAAAAGGAACGTTCATGGGAAACCTACCTTAGATCCATGGTGAAATGATAACACAGCACTGAAAATGATCAACAAGGGTTCCACAACACTAGATCTACCAAGATGAACCCTAAAAGAACAAAACCACCAACTAAAATAAATAGAAAACAAAAATCATGATCGATATGACCATAGGAGAAGAGAAAACCAAGATAGAATGAGAGGAGATGAAAGAGGTAAGAGAGTAGAATAGGACAGGGAAGGATTTGCTGAATAAAATATGAACAGTCAATAATATTTGGTGATATATCTAACAAAAAGTTGCCTAAAACAAGGGAGAATGAAGGGGAACTCCCTATGGTCGATATCTAATAGGTAGGGCTTCAAATGGGAGGTGTAATCTCTTAAATTGGACTTTTAAATTAAATGTTATTCAGCCTGTAATGGGATGCACGTTTTTGATGCATGGTTTTGTAAACCGGGTGCAAACCATGATAATTCTACTTGAAAAATATAGAACATTTCGTATTTAAGTCGCATGGTTTGCGATATCCACTCTCAAACTATTAAACCAAATAAAATTTCCCAAGCCCTCAAATGACACCCTAAACACCAGGGAATCCCTACAAATGATCCTTGAATGATTTAAACATAATATAGTGACACCGTGGGTGTCCCAAAATCTCCACCATGAAAATTTCTACAAACACAACCCAATGTACAAATACGAGACAAAAACTAGGCAAGGGAACAATTCAAAACTCAACAAATATCATACTCGGAACCCAAGAAAACACCAGGATTCCCTTTAGACCAGAACATAAACCAAAACCTGAAAAACTGGGTGTGACAAGAAGTCAACGAACACAATCAGATTACAAATTATTTCCACACCAGGAAGAATGTGGAGAAGAAGACTCTGTTAATGGTATTGCATTAAATTTCTCTAAGAACATGCTCACAATGATTATTAATTTTGTATGAGGCTACTTGTGCATTGAAGTTGCATGCTCAGGATAGTAACAAAATGGCTTGAAGAGAAATATAAAAGATTAAAAATCATAGAAGTTGTTTGATTCATTATATCCCGATTTTTATACAAATCCTTGGAATATAATTTTTTGAATGTATTGTGATAGTTTTAACCATTTTAGTACATTATGTACTAAATTTTTCATTTGGACAGTTATTTTTATCCCCTATTATCTACCTCCATTGATTTGTATGATAATGAATTCTTTTATTGTTTAAATAATTATTCTTGAATATAAAATTTCAATAATTGAAATTTATTTGTACCTTAAACCCCAACTAAAATATTTTAGAGAATTATGGGATGATGGCATGGAAACATATGATGCTTTAATGAGAAAACTGTTTAAAATTCACGATTATTTCGGGTGTAAAATTAGTGAATTCCCTAAAATAGGAGACTTATCCATTTGGATCACTCATACTAGTTTCGATTTTCTAGTTTCTAATTTTGATATTGAATGAAAATAATTTCCACATAGTATAAAATATATTTTTATGTGTCATCGTATATTTGTTGATGCTTCTCATAAATCCAGTTTTAAAAAATACCTAATTCAATGAATATATTGAGTCTATAAATCCATCGATGTTATTATTTGGTTAAAAAATCATTTTTGTATTACAGAATGTCACTTTGGAATTTGGTAAATGTAATCATTTTAAAGAAGGTGGGAAAGGGGTATAAGGTATAGTATCTTTAGTAGCTGGAGCACAAAAGTGGATGAAAATGAGTATATTCTTCAAACTCTCGTATTGGGATTTTGATTTTGTGTGTCGTTATCTTGATGTCATGCATATTCAGAGGAACATCTGTGACAATGTAATTTTTACATTGTCTAATGACCACGGTAAATTTAAGGTTACCATTAATGCTCATCAGGATTTGGAATCAATGAATATAAAGAATTTTGTATAGTAAATTGACAGTGGAATGTATAATTTTTATATTTTCTCTATAAAAAATCATGAGAAAGATGTACTCCTTCAAACATTAAAGAATCTAAACGTTCCAGATCGATATCCAAGTAACATTCCAAGGTGCGTTGATATAAAACATCAAAAGTTACAAGGATTGAAAAGTTATAACTCACATATTCTTATAGAGTAGTTGCTGTAGTTTTCATTGTGTAATATGTAACCTGAAAATGTAATTGTAGTTAAATATGAGTTGTGTACCTTTTCTAGAGAGTTTTTTTGAAAAAAATATAAATCCCACTGAGTTTTATAATCTTAAAGAATGAATGTTTTTTGGAACTTTTTCTTCTGAAGATGTTATTTTCCCCTTCATTATTCACAACCATGATTCATTTTATAATACATTTGGTTGAAGAATCTAAATTGGTGGACTGGTACACTATTGATGGATAGATTCAATTGAGGGGTATATTGATATTATATTTATTTTCATTAGTGAATTCATTTTTATCAAATCATTTCATATATTTTTTAATATATCTCTTATTTTTCTTCTTCAACTATATAGATCATTTAAATCTGGAAAAACAATTAATTCCATATATAAAAGGGTCTCAATGTTTTTAAAGGAAAATAACAATATTTGTTGTTATTTTATCCACTATTATTTATATTAATTTAATATAAGTCACTATTTTTTCTAACTTGTATATTTTTTATACATGGTAATTAATTAGGTCACTTTATAAATTTAAGAGAGATTTCAATTAATGTTGATAGGAAACCCAATAGTTTTTTTGAATGAACCTACTTGAGACATTGCAGTAAGTAATTTTCATTATTATTTCATGTAATTTAATTACTATAAAATACATTAATGAAAAATAAATTTTAAAAATGAACACAGCTAAAACCTAGTTAAATGGGGTCTGCTATATGGATTAAACAATGTTAATTTGAATTCATTTGACCCGTGATTTTAACCCAAATTAATAAAATATGTTAATTTGAATCCATTTGACCCATGATTTTAACCCAAATTAATTTACATTGAGTCTTGTTTTTGTTAAAATTTATTTATTTATTATATGTTTATTTTAACAAAAAAACCATAAATAGTAATGAAAATTTTATTAATTAGATATTGTTATAAATTTTATATAATTTAAAAAATAACTGTGAATATTATTGTATTAACGGGTTCAAATTTAAGAAACATGGGCTGTGAACCCCCCACAGTCATCATCGGTTCCCCAGAACGGTGCAGTTGTGACAGTTTTAAGGAAGAATCATTTGGGATATGTATGGGGGATGAGTTATGGGCATAATACATCATCAATATTTGGTAGAGAGACATCATCATTTACTACTACCCCCAGTGGGGATTTGGATACTATTATTGATTAGGACGCACAAAGAGAAATTTCAATATTGAAATAAAATGTGCAAGAGCGTGGCACTTATATAAAAACAAAGGATCATTGGTAGTTGGAAATGGAAAATTATTTTGTTCTTATATTTTATAGGATAATGGGCATGATCCCAAAGAAAATTTCTTGCCTAATATCTCATCTTACCGAAGTAAATTCTAAACTCCATAGATCATTCACACATTTGAAAATTACACTTAAAAATTCCTTAAATTAAACTAAATTGAAAATTTTATATTGAAAACATGCACTACAAGCCATACCGACCACATAATATGTTGGATTTATGTGTGGTAAATTCTTACACATCAAAATTGAATTATGGATCATTTTCGAATTTTTGGAATACAATTTGAGCTTGTTTTTTCAGTTCTGACTATGTTATAATAATGTTAATGTACAATGACACACATATTTAAAATAATAACCTTATGTTATACCCCTCACTTCTTATGTTTGGTTGAGGTGTGGTTTATTCCTACAAATCACAAATGAATTATGGATCATTTCTTATTTTTTTAAAACAATCTGAGCTAGTTTTCTCAAATTTTACTATATACATTATGTTTTAAACTAGAATGAAAATTCTATATTAAAAACATGAAATTTGAGCCACATCTAAACCATCATGTGTCAAGTTGATGTTTCTTCTATTCCCACATATAAAAAATGAATTGTGGATTTTTACACTAATGTTTAAAAACAATTTAGGATGATTTTATCTATTTTAGATATATGGAATAAATTTTTAAAGATACCTAAGTCGTAAAAAAGTTTTTTTAGTGGTGAAAAATAGGAAGATGGTTTCATATGGCCATGAAATCATTATAAAATGATTATATATTGATTTTTGAAATGTAGGATCTGATAGAATGTCATAGTGAGTAATAGTTTTCTCGACATGCCTATAAACCTGTTTTTTTTATTTTCATACACTAAAACATGTTTATGACTACCAAAACTGTAGTTTATGAACTCATATTTTTGTTTAATCATGGTACAACCACTATTGAATTATTTTTTATATGGATTCCTAGTCATCTTGTGAATCTAACATGTGGTGTGCTCAAAATGACTTAATAAACTATTTGTATTGATATCATAGTCTTTAAAAATTTGTCTCATTGGGGTGAAACTAGGGAAAATAGATTTTATGGACATGAAATCAAAGTATAATAATTATAGATTTATTTATGAAATTTTGGAACTATTTTATTGTCATTCTAGGAAACAGTTTTCTTGGGATGCATGTAAGAAAATTTTTAGTGTTTTAAAACACAAAAACATATGTGTAATATCCATGATCATTTAAAAAACACATGTTGATATTAAATCATGGTAAAACTTTCAGTGAATTATTTTTAACATTTAATCGTAGAAAAACGCATCAATATGATGTGTGGTGTGCTTGGAATGACTCAATAAATAGTTTTCAAAGATACAAAAGTCATTAAAAATGCATGTTAGGGGTCAAAAGAAAGAAAAAAAAATTGGATGGACATAAAATGAGAGGATAAATATCGTAGATTTATTTGTAAAATGTTAGTACTAATTGATTTTTTTTCTATGGAATGGTTTTCCTATAATTTATATGAATAAATTTTTGGTGTTTTAAAACACTAAAACATAAATATAATGGCCAAGACCATAAAAACAACCTTATATTGAGATGAAATCATAGTAGAACTACCTTTTAATTATTTTTTCGATAAAAATGTAGATATCACATCAATATGTTGTGTGGTGTCCTTGGAATGAATCAATAAATAGTTTTTAAAATACCAAATTCTTTAAAAACGAGTATTATGGGGTCAAAACTAGTAAAATGATGTCCAATGGAAAAAAATAAAAATAAAATTCCTATATATTTATTTTTGAAATGTACGAACTGACAACATGTCATTATTAGTAATAGTTTCCTCAGAATTCTTTTAAATTCATTTTTTGTGTTCTAAAACACTAAATTTTGTGTGTAATTATTAAAACCCTAAGAAATGTCCTCAGATTGACAAAAAATCCTAGGATAACCACCCTTGAATTATTTATGATTTTTTTCACAAACAAATGTCCATATGATATGCATTTTGATAAAATGGATCAATAAACAGTTATTATATATACCAAATTCTTTAAAAATATGTATTAACTGTTAAAACCATGAAAATGATGTCATAACCCCATTAAATTATAGGGAAAATAATATAGATTTATTTTTGAAATATAAGATCCGACAACATGTCATTTAGACTAATGATTGTCTTGAGATTCCAATAAACATGTTTTATTCATTTTAAAACACTAAAACATGTTTTTAATGATCAACACTATAGAATAAAACCTAAAATTGATGTACAATAAGGCTAAAAATACCACTTAATTAATTGTGTTGTTTGTACATAGACATCACATCAATCCAACATGTGGTGTGCTCAAAATTACTCAATAAACGATTTCTGAAGATACCAAAGTTTTTAGAAACATGGATCCAGTGGTAAAAACTAAGAAAATAAGGTATTATGGCCATGTAATCAATAGAAAATTATTATATATTTATTTTTGAAGTGTATGAACTAACATTATGCCATTAGGAGTAATGGTTTTCCCGAGATTCCCATTAACATGTTTTTAGTGTTTTAAAACACTAAAATGTTCATATAACAGTCAAAATCATAGAAGAAAACATCATATTAATGCGATATCATGTTAAAAAACCATTGAATTAATTTTTATGTGTATTTAAAGACATCACATTAATCTTCTGTTTAATGTGCTTGAAATGAATCAATATACAATTTTTTAAGATACCAATGTCTTAAAAGACATGTATTAGGAGGAATAATTATGGAAAACAACATTATATGACCATGAAATAAGAGGAAAGTTATTTTAGATTTATTTTCTAAAAATATGTACAGGTGGAATGTTATTAAAGGTAATGGTTTTCTCAGGATGCCTATAAATATTTTTTTAGTGTTTTAAAACACTAAAACAGGTGTGTAACATCCAAAACAATATAGAAAAAAAAAATATTGATGTGAAATCATGGTAAACCCACCATTTAATTATTTTTGATGTTTACATTCAAACAAAAAAAATCATTTGATGCATGGAGTTCTCGGAATGACATAATAAACAGTTTTTAAAATACCAAAGTCTTTAAAATAGTGTGTCAGGGGGTCAAAACTAGGAAAATGATGTTGGATGGACAATAAATTAGATGAAAATGAATGTATATTGATTTATGAAATTTATGAAATTATGGCATGTCATTCTGAGTGATGGTTTTCTCATGATTTCTATAAACACATTGTTAGTGTTTAAAAACACTAAAATGTCTATATAACATCCAAAATCAAAGAAAACGTCTTCATATTGACATGAAGTAATGGGTTAATATATGTTGAATTATTTTGGATGTGTAATCCTAAAGAACACATCAAAATAACCTATGGGGGATCAGAATGAATTAATTATAATTTTTTAAAGACATTGGAGTATTTAAAAACTGGTTTCATGGGGTTAAAACTAGAAAAAAGACATCAGATGGCCATGAAATCAAATAAAAAAACCATATATTAATTTTTGAAATTTCATAACCAACCACATGTCGTTATGATTAACAGTTTTCTAAGGATAACCATATGTTGGATTTTATGGCTTAAAATAATAAAAAGTGCATGTAATAATCCAAACCATAGAAAACAACCTGATATTGATGTTAAATCATACGACATCCACCATTGAGTTATTTTTGAATTGTAGAACATTATTTTATATCAAATTCTTCAAAAAAATATTAATTAAATTTAAATAACATCACACATTGATTTAAGAATTGATTATACTTTTTTTATTTTTTCCTTTTTAGTTTCAAGTGTTGAATAATATCTTGAATAGGTAAGTTTATGTTTTCAAAGTTCTTTTCATGAAATATTATTTTTTATGTGAAAATATATTCTATTTTATTAAAAATATAAAAATTTTATGTACAAATTTTTTTAATATATTCTATGTTTATTTTCTTTCATATTACATTTCTTAAATTTTATGGTTTTTTATTATATGGTACAGATATTCGTAGTAGGAAAGAGGTTGATCGTTATGATATATGACATTATTTATAAATAAATCAAGATGGTTCATATTTTTCAATGATATGTTTAAATATTATCCACGATTCTATAGTAATTTAGATTTATTATGCTCAGTTTTAATTTTTACTCTTCTCTTTTGTTCTAGTTGATGAGATAATGGGGTCAGTTCTGCTTGTTAAGATGATGTGGATGTAGAAGGATGTAGTGCTGGTAGTGGCATAAACATATATTAGCCATCTATTTTTGTTGTTGGACATATTTTATATGTATATATTTTATGAATATGTTATGGGTTGACCAAGGTTATGGTGACTAAGGTTGTATATACATGACTATGGATGTTTGATGGTGTATGTATAATGAGTTTAATATGCATTCATGTTTTATTTTATTTTTCTCCTTATTATATATATATATATATTATTAAGTATTAAAAAAATAAGAATTTTTTAATATTTTTAGTCATGGTTTATGATAACATCCACTAAAATAATTCATGAAAATCTCTATAGTAACAGTTATCATAAAACTACACTAAACATAACCATTGCTATAAAATATAAAGATGCTTATGTCTATCTCTAGTATTTTATTTTCATCTTCTTTTTTTAAAATAAACTAACTTGAAATTAATTAAGACCTACATGTAGATGAATGAAACAACACATATATAAAAATATCCTCTAAATAGGACGAATCACCTTTAAATGAAAATTGACCATGAAATATGTGGTGGTCTTCGTAACGACCACTAAACCATATATTTGTGGTTTAAACTGATTCGTATAGAAAAAAAATCATTGTTAATCTCTCCATTTTAAACTAATTTAACAATGAAAAAGATTTTCAAAATGTAATATCACATGGTATAGATAAGTTGATTCATGATGTAGGTTTCAAAATCACTGAAAAATATTAATTATAGGATGGTCATATAATGATGCTATAAAATCATTGTACCAGTTTTATACCCAATTTATATCATTATTCATGTTCCTCTAATTAGTTAACATAAAAGAGATAAATTTTCAAAGTCCCGTGATTTTTACAAAATTTCCTTAACCTTTAAATGTTATACTTCTCAAAATAAATAACTTACCATATTCAAATTATTATGCTAAAAAACTAATATTTTGAATGGTATTAGGGTATAAAAAGAAGAATTATTTACCACAAAAACTGCATATTATATAGAAATAAATATGATGGTTTGTTAAATTGTCTTAAATATGGGATATAAATATATAAAATAAATGAAATAACTAATATTTATTCAACAAGAAGGATATGAACATGATCTCCGAATAATTTAATTTTTTATCTTATGATAATCCCCAATTTGAGTCATTTATTTGAGAGTTAATGTGATGAAAATGGGATAATATGGTATTTAGATGATTGTATATTTTATGGAAAACCATGTCTCCTACAAGACTCACCATAATAAAAAAACTTAATAAATAATCTCATAATTTTTTAAATTATGTTATAAATATTCGATTAGGATTATTTCTAGATGGAATGAATATATATCAGAAACCCAGTAACCAATATAGTTTATCTACAGTTCTTTTGGTATTTTATGACTTTTACAAATAAATATGTATGATGCGGAAATATTTTCTGATCATCTTCGTGATTTTTTAGTCAAAATAGCATGGGAATGATACTGATGTTGACTTTTCACCATTGATAGATGATATGAAATTTTTTTAGGAAAAAGTGTTAATGTGTTGGATGTATATTAAAAATATATTTTCCTTTTACATGATATATTAATTTTCATTATAAATGACTTCCTTTTAAATTAAAAATTTCCTATATACAATGTTAAAGGACATAAATATTTCCTAATCTATAAATAAGGGACTTCATATCATCAACACCAGCATGGGGGAAACACATGATACACATTAAATCAAATATATTTGAGAACATATCAACCTTATTCATGAATAAAAAGGTATTTAATGGTTAATAGGACAATAATGTACCCCATAGACATTTACAACCAATGATTATTATAAAAATGCTAAAAACATCAATGTTACATTTAGAAGAACTCAAATATCGAGTAATGAAAAAAATATGAAATAAACAATTCCACTTATCTGGTGTACCATGATAAGGATTCTAAAGGTAAAATATAATATTGATGTTATAAAAATTGAGAAATGAATATGTTATAGTTTGATCATAATAATGTTTTATATAAAAAGAAATACTAAATATGGAATGAATGTAAGATTGGAAATAATGTCTATATGAATGTGTGTGTGGTTACCCCCCACTATAAAATGAAAAAGGAACACACTCACCTCCATTATTTCATATATCATCCAAGAGATAAAAAAATTATTTTCAATATTTACATGGTATTATCGTACATATTAGGTATTCTTCAAATGTCAAAAAATTGGTGACATTAAAGGATCTAAAGTTAATATGTATGAAATATCATGATTAGTATACATTAAATTTAAAACTCCTACATGTTTCACTATATAGAATATTATTGATACATGTCAGGAAGACTATCCTCAATTTGTGTTAAAATTTTAATTCTATTAATTGCAAATTCATGGATACAAATTCATTAAATATGATGGATAATAAAGTTTTCATTATAATTTTTCAACTATAGATGCATTTACACCATTATTTTACATATAAAAATACTCCAAATTATTAATTCGGTGTGGTAGATAAGGTTTTTAGGAATAGTATATTTACTTTTTATATATCCCATATAAGGATATATAAATTTTATGAAGGTAATTGGTAAAAATCTACTATAACCATGGGCCTCTATAGTTCAAATATATATATCTAAGGAGGTGGATGTGTTCTGTATTAAATGTTTTCATGATGTGGAACACATCTATCTTCCTATATGTAATAAACAATCCTAAGGATCCATCTAGCCTTTCTCCCATCCTAGTCCATCACATGGAACAAATGGAGTTCCTGATCCTCATTGGCTAGAAGGTAGTGCCTAGGAATCATAGAACATGACATGAGAACAATTTATCCCTCATACAAAAATACAAATAACTAGAAACAATATAAGTAATAAACTCTCAAACAATGCGGGATGCTGGGTACTGTGGGAGGTGAGGAATCGCGCCAGGTATGAGGGACTCACATCCACAGGGAGGGTGGTGGTGGCAAGAGTAAGGTGTCTGCTGATTGAACTAGTAAAAACTGCAGGCTTTGGGGAGAATGTTCCCTCTTTATGGGTGTTGATATCCCCGGGGATGAGGGTTGGACAGAGGACTTCCAGGGGGCAGGGGTCTTGGGTTCGATGGATCCCTCCAGTGGGAGGTTTGAAGTTGAATGTAGATGGCGCTTGAGCTGGAGAGAACATGAGTGGTGGTGGGGTGCTTCGTGATGGCAGCGGTAGAGTGTTACTGGCTTTCGCTTCACACTATGGGAGGGGGAGCTCGGTGTAGGCAGAGGCCTTGGCAGTACTTTCAGGGATGTCGTTGTGCTTGGACAAAGGCCTGGTAGTGAAGTAGATAGAAACGGACTCAAAATTTATACATGATGTGTTGCATGAACAGGACACGATGCCATGGAGGATCTCTTACACTATTAGGCATTGCAAGGCGATCATGGGGAACAACGTAAAGTTAACTCATACCTGGAGGAAAGGGAATAAAGTTGCGGACTACTTGACTTCGATTGTAGTTCCTGGGGACACTATGGTTTGGGTGGATAATGTGCTGCCCATTAGACCCGAGGGAGTCAATCTGATTAGGGGATATGCACTGGGGTTGCATTATTTTCATCCACTGTAGGGGGGACCGCATTTGTGGTTATTTTGTAGTGGGGTGTTTTATGATATAAAAATCGTAATGTTGGTGGTGGATATAAAAGTGATATATAAATGAATTTATGTCATAAGAAGATAAAAATGAAAGGTGAAGAATAAAATATAGCAGGTCGTGAGGGCTAATAAAAAACCCAAAGCTAAAATAAAATCCATAAATTAGCTTCAACAAGCCTCCATGTGACCCAAAATCACCATATAACAAGATATATTCCCTATAATATTAATATATGTGAAAACAATTGAATGAACCTAGTCCTACAAAATATATTGGTGTGAGTCTAACATCCTAGTAAGTAATCACGAACTAAATCTAAGCAGTATCATTCTGATTATATCCTAAAATGATAGTTTGACCTATAGTTAAAAAATATTCATCTTTTATAATAAATTACATAAATTAACCAGAAACACATCACAAATTCATTAATACACCTTTTCCTTATTTTCATTAATTGAAAAAAAATCAGTTAGGAACCAATTATCATTGGTTAAAGAATATTTTTACCAAAATAATGTTTTAATGTCACAATTTAAAACAATATCATAAAAACCACTTTATAAATACACATTTAAAATGTGAAAAACAATTATAATTTTCATATGTTTTCCTAAAACATCATTGTAAAATGAATTTCCATGTACAACTCTATATGATGAGCTAAAACGTCATCCTTAAAATCCAAACACAATAAGTTATTAAAAAACAATTTTAATTTTCTTGTAAAATAATCCAAATTACATTTGGAAATAAACTCTTAAAATTAGCAGATAACACCATTTAAATTAATTTTAAAAACTACTTGAAAGCATATCAAAAACACACTAACACCATCCTTATTTAAAAACCTTCCAAAAATTCCTTTCTAAAATATTTGAAAAGTATGTCATAATATTAAGATGGAAGAAATAAAACACACAATAACTATTATTTCATGGTCCTATGACAAATAAATAGATCATGAGAACATAGGTTCAATTTAATAATACAAGAAACATGGGATACAATCAAAACAAATTTATAAATCCTCTAAAATGATTATAAATATGATCATAGCATCCTTGAAATTATCTTAATACCCAAGTAGCCAAGTCCAAACTAGAAACAGGACCCCTATGTTGGAACTACTTATCCCAACCACATAACTAGTAGTCTTGGAGTCCTATCAAAAAATAATACCTCCTGGGAACTTACTGCTACCATAAGACACTAAAATGGTTTCTAACTTACAGGGACCACTACCCCTCTCAATCCAACTAAGGAGGTGTAACTAGGAATCATTATATTGTTTTTAGGTTGATATATTATCACTTTCTCTTATTGATACCCTTAATTAGTCATCAATGAGTCTCCATGATAGGTGTAATGGTTTTTAACAAAAATAAAATTCCATCTGTATCAGATACAAAGCATTTGAAATAACTCATTCCTCACCTCATAAACTCTTATAAGAACATCCCCAATCAAAAATATTCATGAGAACCATATAAATATGCCTCAATATAATTAATCATTTTTTTAGACCACAATACACCATTTTCATAATAAAAAATTCAAAGGTCTATAGAGGGTTTCAATCCATTTATGAAAAATCATAATAAAAAAGGGAAAATTTCCAAAACATGCTTGGAATTCTAATCCTAAATCACACTATTTCATTATCATCCTAATAAACTCTTGGGGATAACTTTAATTAAAAAAATATTAAACCATTTTGTAACTCACACTTCCCTTAAAACCACCACTAAAATCAACTGAGGTTATCAAAAGGTTTCAAAAATCACACATAAGGGTCAACAAACCTCTTTCAAAAAAATCTTAGTTAAAAATTTTCAATCCCATTTAAAATTATTTTTAAATCATTCAATACATTAGTGGATTTCAAAAAAAAATATTCACACAGGTTAATAACCCCCTTTAATATTGAAAACCTCATTTCACCAACTCTGAAACACTTCAAACATTCTCAAACCCTTGGTTTAGAAATAAATTAATGGAATGAAATTAATTAGAAACCTCATGTTGGTGATCAATACTGTATTTAAAACAAAATATATCATTTAAAAGAAAATTATGAATTTTTAAAAACACTGGGCATGGAATATTATTCCATTATAAGTCTTAAAACCACGTCAAATCCACTTATATACTCTTGGATCATAAAAATGTGAATATCTTTAATAAAGAAATATTTTAAAATAAACAATAATCAATTTAATGGTAATGTAATTTTTAATAAATTAAACACCTAGCCTAATTCCATGAAAAAAAGACAAAAAATATTACTTATTATGGGGAACACCCATCCAAGAAACAAGAGGTCTTTCTCATACCCTAAAAATCAAAACCCCTATGATTATACTCACCCCAACCCAAATTTAGAGCCCCTATGGATTCTAGGTTTCATGGGAGGAACTAAAATTAAGAGAAATAGAGAGATTAAATAAATTAAGAGGCTTATATTGACTCACAAATAAATAATTTAATTAATCCCAAGGGGAAATCCATCAAAATGGAAGGAAGAAGGGCTGAGTCTTTGATAGTGGGGTGAATGGTCCATTTTAATGATATGGAGATAATGTAAGTGGTTGTTAGGTTAAAATTGTGTAGTAAAACTTTTGGAAATTCCAAATTCCATTTAATATTGGAATTAATCATTGTTTGGAAGCATGGTTTGTCAAATGGTGGGCCAACTGTGCATTGTAACCTTCCTAGAAAAAACAACATTCACAGTTTACCTAAGACTTTTTATAGTTGAGAAAACCATTTTCCAATGGTGCAAAATAGAACATTCAGATTATAGATTCAACTCACACACATTTCATATTTTTTACTAAATAATGTGAAGGACATTCACCCTCACCCTTACATACTAAATATTATGCATGGTATCACCTTGGACACGCATGGTTTTGACTCAACCGTGTGACACCTATGAAGACCAACCATGAATAAAAAAATTAATTGAAAATTAAAATATGGAAGGGTGACTTCACGGTTTCCTATAAATATTCATACAAACCATGCACAATTTGAAAAACTACATAAATTATGTATTTTAGGCTGAAACTCTTTGGAAACCTAGAAAAACCACTGATAACATAAAATAACATAAAATAAGATAAAATAAACTCTATGGTGATGTGGTGGGTGTCATAATTGTCCCCACTATGCCACTTTTTCTCCATATTAATTCTTAGGTCCAGGTAGAGTAAAACTAGATACAAACTCTAAAAACCCCTTTAGGAAAAAAATGAGCCCTAAAATAACTAAATATATCCCTGAGAAAAACTGATCAAAAATAACTCAAATATTACCTCTATGAAGTTGGAGGCCTATCATAGGTCTCCCCAAAATTTATAACCAAGAAAAAATAGTGAAACAACTAACAACCTATCTTAAAAAAACACAAGTCAATCCCCTAATAAATAATGTAATAAAATATCTAAAAATGTAATTTACAAAACTAAACCAGCCAAATGAAACCACAAAATACCAGTTCGAAACCACTAAGGGAGAGGTTATGCCTCGAAACATCTCGAATGATCAAAAAACTGGAGACCAAACCCATATTATTCCAAAACTGATCATATCAACTAAAAACATGCCCTGTTAAGAAAAAACATGACTCTAACATTAGGGTCACTTCGTTCACCTAATGGTGTTTGTTAGGTCACAATAATATAAAGACACATAATAGGGGTGAATTGTTTCCTTTCACAAAACATGATAGAATTGAACTTAATCCCTCTTTTTATATTATAAATATATGAAGTGTTCTTTTAATTAATCAAATTAAGTAATAAAAAGGAGTGAAGAAGATCCCATTATTTTTTGAAGAAGTTTGGGGTACAAAAATATTCTAGTCCACTCTACTAACACTCTCTCAGTGAGCTAGATAATATTCACTAAATAGATCCACTTATTCGAAAACCACTTTAACTGACTGCAGGTAGCTGAAACCTTAAAACAAGATAGTTTATTTTTTAAGGGATCTCAAAATCCGTAGATTAGTGTGAGAATATGATACTCTACCATCACTACGTACAAATATATGATACACTATAAAAAAATATTGGTTGATTTGTTGGGAAAAAAATTCATCTCACAATTTCAGTAGCAACTGACTAATAATTGATATTCTTCTTCATAGAAAACAATATTCTATAATTTAAAACTCCTAAGAGTCCATAGTTAAAGATTATATTTAAATAAATACATCAATGTAAATATTTTAGTAATAGATATATCATGACACTCAAATAGAAAAACATAAATACATATATGTTTCCAATGTTTAGATATTTTAATAGAATAGACATAATTACACATAAAAAATACACTTTTTGAAATATATTACTATTGGAATTTAACTGGAGAACATGATTTTATTTTGGAAAAAAAGGTATATAAAATCATCCTAATAAATCATGATCATTTGAAAAAATTCCTAGTGTATTTCATAACTTTTCTTCGAAGTAGTAACTATTTAATCCATTGAATAAGGGCCTTTGAATTGGTTTACTAAAATATTTAAAATGGATATTAATTCTAGTGATACTATTGAAAAAATAATTGGAAATATCTGGAATAAAAACTCTATATGTGACTAATTCAAATGTAAGGTAGACTTCATAGGGTATCATCAAAAGTACGGTTGACAATGTAAAGTTGAATTCGAAATATTGGGTTAATAAACCATGTGTTAGTTTATCAAATGTATGGTTGATAAAAAAATTATGGTTTCTTATCCATACTTTTATTCCAAATATAGGTTACATTAACTATACATTCACATAAAATGTATGGTGCAAAATTACATTTCCATACCAAAATTTGTGTTCCAAAACTATATGTTCCGCTTAAAAAATAGGGTATAGACAGTGTTTCTAGAAATCTCAAAAACATGTCCAAAATACATTAGATAAAACTATTACATGATAAAACTATAGAAAAAGATAAATTTCTCAAGAAATAAAATCCTAAAAACAGGTAAAGTTGTTTCATTAGTAACACATACAATGGAATTTGTGAGCATCAAAATCAATTAAAATCGAATAATTTTTTTAGAACAACCCATTCCCAAAAATATCCCCCTTTTTATGATCATAAAAACTATAGGTAAATAAAATTATAGAAACTTAATGCTAATAAAAATAATGATATTTATTTATCTATTCAAATATCCAAATTTCTTCATATTTAATATCATAGGAATATCAATGTAAAAAAATTCTCCATTTTTTCAAATTTCATCCCATTTTTTGATATCAAAAATTAATCATGAAACCAGAAATATGACATAATAATTTTTGAACATGAATTGAATTGAATGTTTTATTAATAGAATATATAATTATTCTCATATATTTAATAGGGATGGATAGATAAAAATAAATAAATAAATATAATATATTGAAGAAAAAAATTCTATTGAAAATTTCAATAATTTTATGTAATATTTGGAAAAATGCTAAGTAGAAGGGTTAGATGAGCGTGAGAGATCCAGTTCAGATTCTGATTCTGATGTAAGAGAATAAAAAATATTCTGATTGATATCCATTATATATCCCATCAACACATTAAAATTATGATTAAACATCACAACCCACAATTTCATCAAAAGCAAGGAAACATATCTCATTTCCAAATCATAAACCAAATTTACTTTCATAAACTCATCGTTAATTTTTTTTCTTCAAATTTTTTTTCATCATGTCACTCAATGTATTGGAAATGTTTCAAATATCAGGTTCATTATATGTCAATATTTCACCAATATCCTTCTGATTTTCCTATAGTGTGTTTAAAGGAACTATGTCACACTATAGGTATTGATCGTATAAAATATTATAGAAAAAATAGTTTTAATAGATCCAAAATTTATTATTAAATATGAATATGTTGGTTTTATAGAATTAGAAGACCTTTCTTGAATTTAACTACTAATTACTGACTAAAATTTACTTCTCAAATACTTCCATAATTCAGCAAAATCAGACTTTAAAATTCAATCTACTTTAAGTTTCCCAATTTTTTTTATCTATTTCACTTTGAAAAGAATCAAAATATCTTCTAGAAATTCAATTTTATCCTAGTATTTTTAGCTGGACTTAGAAAAAATATAATTTTTCTGTTTGAGTAGTTAAAATTCTTTAATATTTAAAATATATTTTGGATTATTATAGCTCACCTTGAAAGTTATAATTTAATTCTTTAAACTGACTTAATTTTCTAACCAACTCCTCAATGTTATTATTAAGAGAATCAAAATATTTCTCTTCAAAATTTCTTGTGTGTTAGCCGTCTTTAACTAAGGGAAGGGACATTCCTTAAATATTTTAACTATATGAGGTTGAAAATTTTTCATAAACTTTTGTCTGTTCTCCAATTTCACTATAATTATTCTATAAAGACTCTTCAAAAAAATAAAATCTTTTATTTTCAATCATCTCGGTAGTTTCATCTATATTAGTACACACATTTACTTCATCTTGAGCATTATTATTAACTTGATCTTATCCATCATCCTCTTTAACATATCAAATTCTAGGTTATCATTCTGTATAATGAAATAAAATACATGGTTGTTATGTTCCAATAACACTAATATCATCTACAACTACTTCATCTCCTTCTACAAAAACTAGTTGGTATACATATTTAACCGTATCTCCTTCTTCATGAACCACATGATCCTCTATTTTTCTTGGTTTTTGAACAAGGGCTGCATTGTTGTATTCTCCTTTACATTCTTGTAAAGATTAAGGGAAAACTCTTTTACTGGTTAGATCAATTAAATTTATTCTGATTAACCTTCCTATATCCAGAAAAAATCCTTCTATTCTTGATTCACCAATATCATCAACATGAAAATTCATTGATCTAGTAGACTTATGGATTTTGTGCTCCCCCTAAGCATGAGCATTATATTATTCTTCATCATCAACACCTAGGGGAATCACTTTTCCCTTCATATTTCATTAATAGAATTAAAATTTTATTAAGGTTCCAGAGAAAAATAATTTTTTCATGATGACATCTGATAGATGACTGAATGTCATGGATCTTATTCTGCTTATATAGAAATATATAAAAATCCTTCCATATAAATATAAGGACATTATAGAAAATTTTTTAGAATATTGATGTATAAACCTTAACATTTATCTATATAAATTAATCTAAATTTCACATAACATCAAAAACATGATATACATGTGAAGAGAAAAATCTCAAGCTTAGCTATCCTAGGAACTATAGCATATTGAAAAAACTTGACCAAGACCTTATGTCCATATTTAACATGTTTCGAAAGAATCATCCTCAAAAGGGAATATGTAAATAGAAAATACATAATATCCTTATACATATGAACTTTATATTTAATAGATCAATTATTATTTTGAAAAAAACCCCTTCATGGGGACAACACCAAATCTCAATTATTTAAACTATATAAATTGAAAAAACTATATTGTTCGATTTTTAAGAGACTGCATCCTCAATGTTTCAAAAGCTAAACTGAGCATTTTCATACAACTATTTCACTTCACTATTGATTATGTATTATATATTTTCACCATTGAAAAAAAATTTCAAAACTGGAAAATCCATAGCATGATCTAACATTAGATGTGTCTGGAATAACAACTTAAAATTTAGGACCTTTCCTTGAATAACCATTCTTCTTAGATCATAAAGATATTTGGTTCATAGATCCACTCTGATCACCTAATTTTCTTTTTTTTCTTTTCTATAACAGAAAATATAAACGTTTGATGTTCTAGTTTTAGGGTTTTAATAGAGTTTGAGAGCTCTAAAAGAAAAATGGGTGTGAGAATGGGGATAAAATAAAGATGTATTTTTAGATGGTTTTCATGACTTCAGTTCATCCTCTTATGCCAAAATTTTAAGAGTAATCATTTGACTACTTAATTTGTAAAATAAATTATTTTTAAAACACTAATAATTCTTTAACTTGTGAAACAAATAACTATAAACAAATAATTAATATCAAAACATAGATTAAAAACATATAAATTAGAAGGCATAAAATAAATAACATATATATAATCTATTATGGAAAAAATTTAATTTCAAATAAATTATGAGATTAATTAAATAAAATATAATTTTTAGTTAAAATTAAATTTACCGAGCTCTCTATTACTAAATTAAAAAATAGTATAGTGAAATCATTTAGTGAAAATAGAAGAAAAATGTTGATCAGTGGTGATAAATTCGAAAGATATATCACATTTCTTAACATGATCACTTAGAAAATTATGTCTTATATCAATACGCATATTCCTTGAGTGAGTCATTGGATTTTTTTCAAAAATATTAGTTGCACGTTTTTCTCACATAAATTATAAACATTATTAAAATTAGGTACAATGTCCATAAGTCTATGAAAAATCATAGTACTTGTACACAAAAATACCTATAGAAAAATTCCAAAACTATTTAAAATGCAATTGAATGTTGTTTCTTAATAGGCCATGAATATAAATATTTCCCTAAAGGTGAAAAATTCCGAAATTAAAACTTTTATATAACCTTAAACCTCAAAAATTATAATATAAATATGAAAATAAATTAACATCATAAGTTTTCAGATAAATTATAGGTAGAAAACTAGTTCCTTTTAGATATCTAAAAATTATTTTGATACCTATAAAATGAGATTTTAGGGTTTTATTGAAATATTATAAAAAGACAAATAGAGAATATAACTTTGTGTCTACTAGTAGTAATATATAAAAATAAAAAAACCATACCTATATATATATCTTTTTTCAACTGGTTTTCCAAATTCATCTATGTTATGTTTTAGATTATCAAACATGGGAGTTGTATAAGACATATTATTTTTAGGTCCAAACATTTTCAATAGATCAATATTATATTTACATTGATTTAAAATATTCGGGTAATATTTTTCAAAAATTTGAAAACCAAGGATGAAATTTAATTCTCCCATCATACTAATTTAAAATTATTTTTTTCATATGTTTTTAAAATTCATGGCCAAGATATTTATTATTTGAACTAAATATGATATCACATACATAAATACGTAATAATAAAATAAAAAAATAAAAAAAATTCTTAAATATGGTAGGTTAATCCAACCCTCTAGAAAAATCATTTTAAAAAAACATAATTATTCATGCCAAGCTCTGGGTGCTTATTTATGGCTATATATAGATTTCTTAAGTGAGAAAATATAATTTGGTAGATTTGGATTTCCAAAAAAAATATAACTTTTTTAACATTGACTCCCTTCACTAAATATCCATTTAAAAAATTATATTTTTAATCCATCTGATATATTTATATATTTAGATATGTTTCATCAGATGAAAGATCCTTATTGGCTTCTAATCTAGAAATAGGGGTATATGTTTCATTATATTTTACACCTTATTCTATATTATATCATTTTACCACAAATCATGTTTCATTTAAAGTAATTATCCCTTTTTCATCTTTCTTATTTATAAAAACACATTTAGTTACTATTACTATATGATTTTGTGTCTTATCAAATAATTACCTAAATTTATTTCTTATCAACTGATTATGTTATTACTATAAAGATATTATCCAACATTCATCTTATAATGATTATTCTATGATTTTAGGTTCTAATAGTGATATGAAGGTAGATAATTCAGATTGTTTTCCAAAATTCCTTCTATTTCTATCCTCTGTATCTATGTCTCCAATAATAGTTTCTAATGTTTTTCCCTTTAACGTTCAATTTTTTCAAGGTATTATGTTTTCAGGTTCACTAATTTTCTCCTCTACTAAATCAGACTGAATTTGATCATATTCTAATTTATCTTCTAAATCATCCCTAGGAGATTAATGTCTCATGTTGTTTAAATAATTTATAAAATAAAAAAATTAATTTTTAATTTGATCAAATTTATCACTTTCATCCAACTTCAAATGAGTATATTCATATACTACCATTGACTTTTTATTATATAATATAAAGGTATTAAAAGTAACAAAATAACCTTAAAATATTCCTTCAACAAAATTTAGCTAAAATTTACTAAGGGTTTTCCTAATATTCTAGATATACACCATGCATTCAAAAACATTAAATTATCCACATTTACTTTTTCTATTATTCCATAACTCAAAGGGTGTCTTCTAAAGAAAGGGTTTTATTAAGACTCAATTCATGATATTGAAACCTATGTTGACAAATTCTTCCCAAAAATAGGTAGGAATAATATATTAATTTAACATAGTTCTAACCATTAATTGAATAGTACTACTATTAATTTCTATAATTCAATTTTATTATGGTTTTCCATGAGAATATAAGCTACATTAAATACCCAAATATAAGAAAAAATAATTAAATTCCTATTCCTAATACTCCTCTCCATTATCACTTCTCAAGGAAATTATTTTAAAATCATTTTCAATTTGAATAATTTTACAAAATCAAACAAACAACATAGAAAACATCAATTTTAAATTTTATAGAATAAATCCAAGTAAATATAATAAATTAATCAACTAAAATAACAAAACATATTTTATACAAACTTGCAACTCTTTATAGTCTACAAAAATCCATGCTGATATGTTCAAATAGTTTAGAAATAGAAACATTATTAATGGATTTTAAGGATTACTTATGATATAGTTACCAAGGATTAACATACATGGATATTAAATTATATTAGATGAATATTGATCACATTAACAAAATACATGCCCGAGGACCATATTAGTTTAGTATCTTTTGAATCTTGGAACACATTCTTCTATTTTCGTGGAAGATCTTAAATATCATCCTTAAAGATATCACCCTTTAGTACTCCTATATACTACATTTTTTCATAACCTAGGTAAAGGAAACATATGAAAAGGGTGAGATGAAACACACAGTAATGGTAAATGAAGTAAATACAAAATCATAACAATAACATAATGGTATGTTAACATGATCATAACATTTAAGGATCTTACCATGCATAAAATGATGATAATAATGAGACATAACATAATGATTAGTAGTTCATTATACATGAATCATAAGATAATCTAGAACATGAACCATGTGATCATATCAAAGGAATAAGTCATAGAATTATTGGAATATACATAAACATGTAACATCATTTCTTATAAGTCAATTCTCATTACCAAAAACTTATCAGGGCACTTCATAGTGATTACACCTATTGGGAAGGATACACCACCATCATGTGTCATAGTTCGTTCCTTTTAAGGGATCATGTTTCCCCATATTTATATAGTGGATTGGGTTTCCCCATCATCCCCTAGTGTATTGGGTTTTCCTATATTACCATAGTGGATTGGGTTTCCCTATATTCTAATCGTGGATCTAGTTTTCCTATCATCACAAAATAGATTGGGTATCCTAGTATTCCTAGAGTGGATTGGGTTTCCCCATCTTCCCTTAGTGGATTAGATTACCCATCTTCTCATATTGGGTTGAGTTTCCCCGTCATCCTATAGTGGATCAGGAAACCCATGTTTCCCATTTTGGATCAAGACCACAACTTGTTTCTCATTCTTATCTTATGAGATATAAATCATTACCCGATGCATCTAAAAGATATATATGTCCCACTCTTATCGTAATGAAATCATACGTGCATATTCCACCAAATAATTAAAAATAATATCATAACCCATGAAATGAAATGTGTTATATAACATATAATCATATCTTAACTATACAAAAGATAGGATTCATAATCATTTCATGAAATCATAACCGTTGAAAATAATTAGATTCCATAAGCATATAACCCATGAAATAGAAACACGTTTAATAAAAATTATACCATCATAACATAAACCATTCAGAAAATGAATACTAATGGAACAATAGGATAGTTTCCCCCTAAAGAGATGAGTAATGCCAAAGGATGCCATATTAGAGGGAAAATAATTTTGAAATATCTTTTAAAAACATTTCTTAAGGAAAATATCCTTTATCCTTCGAAAAAACTTTTTAAAACATAAAACCCATTGAAAACCATTTTATATGAAATTAAACATGAAAACATATAATGAAAAATTGAAAAAAAATTGAAAGTATATTCTTTTAAAAGATTTAGAAAACTTATAAAGAAATATTGGAAAAAATTTAAAACCATTTTTTAAGGACTTTGAAAACATATAAACAGAGGATGAAAATTTTTTGAATACAATTTTTTTGAAAACACTTTTAAATATTATAAATAATGTTTGGAAATGTTTTGAAACCCATTTATTTTAAAACAAATTGATGGATTATAATTAAATATTAAAAACATTGAAAAAACTTTTCTTTCAAAAAAATTAAATCCTAAAAAAGGGCTTGCAATCATTTAAAAAACGTTCGATTGGAAAATAACCTTTTGAAAACAAATAAAAAAATCTTTGAAAATAATTTAAAGCACTTTTTAACCAAAAAAACCTTTTTGAAAACCTTTTTATTTTTAACACACTTTAAATACAAAAAATATCCAAAGTATTTGGAAAATGTTTTCTTAAAAAATAAATTTACAAAGGAAGTTTCAAGGAAATGCTAGTCAAGAGATTGGGTAATTCCGTACATGATGAACATTCCTTTTTAACCATAAAGGTATAGAAAAGTTCGTTAATAGAAAAATAAAAATAAGATTACTTTTAAAAACCCTTTTTAAAAATGTAATACATGGGTAACAGTGTCCCTTAAACATTATAGGATAATATTAAAACATTTTTTAAAACATTTTTAGAGAACATGGTTTTGCAAGAATGTATATTTCTTGCCAAAATTAGACATAACGTCAGATTTTCATAAAAACATTTTCTTGGATATATTAAGTACCAAAGAGTGGAAAATGGAACCATTACTTGTATATTACATGAATAACCATAGGGTTAGAAAATTCATAAGATTTCATGAGATATGGGTCATTATATTTCATCAATAGAAGTATAATCATAAACTGTCTCAATAAATGATGAGATTGTAGCTACAAACTATAACCACTCTGGTATATTTGAATCATAATACCATGGTAAGAATAAAATTACATGAAGACTAAAATATAAATAAAAGAGTAAGACTAATTATACAACATTTAAAATTTATTATATACTCCTCATGTAATAATATATGAGCGTAACATGGCATGCGTCCCAAAGAAGGAAAATTAAAACAAAATTACTTACCAATTTGGAAACATTTGAAACATAAAACCCATGAAATAAATAAAATAAAATGGCTATTTAAATACCAAAAAATTTAATTATAATAATCCTATAGTAAATACATGGTAATTATACATACCACATATAAGAAATAGGAGGTGAAAATCGCTTATGTCTCAGAGAAAATAAATGTGAGATGAGAAAAACATTACCTTAAGTCTTGAATATCATCATACTAATTCAAAACCCATGTATAATAAATATGAGTTTATTATAAATATATCAAAAAAACATATTCATATATTTAATAAACTCTAATATTTTATTATGAATTTATATTACCCGTTTATTAACAACTTAGTGTTAATGTTATGTTTTGGTTAATAATCGCTTTGTTTTTTCCTTGTGTTTTAATTTGTTATATTTTTGGTCCTAATAGTTATGCCATGATTTAAAGAATGTAAAACAAGATATAAATATCATATATATTTAGTATATAACTATTTATTGTAATCTACTTGAGATAAAAATATTAAATGAAATACACTATTCATGGTGACAGTATGTCATACATACGTATGAACGTTGGTTCCATTTTACTGACATATTGATAGAATGAAATTAAATGAAATATATATGTGTATATATATATAATATAATTCCATTAACATTATTATAAAATATATATCATATACATTTACTATAACCACTTTTAAAATGTTCCATGTAATGTGTGAAAGAATCACATCGCTTTAAGGAGGTAGTGGTCCACACTTCCACAAAAAAGTTATCATATTTACAAAAAATCGAAAGCATGAAGGTTTATTTTTTATAATAATTACAAAATAAAAATTAAATAAAAAATATCACAGATATCATATAAAAAACATAGTTTCTTTCATAATTCTCTTCCATGAGATGTGGTAAAGGAAAAATTTATAACATCATTTCATGAGGTGGTAGTTCATTGTACCCAAGAACGGTATATTAGTTGCCCATTAGATTGAAGTGTGTGTAAGTTCAGATATAAACCCTGTAATTAAAAATTGTCATATTTAGGATATTGGTGTTATTATATGATCATGTAATAAGCATAATTTATAGTGTAAAAATAAATTAAACTAAATTGATGGTTGATGAAGGTTACATCTTTTGCAGATAACTCCTTTTAGTTTTCACCAATGGACATCCTTGAATCCATTTCTACCCCAAGTGAGGATTACATTATGATGTTATAGATTTTGGGAGATTATATGAGTATATTTTGATCCATAAAAAAGGATTTAGAGGTGTGAATAAGTGGGGGTGAATTCCTTTTTATAGTGGAAGAGGGTTGGAATTCTATTAAATTTTTGAAAAGGGAATTCTATCGGTGTTTTTCCTATGAATATTGGCTCCAATAATTATAAAAATTAAATAGATGTGACTATTGTTTCTAAATATATAAATTCAATGGATTTTGGACAAGTTTATAGGTCATTTTGGCAATTGTGTCTGAGGTTTAGTCCCTTGTTAAGCTATTCTTTTCTCTTAATAACTATATTTAATTTTTATCAGTTTCACAAATATTTTTTGTCAAAAAATAAGTAGATATTAATATAAATGATAAATTATTAGAATAAAAAATTTTGAATCCATTTTTCCAAATTCATGACATTAAATTGGATAAAATTAATTTAAATTTAATCTGACTGACGGGACGATACAACGGGCTTTTAAAGTAAAAATGTTCAAAAAATTTGGTAATTTTTATATCCATTTTCAAAGTAAAATTTATTCCAATGAAAAAAATGTGTTAATTTATTTATAATTGATCTAATTTAACTTTTAAAACCATTAAATACAAAATATAACCTTATTAACAAGTTATACGAAAAAGTAGTTTTGAATTAGAATTTTGTATTTTTCACTATTCATCAAAAAATTAAACTTCATAGAAAAATATCAAAAATTTACCCAAACCTAATTTTTATTCTTCAAATTAAATAATATTATTTTGACATATAAAATTTATAAAATTTCTCAAATTTGTATTTAAATTGTGTTTTTCATTAAAATACAGTAAAACTAATTTTTTGAAAATATAGGTTTTTATGTCTAATATTGGGTCTGTTCTTATATTATTCCTATAAATTACAATATATGAATGTAAAATAACTTTGGATGGAATATATAAAATATATATTTCAATAATATCATCCAATAGTAGAAATTAATTTAATTTATTAGGATAAAATTTCTTTCTGGTCATCAAATATGTTTTCATAAAAACACTCCCTTTATATTCAATTCGTTGTTAAATTAATTTATAATTAATAAGTAACCAATGAATTAAATAATTTTTTTCATAAGTTAGTTAATAATTTTAATAAAATCCAACTTAATGTCTATGTTATATCTTATAATATTAAATATAATAATTTTAATAATATATTATTGTTTCGAAAAACTCAGTCGTGCATGTTACGCAAGCCATCGACGAAAGTCAGTCCTATGTGTAACATAAGATAACCTTGGTTTTATATGTAGAGAAAGCTAAATTTTATGTTTATTGTAGTTCAGGATTAACTTATTTTTGTTTTTAACTCAATTCAAACCGAGTGATTTAATATAAGAAAACTATATTCAGTGTTGCATGAAATGATAGATATCAAGAAGATTAAATTAATTGGAAAAATAATAATTCAAAAAATATTAGGTAGTTACATTCTACCCCATTAAATTTAATTTATACCTCTAAATTAATATAAGTTTTCAAGGTTTTAACTATTTAATTTTCTTTCACAGAAGCCCGCCTCATAAAAACTAATACTCAAACATCATTTAAAAAGTGAATATTGGACCATAATTGTCAACGAAAGTAACTCATAACTAGTTTCCCACATTAGATAACAAATGTGATAACTGAAGACATGGACCTAGAATAGAAATATTACTATGATGTTCAAATGGAGAGTGGTATAGAACATGGTTAGGTGAAACATGACGATCAAAAAACTATAAATATGTGATGATCTAAGGGGCCATTTGATTCATCAGAAAATAAGATACTAGGATATCCATTTAAATTTCAAGATCCTTTCCCTATAGTTGTAATTTTTTGATGAGAATATATACTTACTTGATTTAGTAAAATTTCACCATTTATTTTTCCTTGATAAATTTCCACCTCACATCCTTCTCCAAAATGGATGGTGAATTTTTCATTCAAGGACTAGCAGATCATGAGATCCATGATAATACATCCCATCCTTCATCAGTTACAATCAACACAACATTGTTAGAGTATTTTATCCAATATTAATATATCATAATCTGTTGATATAATACATTAATTTAAAAAACATCATCTAAATTTTAACATAAACATTCAATAAATTGTTAACCTTGTAACCCATTATAAAGATGACAATAAAAAACATTACAAATACAGTCATGAAATCAAATTAACATTGGACCCCATGTATCAATAAGTAAATCTTATTTTTCACATTCCAAACATGTGAATAACCTCATTGTTTATTCTCTTAAAACATGGTAATAACATAGTTTACCACAAATCCTTTTAGAAGAATAAAATCTTCCATATTCCAAAGATTACTGGATATATAATCCCTGAATCAAAGAAGTTGTAAACATCATCCAAGATAACATATACAACTTTTTCAACAAATCATTAATCAATTTTGATTTCATAAATACTATATAGTTTACATTTTCTATATCATATTCTATTTATCCATATAAAATATTATTTTCTCATCCTTAATAACATGTTAATGGTTACCTTTGTCATGACCTGTCCTCGGGGCCCCTGTCGTGACTACCTCAAGCCCGTCTTCCATAGGCCAGGGGCTGGCGACTAGCACCAGAGGCATAAATCCCGATAACTGGGAAGGCATTGCCTTTATAAAAGTAACAAAACACCACAGAGTACAAGCGGAAGTAAAACATTAAGTACAAAAAGGAAGTGCTGAAAAGTAAATGGGCCAGCATACAAACCCAATCGAAAATACATCTACAACTGAAAGAACGTACAACAGAAAAGACAAAAACTGGAAGAATGGAAGCAACTCATGGGTCTTCCTCCTCGGATCCCACCAGAAGGGTAGGTACAGATAGCGCAGCTCCAGGATTGTCCACCATGGATCCTGCCTGGAGGGTAGGTACAGATACCACAACTCCTGGATCATCCACCACGGATCCTACCAGAAGGGTAGGTACAGATGGCCTCCACAATGCTCTCCCTGACCAACCTCCTACGAGTGTAGTCTCGTCGTGAAGTCCACCTCCTAATATTGACTCGTCGTATGGTCCACCTCCAGGTACCGTCCAGTCCTCGAACACTCGGACTCTGTCAGCACTGCCCATCGTCTGCAACAAACACAACGAGGTGCAGGCATAGCCCGTGCAGGGGTGAGTATAACGATACTCAGTAGGGACCCCGAGACCCACAAGGTCTCACTAAATCTAACAAGGATAACCACAAGGAAGATCTCAATAGATAACCTCTACTTAGAGATATGCCTATACATATACCTAAGTTATCAAGTAAACCATATCAATCTTGAGGAAACACAAAGATTATAGACTCAGTTCAACCAGGATTTTATTCATGACGTCGAAACCACGGATGCTGGAGAACTCCTCCTCCATCGAGTACAGTGGGCCTGCCACTACAACCAAGCGCGCCTAACTCCTCCTTTGCCGAGTTCAAAGGGCATGCCGCTACAACTAAGTGTGCCGAACTCCTCCTCTATCGAGTTCAGAGGGCCTACCGCTACAACCAAGTGCGCCGGACTCCTGGGATTGTTGTAGTACTCCACCTGTTGAGTACTGTGGGCCTGCTGCTACAACCAATCGCTTGCCACCATGGGTCTGCCTCTACAAACAAGTGCTCCATCTCATAGGTTCTAGATGTACTCCTTCTGTTGAGTACCGCGGGTCTGCCGCTACAACTAAGCGCTCCTCCACCGTGGTTCTGCCACTATAACCAAGCGCTCCCCCTCATAGCCTCCATAGGTACTCCTTCTGTTGAGTACTGCGGGTCTGCCGCTACTACCAAGAGCTCCTCCTCCGTGGGTCTACTGCTACAACCATGCGCTCCCCACTAGGATATCCGAAACACACCGAGTCGATAGATCAGCAGTCGTCAAGTCTCATCCAGCTACTAGGTCTTTGCACTCTGCTAGCTCGTCACCAGGAGGGTCTGATCCACGAGCTACTGGTCGATACTCCAAGTATCACAAATTTCGACGAAGAAATATCTCAAGTACTGCCTCGTCATAGGGGTCTCAACAAAATAGACTGCGCGTCAGTCGGACGCCCGGTCTGTGAGTTACTAGCCTTTTCGTCCCAGGGGCCCGGTTGGTTTCCTGTGCGAACCAACCAGGCCGTATCTCATCTGTACTTCGAACTCTCATAGGGTATGCTCATAGGGACCGCTTCTCAACGTGATCACCAATGCTGCTGACTGTTCGTCAAACGGACATCCGGTCTAAAGGTTATCAACCTTTCCGTTCCAGGGGCCTGGTTGGATTTCAGGTACAATCCAACCCGGCCATTATCCAACTACATCCAAAACCCAGGCAAAGCATGCCAAAAGATCTGTCTCATCAAGAGAAACCAACAAAGTCGATGGCATGTTAATCGGATGTCTGAAGCTTGAGATATAAGCGTTTCCTCTCCGAGGGCCCGGTTGGTTTCGTATCCAAACCAACCCGGCCATACTCCAAGTTCTCTGAAACCTTGAGTGTAATATACCGAAACGACCATCTCGATCCAAAGATCGATACTCACCTGACAGTTCATCGATCGGAGGTCCGCAGCTCATGTTATGGGTAACGGACCGAAAGAGGTTCGGTATTAAGGGGTTCGGGCCCAGTCCGACCCAGCCCGATACCCCCAGGGTCGGCCCGAACCGGGTTGACCCGAAACGGGTCCGGGTCCGGCCCGGCCTGGGCGGCTCGGCCTGGTGCGCTGGCGCTGGCTGGGTGGCCAGGCGGTAGGCTCGGCCGTTATGGTCGAGCGAAGAGGGCGGGGGGGGGGGGGGGGGGGGGGGCTGCCCCCGAGTGGAGAAACCACGGCCCCATTATAGGGCCGCTCAGCTGGCCAGCCAGGGGTTTATAACCCCCGGCTTTTCCCTTGTCCGGTCGGCCCACCCCGGCCGGCCGGTTGTTTCTACCACGGGACCGGCAAGGCTGGTCCCCCCTGCTCTGACGCCAGCGGCCCGGTACCGGCCGTCGGTTCCCCTTCTCTACCGCGGCCTTGGTTCGTCCGGCGCGGCGCGACGGCGCTGCGCCCCTCCGCCGTGGCCCTGCTCCGGCCGCGGTGCTTTTGTGGTCCTCCGGCGCGGCGCGACGGCGCCACGTCTTTGGTTCGCTTTCAATGGTGCGGTGCGACGGTGTTGTGCTTCTTCCCTTTCTTTAATTTTTTCCGCGCGGTGCTTCGGCACCACGTTGCCTTGCTCGTGCTGCCATCAAAATCAAACCAACAAGGGGGAGGAGGGTCGGCCATGTTCGTGCGGTCCGACCTCCTCCCATTATTGCGATATCAGGAGGCTCAAAAAGAAAGGAAGATGGCAATGAAATTAATCAAAAAATAAACCCCTACATCGTTGAATTTGATGAGCGAGGATTCGTCGCAGAAACAACCATCACGGTAGAAGGCATCGAGGAGGGAGGATCGTCGCGTCGCGGATGAAGCATTGCTGGCATCACGGTACACGACATCGCATAGTCGATCTCTGAGGATTTGGCATTCTTTGTTGGAGGTCAGTGTGTTCTTCGTATTCTTCGCGTTCTTCGTTGAAGAAAAAGGATTTTCTTCGAATCCTCTCCACGCAACAAGTTCCAACAGAAATAAAATAAGAGTTGTCTTATTTTATTAACGCACATGGAATGTTTGAATTTCAAAAGAAACAAAATGAACAGTTAATTCAATGAATTAATTGTAATGATTTAACTGCCCAAATTAATGAGGCGTTTCTTAACCAAAATAAACGCACGGTGTGACTTTATTAAAAGGGGGGGTTCGGGTGAGTTACTTAGAAGTAAAGAAATAGTGGGGCTCGTGCGGGCCCCACCTCAAAAATATCCTACCATGTGGGTAGGTTATTGTGGGTCCCACCTTATTCGCTTAACATAGGATAAGCCGCTTTAAGTAAAATAAAAAAAATTCGCAACACTTTTATTTTATTCCTTAACTTAACCCCAAAAAAATTAAAAACCACACCCGAGAAAACGCAACTCCGAAAAAGGTGTTTCTAAGAAATTACTGGTGATGCGATTCCATCGGTGCCCTCAGAATTCGATTCTGAGCATCGTTTCAAAAGTTAGAAAAACCCGCTCTTTCGTTCACTGAACGTACCCGAGCTAAAATTTGGAAAATGATTCCGGGCACACCGGGCCTCAGAATCAGGTGCTGTCAGAAACTGTGTTCTTTTAAAATCCAAAAGAAAATTAAGAAAAAATTTCCCTTGAATTTTACAGGTCTTTACATTACTCCCATCTCAGGGATTTACGTCTCCGTAAAGCTTTAACACAACCTGAGGATACAAAAGCAGTACTGAGCACGCATTTGAGCCTTCCGCTCCAATGTGCTCACCTGGAGGTTCTCGTACTGTCAGTGAAAGCGCACCTGATGAATTGACCCATCCTCGTAGGATCTGCTCCTATCATTCCTCGATCCCCACTGTAACCTCCGTGAAAGTCACCACATCGCCAAGGTCCCATTCCCCATGGTCGATGACATGCGTCGGGTTAAGCACATATCTCCTCAGTTGAGATACAAGGATGTCTCCATGAACCTGGTGCAACTAAGGTGGCTGGGAAAAGAAGTAAACCACCTCGCCTAACCTACTGAGGACCTAGAAAGGTCCGTTGAACCTCAGAGATAACTTGTCGCCTCGACCACATCTCTGTAACTCACTTCGAGGTGAGACCCGTAGGGAAACGTGGTCACCAACCTCAAACTCTAGTGATCTCCGCCCCCTGTCAGCACAGGACTTTTGTCGGCTCTGAGCTGTCCTCATCCGCTCTTGGATGACTTGGACCTTTCTGGTCCTACAAGAGCTGCTAAGATTTCCTCATTGCCGATAAGAGAAATCTGGTCTCATCCCCTAGATGAACCACATTCTTCGCCTAATATAGTTAATCCTCACATGGAAGATACTAATCCATACCAAGGATGACGTCGTAAGGCCTCGACGCTACTACCAAGAGATCCAACCCTTACTCCCACCTTCAAGGGTTGAGTCACACTGTCGGCATCAGTGTGTGGTCACTAGGTCTCCTCCAGTAGGTATCTCAAAGTGAGGGTCAAGTCAACAGTTTTTAAATAGGAACCTCTTAGTAACAACATAAAGAGGGGACAGGAAGGTAAACGCCACAAGAAAGGTGTCTTTTATTTCTGCAGATCAAACTACAAAGACACAAAGCATCTACAAACAAACATCAACAGATCTAGAAGCAACATCAACTAAAGTCTCCATGTCTGGAGCTAGTCCCGCTCCTATCAATCTACTACTGGAGCTCCATGATCGTAGACCTCAGCTGCCTGAAGCTGAGCTCTCCCACGTCAACATGTTCTCTGCGGTCGGGGTGGACCTCCTGGTGGTGGTGGTGGTGGCAACACCTCGAAGCGTCGTCCACCTCCAGCTGCACGGACAGCTCCCCTGCCACGGTATCCTGCTCCATGCGGTCCGCCTCGATCGAACCACTACCTCTGCCTGGGAGGTCCTTTGTTCATCTGCTGGTCATCTATATGGTGGGTCGGACAGTCACAATCCATGTTACCAACCTTGCCGCAGGAGTAACACTGTCCGCGCATGGTAAGTCATTCTCTACCCTGGGTGCCTCGCACAAACGATCCTGTATCATGTGGTCGACCACCTGTAGGTCTAGTCCTCTTGGACCTCTGTGTCATCTGTCTACTGCCTGCTACAGAAGACTCTACCGCACGCCGGCTAGTGGTGGGTCCTTCTACTGGAGACTGCTCAGCAAGGAAAATCTCCACTAAGAGGGATCTCTCCAACACCCCTTCCTGTGTCGGAATGCTGTGAGAAACAACTGAAGCTCTGATCTCTTGCCTGAGCCACTGCTCGAAGGTTCGGGCCCTGAAGAATGGGTCCCATACCATGTCTGTGGAATAGCACGAAAGATTGGTAAACCTCGTTGCGTACTGGGCTACTGTCATGTTGCCCTGCCATAGCTGTAGCAGCTCCTGGATGCGCACTGCTCGGAGGGTGGTTGGGACGAACTCTAAGCGAAAAAGGCACTCAAAGTCCATCCAAAGGAGATATGCCTTGTCATGTACCTGGAGCATCAAGCTCCGCCATCTGCCTACTGCCGCGTGCAGGAGGCTCGCTACAAGGACCACCATAAGGTCAGCTGGTGTACCTACCAAATGGAAAACTCGTACAATAGCCTCCATCCAATCCTCGGCTGCCTGAGGGTCCATCTCCCCATGGAACCTGGGCGGTCGCTGACACTGAAACTCATGCAGTGCACCGTCATCGGATAGGGCTGGTAGCATCGGTGGCTCGACGGGTAGAGGTATTGTCGGTGCCTCTGTTGTCAAAGGGCCATGTACCGAGACCTCGTCGCTCGGTGGGCTATCATCATGCACAACTCTCGGAACCCTAGCTGGCTACCGTCATGGGGCCATCCTAAAAAGAGACAGGTGCACCACGGTCAGAATAGTATACCTGGTGAGCTGACATAAAGTAATCACAAAGAAAACCTGAAACACACATGCAATAAAGGTTTTCGTACATTAATTCAGAAATTAGAAGTCAGGGTCCTAGTGTATGGATACGCCAGCCGCCACACCAACACTGGACTCCCTGGACTGATAACCACACTCAATACTCTTAACACTATTGCTTCACATAGAAAAAGATCAGAGTCCTGAGTTCTGCAGTAGAACCGAACTCCTTTGATACCAATTTGTCAAGACCCGTCCTCAGGGCCCATGCGTGACTACCCCTAGCCCGTCTTTCATAGGCCAGGGGCTGGCGAATAGCACCAATGGCGTAAATCCCGATAACTGGGAAGGCAATGCCTTTATAAAAGTAACAAAACACCACCGAGTACAAGCGGAAGTAAAACACTAAGTAAAAAAAGGATGTGCTAAAAAGTAAATGGACCAGAATACAAACCCAATCGAAAATACTGCTACAACTGAAAGAAAGTAAAACAGAAAAGAAAACAGCTGGAAGAACGGAAGCAACTCCTGGGTCTTCCTCCTCAGATCCTACCTGAAGGGTAGGTACATATAGCGCAGCTCCTAGATCGTCCACCACGGATCCTGCCTAAAGGGTAGGTATAGATAGCACAGCTCCTGGATCGTCCACCACAGATCCTACATGAAGGGTAGGTACATATGGCCTCCACAATGCTCTCAGCAACCAACCTCCTCCGAGTGTCGTCTCGTCGTGAAGTCCACCTTCGAATACTGACTCATCATCTGGTCCACCTCCGGGTACCGTCCTGTCCTCAAACACTCGGCCTCTGTCAGCACTGCCCGTCGTCTGCAATAAACACAATGAGGTGCGGGCATAGCCCGTGCAGGGGTGAGTATAACGATACTCAGTAGGGATCCCAAGACCCTGAAGGTCTCACTAAATCCAACAAGGATAACCACGAAGAAGATCTCAATAGATAACCTATACTTAGGTATATGCCCATACATATACCTTAGTTATCAAGTAACCCATCTCAATATGGAGGAAACACAAAGATTATAGACTCAGCTCAACCTGGATTTTATTCATGACGTCGAAACCACGGCTACTGGAGAACTCCTCCTCCGTCGAGTATAGTGGGTCTGCCGCTACAACCAAGCACGCTGAACTACTCCTCTGTCGAGTTCAGAGGGCCTGCCGCTACAACCAAGCACGTAGAACTCCTCCTCTGTTGAGTTCAGAGGGCCTGCCGGTACAACCAAGCGCTCCCCACTGGGCTATCCGAAACACACTGAGTCGATAAATCAGCAGTCGTCAAGTCTCAGCCAGCTACTAGGTCTCTGCACTATACTAGCTCGTCACCGGGAGGGTCCGCTCCACGAGCTACTGGTCGATATTGCAAGTATCACAAAGTTCCACTAAGAAGTATCTCAAGTACTGCGTCGTCCTAGGGGTCTCAACGCAACAGACGGCGCGTCAGTCGGACGCCTAGTCTGTGAGTTACTAGTCTTTTTGTCCTAGGGGCCCGGTTGGTTTCGTGTGCGAACCAACCCGGCCATAACTCGTCTATACCCCGAAATCTCATAGGTTATGCTCATAGGGACCATTTCTCAATGTGATCACCAATGCCGTTGACGATTCGTCAAACGGACGTCCGGTCTGAAGGTTATCAGCCTTTCCGTTCCAGGGGCCCGGTTGGATTTCGAGTACAATCCAACCCGACCATTATCCAAATTCATCCAAAACATAGGATAAGAATTCCAAAAGTCCTGTCTCATCAATAGGAAACCAACAAAGTCGACGGCATGTCAATCGGACATCCGGAGCTCGAGATATAAGCGTTTCTGCTCCGAGGGCCTGGTTGGTTTCGTATCCGAACCAACCCAGCCATACTCAAAGTTCTTCGAAACCTTGAGTGTAATATACCGAAACGACCGTCTCGATCCAAGGATCGCTACTAAACTGACGGTGCGTCGATCAGAGGTCCGCAGCACATGTTATGGGTGACGGATCATAATATGTTCGATATTAAGGGGTTCGGGCCCGGTCCGACCCGGCTCGATACCCCCAGGGTCGGCCCGAACCAGGTCGACCCGAACAGGGTCTGGGTCCGGCCTGATTGGGCGCGGCTCGACACGTCCAGCACGGCCCAGCCCGGCCTGGGCGCGGCCCGGCCAGGCCTGGGCGGCTCAGCCCGGTGTGCGGGCGCACTGGCGCTGGTCAGGTGGCCAGGCGGCTGGCTCGGCCGTTACGGCCGAGCGAAGAGGGCGGGGGGGGGGGGGGCGCTGCCCCCGCGTGGAGAAACTGTGGCCCCATTATGGGGCCGCTCAGCTGGCCAGCCGGGGGTTTGTAACGCCCGACTTTTCCCTTGTCAGACCAACTGTTGCCGCCACGGGACCGGCAAGGCCGGTCCCCCCTGCTCCGATGCCGAAGGCCCGGTACCGGCCACCGGTTCCCCTGCTCTGCCGCAGCCCTGGAACCGGTCGCGGCCTTTGTTCGTCTGGCATGGCACGACGGTGCCGCACCCCTCCTCCGCGGCCCTGATCCGGCCGCGGTGCTTTTGTGGTCCTCTGGCGCGGCGCGACGGTGCCGCGTCCTTGGTTCGCTTTCAACGGCGCGGCGCGACGGCGCTGCGCTTCTTCCCTTTCTTTAATATTTTTCACGCGGTGCTTCGGCATCGCATTGCCTTGCTCATACCGCAATCAAAATCAAACCAACAATGGGGAGGAGGGTCGGCCGTGTTCATGCGGTCCGACCTCCTCCCGTTATTGCGATATCAGGCGGCTCAAAAAGAAATGAAGATGGCGACGGAAGTAATCACAAAATAAACCCCTACCTCGTTGAATTTGATGAGCAAGGATTCGTCGCGGAAACAACCATTGCGGTAGAAGACGTCGTGGAGGGAGGATCATCGCATCGCAGAGAAGCATCGCGGAAGAATCGTTGTTGGCATCGCGGTACACGGCATCGCATAGTCGATCTCCAAGGATTTGGCATTCTTCGTCGGAGGTTGGTGCATTCTTCACGTTCTTTGCGTTCTTCACATTCTTCATCGAAGAAGAAGACTTTTCTCCAAATCTTCTCCACGCAACAAGTTCCAACAAAAATAAAATAAGAGTTACCTTATTTTATTAACGCACATGCCACGTTTGAATTTCAAAAGAAACGAAACGAACAATTAATTCAATGAATTAATTGTAACAATTTAACCGCCCAAATTAATGAGGCGTTTCTTAACCAGAATAAACGCACGGTTTGAATTTATTAAAAGGGGGTGCGGGTGCATTACTTAGAAGGAAAGAAATAGTGGGGCTCCTGCGGGCCCCACCTCACAAATATCCTACCAAGTGGGTAGGATATTGTGGGTCCCACCTTATCCGCTTAACTTAGGTTAAGCCACATAAGTAAAATAAAAAAAATTGTCACACCACTTTTATTTTATTCCTTAACTTAACCCCCAAAAAAAATAAAAACCACACCCGAGAAAACACAACTCCAGAAAAGGTGTTTCTAAGAAATTACCGGTGCTGCGATTCCATCAGTGCCCTCGGAATTCGATTCCGAGCACCGGTTCAAAAGTTAGAAAAACTCACTCACTCGTTCACTGAACGTACCCGATCTAAACATTGGAAAATGATTCCGGGCACACCGGGCCTCGGAATCATGTACCGTCAGAAACTGCATTCTTGTAAAATCCAAAAGAAAATTAAGAAAAAAATTCCCTTGAATTTTACATGTCTTTACAACCTTCTCCTAATGTAACATTTCCATTAAATTGATTTTATAGGTCATTAACATAATTTAACACATTCTTGAAAATACAATAAAACTTATTTAAACAATCCTTATATACTTGATTATTCATATAACATAATTTTTGAATTCTAAAACATATACAATTAAATCATCCACCTTATTCAAAAAACATTACTCATGATTCGTTAACTTATTCTTTAATACCTATTTCCTAGGATATGGAATATAAATAATTTATTAAGGTTCCTAAACCATAATATAATCATTCTTATTGTATTTAGTAAAAAAATATTGTAAGAACATTCCATTCTATTGACATGTCATCTTTGGTATCCTTATCCTCATAAGTATATCCAATATTCATTCAACCTTCTTGATTATCTTCATGAGGTTTCCACTTAAGACATAAATTTATATAATGACCATACTTTCCAAATCAAAAATATTCAATGTTAACCCATATCCTTCTAGTTTTTTTATTTCCTAAGTCCACAAAGTACTGGGTGAGAAGCACTTATCATATAATAAAACCACATTATAATAAAAAAGTATTTATATGATTTATAAATAATGACACCTACTTATTTAATAAATTACATCACAGGTTTATCCTTGTCACGACCCGCCCTCGGGGTCCGTGCCGTGACTACCCCAAGCCCGCCTTCCATAGGCCAGGGGCTGGCGACTAGCACCAAGGCGTAAAATCCCGATAACTGGGAAGGCATTGCCTTTATAAAAGAAAACAAGCACCACAGAGTACAAGCGGAAGTAAAACACTAAGTACAAAAAGAAGAGCTGAAAAGTAAAAAGGGGCCGGAAATACAAGCCCAACTGTAAAGTACAACTCGAAAGGGAAAAACAGCGACTGAAAAGTAAAGCTGCTACGCTGAGATGTCCACTGGAAATCCCACCTGAAGGGTGGGTACAGATAGCTCTTCTGCTCCTCGGGTCCCGCCATCCGCTCCGAGTATGTCCCGCCCAGTGTCCACCTCCGGGTACCGCCTCGTCGTATAGTCCACCTCCAGGTACCGTCCAGTCCTTGAACCTTCGGCTTCTGTCAGCACTGTCCGTCGTCTGCAACCAACACAACGAGGTGCGGGCATAGCCCGTGCAGGGGTGAGTATAACGATACTCAGTAGGGACCCCGAGACCCTCAAGGTCTCACTAAAACCAACAAGGATAAACACAAGAAGATCTCAACAGATAAACCCTACTTAGGTATATGCCCATACATATACCTAAGTTATCAAATAACCCATCTCCATCATGAGGAAACACAAGGATTGTGAAATCGACGGATAACCACTACCCGGGTATATGCCCATACATATACCAAGGTTAGCAAGTGACCCATCTCAATCATGAAGTAAACACAAGGTCAAAAGTCTCAGCTCAAACCAGGATTTTCATTATCGAAACCGTAACTGCTGAAGAGCTCCGTCTCTAGAGTGTACAGTGGTCCTGTCACGACTCCGAGGCTGCCGCTCACTAACCTAGGACTGCTGAGGTACTCCTCCTGTCGAGTACTGCGGGTTTGCGGCCAACTACCTGGCGCTCCGTCCGCTGAGGGTCTGTCGCCAAATACCGGGCGATCGCCCAAATAGCCTACTGAGGTACTCCTCCTGTCAGTACCGCGGGTTTGCTGCCATCTACCTGGCGCTCCGTCCGCCGTGGGTCTGCAGCCAAATACCGGCGCTCCGTCCACTGGGCTAGTCGACTCACTCCAAGTCGAGTCGGTCAAGCAGTCGTCAGGTCTCAGCCGGCTACACGGTCTCCGTACTCTGCGCGCTCGTCTCCGTGAGGGTCCGCTCCACGAGCTACTGGTCGATACTCCAAGTATCTCAAAGTCCCACAAAGAAGTGTCTCAAAAGTCCGTCTCGTCACAGGGGTCTCAACGCAACAGACGGCGCGTCAATCGGACGCCCGGTCTGTGAGTTATTAGCCTTTTCGTCCCAGGGGCCCGGTTGGTTTCGAGAGCGAAACCAATCCCGACCGTATCTCAACTGTACCCCAAACTCCCATAGGGTAAACTCAAAGGGACCGTTACTCAACGTAACCACCAACGCTGCTGACGGCTCGTCAAGCGGACGTCCTGTCTGAAAGATATCACCTTTTCCGTTCCAGGGGCCCGGTTGGATTTCGGGTACAATCCAACCCGGCCATACTCTGACTGTATCCAAAACTCGGGCGGAGTATGTCAAAAGTTCCGTCTCATCAAGAGGAAGTCAACGAAACAGACGGCGCGTCAATCGGACGCCCAGTCTGTGAGTTATTGGCATTTTCGTCTCCGGGGCCCGGTTGTTTTTTTTAAGGAAAAACCAACCCGACCGTACTCCACCTGCGTCCAAACCTCGGGCGGAGTATGCCAAAAGATCCGTCTCATTAAGAGAAACGCAACGCGACTGACGGTGCGTCAATCGGACGTTCGTGGCTCAAGATATGAGCGTTTCCGCTCCGAAGGCCCGGTTGGTTTCGTGAACGAACCAACCCGGCCAAACTCAAAGTAAACCGAAACCTTGAGTGCGATATACCGAAACGATCGTCTCGATCCAAGGATCGCGTTGCCATAGACGGTTCGTCATTCGGAGGTCCGAGGCTCAAGTTATGAGCCAAAAACCAAAACTGGTTCGAAACGGGGGGGTCCGGGTCCGGGTCGACCCGGCCCGACCCCCCCCCTGGGCGGCGCGGTGGCCGGCGGCGGCGGCCGGCGGCGGCGGACGGCGGCGGCGCGGTGGCCGGCGGTGGCGCGCGGCGGCGGCGGGCGGCGGCGCGGCGGGCCGCGGTGGCGGCGGCGACGGGCCGCGGTGGCGGCGGCGGCGGGCCGCGTTGGCGGCGGCGGCGGGCCGCGTTGGCGGCGGCGGCGGCGGGCCGCGTGGCGGCGGCGGCGGGCCGCGTGGCGGCGGCGGCGGGCCGCGTGGCGGCGGCGGCGGGCCGCGGCGCTTGCGGAAGGCACGCGGGGCTAAGCCCCGCGTTTCATCAAGGCGGCACGGCTATAAGCCGTGCCTTTGCAAAAAAAAAACGGCCCCCGCAAGTGGGGGCCGGCTGGATAAAAACCGGGGGGGCTTTGCCCCCCCCCCTCCTTTAATTGAACCGCCCCCCCTCATTAAGAGGGGGGTTTGGAGAACCGGCCGGGGGTTTAATCCCCCGGTTTTATGACATCCGGCCGGCCCGCTGGCCGGCCGGTTTTTACCAACGGGACCGGAAATTCCGGTCCCGCCCTTGACTTCCGACGCCGGCGGCCCGGCCGCCGGTCTTTCCTTCCGCCGCGGCCCGGAACCGGCCGCGGTCTCCTCGTCCCGCCGCGGCCCGGAACCGGCCGCGGTCTTCTCGTCCCGCCGCGGCCCGGAACCGGCTGCGGTCTTCTCGTCCCGCCGCGGCCCGGAACCGGCCGCGGTGTTCGTCGTCCGGCGCGGTGCGACGGCACCGCGCCCCATTCTCCGTGCCATGAATCCTTCCAACGCGGCGCGACGGCGTCGCGTTCTTGAAGACTCTCCTCGGCGAAGCGCGACGGCGTTGCGTAAATTAAACGCACGGTAAACCGCGTGGTGCGACGGCACCACGCCACTTTGCTTCCATCGAAAGAATTAAACAAGAACGTTGGAGGGGGGTTCGGCCGTGTTCGTGCGGTCCGGCCCCCCTCGCGTTAATAATAATAACGCAACTTAAAGAAAATCATGTCACACGTTAATCTTGCTAAAAGCACGATCAAGAATAAAATGAGGAATCCAAAAGAAATTCGACAACCCCTACCTCGGGTTTAGGATTTCAAGGTTCGGCTACGCTCCGCGGAAGACGGCGTCGCGGAGGTCGGGTGTCGCGGTCGTCGTTCGTCAAATCCGTTGACGAAGTGCTATTCCCGAAGAGACACGACGTTGGCGGATCTTCGTTTGCCGATGAAGAAGGTCCGAGGAGGTCCGAAGATACCGGGTCGCCGAGTCGATGATCCTTGACGAAGTGTTATCGTTCTTCGTTGAGGATGAAGACGTTCTTCGTTCTTCGTCAGAGCTTGAAGATGAGAAAGCTCTCCAAAGACAAACAAAGAACTCTCAATAAAATAAGACTACCTCTTATTTTATTAACACAACACAAAAGAATTTCAATATTTGAAATTCAAAAAGGGGTTTAACTCCCTTAATTAAAAAGGGTAACTTAAGCCATTAAAAGAGGGGTTAAGTATGTTGAGAGAAATTGAAAAGACTTTGGGGTTCGTGTGGGCCCCACCACACTTAATCCTCCCAAGGGAGGTTAAGTGGGTGTGGGTCCCACTTCCAACCCCCTTAGGTAGGTTTTTTTTTAATAAGTTAAAATAAAATTTGTTTTACACAATTTTATTTAACTTAACTGAAAAACCCCAAAACGTAACTTTCAACCCGCAACAAACTCAACTCCCGAAAAGGTCTCAATAAGCGAATATCGGCGCTGCGAGTTCATCGGTGCCCTCGGATTTCAATTCCGAGCACCGGATCAAAAGTTAGAAATTCCCGCTCGTTCGTTCACTGAACGTACCCGAGCCAAACTTCGGAAATTAATTCCGGGCACTCCGGGCTTCGGAATCAGGTGCCGTCTGAAACCGCGCTCTTGTAAAATTCTAAAGAAAATTAAGAAAAAATTTTCCTTGAATTTTACGGGTCTTTACAATCCTAAGTTATTCGTAGTTATCTTCTATTTAAATCCTTTATAATATTTCAAAGGGATTTTATGAATTGTCAAATCATATCCCCTAGGAGTTTCAAACTAGGTGCACATTAAGGCATGTTGTCATGTACCAGGTTTTGATCGAGTCAAGTAAGACACACCTTGTTGGAGTATTTACTTATAGGTATATATTTGATAGAACTATGTCCACTTTTTGTATCCATATAATGACATAATTCTAAGAAAACAATCATTCTATCATTTACTAAAATTCTTTGAAAATTTCCTAAACATTAGATCAACCTTAAACTTATCCTAAGAGGAACCCCTAGACATATACTTAGAAATATACCAATGGATATAAATAAATTTTTCTCATCATATTTTATAAATGGTGACTAAACCTCCCTTTGATACCAACTACAGAAACTTGGGCTTAACATACCTGGATATTGTTGGAGTTGGTTCCCGAGGACCAATGTATGTGTACATTATGATAATATTTATTCATTGTTTTGAATATTAATAAACAACTTATCACGTCATGATTATTCTTTTATGTAACATAGTATTTGATAATTTTGTAAGTGTTTTTTCTATCTTAAAGTAATAGTAGTTCTCCGCTATGATAAGAACCTGGAGGTGAAAGGAAATAATACATTAATATTTGTTCTATATCATGATGATATCATTTAAGGGTCACACATGATATAGGATATCAATTGTGGACACTCATAAAACTTTGAGTCACCTTTTTAGGGTGTATGCCCTTGGTAATATCTATTGGGATATTATTATAAAAATACCCTTCAGTAAGAAATAAATATTTATATGTGTCATTTGATGTTTCTATCTATGAACATGTTTATTTATCCTTATAAATTAGTATTATTATTAATGTGTATTATGTGCCACTTACTTCTATTTATTGAAAAAAAACTATGATGACTTAGGGTCACGATGTTGTAGGATACGTTGGATTCACCATGGGTAATAGTGCATTAATGAATAATGTGAGAAAAGATTTTTTTTGTTCTTCTATTTAATATAATTTAATATATCATACCCTTTAATGGAAATGATATATCCTATATAAATCCATGTGCATGGTGTTCTATAAGAATGTTCAATTTTTTGGAATGTCAAAGAATGACACATCAAGAATATTGGTTGATGTCACTAACATGTAACCTATTTGATTAGATTTATAATGACAATGGGATTATATTATAGTAAGAATCTGTATGAGGTAATATTTCATTGTGAAATTATTTTCTTTCTCTATGGGTTCCTTCACATTTTTCTAGATGATAACCATGGACTTTTGGCTGCTCCGCCTAATTTCACTAAGAAGGATGCCTAGAGGGTCTCACACTAAGTTTATCCATAATCTCAGTTACATAATATTATTTTAATTTTTAATGTAATGTATCAAATAATATTATTCCCGCATGTGGTTTACTAATTATTTGTGTTGTCTCGATCACATTTATTCAATCTCTTGTTATTTTAGAGAATATAATGTGAGCATAATATTTAATAAATATTTATTTTCTATTTATTTTATATATTATTTATTTATTTCTTGGTGAATAATGAAATGAATTTTTATTTAATAAACAAATAGTCATTATTCAAGGCCTATTTAATATTGTGGAGAAATGGTGCACAAATTTTAATGGTCTGATGATAAATAATAAATATTTAATATTATTAAATTAAATAATATTTAATTTAATTCTCAAGTAATGTTCATGTTGAGAAATAATACTATTATTATTATTGTTTGACATGGGGGATCTGAAAAGATTAAATAAATAATATGGGTAACTTGTGAAATTATTTATTTATAAACCCAGTGATATATAAAACCAATTATATTATTTCTTTGAGATCCAATTCTTTTTTCTTTCACAATAGATTTGGAGAAACCTCTAAAGATCTAGAGTGCTCCCTTCTCCAGGAACGATCCCAAAAATGGAGAGTGACCTTCCTTAACATCCCATTATCAAGACAAGGGAGATCCAATAAAACTCTTTGGTTGTAATTCTTGAGAAAATCAAAGGTGGATGACACAATCGATAGGATCATCTTTTATAGAACTTGGAGATTCTTATGCTGATGTTTGATGATTTATGGATCATATGTGGATCACTACTAGGGGGAATCTACATTGATTCCTATAACACATCAATTCTACAATGCAGATCTTTTTTCAGATCCATTAATGAAGAAATATTTCCAATAAGTTAATTCTTTAATTAATTAAATTGATTATAAATAATATGTAATGATATTATCGCTGGTTCCATCATTTTATCCCTTGTCTATATTAATTGATTAAATTTTTAAGATCACAATATTTTTCATTGTGTGAAAATCATATTGATCATCGATTATAGAAAAAAGTAAAGGTGGGCATGATCCAACGCACACTTTAGTTGTACGCAAAACCTAGAGATATTACATCATTTTATATGAATATTCATCACATTAAAAAATATCCGCAAGAGTACATTAATAGTTTAGTGTCATTGTAATCATGAAACACATTATTCTAGTTTGATGAAAGATCTTCAACATCTACCTTTAAAAAATTTCCCTATATTAATCCTACATAAATTTTTTTTTCATAACCTTGGGAAAGGAAACATAAGAAAGGGATGAGAATGAACACCTAGTAAGAATAACATGAACATAAGGGTATGATAATGTAAGCATAGCATTTGAAGATCATACGCCACATTTAAATATCATAATAACGAGATATGGAATAAAAATTGTTAGTTCATATGACATGAATCATAAGATAATCAACAACATAATTCATGTGATCGTATAAAAAGTATAAGATGTAGAATTTTTGTTATATACATAAACATGTAACATCATTCTTTATAAGTCAAGGTTTGTTTCCAAAATCATATTAGGGGATTTCATGGGGACTACACTTACTGGGTGGGACACACTACTATCCCTAATCATAATCATTTCATTATAAGGAATTAGGTTTCCCTAACTTTTCATAATAGATCAGGTTTTCCCATATTCCTATAGCAGATCATGTTTTTACATCATCCCATAGTGTATTGGGTTTCTCCATTTTACCATTATGGATCAGGTTTCCCATCTTCCCATAGTTGATCAAGACACACATAATTCCCATTTATTATGATGCTCTTCAAATTATTTCTCATAATTATATCATGATATATAAATCTTTACCCAATGAAATAGAGGTAGATATAGTATCCACACATCTCATAATGATGTCATACATAAATGTGCCACAAAATCACAAACAATCATATCATAACCCATGAAATGAAACGGGTGTCAAAAACGTGTAATCATATCTTAACCTATGGAAAAATAGGTTTCATAATAATTTCATCAAATTATATCACGTGAAAATAATTAGGTTTCTTAATGATATATGTAATTTCCCGGACCTCTCCAGCCCATTCCTTTGTCAAAAAGAGGGTCATGAAGTGTTCTGGAGCATAAAATGGACTTTTCCCACACTTTTCAGAATTTTGTAACTACGCAACGTGTAGTGTGAGTACATGTCGTGTACCACCTTGATGGGTATACCTTGTGTTGAAGTCGTGTCCTTGCCATGTGAAATAAATGAGTACACACTGTGTAGCCCATCCTACACACTGTGTAGTGTCTCCCTACGTACGCATTACCCTCAAACCGTGTGTCGACCAGTCAACAGTCGTGTGCCGTGTTGAAGTTGTGTCCTTGCCGCGTGAAATAAATTAGTACATGCTGTATAGCCCATACTACACACCGTGCAGTCCCTCCCCGCTTCTGTATTACCATCAAACTGTGTGTTGACCAGTCAACAGTCGCGTTCTGAGTCGAAGGCCGTGTTGGAAGATGCGTGTTGACCGTGTGAAATGGCTGAGTACACTCTGTGTACTAGAAAGTACATGCCATGTACTTTAGTTATTATCGCCTATAAAAGAAGGGGTCCTCTCCTCCTTTTCAAAGCACTCCTCTCCCCCCTTTCCCTCGAGTAGAGCTCTCCCGAGAGAGACTCCATGGCTCCTTTCTTCCATAACTTCTTCATCCAAGCTCTGATTTATGATCCGTCAACGGCCACAGGATCATAACAACGAGTCGGAACTTCTGATCTTGGATCTGTTGTCTTCCCTTCAGACTTTCCTTCCCAGCTTCCACCTGAGGAGGTTTTTCTGGGATTTGACAGAAGTGACGGACGTTGACGAACGTCTTCTAAAGTTGAACCGGGGGAGCGTTGTGATCAGAACCTGTGGAGGTAGGGATCTTACCTTCGTCTCTCTAAATTGTGCATCATACAGGGTGGGTGTCCTCTTGTTTAAGTGAAACACATTTGAACCAGTTTAATAAAGATAATAACTGGCTTATATAATGAGGATGGGAAGTTTGTGAATGCAGTTACATTATTTCTATCCTGTCAAATTATGTTGTGAATTGAATTGGATTATGCCTACTGAAAATCACGGTCGTTGGGGGCCTTTTCTTGTGTAATTAAATACTACCATATCTTTCTAGACTGTTTATGGATGGAAACATTGTGGAATGTGGGAATTGGTTAATCGCGTAAAGTTAGCTGATTTAATGAATAACTAGAACCCTTGTGTGATCGCCCCAGTTAAACAAAACTGAGATAATAAACATGTGGGTGCTGGTTAGGGTTTATTTATGTGAGGGGAGTGTTTTGGGGGTTGTTGTGGATCGGGTGAGCAGCGGGGCTACAGGTTGTCTTGGTTGTGGGTTGGTGTGAATGTCATGTTGGTGATGGGCAACGGGGCTACGATAAATGGTATCAAGGGATGATGATGTACGAGTTTCGGTGTGTTGTGGTTATGGTGGTTGGCAGCGGGGCTACAGGGATGGGTTGAATGTGAACGAACTATGGGTTTTGAATAATAAATAAAAGTGGAAGAGTTAATGAATGGTGGGGCATGGTAATGGAACGACAATAATAATCAATGGGGATGGTTGGTTAATAAGAAAGGACTTGTTTTGTTGCTTATGTTTTCCTCACTTGATTTGTGGATGGCAGGAATATGTTTTACGAATGATTGATATGGTTGGTTGTGGATAATTTCCCAGTAGTTAGGGAACTAATAAACTAATTCTGTTGAAACATGAAAAACTAAATGGGGTTAGGGTTGTTTGCTGTATGCATGCTTCGATATAGCAGTGCCAAGGCACATGCTCAGTTTCTATATTTAGAAGCCATAGGTTGGAATGTGTGTTGGTATACATATATATATCTATATCTTTTTTTTGTAGCACCCCACACATGTTGAGCACTTAGTGTCGAACACTCCCATTTCATGGGAGATGTTGGTTTACCCTTAGTTACTAGCTACTTCCTACTCCTTCTTCCATAGGCTGTAATGGATTGAGGCAACCATACACCTAACACCGTTTAGGTAGGTTTTGATTGGGGTGGTATTAGCCCATGTCTCTTTGGGAAGGTTTACTTTATCCCAAGAATCTTCAGGATGAAGCCTAGGTGTGTATGGGCGGGACATGTGGTTGAGAGGACCAGGTGTGTGCGAGAGGGATATGTGGTTGAGAGGCCCAGGTGTGTGTGGGTGGGATATGTGGTTGTGAGGCCTAGGTGTGTATGTGCGGGAAGAGTGTGGTAGTGTCAGAACGTTCGCCGTTAGGAAGAGCAGCTAACTAGTGGGAAAGTGGTGTGGGGTACCCAATACTCTTGTTCTTATATACTACTGCCTATTGTTTTCTGTTTTGGTGAGCCTGGATAGTGAGGTTGGGTGGATATAATACCTTGATAGGTTTTGGATTCTTCTGTTGTTCTCACGGGACATTTGGATGTCTCCCCACTAGTGCATGAGAGATTTAGGTTTCCCTACTGAGTATACTTTTATGCTCACCCTATGTTTACTTTCAGGTTTCCTGGAGGACTACCAGGGCCGTGCGAGACCCTACTAGTCGGGACAGTTGGAGTTGTTGCAGTTTGTTGTACTCTTGTTTCTTTTTGTATTGTACTTTTGAGATTTTTTGTACTTGTACTTTGTTTCAGAACTGTTTAAACATACATGTGGGATTGGTTTGGGTTTATTTACTTGTTCCTTTTTTCCTTTGGTGTTTGACTCATCCTATTTCCCAATCTTAAATAATAAAAAGGTTAATGCCTCCCATATTTGTGAAAACTCATACCTTTGGGGCTAGTCGCCACTCCGGGGCCTACTGGAGGCGGGACTCGGGGGTCATTATCTCCCTTTCACCATTGCCAGCTCAAGTGGGGCATATTTGGTTTGATGGGGTCGTGACATAATGGTATCTGAGTTCATGGTTAAGAGATAGGATGGATTCTGGAGTTAGGAACAGTGAGGATTGCGTGGGATGGTAGGGAAAAAGTGTTGGCTGATATTGGTGCATGACATAGGCCAGGGAAGACCGGCTAGGACACGAGATTTTAGCCCCCCCCCCCCCCGTGATCCGATGAAAGGACTCTGAGCCTACCGAACAACCAAGTGAGACTACATTGATTGTAGGGTAGAGACCCTATTGATGGTACATGCATCATCATGATCATGATTTACTTGATTTGGGTGTTCTAGGAAATAAATTGAATAAAATGATAAAATAAATCCTTGAGAAATTTTTTTAGTACTTGGGCTTAGGTGATCTTTGTCTACCATACAGCTATGACACCTGGACGACTTCCCCGGGTGGCTCAGACAGCCAAGGACCAACATATTCAGGTGGTCGATCAATTGAGGATTGACCGATAGGAGGATGATATCTAGTGGCAGAAGACTCTCCGTTCATTCCAGCGACAAACCCTCAGGAAGTATGAGGGTGGTACATCGGATATGAAGACGGAAGGGTGGCTTGAGGAGCTAGGGATCTCTTTTACTTTGATCTGTGCTCTGAGGGATTACTGGGTTCCCCTAGTAGTCAGTCAGCTGAGAGGTGTGGCACGTCAGTGGTGGACGCTCTACCTCGGAGAGAGGACAGAGACAGAGGTTCGGTGGGCTGACATTGAGAAGGAATTCCGAGAGGAATTCCTTTCATCCATGATCAAGGCGGAGAACCGACAAGAGTTACTCTCCCTTTAGAAGGGTAGTATGTCAGTACGAGAGTTGGGGATCATGTTCAAGGATATCCTATGCTTTCCTCAGGATCTCTTTCCGGATGAGGAGTCTCGGGAGAGACGTTTGGAGGAGGCGCTTCGTCCTTCGCTCCAGTATGATGTCACCCCTTCACTCTTCCGACGTACTTGGCAGTACAGAAGAAGGGAGAGGTTGTAGAGAGTATTCACTCATAGGGATGTGCACCATGAGAGGGGATCTAGCTGGGTTCGTCAAAAGGGAAGTCAGTCAATAGCAGGTCTCCTACGACAGGACCTTCCAGATTCAGTCAAGTAGGGAGCAGTCCCCAGCAGTTCCAGTTCAGATCTTAGTGTCCTCGTCCCTTTTTCATGACCGAGGACCGAAGTGTTCCTCTTGTGGAGGTTTCTGGAACATTCAAAGTCAGTGCCTAAACTGAGCTCAGTACGGTGGAGGTGGGCAGGTTCAGCGCCTGCCTCAGCAGCACCAGTTTCCAGCAAGGCCCTTCCAACAGCAGCAGAGAGGTAGAGGAGCTGGGTGTGGACAGTTGCACGTAGTAGAGTTGACAGCTCCGGTAGGACCTGAGGTGGTGCAAGGTATGATTTTTTGTTCAGCACTCTCATTTCTGCTTTGTTCGATTCAGGAGCTTCGCACTCCTTTGTTGCACCCGGTCTAGCCCATGCTTTGGGTCTAGACGTAGAGAGACTTTCTGTAACCCTAGTGCTAAGTACACCAGTTGGAGGCCAGACCAGCGTATATTGTGTTTGCTGGGGATGTGAGCTGACGTTGGGACCACATGGATCTAGTGGAGACCTTCTTTTGCTACAGATGCAGCCATACGATGTCATCCTAGGCATTGACTGGTTGTTTTCTATTAGTTCCATTATCGACTGCTACCGAAGAAGGGTCATGTTCTCCGACGTGGATGGGCAGCATGTATCTTTTTTTGGCGAGAGGAGATATCATGTGGGAGGAAGGAATTTGAAGCCTCTCCTTCCATTTTTAGGTGGGTTATCAGTGGTTTCAGCTGATACATAGATGATGGATTTCCTAGAGGTTTTTGGGAGTTCCACGATGTTTTTCCCAAGGAGGTTGTGAAACTACCCCCCCCCCCCCCCCGATGTGACGCTGAGTTCGGGATAGACTTACAGCCTGGTGCCTGTCCGATTTCGATGGTCCATTATCGGATGGCGTCTTCAGAGTTGAGGGAGTTGCGGATTCAGATTGACAACCTGATGGAGAAGGGTTTTGTTCGACCCAGCGTGTCGCCATGGGGTGCTCCAGTTTTGTTCGTAAAGAAGGAAGATGGTGGTCTCAGGTTATGCATAGACTACCGAAGGTTGAATCAGGTAACAGTCAAGAATTGTTACCCCCTTACAAGGATAGAAGATCTCTTCGACCAGCTGAGGGGAGTAGGTTGGTTTTCTAAGATTGATCTATGATCTGGATATCATCAGCTGAGGGTAAAGGACAGTGACATCTCAAAGACGGTTTTCAGGTGCAGGTATGGACACTTGGAGTTTGTAGTGATGCCGTTTGGAGTTACAAATGCACCAGTTGTGTTCATGGGACTTATGAACCTTGTCTTCTGAGAGTTTCTAGACCGGTTCATCACTGTGTTTATAGATGACATCCTGATCTATCAAGATCAGAGTAGGAGCACGTTGAGAATCTCAGGGCAGTCTTGGAAGTCCTTCAACACCACCAACTTTATGGGAAATTGTTGAATTGTAAGTTCTTGACATAAGAAGTACACTTCTTTGGGCATGTAGTGTCACAACATGGAGTATCAGTGGACCCATCAAAGGTGGAGGCAGTTGTTTCTTGGGCAGGACCCAAGAGCATGGTAGAAGTTCGTAGTTTCCTAGGGTAGGAATGTTATTATTGGAGGTTCGTTTCGGACTTCTCTCGATTTGCTGCTCTATTGACAGCTTTGACTAGGAAGAACCACGTCTTCCTATGGAGCGAGAAGTGCCAGAAAGATTTCGACTACCTGAAGGAGATGTTTCTCAGTGCTCCCATACTCAGGTTTCTAGAGGAAGGGTTTTTGTATGAGGTTTTTTGTGATGCTTCTGGCCTTGGGTTGGGGTTCATACTGATGCAGAAGAAGGGTGTGATCTATAATGGTTATAGGCAGTTGCTCCCTCACAAATGTAACTATGCCACCCATGACCTAGAGCTTGCAGCAATAGTTTTCTCACTAAAGTTGTGGCGACATTACCTCTTTGGGGAGCGCTTCGTGGTCTTCTCAGATCATAACAGCTTATGTTATATCTTCTCCAAGTGTGACCTGAACTTACGGTAGCGGAGATGGGTCGAGTTTCTCCAAGACTATGACTTCGAGATCTCTTACACTGAAGGTAAGGGAAACATTATGGCTAATTCCCTGAGCAGGATTTCTCATAAGGAAGTGGTTCGGGAATCCACTGATGCTTTGAAAGTGATGGAAGAGTTGGATGCCTTGCACTTGGATGCTAGGGTAGAGGGTGTTAGAGGTTCTTTGTTCTAGATGACGATGCAGTCCTCCTTGTTGCATCAGGTGGAAGAGTCTCAGAGGGGATAATCTGAGGCGGATGTAATTCAGGATCGTATCGATCAGGGAAATGCTCTATAAGGATGGTCAGAGGACAGCCGACATCAGATGCTTTTTCAGGGAAGGTTGTTTGTTCCAGAGGTGATGCGTGAGGGAGTTCACTGTGAGTTCCATAGCTCAGCCTTGGTAGTACATCCGGTAGTTTCAAAAATGTTCCGAGGCCTTAGGGAACAATTTTGGTGGCCCGGGGTGAAATAGGCAGTGGCAGAGTTTGTGGCTAAGTGCCTAGTGTGTCAGTAAGTGAAGGTTGAACACTGTGTCCCCAGTGGTTTGTTGCATCCTTTATATGTCCCCAAGTAAAAATGGGATGACATCTCAGTGGACTTCGTCATAGGACTACCCAGAGATCAGGGAAGTTATGAATCTATCTGGGTAGTGGTGGATCGACCGATAAAATCAGCTCACTTCTTAACAATTAAGGAGTCAGGCCCACTGAGTACCTTAGCACAAAGGTACGTAGACTAGGTGGTGTGTTTTCATGGAGTTCCGAAGACTATCATCTCAGATCGGGATACTCGGCTTAACCCACGAGTCTAGATGGGGTTACAGAATGCTTTTGGCACCCAGTTATGCCTTAGCACTACTTTCTACCCCCAGACCGACGGGAAGACAGAGCGGACTATGTAGACATTGGAGGACATGCTGGGAGCTTGTGTCCTAGATTTCAAAGGATCATGGGTGAGACACTTTCCTTTAGTAGAGTTTTCCTACAACAACAGCTTCCACTCTACTATTGGCATGGAACTGTTTGAGGTTTTGAATAGAATACCATGTCATCCACCCATTTTATGGTCAGAGGTTGGTGAGACAGGTGCTCTTGGGCCAGAGGTAGTACAGAGCACCACAGAGAAAGTCCATCTTGTGTGTGAGAGGATGAAAGCGGCTCAGGACTGATAGAAGTCTTATGCTGATCGTCGGAGGAGGCCCTTGGAGTTCGAGGTGGGTGATCATGTGTTCTTGAAGGTTTCACCTCGACGGGGGCAGCAGAGGTTTGGGAAGGGGATTAAGCTCCCCCCTAGGTTCATCGGACCTTTTGAGGCGCTGAGGCGAGTCAGTGAGGTGGCATATCAGCTAGCCCTGCCACCTCAGTTGGAGAAGGTTCATGATGTCTTCCACATCTCCCAGCTTCGTCAGTACTTACACGACGACTCTCACATTATCGACTGGGGAGAGTTAGATATGGGAGACGACCGGACCTTCAAGGAGCGACTAGTCTGAATCGAGGATTGTAAAGAGAAGGTGCTCCGTGGATGAACCATCGCCTTGGTTTGTGTGTTGTGGAGGCATGGAAGCCTCATGGAGAGCACTTGGGAGCGGGAGGCTCATATGCACGCTCAGTACCCGGAGTGGTTTTGACTTGTGTTTTTCATTGTTCCTCTGAGCTTTGTTTTGATGTTATACTCTGTACCTTTGATATATGGAATTCTTGTCTTGTAAGTTGTGAGACTTTTTGTTTCCTTGTTCTTGGGAAGTGTGTAACGTGTCCAAATGTGTGGGGATAGGGAAAAACCTGATCCTTAATCGAGATGCAATAATATGGATGTGATTGAACCCGTGTAGGCGAGTCAGTGGCGCCTAAAGCGGATAATATCTCTATATAGGAGAAATAATTTCTCCAAAACATGTGTTCAGGAAATGTGTTGGTTGTACGGTGTTGGGGGCAGTGCAAGTTGAAAAATCCTAATGTATGGAAGTGGGAAGACCCAATTCATAATCGAGACGTATTAATGAGGATGCGATTAAACCCGTGCAGGCGAGTCAGTGCCACCTAAAGAGGATAATATCTCGACATAGGAGAAGGGATTCCTAAAAGATATTATTAGGGTTGTTAGGTGGGTTCCTGTTATAACGAGAGCCCTAAGAGGTATCTTTTTGGGTACCTCTGGGTTGGGTTTTGAATTCTCAGGGACGAGAATGTTTTAAGAGGTATCTGATGTAATGGCCCAGACCTCTCCGGCCCATTACTTTGTCGAAAAGAAGGTCATGAAGTGTTTTGAATGGTAAAATGGACTTTTCCCACACTTTTCAGAATATTGTAACTACACTCCATGTAGTGTGAGTACATGTCGTGTACCAACTCGCCGGTTATACCCCGTACTGAAGCCGTGTCCTTGACATGTGAAATAAATGAGTAGACGCCGTGTAGCCCATCCTACATGCCATGTAGTGTCTCCCCGCATACACGTTACCATCAAACTGTGTATCGACTAGTCAACGGTAGTGTGCCGTGTTGAAGTCGTGTCCTTGCCGCATGAAATAAATGAGTACATGCCGTGTAGCCCATACTACACACCGTGTAGTCCCTCCCTGCTTACGTGTTACCCTCAAACTGTGTGTTGACCAGTCAATGGTCACGTTCCGTGTCGAAGGCCATGTTGAAAGCCGCTTGGTGACCGTGTGAAATGGCCGAGTACACACCGTGTACTTTAGTTTTTCTCACCAATAAAATGAGGGGGCCTCTCCTCCTTTACAAATCACTCCTCTCCTTTCCTTTCCCTTGAGCAGAGCTCTCCGGAGAGAGACTCTAAAGCTCCTTTCTACCATAACTTCTTTGTCTGAGATCTAATTTATGATCTGTCAGTGGCCACGGGATCGTAACAACGAGGCGGAACTTTTGAGCTTGGATCTGTTGTATTCCCTTCATCCTTTCATTCCCATCTTCCACCAGAGGAGGTTTTTCTAGGACTTGACAGATGTGATGGACGTCGATGAACATCTTTTAAAGTTGACCCTGGGGAGTGTTGTGATCAGAACCTGTGGAGGTAGGGATCTTACCTTCATCTCTCTAAATTTTGTATCATGTGGGGTGGGTGTCCTTATGTTTACATGAAACACATTTGAAACGGTTTAATAAAGATAATAACTGGCTTATATAATGGGGATGGGAAGTTTGTGAATGATGTTACATTATTTATATCCTATGATATTATGTTGTAAATTGAATAAGCTTATGCCTACTAAAAATCATGGTTGTTGGGGGCCTTTGCTTGCGCAATTAAATGCTGCCCTATATTTCTAGACTGTTTATGGATGCAAACTTTGTGGAATGTGGTAATTGGTTAATCACATAAAGTTGGCGGATTTAATAAATAACCGAAACCCTTATGTGATCTCCCCAGTTAAACAAAACTGAAATAATAAACATGTGGGTGTCGGTTAGGGTTTATTTATGTGAGGGGAGTGTTTTGTGGGTTGTTGTGGATCGGGTGAGTAGCGGGGTTGCGGTTGGCTTGGTTGTGGGTTGGTGTGAATTCCATGTTTGTGATGGGCAGTGGGGTTGTGATAAATGGTGTCAAGGGATGATGATGTACAGGTTTCGGTGTGTTGTGGTTATAGTGGTTGGAAGTGGGGCTGCAGGGATGGGTTGAATGGGAACGAACTATGGGTTGTGAATAATAAATAAAAGTGGAAGTGTTAATGAATGGTGGGGCATGATAATATAACGAGAATAATAATCAATGGAGCTGGTTGGTTAATAAGAAGGGACTTGTTGTGTTGCTTGTGTTTTCCTAACTTGATTTGTGGATGGCAGAAATATGTTTTACGAAAGATTGATATGGTTGGTTGTGGATAATTTCCCAATAGTTAGGGAACTAATAAACTAATTATGTTGAAACATGAAAACCTAAATAGGGTTGGTGTTGTTTGTTGTATGCATGCTTTGATATAGCAGTGCCAAGGTAGGTGCTCAATTTCTCTGTTTAGAATCCATAGGTTGGGCTGTGTGTTGGTATATATATATATATATATATGTATCTTTGTGTTTTGTCGCACCCCACCCATATTGATCACTTAGTGCAGAACACTCCCAATTCATGGGAGAGGGTGTTTTCCCCTTAGTTACTAGCTACTTCCTGCTCCTTCTTCCATATGCTGTGATGGCTTGAGGCAACCTTACACCTAATACTCTTTAGGTAGGTTTCAATTGGGGTGGTATTAGCCCATGTATCTTCAGGAATATTTACTTTATCCCAAGAATATTCGGTATGAGGCCCAGGTGTGTGTGGGTGGGATATGTGGTTGAGAAGCCCATGTGTGTGCGGGCGGGATATGTGGTTGAGAGGCCCAGGTGTGTATGGGCGGGATATGTTGTTGTGAGGCCTAGGTGTGTATGGTCGGGAAGAGTGTGGCAGCGTTAGGATGTTCTCCATTAGGAAGAGCAGCTAACTAGTGGGAAAGTGGTGCTGGGTACCCAATACTATTGTTCATATATACTATTGCATGTTGTTTTGTGTTTTGGTGAGCGTGGCTTGTGAGGTTAGGTGGATATAATTCCTTGATAGGTTTTGGTTTCTTCTGTTGTTCTCTCGGGACATTAGTATGTCTCCCCACTAGTGCACGAGAGCTTTAGGTTTCCCTACTGAGTATACTTGTATTCTCACCCTACGTTTACTTTCAGGTTTCCATGAGGACTACCAGGGTCATGCTGGACCCTACTAGTCGGGAAAATTGGAGTAATTGCAGTTTTCTGTACTCTAGTTTCTTTTGGTATTGTACTTTTGATCTTTCTTGTACTTGTACTATGTTCAGAACTATTTAAACATGCATGTGGGATTTGATTGGGTTTATTTACTCGTTCTTCTTTCCTTTGGTGTTTGACTCATCCTATTTCCCAATATTAAAAAAATAAAAAGGGTAATTCCTCCCATATTTGTGAAAACTCATACCCTTGGTGCCAGTCACCACTCCAGAACCTACTGAAGGTGGTACTCGAGGGTCATTATCTCCCTTTCACCATTTCCATCTTAAGAGGGGCATCTTTGGTGGGAGGGGGTCGTGACAATATAATCCATGAAAGTGAAATGAGTTACATAAAAATCATTCTATAAAAACATAAACCATTATAAAAAAGAATATAAATGGAACATTTGGTTCATTTCCCCATAAATGCACGAGCATCACTGATGGATTTTATCTTATATAGAAAATAATTTCGAAATATTCTTTAAAAACATTTCATGAGAATATTATCCTTTCTTGTGTGAAAAATTTGTTTTAAAACATAAATCATTTTGAAAAAAAATCATTATATTTAAAATTGGAAACTTATAGAGATATCTTGAAAATGTTTTGAAATATATTTCATTGAAAACACTTTTAAAACATATAAAAAATTAATAAAAATTTTTTAGAAACCATTTCTTTCAAATCACTTTGAAAAATTTTATCAAGATCTTGAAAATGTTTTGGAAAATATTTTTGAAAAACATTTTGAAAACTTTTAAAGAAGGCTTGAAAATGTTTTCAAAAACCATTTACTTGAAAATTTTTTAAAACTTATAAAGAAATAATGAAAATGTTTTGAAAACCTTTTTCTTATAAAATACTTTGAAGACCTAAATTAAATGATTAAAATCATTTGAAAACCATTTTTAGAGAAAATAATCTTTTGAAAACATATATATGAGTTTTCTAAAATCATTTAAAAACATTTCAAACATAAATTTTTTTTGAAAACCTTTTTCCTTTAAAACATATTATAATTAAAATATAAAATGTCTGGAAAAAAATACTTATAAAATAATATTACATATGAATATTCAGGGAAATGATGATTATAGTAGTGGGTAATTCTGTACATGCTGAACATTCCTTTTCACCTTAAATTTTTAGAAAAGTTCCTTGATCGGAAAACAAAAGAAAGATATATATTAAAAAACATTTTTTTAAAAGGTAACATATGGTTAAAATTTTCCTTTAAACATCATATATTAATTTTAATAAAATTAGAAAACATGTTTTGGAAAGAAGAAAGATTTCTAACCAAAAGGATACATAATGTAGGATTTCCATAAAAACATTTTCATAATAATCTTAAGTACCAAAGAGTGAAAAATGATAACATTAATTTTATATAACATGAATAACCATTTGTTAATAAAATTCATCACATTTATTAAGATATGGATCATAATATTTCATCAAGGGAAGCATAATCATAAACAATCTATATAAATGATGAGATTAGAGAAATACCTTATTGCCTCTTTAGAAAAATTGAATCATAATAAAATGGAAAGAATAAAATTATATAAATCTTAAAATATCATGATAATAAGGATATTCATGATATAACATGTCAAATATAGTATATAAACCTCATAGAAAAATATTGGTTCATAACATGGAAAGGTCTCAAGGATGGAAAATTGAGACAAAAATACTTTACCAACTTGGTAACTTTACAAACTTAAACCCCATGAAAGAAAATTCATCAAGTGGATATTTGAAAACCAATAAATATAATTATATGAATCATAAAATACATCCATGAGTATTATAAACACCACATATAAGAAATAAGATGTGAACATGTCTTGTGTCTCGGGGAAAATAAAAGTGAGACGAGTAACCCCTAACCTTATTTATTGACTCACTTCATACTCATTCAAAACTTCTTTATAATAAATATAAGTTTAAAATAAATATATCATAGAACCATATTATTATATATATAATACCATATGTGGTTTTATTATTACATTATATTAACCATTTATTAATAACTCAATGTTATTGTTATGTTTCACATAATAATCACTTTTATTTTCTCTTGTGTTTTGATTTGTTATATTTTTTGTCCTCATAGTAAGATCATGATCTTTTGAATTTAAACCATGATATAAATATCACATGTATTTATTATATAAGTATCTATAGTAATCTATAAAGGATACAAATATTAAATGAAATACACCGTTCATGGAGATTTTTGGTCATATGCACACATGAATATTTCTTCCATCTTACTCTCTTATTAAAATAAACAAATTAAATTAAATATATATATAATTATAATATCATTATAAAAAAATTATTATGTCATTTATATCATATAAATTTACTAAAACCATCTTTAATACATTCCACGAATTGTCTGAAGGAATTATTCAAACAGTTCGTGCCTTCCTCATCTGTTACATTGTGAGTTTGGTCCTTAGAAGTGTTCGGAGGAGGCTCAAAGGGATTTTGGAGAAGTTAAGTTTTTAAAATATGGAAACATGGAGGTTACATGTCATTTAACTAGATTTCATGATGTGATGTTTGGTTTCCTGGCTTATCCTATAAAACATCATGATATACAGGATTGTACAAGGTGTGAAGGAGGTATTCAAAGTGTGTAATATTTTGGGGTTTGAAAAATAAAGTGAAACCAAGAGGAAATGTTTTTTTTCGAGTAAGTGGACCTCAAGGGATTTCACCACGTGAAAGTGGATTTCATGTCTTGTAATCCCACGATACTGTAATGTTTTAAAACATTCAAACTTCTTAGGTTATCACAAATCTTATAGCTGCAGTAGTATCTCTCATTCTATAAGAACCCTAGGCACCTCAAAGAGTTCTTAGACCCCTCTCCTTCACTCTTCAATACATTTATCTTTGAGCTCATTCACTGATCTTAGACCCCTCACTTTTGTTTTTTTCTCTTTCATATATCCTCATTGTGATATGAAATGTGCTTATCTATGATTATTTATTGTATTTATTTCCATTTTTTATGTGTGGTGGTGTCGCGGTGTCCTCATATGGATACAGATATTGCTGGATATGTGATCAAATGACCGTTACATGATCCATTCTAATGATAAGAAAGATGAAACCCAATTGAGTTATGGATCTTCATATCACACTTTATTTTTTCATAATGTGGGATGGGTTTTACTTTGGTTATCCTTGAATAATGGTTGTTCATACTTAAACAATGATAAATAATATGATAATTTAATTTAAATGGTAGAGGGGTTTATTACATGCTTTTTGTAGATTTTAATATTATATATGATATTGTGATTATGCAGGCTAAATGACCTACTAAAAGTGGTGTCTGTTGGTGGATTTTTTTTCACTAGTTATATCTGTTGTGTGTGCTTATTTAGTTGTAGTTTTTGTTGTATCACCCTAAATGTAAATAGGTAAATCACGTACACCCGGCTAATGAATGGATTCCCCAGAATTGTGCAGCTTCTATGATAACCTCAGAATAAACAATAGGAAATAAATTAAGGATGGCTTATTAAATCTTGAATTTAATTTTTTTTTGTTTGTGTGGTGATGCAGTTGTAGGCACAGTTGTGTATTATGTGTGGGGTTCTTGGTTATGTATGGAAGGATGGTTCAGAATGTGTTATGTAATCTTAGTTTGAGATATTGATTGATTATGGATTGTATGAGAAGTGATGTATAGTAAGGTTTTAATGAGGTTTTTCATTGGTTGTGTTTAGGGATGTGGTTGAGATTAGGGGACTTGTTCTTGTTGGTATAGGTAATTTTCATGGAGTTTCTTTATTTTTAGCCTTGGTTTTGTTTTTTTATATGATGTTCTTGGTAGTTTCCTAGATAGTAATGGAATGGATGAATAAATAATTGATAAATAGTTTTCAAGACTGGATTGGGAGGGTTTAGTTATTAGAATGAATAAATGAATTTAGAAAGAAGAATTATAATGGTTTTACTAGATCAGTTGGAAATATGATTTGGTTAGTGGTTTCATGTGTGGTGTTTTGCATTTAAGGGTAGCAATAAAGTTGGTAGTTTTGTGAGCTGGTTGTTAGTTTGAAAACCCATAGGTTCATAAGTATTGTTTGGTATTATATAAATATATACATGCATTTCCATTTTTATTTATATATGAACCACTCCATAGTTGAGCACTATATTCCAAACACGCCCATCGTTACAGGGGAGGGTGTATTTCGCAAATATTCTGGTGGGAGGATGGATGGATGGCCACCCATGTTTTCCCTATCCTTCTTCTAGGTGGTGGTAGGAAAATATTTCTCTAGAAGGTTTGGGTTTGTGGGGCCTTGGTGTTTGTAGGCAAGTTATGTTTTCCCAGATGTCTTCAGGATGAGATGTCGTTTGTTTTCCTAGGTTTCTTAGGGATGATATGTGTTGTACTATATCAGGTGTTTTTTAGATGTGATGTGGTATGTGTCCCAACTTTCTGCAGTTGGGATGGGATGTTGTATGTGGACCAAGTGTCTACAAGAGAGGTGTAGATTCACAAGTGTATGTGGGACGGTTCTGATGTGGTGTGTTCAAAAGAGTTTGAAGCACCAGTGCATTTGTTTTAAGGTTATGAGAGTGGATAATTAGTGGGAAATTGGTGCGGGGTACCCTATTATCGATTTGTGTTAAATTTATTTACTCGACTTATGTTATTTGGTAGCATCCCTTGGTGATGTTGGGGTGGTTATTATACCTTCTTAGGTGTTTTTTGGGTTCTATTGTTTTCCCATAGGGGAATTAGTATGCTTCTTTCATATGTGCATGAGAGACTTTGGTTTTCCAACTGAGTATACCTATATGCTCACCCTAAGTATATAAAACTATATTCTTGTTTCTTGTTGGACTTCAAGGACTGTGTTGGACATTACTAGCTCCGATCTTGATAGTTTTTGTGTCGCTACCTAGCTTTACTTTTTGTACTTACTTTGGAGACTTTTTTGTATTATTTATCTTTTAAACATGCAGTTAGGTTGGATTTTCATTTCTTGTATATATATATCTTGGAGTTTTTTTGGGATGAAACATATTATCTCATTATCGTGTTACTTTAAAAAATGAAAATTCCTCCCATTTTGTGAGACTTGTATACCCTTGGTGATGGTCACCACCTAGGGGCCTACTAGAGGTGGGACTCGTGGGGTTTATTATCTCCTTTTCTTCATTGTCATTCCATGAGGGGTATCTTTGGAGGAAGGGGTCATGAAAAATGGTATCATAGGTGATTTTTGAGGGATGGGATAGAGTTTTGAGTTAGGCATATTGAGGATTTAATGGGTTTGTAGGGAAACAATGTTAGCTGATATTCATGTGTGGCATAGGTCAGGGAAGACTAATAAGGATATGGGATTTTTGGGATCCTCATTATCTGATGCAAGGAATCTCAGCCTACCTAATGACCAAGTGAGGCTACACTGTTTTCAGGGCAAAGAACTTGAAAAGGTACATGCATCATAGTAAATTTTATTATTATTTGAATTGGGTTATTTAGGGATGGTTATAATGGATAGGAATAAATGAATTAATTAAAATAAATCTTAAATAAAATTTCATACTACTCTCTCTTAGGAATTCCTTGTTTACCTTTTAGCTATGGAACCTGGTTGTGGTATGCATGTGGCTCGGGAAATTGAAGCTCATCAAGATGATCTGGTTGATCATCGGAGGGTTGATCCAGTGAAGAAGGATGGCTAGTGGTAGAGAAAGTTAGCGAACATCCAGCGGCAGGCCCTAGGAAAGTATGAGGGTAGTGTTTTAGACATGGATAAGGATAAATGGCTGGTGGAGATTGAGATCACCTTCAGTTTGATCTGGGATTTGACAAAGTACCGGGTTCCTCTGGAAGTAATTAATATGTGGGGATCTATATGTCAGTGGTAGATGCTTAATCTGGGGGATAGGAATGAAGATAATGTGTTATGGGTAAAATTTCTGAAGTAATTTCATGCAGATATCCATTCATCAACCATGAAGGATTATAAGTGGTAGGAGATACACTCCCTTCATTATGGGAGTATTTATGTGCGGGAAATTGGGATCATGTTTAAGGATCTTCTTTACTACACCCTAGATCTCTTTCTGTATGAGGAGACTTATGAGAGACTTCTTGAGGAGGCCCTCAACCCTTCTATCATGAATGTTGTTACTTCCTTACGTTTCAAACATCTCAAGAGGTCCAGAAGGATGAGAAGGTGATTGAGAAGATGCACTCACGATGAGTTCTACCATGAGAGGGGATCTAGAAAAGTTATTAAAGAGTTAGGCCCATCAGTGGAAGTTCTCAAATGTTGGGACCTTTGAGGTTTCGACCGGCAGGGAGTGGACCTTAGCAATTTTTTTCCGTCCTTCAAGTGAAATCAGTTTCTGTTTCTTTCATATTGTCTTGGGGATGATGTTTTATTTTTGTGGGGTTCATTTCTATCTTCAGAATTAGTGTGTAGCACTCATTCAATCTTAGTATGGTGGAGGTGGACATGTTTATCGCCAGCCACAGAAATAGTTTCAAGTGAGGTTGTTTCATCAGTAGGGATATTGGGCACATGCTCCACCTAGGGGAGATGGAGTATGTAGAGGTCAAACATAGGTTGTTCCATAGTGACCTCAACCCAGGCATGGTCATAGATGCGGTCATCAGTAGAGGGGCATAGGAGCTAATCATGGTCAGTTTCACACATCGCAGGTAGCAGTTCCAATAAGAAGAGATATCATTATAGGTTTTATTAGCTTGTTTCGTACCCCTGCATGTACTTTTTTTTATTCAATAGATTCAAACTACTTTGTTTCACCCAGTCTAGCCCATGATCTGGGACTAGATATAGAGAGGATTCTTGTTCCCCTTGTGTTGAGTATGCTAGTTGGAGGTTAATCTAACTAGTTTGATTTGTTCCGAGGATGTAGACTGATTATAGGACTGCATCAGTATCATGGGGATCTTTTCTTGATAAATAGGAATCCATATGATGTCATTCATGACATCAAATGGTTGTATTATGTGCATGTTGTTATTTACTTATTTTGGAGAGGATTTTTGTTTTCAAAAGTGGATGTTCATAATGTGGTTTTTATTGGTGATCAGAGCTATTAGGTTGGAAATCAGTGTATAAAGCCTATTCCTTCCTTGTTGGATGAGATTTCAATGGAATTAACAGATGTTGAGATGGTGGAAGTCCCTAGAGTTTTTGGGGACTTTTTAGAAGTTATTTCTTGATGATTTTTTGACTATACCCCCCATGAAATGGTGTTGAGTTCGGTATAGGCTTATAGCTTAGTGATTCACTGATTTATATGGAACCTTATCAGATGTATATTTTGAGTTGTAGGAGTTGAGAATCGATATAGATGATATAATGAAGAAGGGATTCATCCGGCCCAGTGTGTTGTCGTGGGGTGCTCTTGCGTTGTTTTCAAAGAAGTTTGTTGGTGGTATGAGGTTGTTTATATACTACCAAAGTTTGAACTGGGTGATGGTCAAAAATGGTTACCCTATTCCAATGATAGAATATATATTCGAATAGCAGAGATGGGTTAATTGGTTTTATTAGATTTATCTTTTTTCTGGATATCACTATTTGAGGTTGAATGATGGTGATTTCCTGAAGACTGCCTTCAGATGCAGGTATGGGAACTTTGATTTCATATTAATATCATTTGGTGTTACAAAAGTAGCATCTGTGTTCATGATAATCATTAACTCCTTATTTATTGAGTTCATGGACCGGTTCATCATTGTATTCAACGATGATATTCTGATCCACTTGAAGTTAGCAGAGGAGGACATCGAGCATCTTAGAACCATCCTGCAAGTTCTTCGACACCCCCTTCTCTATGAAAAGGTGTCCCATTGTAAGTTCTGGACATAATAGGTTCATTTACTTGGGAATTTGGTTTCTTAGTAGGGATTTTAAGTTGACTCATTGAAGGTTGATGATGTTTTTTCTTCTATAGCACCTAGGAATGTTTTGGAAGTTCGTAGTTTTCTTGGTCTCATAAGATATTATGGGAGGTTTGTACCCAAATTTATGTTTAGTTTCAACTCTGTTGACATATCTAACTAGAGAGGACCAAGATTTTGTGTGGAGTGATCATTACTAGACTGTGTTCAGTTATCAAAGGGGATGTTGGTTAGTGCTCTAGTCCTTCAATTTCATAAGGAAATAATGATGTTTGAGTTGTTTTTTTATACTTCCTTTCTGGGATTTGTATTTTTCTTGATGAAGCATCAATAAATGATCTCTTATGGTTCTAGGTAGTTACAACCCCATGAGCATAACTATTCCACCCATGATCTGGAGGTTGTAGTGTTCATTTTTGTGGTGATGTTTTGGTAGTATTATATCATTGAGGACAGTCTTGTGGTCTTCATAGATCATAAGAGTTTATGGTATAACTTTTCCCTCGCATGATCTGAATCTGCAGAAAATGTGGTGGATGTATTTTCTTCATGAATATGATTTTAATATCTCTTACCCTTGGAAATGGGCAATGTCATGGGAGATGATTTGAGTATAAATTCATAGAATGGGGTTTTTCTGTAATAGATGGATGCTCAGAAAGTTATGGAGGATTAAGAAGCCTTGTACTTGGATGAAGGAATTGATGGTGGTAGAGGATGTTTGTGCAAGAAGATAGTCAAGTATTCTTTGATGTAGGTAGTAGAGGAGTCTCAATGGGGAGACTCAGAGGTGGTGGTTTTTCGTGATCGTGTTGTCCATGGTGATTCCCTGGAGGGTTGGTCAGAGTATAGAAAGAATCGGATGTTGTTCCTTGGGAGGTTGTTTGTTCTGGTAGTAATGTGTGGGGGAGTTCATCGAGAGTTTCATAACTCACATTTAGTGGTACACCTAAGAGTTTATAAAATGTACAATGGCATGAGAAAGCAGGTTTGGGGTCCTGGGATGAAATGGGGAGTGTCGGAGTTTGCAGTAATGTGATTTGTTTTCTATCAAGTGAAGGTCAAGCATTGTGTTCCCTGTTGTTTGTTGAAGTCATTGGATGTACATAAGTAGAAGGGGGGGGGTGAAATATCAATATATTTTATCACATGGTTACCTAGTGATTTGTGAGGCTATAATTATATCTAGGTAGTAGTGGATTAGCTGATTAAATTGTGTCACTTCATATAGATTAACAAGTAAGGCATAGTGGATTCCATATAGAAGAATTATATGGATGAGGTGGTGAGGTTGCACAGAGTTCAAAGTTTGGTTGTCTTAGAATAGGACTCATGGATTACCTCAGGAGTTTGAATGGGATTGCAACATGATTTTGGCACCCATTTACACACCAACACTTATTTCCATCCTCAGAAAGACATGTAGATAGAGCAGACTATCCAAATGTTGGAGGATATGTTATGGGAATTCGTCTTAGACTTTCATGGATCTTGGTTACAACACCTTCCCTTGGTATAGTTTTCATAAAATAATAGATATTACTCTCCCATTAGAATGGATCTGTTTGTGGTGATTTATGAGAGACCATGTCATTCTCTGTTGAGATGGATAGAGGTTGGGGAGACCATTATTCTTGGTTTGGATGTGGTAAAGAGCACGATAGAGAAGGTTCATCTTGTTCATGAGATAATGAAAGTGGAAAAAAATTGGGAGAATTAATATGATGATCGTAGGAGGAGGCCCTTGCAGTTTGAGTTTGGGGACTACGTTTTCTTAAAGGTTTCCCTAAATTTGGGCAGATGCTGTTTGATAGAGGGATAAAAATTTATCCTAGGATTGTTAGTCCCTTTGAGGTGTTGGGATGAGTTAGAGATGTTCCATACCAGTTGGAGTTTCCATTGTAATTTGAGAGGGTCCATGAAGTATTTCACATCTCTCAAATTCATAGGTATCTTCATGATGACTCCCACATCATTGAATGGGGAGTGATTGATATTGAGGATGAAACAGTATTTTTAGAGAGGCCCATGAAGATATATGAGCGTTAAGAGAAGATGTTGAGTGGATGGACCATTCCTTTGGTTCACATATTGTGGGAGTATGGTGTCCTAGAGGATAGTACTTGGGATTCAGAAATGAATATGTATGCCCAATACGAAGAGTTTTTGGAGTTTTTACTTTTTTAGTTTTGTTTTGAAATGTAATTTTTGAACTTTTCTTTATAAATGAGTTGGGTTCCCTTTGGTTGAGATGTGTTTGGTGTAGGGTATGATAATGTACAAACATGTAAAATGGGGAATACCATATACCTAATAGATATTCATTTACTTCAATTCGATTAAACCCATTCAGGTGAGTCAGTACCACTCAGAGTATATATTATGTTGATGTGGTGGATAGAATTCCAGAATTTGAATGTTTGGAAAATGTGGTTTTTGTGTTTGTGTGGTGTACCTTATAGTCATTTGGTAGAATATATCAGATGAATTGTTCTATGATATGGGGGTTTCTACTCATTCTTTCAAATGACATGAGTTTGTTTATCATTGAACGTTGATGTGTTTGGTTGTTATTAGTATTTCAAGTGTACTTCGATACTTGATAGGTAACTCGTCGGGTGGTCGTTAGGACACCTTTTTCTTCTAGGATTGATTTTTTTATTATCAAGGATGAGAATTATTTGAGAGGTATAAAATGTTACGATTTGTGATTACCTGATCCATTACTTTGTGAGTTTGGTCTTCAGAAGTTCTTGGATGAGACTCAGAGAGTGTTTGGAGAAGTTAGGTTGTTGGAGGTTACACATCATGTAACCAGATTTCACAACATGAATTTAGGATTCATAGTTTTTCCTCGAAAGATTCATCACGTGAAGGCTTTTACATGGACTGAATGAGAGATTCATGGTGTATAATATTTCGAGGTTTGAAAAATAGAATTAAACTGATAAGAGATGTTTTTTTTCAGTGGATGTGGGTCTCAAAGGATTTCATAGAGTGAAAGGTAATTTCATGTCGTGTAATCCTCTAATACTATACTATGTTAAAAAATTCAACACGCTTGGGTTTTCAAAAATCATATAGTTTTAGCAGTCTCAGTCATTCCAAACAAACTCTAAGAACCCTGAGGAGTTATTCAAGCCCTCTTCCTCCCTCTTCGATCCATTGATCTCAAAGACCATTAATTGTAAATCAGTGGTGATCTAAGGTAAATTCTCCCTTTTTTCCTAGAGGTTTCCCCTCAGTTTGGTCCCATCCTCTTCCATATCTCTTGACTGTGTTATGTTATGTGCTTATACATGATTTTTAATTGGGTGTCTTTCAATTTTTGTTGGTGAAGTGGTGTTGTGGCATCCTCATATGGAGGCATATCTTGTAGGATAGGAGATCATAGGAACATTATGTGATCCATTTTCATGCGAAGAATGTTGAAAACCCTTCTTGTTAGGGACCCCTATGTCTCTATTTATTTTTACATCATGTGGGTAGTGTTTACTTTTTTTACCCTTGTATTATGGTTTGTGTCGGTTTAATCAAAGATAAAGAATTTGATAATTCCATTGAATGGGTAGAGGGTTTAGTACATTCTTTTTGTATCTTTTCTTATTGCTTGTGATATTGTGATTATACAATCTGAATGCCCCACTAAAATGGTGTTCCTTTTTGGATTTTCATGCACTTGTTATATCTGTTGTTTGTGTGGGATGCTTTGTTGTGAACGGATGGATGGTTCGGAAGGTGAGATGAAATGTTAGGTAGATTTATTGATTTATTGTGGAATGGATGAGAATTTAGGTACAGTGGGGCTATAATTGGGTTATTCATTGGTTTTGTTTCTAGATTTGGTTGATAGTTGGCGAATTGTTTTGGTTAGTATGGGAAATAGTTTCTCTAGGTTTGGACTTGGTTGGGTTTCTTGTTATTTTTGGTGCATGGTTGTTTCCCTGATAATAATGGAATGGATGAATAAATTATTTATTAATAAAGTTTGGGAATGGATAGGTTTTGTTTGGTTAATGGAAAAAATAAATTAATTTTAAACAAATAATGGTAATGGTTTGATTAAATTGGTAGTAAGTATGATTTGGGTTTTGTTTTTTTGTGTGGTGTTGCACATTTAGAGGAAGTAGTGAAGTTGGTAGTTTTTTGAGCTTGTTGTTTTTTTAAGAACCCATAGGTTGGGAAAGAGTGTTTGGAATTATATCTATCTATACATGAATTTCCCTTGGGATTTATATACACACTCCACACTAGTTGAGACCTATGTGGCAAACACCCCCATCTTCACTGGGGAGGGTTTCTTTCCCAAACATCCTGATGTGAGGATGGATGTCTTCCCACCACTCTTCCATGCTCCTTCTAGGTGGTGGTATCCCATGAATCATTGGTTAGGTTGTGGTTTGTGGGGATCAGGTGTGTGTGTGTGTGAGTTGATTTTTCACAAGTTTCTTCAAGATGAGATGATTTTTGGTTTCCAAGGTGTCTTTAGGATGAGATGTGTTGTATTTTCCTAGGTGTTTTTAGGATGTGACGTGGTATGTGGCCTTGGTGTCAGTGGCCAGGATGTGTTGTGGTGTCAATCCCAAATGTATGCAGGTGATATGTGGTCGTAAGGCCCATGTGTCTGTGGAAATGATGTGATATAGTGTGTTTGGAAGAGGCTGGAGCACCACTATGTTTTCTATTAGGGTGTGAGAGTGAATAATTAGTGGTAAGGTGGTTTGGGGTACCCTATAGTCGATGTGCATTATATTGATTTACTTGACATGCGTTATTTGGTGAGCATGTCTTGGTGAGGTAGGGGTGGTTAGTATACCGACAGAGGTGTTTCTTGGTTTTTTTTGTTTTCACACTTTGGCAATGGAATTCTTCTTTCACATGCTCATGAGAGACTATGTTTTTACTACTGACTAGACCTGTATGCTCACCCTATGTATATAAAACAATTTCAGGTTTCTAGGAGGACTTTACGAACTATGGTGGACTTTACTGGCTCAGATATCAATAGTTTTTGTGACACTACCTAGAATTTCTTTTGGTACTTAGTTTTGATAATTTTATTTATTATATATATTTGTATCTTTGAGTTGTTTTGGGATGAAAAATATTATCTGTTGGTCTTATTTCTTTATAAAAATAGAAATGCCTCCCATTTTGCGAGACTTGTATACACTTGGTGTCGGTCTCCACATCAGGGCCTATTGGGGTGAGGAATCAGGGGGGTCATTACCTCCCTTTCATCATCCACAACCCAGGAGGGTCATCTTTGGAGTTAGGGGGCATGACAATCACATCTCTTTGAGAATGTGGTAGTCCACACTTACACAAACAAAGTTATCCTTTTTACCAGAATGGGAAGCAGGAAGGTAATTTTTATATAATTTTTAAATAAGCATAAATAAATCATAAATATCATATAAGAATATAAGAATATTGTTTCCTCCATAATTTCTAACCATGATATGTGGTAAAGGAAAAAATGAACTACATCGTTTTATGAGGAGGTATTTTTTTGTACACATTGAAGATAAGTTCGTTACCCATTATATGAATGTGTGTGTAAGTGTAGGTATAACCTTTATAATAAACACATATTAGTATATTTATTATAGTGTTTTTATTATATGAGCTGGGAATAAGGATAATTTAAGCAGTGTATAAAGAAAAAAAATAAAGTGATCATTGAAGAAGGTTGAAACGTTTTCAGGTAACTCTTTTTTCTTTTCACCATATGATTTCCTTGGATTCTATTATTCCCAAATTTATGCTTCTAGGTTCATTTTAGGTATCTTTAGAGATTATTTGAGCATATTTTTTGAGATAAAAAGGGATTGATATTTGTGAATAAGTGGGAGAGTTGAATGCCTTTTTATAGTGGAGGAGTGGAATTCTTGTAATTTTTTTAAAATATAATTCAAACCATGTTTTTTCATTGAAAATTGAATCGAATAATTAAATAAATTCTATTATAGGGAGTATATGGTTAAAATATGTTCATAAAATGGATTTTTAACAATTTTATAGGTCAGTTTTGGACATTAAGAGTTATGTTTGGTCACTTGTTAAGCTATTTTTTCTCTTAATCTCTTTATTAAATTTTAATCACTTTCACTAATATTTTTCTCAAAAACTAATTTGACCTTATTATAAATTTTAAATTACTATGATACCAAATATGGATTCCATATTTACAAATTATAAACAAATAAGGGGTATAAATTAATTTAAATTTTACCCCACAGAAGGGAAGACAGATCAGGTTTTTAAAGTAAAAATGTTCAGAAGCTTGGTAGGTGTTTATATCAAATTTAAAATATAAATTTATTATGATGACCTAAATTATATTAATTTATGTATAATTGATCTAATTTATCTTTAAAACAAATCGAAAAGATATTTTTCCTTATAAATAAATTATAATGAAAAGAGGGTTCGAACACAAATTCAGTATTTTGTGTTGGAGTTGGTACCCTAGAAACCAACTTTTTTGTACATTATGATAAACCTTTATTCATTGAATAAATATTGAATAAACTACCTATCACATCATTACTATTCTTTTGTGTGGAATAGTATGTGGTAATGTCCTAAGAAAATTTGTCACACTAAAGGGTTATAGAAGATCCCTACTATGATGAGAACCTGGAAGTTCCATGACACTATTCTTGAATATATGTTTTATAGTTGGATGATATCATTTCAATGGAAAAAAATGATACATGCTATCTGGGGTGGGGACTCATGGAACTTTAAGTCACCTTCTAATTTTGTATTCCCTTAGTAACATTTAAGACGATATTATGAGACCAAGACTGGGCCATAAGAAATACACATTCATCAGTGACATTAGATATTCCTCTCTACGGATATGTGTATTGGTCTTTAGACTTTAGGTTTATTATTAATGGGTATTATGACTCATCAACTTAGATGTATTAACAAAAACTGTGATGACATGTGTTCGCAGTGTGGTAGGATATGTTGGGTGTGTCACGAGAAATACTGCATTAATGAATAACGTGAGAAATCATTTTTCACTTATACGGAAGTAGATATATCAGGCCCTTTGATGTAAATGATATAGACTAACTAAATCAATTTCCATGGTGTTCTTTAGGCATGATCAATTCCTAAAAGTCAAATAATGAGAAATTGAGCACATGGGTTGATGGAACATGCAGAAAATCCACTTCTTTAGAGATATTGGGACAAATAGATTATATTACACGTTATGAATTCGTATAAGGTTACATTTCATTGTAATTTAAAATTATTTTATCTTGGATTCCTTGACCCATTGCTAAACAATAATCTTGTAATTTAGGTAATACCACCTAATTCCAAGGAGAAATAGGCCTATAGGGTCACACACTATGTATAACCGATATCTTATTTAAATAATATATTTATTTAATAAGTTGAATGAATATTATTCCTGGTTATGGTTTAATAATAATTCATGTATTCTTGATCTAATTTATTTCATCACTAGTTATTCATTAAAATATGATCTGTATGGAATATTTATTTATTGGTGAATAATGTAGTTATATTTATTTAAAAAAATAAATAGTCATTATTCAAGGCCCGATAAATATTGAAGTGGATTGGTGGACCAAGTTATGGGTCTGGTGAGAAATAATACTAAATATTATTTAGTTAAATAATATTTAAATGTAACATGCAAGGTAATCACATGTCATGGAAATAATACCATTACTATTATTATTTGACATGGGGTTTTCCCATGGAATAACAAATCAAGTAACGATACCTATTATAATTTTTTATTATTCCCTCGTGAATTAAATTCATTAAGCACATGTCGTAGAAATAATAGCATTGTTATTATTATTTGACATGGGGTTTTTACATGAAATAACAAATTATGTAATGGAACCTATGCTAATTATTTCATAATACCAAGTGAACTAAATTCCCCATTGTGTTATTATTCTCTCTATAATCCAAGGGGGAATTCCACTGGCTAACTCATGGTTGTGCGCACAATTGGGAATACTCTAGTAGTGATCCTAATACCTAGTGAATTAAATTCCCCATTGTGTCATTCCCATTGTAAGTCTTCATGTCTTCTCTTCATTAATATGTATGGAATGTGTGCCCATGGTTTCTTTTATTTAAACCCCATTTTACCCCTCACATGCATGTGAGTTAAAAGCATATATAATTAATGTAGATCCTAAGCTAGTGGAGGAATTTCAAGTTAGGAACTGGGTCGAAACCAATCCAAGGAGATACAAAGGTGGACTTGGGAAAAGTTGTAAACATGAACCTTAAAGAGTTAAAGGTGTTTCTCCCCTAGTTCAGTGTTAGTTTATCAAATTCTAGATAAACTATCCAATAGTAAAGATCATGATCATACCCTTTATTTTATTTCTTTCAGTTGTATGGTTACTCATAATGGATGTTTGACGTGATAAAATAATTAATGAACTAATAAACATACAAAATGGAACTAAAATAAAAATGGATAATGCGTAAATATTATCTATTCATGGTTAATCACTTAAGTCTATCTCATATAACATTAACAAGCTTGTGAAAAGATAATAAGTAGAATTTTATTCATAGATAATAAAATATATCAATTAAATATTATGTCAGTATAGCCTTCCATTACTTCGGTTAGAATCAAACCATAGTTTATAGTTCTTGACCAACCATAGTTTGGGTGCTTTCAAATATCAGGGAATTCTAATTTAATGTTTTAGGTTGAATTAACATAGTTTACATCAAGGGTTTAATTCCCTAAAAGGACATGGTGTAACTGAGAGGAAAAGGATGAGGAAATCCACAATTAAGGATTTACTGATTTGGGTGTCCACTCAACAGATAAAGGAACTATGAGTTAATGTAGTGGCATTTGGAATGCCTACCTGAAACCTTTCCAGTTTCTTAACTAACCCCAGTTAGAGTAATGTAAAGGTAAATATGGATCCTTCCCTCTATAATGTCCAATAAATAGGATATTACGATGCCAATGGTGTGGGAAATTGGGTTTCGACAAAATAGTGAGAGACTAATAGATATTAATTTATTTTTTGCCTATATTTATCAAGATAAAGTAATAAGAAAATATCATCTTAATTTGTAGAAATTGAAATCAAAATGACATCAAACATATCATTATGATCCATACTCGACAAGTAAAGCCTTCTCATAGAGACTAATTTTCAAGATTGGAAAAGACACCTTTAGGTTATCCATCACCATGAGAGAAATCTTTATGTGCTAGAAGAGCCTTTACTAGTAATGCCTAGAAATAAGGAGAGTGATGAGGAACTATCATTGTATGAGAAGCATCTGAATGACTCTATGGATGTTTAGTACCTTATTCTACAATCCATGACCAATGATATCTTCAAGAAAAATGAGGAAATTGATGCTTATAGAATGATATCTCACCTTCAGGATCTCTATCAAGAGAAGGTGAGACAGGAGAGGTATGAGATCTCTAACGCTTTTTTCACTACTAAGCATCAAGATTATGTACCAGTGGGAACACATGTAGTTAAGTTTATTGGCTACATTGAGAATTTGGAAATAATAAGGATTAAATTCCAAATGAGTTTTTTATATATCTCATACTATCATCATTTCCTAAGACCTTATCTATTTTTAATATGAATTATATTATGACAAATAATGAGAAGAGTCTATCGGATATTCTTACCTTGATTTTAAAAGTTGATAAGTTCATGGTGTTTGAAAAACCCACCGTCCTTATGATGAATAGAATGAGGAAGTAGAAAGAAAAGAAATCTAAGATTTATGAACAATCTAAAGCCTATGAGCACCATATGACCAAGAAGAAGAAGAACCAGAAGTAAGGAAAGGAAAAGGAGTTAGTATGCTTTGCATGTGGTAGTTCATGCCACTAGAAGTGGAACTGCACCCAAAGGAAATGGGATGCCAAAGGTGTGTTTTTTATTGAGTGAAATCATTCCATTTCTACATATTGGGCTTAGATACTGTTTTTGGGGCTCACATATTTATTCAAGTGTAGGAACCAAGTAAATTACATGAAATTACTAGAGGAGATGTGGATCTATGAGCTGCCAAAGGTATGAGGTTGGCTGCTCTTTCCATTGGTGACTACCACCTCATATTTCCAAAGGGAATGATTTTGGATTTACATGGATGTTATTATGTACCTAGTGTTACAAAGAACATTATTTTTGTATCTATTTTAGATACATATGTATTTATTTTCATGTTTAGAAATAAATGATATTGCTTTTATAAGGACATCATATGTTATGTTGTGGTGCATTTAAATAACACTCTGTATGTATTAAATTATGAGAAATAAGTGTTGGAGATTGATAATGAAATAAGTTCACATGACTCATACAACACCCAATTGTGGCCTCACTGCCTTGGTCATATAAATGAGAAGTGCCTGACAAAGCTCTGTCAAGATTGTTATTTAGACAATTTCGTGAAAAAAAGACATGATAGATTTCATGCTTGTTTACATGGGAAAATAACCAAACTACTATTTGGTAGATAGGGTGAAAGATCTATATAGATTCTAGGATTGGTACATAATGTTGTTTGTGAACCATTTCTAGTATAATATAATGGTGTATATTCTTACTTCATTATTTTATTTATTAATTAACTATATATGGCTATGTATACTTAATAATGTATAAGTATAAGCCCTTTGAGAAATTTCCATATTTCAAGAATAAAGTATAAGATCATCTTGGTAAGAAGATAAAGAAGCTTCAATCAAATTGAGGTAGAGAATATATTAATCAAGTGTTCATCGACCTTTTACAGGAGTCTGGGATTCTATCTCAACTCACGCCACCTAATACACCATAGTGGAATGGTTTTAGTGAAAGGAGGAACCATAACTTGTTGGACAGGGTATGGTCGATGATGATTCATGCAGATCTTCTATTATCTTTTTGAGGATATGCATTGCAAACTGAGGTATACACATTAAACCAAGTACCGACTATGGTGAAAAATGGGATTCCCTTCGAGATATAGAGTGGAAAGAACCACAATTTTTTGCATACATGTGTGTGGGGATGCGAGGCATTTGTTAAGGATTTCTCAAGAAACAAACTAGAACCTCAGGGCATGAAGTATATCTTTATAAGGTATCCCATGGAAACAAAGGGATACTACCTATACAACCCCTCAGACAAGAAATTTAATGTTTCTAGACAGGATCTCTTTCTTGAGAGGGAGCACATCTTGAAAAAGGATAGTGTGATAAAGATCAACTTTTATGAAGTTGATGCTCAAGATAAACATGAGTTGCTACATGAACAAGTTCTACATGTCCCAGTGGAAGAGGTAGTTCCTGAAACACAGGTACTGTAAAGGATTACAAGATAGGTAAGGGAACCAGAGAGATATGGATTACTTATCATTAAAGAGGGTTACTCATTATTGTTGGAAAATGATGAACCACTCTCCAACAAAGTTGCGATGTGCCTGATTTTTGTATATTTTTTCATACATTTTATTTAGCATAAAAACTTATTTTCACCAAATATCTTTTGTTTTATGGGTAAAATGATTTATTTTGGTGATTATGATACTTTTCTGGATTTTTCCTGCCAAAATCACAAATCAGGGATGATCCAAACAAAATTTCAAATATACAAGGCATGTACTTTTATATACATGTCGTGTATGACTGCCACAACATGGATCAGGAGGACTAGATACAAGCCCATGTTTCCGGATAAAGCATACATGTTGTGTAATTCCCATATACACGTTGTGTGGCTCTTCTAGAAGCGGTTGGTGGCTGATGAGTGTTCTTACCCGATGTGTTGGGTGGCGCTACACATGCCATACATATAAGAATACTCTAGTAGTGATCCTAATACCTAGTGAATTAAATTCCCTATTGTGTCATTCCCCATTGTAAGTCTTCATGTCTTCTATTCATTAATATTTATAGAATGTGTGCCCATGGATTCTTTTATTTAAACCCCATTTTACCCATCACATGCATGTGAGTTAAAAGCATATGTAATTTATGGAGCTCCCAAGCTAGTGGAGGAATTTTAAGTTAGGATCTGGGTCAAAACCAATCCACGGAGATACAAAGGTGGACTTGTGAAAAGTTGTAAACATGAACCTTAAACGGTTCAAGGTGTTTCTCTCCTAGGTCAGGGTTAGATTATCAAATACTAGATAAACAATCCAATAGTAAATATCATGATCATACCCTTTATTTTATTTCTTTCAGTTGTATGGTTACTCATAATGGATGTTTGACATGATTACATAATTAATGAACTAATAAACATACAAAATGGAACTAAAATAAAAATGGATAATGAGTAAATTTTATCTATACACGGTTAATCACTTACGTCTATCCCATATAACATTAACAAGCTTTTGAGAAGATAATAAGTGGAAATTTATGCATAAATAATAAAAACTCTCAATTAAATATTATGTCAGTATATCCTTCCATTACTTTGGTAAGAATCAAACCATAGTTTATAGTTCTTGACCAACCCTAGTCTAGGTGATTTCAAATATCAGGGAATTCTAATTTAATGTTTTAGGTTGACATAACATAGTTTACATCAAGGGTTTAATTCCCTAGAATGACATGGTGTAACTGAGAGGCAAAGGATGAGGAAATCCCAAATTAAGGATTTCCTGATTTGGGTGTCCACTCAACAGATCAAGGAACTATGAGTTAATGCAGTTGGCATTTAGAATGCCTACCTAAAACCTTTCATGTTTCTTGACTAACCCTGGTTGGGGTAATGTAAAGGTAAATATGGATACATCCCTCTATAATGTCCAATAAATAGGATATTACGATGCTAATGGTGCGGGATATTGGGTTTCGACAAAATAGAGGGAGATAGATATTAATTAATTTATTTGCCTATATTTTTCAAGATAATGTACTAAAAAAATATCATCTTAATTTATAGAAATAGAAATCAAAATTACATCAAACATATCATTATGATCCATACTTGAGAAGGAAAACCTTCTAAAAAAACTAATTTTCATGATTGGAAAAGACCCCTTCCGGTTATCCTTCACCATGAGAGAAAACTTTATGTGCTAGAAGAGCCTTTACTAGAAATTACTAGAAATAAGGAGAGTGATGAGGAACTATCTTTGTTTGAGATTCATCTGAATGACTCTATGGATGTTTAGTACCTCATGTTATCATCCATGACCAATGATCTCTTGATGAAACATGAGGAAATTAATGCTTATAGAATGATATCTCACCTTCAGGATCTCTATCAAGAGAAGGTGAGATAAGAGAGCTATAAGATCTCCAATGCTTTGTTCACTACTAAGCATCATGATTCTGTACCAGTGGGACCATATGTAGTTATGTTTATTGGATACATTGAGCATTTTGACATCATAAGGATTAAATTTCAGATGAGTTGTTTATATATCTCATATTATCACCACTGTCTAAGACCTTATCTATTTTTAATATGAATTATAATATGATAAATAATGAGAAGAATCTATCAGATCTTCTCACCCTGATTTTAAAAGTTGATATGTTCATGGTTTGTGAAAAACCCATCATCCTTATGGATAACAGAAAGAGGAAGGACAAAGAAAATGGGGATAAGATTTATGAACAATCTAAAGCCTCTGAGCACCATCCGACCAAGAAGAAGAAGAACCAGAAGCAGGGAAATGAAAAGGAGTTAGTATGCTTTGCATGTGGCAAGTCATGCCACTTGAAGTGGAACTGTACCCAAAGAAAATTGGAATCCAAAGGTGTGTTCGTTATTGAGTGAAATCATTACATTTCTATATATTGGGCATTAGATAATGTTTTTGGGGCTCACATATGTATTCAAATGCAGGAACCAAGTAAATTACATAAAATTACTAGAGGAGATGTGGATCTATGAGCTGCCAAAGGTACGAGGTTGGCTGATCTTTCCATTGGTGAATACCACCTCATATTTCGAAACGGAATGATTTTTGATTTACATGGCTGTTATTATATACCTAGTGTTACAAAGAACATAATTTTTGTATCGATTTTAGATACATATGTATTTATTTTCAAGTTTAGAAATAAATGATATTTCTTTTATAAGGACAACATATGTTAGGATGTGGTGCATTTAAATAATGCTCTGTATGTATTAAATTATGAGAAGGAAGTGTTGGAAATTGATAACAAATTAATTTCACATGACTCATTCAACACCCAATTGTGGTCTCACTGCCTTGGTCATATAAACGAGAAGCGCCTGACAAAGCTCTGTCAAGATTTGTTATTTAGACAATTTCAAGAAAAAAAAAGACTTGATATATGTCATGGTTGTTTACATGGGAAAATAACCAGACCACTTTTTTTTAGATAGGGTGAAAGATCCATAGAGCTTCTAGGATTGGTACATACTGAGGTTTGTGAACCATTTATAATAGAATATAGGGGTGGATATTCTTACTTCATTACTTTTATTGATGACTTAATTATATATGGCTATGTATACTTAATAATGTATAAGTATAAGCCCTTTGAGAAATTTCTGGAGTTCAAGAATGAAGTAGATAATCATCTTGGTAAGAAGATAAAGAATCTTAAATCAAATTGAGGTAGAGAATATATTAATCAAGTGTTCATCGACCTTTTATAGGAGTCTGTGATTCTATCTCAACTCAAGACACCTTATACACTATTGTGGAATGGTGTTAGTGAAAGGAGGAAACATAAATTGTTGGACATGGTATGGTCGATGATGATTCATGCAGATCTTCTATTATATTTTTGAGGATATGCATTGCAAACTGAGGCATACACATTAAACCAAGTACCGAATTTGGTGAAAAATGGGATTCCCTTCAAGATATAGAGTGGAAAGAACCCCACTTTGATGCATACATGTGTGTGGGGATGCGAGGCATTTGTTAAGGATTTCTTAGGAAACAAACTAGAACCTCGGGGCATGAAGTATATCTTTATAGGGTATCCCATGGAAACAAAGGGATACTACCTATACAACCCCTCAGACTAGAAATTTAATGTTTCTAGACATGATCTCTTTCTTGAGAGGGAGCACATCCTGAAAAAGGATAGTGTGAGAAAGATCAACTTTGATGAAGTTGATGCTCAAGATAAACATGAGTTACTATAGGAACAAGTTATACATGTCCCAGTGGAAGAGGTAGTTCCTAAAACATAGGTACTGAAAAGGATTACAAGATAGGTAAGGGAACCATAGAGATATGGTTTCTTATCATCAAAGAGGGTTACTCATTATTGTTGGACAATGATGAACCTATCTCCTACAAAGTAGTGATGTGCCTGATTTGTGTATAATTTTTCATACATTTTATTTAGCATAAAAACTTATTTTCACCATATATATTTTGTTTTATGGGTAAAATAATTTATTTTGGTGATTATGATAATTTTCAATAATTTTCCATCCAAAATCAAAAATCAGGGCTGATCATAAAAAAATTTCAAATATACATGGCATGTACTTTTATATACATGTCGTGTATAACTGCCATAACATAGATCAGGAGGACTAGATACAATCCCATGTATCTGGATAAAGCTTACATGTCATGTAATTCTCATATACACATTGTGTGGCTCTTGTAGAAGTGGTTGGTGGCCAATGAATGTTCTTACCCGATGTGTCGGTCGGCCATACATGCCATGTACACCCATATTCCATACAGAGCCATGTGAAAATCAAAATATGGCGTGTTAGATCACCTACTAGTGAAGGGAAGAATGCCAAAATTCGTTTACCAGGGTACACACTGTGTACTTTCTAGTACACATCATGTACTACTAAAACCTATTAATATGAGTCAGGTCCTCCGAGTTCAGAAGTCATTCAGTATTTGTTCATTCCAAGATATTCCAAGGAGCACTCTAGAGACATCAAAGAAGGGAAAAGATGTAAAATGGAGAGGAGAGAATAGATTAGAGAAGGTTCTTCCATGCTACATTCTCGACGACCTTCACTTAAAATTTTTCAAGAGGATGAATTTAGGTATTGTGAGTTGTTTAGTTACTAGTTACTCCACGAGTAGCTAAATTTTCTATGTGTTGTGGATTTGGAAAATTATGTGTTGTAATTGGTCAATTGTGATATTATAACCATGTTATTCATTCTACTCTCTCATAATTCCTTATTAACTCTTTCTAATTTGTCAATTTATTGAATAAAAACCTTTAAAATTCACATCCCCGATGCATTTCTCTCCAAAATTTCCATCCAAATAATATTTCTGCTTTTTTATCTTTCAAGTAATTTGATACAAAAATAAAATCCAATCAGTTTTATTATCAAAAATCTAATGAATCAACTCTAAAATCCAGTAAACTTCACTAAATCAATTAAAAACTAGATAAACAAAACAAAAATAACTCCCTCTCCCTATGGATCGACCCCTTACTGATACTATTCATGTTAGGGTTATATGATTTGGATTGTCGAAAATAACATTTCTGTAGGAATGATACCAAATTTTGGTGCTATTTTTGGGGATTTGGAAGTTAATATTGTTTTTGTTTTCATCAAGTTTGTATCAATTTTGGTGAAAATAAAAATCAAAAAATCAAAAAATTCTATTCTTACTCTTATTTCTCTTTTTATTAATTTTTTACCTCTTTTATGCTTTGTGTGTTAAGTGTTGTGTAGGTTAATAGGTATATGAGTGATCGCATCACACATGCCAAGATAACTGAGTCATCAGACCTGTTTCCAATTGACCCAAAGATCGAAAGAACTCTTTTGAGGTGATGATATACTCTTATGGGCGAGCACAACCAAAATGCCCCCAATGAGAATATAGAAGAGGGAGATCCAGCTGCTGTCCAAGGTGTTAGACAGTCGTTTGGCCTTGATGACTACCAGAAACAACAAGCTCTATTTTTTATAGGTTGTGGCCTGCAAAAACTCCACCAGTTCCAACTAGAGTGGTTTCCATACCTGCAGCCAGGTCAGGGGTCTTATTTTTCCCATGAGAAACAATTTGTGCCCCACCTCCTCAAGAGAAACTGCCCCCATGACATACCCTTATGATGTATGATCTTCCATCCATCCATGGGGTTGAAACAGAGTTTTTCAGACCTACGTTTCAGGACTAACACTTCTAAATCCAATTGTCCATTATGCGGCTGATTTAGAACACAGTGCAATTTGGTGGTTTACCAATTGAATACCTGAAATCTCATCACTATAACTTTCTTCGGATTTGTGACACCTTCTGTTACCATGGAGTGTCAGAAGACTTTTTCTATCTTCACCTCTTCCCCTTATCATTAAGGGATAAGGTGAATGAATGGATTAAGGGACTACCTCAGTGGTACATCCTCACCTGGGAGGCATTAGCCCAGATTTTCTTGTCCATGTACTTTCCACCATCAAAGATAGTGACACTACAGAACGAGATCCACAACTTCTAGTAGTATGAATGAGAATCCTTATACGAGTCCTAGGAGCACTTCAAGGAGATGCTATGAATGTTTCCTCACCATGGAATTCCGCTCAGGATGAATGTACAAACCTTCTATGGAAGCCTAACCACAAACACTAAATCTACAGTGGATTCCACTGCTGGAGGAATGGAAATGCATAATTCTTAAGAGGAACTCTTTGAACTCTTGTAGGACATTTCAGCCAATAGCTTCTAGTGGCACTCAAAGCGGGGAACTCAAAAGAGAGGTATGCATAATATTGATTCCACCATGATGTTATCTACCCAATTGGATGCAGTGTACAAGAAGATTGATGCATTGAACATGAAAATGCATCCCAAGTTTAAGTAACAAACCATCCTATATACAGTGAATGTGGTGAAAACAACATCATTGGTGAATACCCAGGGTCAAGTGTTGTACCTTTAACAAGAAAAATGAAATAAATTTCTTAGAACTATGGGCAGAATATGTACCCTCAACACGAGAACCCCGAATGGTGAGAACATACGATCATTGGTCACCAGCAGCAACAACAAAATCCTCCACCCCAGAAACCACCTGGATATGGTCAACAACCATACCAACACCTATATCCAAGATAGCAATAGTATGGGACTTACCAGCAAAAATGGTACGAAAACCCCTGCCTACATGCACCAAGGTAGCCACCAGCTACACAAAAAACTCAGCAAGAACCCCCGTCAAAACAAGAATAAATGATAAAAAAAATTATCACCACTTCTAAAACATGATTTTAAAGATAGCAATCTTCTATTCAAATCCTGTAAAATAAAATTGGGAAACTAGAAAACCAACTCTCTTTGAGGCAGCCCGGTACACTATAGAGTAAAATTGAGAAGAACTCACAAGAAGAGGCCCATGAAGTCACTTTACAATGTGGGAAGAAACTAACTCAGATAAAAACTAAAAACAAAGGTGATTTTATAAGTCTAGATCAACCTTTACCCTCTTTAGCTGAAAACCCCACAATTATGGAACCCTCTTCATCAAAACAACCATAAAAAGATAAGGAGGCATCACATGGTTTGGGAAAAGAGGTGGTCAAGCCTTTTGATCCCGCCTGACCATTTCTTGAAAGGATGTATCGAAGGAAGTTGGATCAATAATTTGGTTATTTCATGGAGGTATTTTGAAATATTCATATCAATAACCTTTTCACATAAGATTTAACTAAGATGCTGACATACAAAAAGTTTATGAAGGAGATTCTCTCAAAAAAAGAAAGATAGAGGATATGGGAACCATTACATTGAATAAGGAATGCTCTGAAGTGGTACAATTATTTCTTCCTCCAACACTCAAAGATCTAGGTAGTTTCACAATCCCATGTATCATTGGATCCTGGGAGTTTGGAAAGTCTCTCTTTGACTTATGATCCATCGTTAAGTTGATTCCCTTCAGAGTATTCAAGAAGTGGGGTCTCAAGGACCTCAAACCCACCTGAGTGTCCCTCTAGGTAGCATATCGCTCTATCAAATATCCCAAGGGGATGCTCAAGGATGTGCTGGTGAAGGTGAGAAAGTTAATTCTCCCCACAGACTTCATCATTCTTGACATGGAGGAAGACCAAGAGAAACCTTTGATTTTGGGAAGGCCTTTCTTATCCACTAGTAAGGTATTTATCGAGGTCCACCAAAGAGAACTAATCTTCAGAGGAGGTGATGAAAGAGTATCCTACAACATCCTCAAGGCTATCATGTAGGAATCACTACTAGAACATGAGGACTGTTATGTGCTAACAGCATTGGAATAGTATTTTATCTACAAAGAAGATGGTATTTTATGTTTTTTTATCATTCATAACCCACTCTTCATAGATATCCAAGATGCACCTGAGAAGTTTCAATTTCTCAAAGGATAGAGTGGTCATTACTATCAACACACAGTTGTTCCAGACATTTTAGAGCGAGAAGAAATGAAACCAATTATGCCATTGATCCTGAAAGCACCTCAACATGAGATAAATCCTCTTCTTTGATCTCTAAAATATCGATATTTGGGTGATAAAAAAACACTAAAAATTCTACTTAATATAGCTTTGTCTCAAGAGCAAGAAGACACAATTCTGTAGGTTCTGAAGTGAAGAAAGAAATCCATAGGATGGGAAGTCACAGATCTGAGAGGAATCAGTCCCACCATTTTCACCCATAAGGTGCTAATGGAAGAAGGAGGAAAGCCCTCTTGGAAACCACAACAATAGCTGAACCCTCTAATGAAGTAATTCGTGAAGAAGGAGGTAATCAAATTGTTAGATACATGAATCATATACCCCATTTTAGACAACCCATGGGTGATTCCTCTGTAAGTGGTACCAAAAATGGGGGTATCACTGTGGTCTCCAATGATAAAAATGAACTCTTACATACACAGATAGTAACGATTTGGAGAGTCTGTATAGAATACTAGAATGTGAACAATTCAACATCTAAAGATAACTTATCGATGCCCTTCATTGATCATATGCTATAACGAATGGTGGGGCATGAGTGTTACTACATCATCAATGGTTATTCCAGATATTATCAAATCTCTATTCCCCTGAAGATCAAGAAAAGAGAACCTTCACATTCCCTACGATATGTTTTCTTATTGAATAATATCTTTAGGGATGTGCAATGCTTCTTCCACCTTCCAGCGATGTATGTTGGAAATATTCCACAATATGGTAGAACAAATCTTTGAAGACATTATGGATGGTTTTTTTGTCTATGGAAAATCCTTCAGCACTTGTTTGATGAATCTGGAGCTTTTTATGGAAAGTTGTGAGAATACTATCCTACTTTTAAACTGGGAGAAATTTCATTTTATGGTATAGAGTGGTAGCATATAAGGCCACCTTATCTCTATGAAAGGGATAAAAGTTGATCCTTCAAAGATAGAAGCCATTTCAAATCTTCCCATTCCAACTTTTGTCAGATCCATCTAAAGTTTTCAAGGGAATTCGGTTTCTACAAACAGTTTTAAGAGACTTTTCAAATATTTCCCAACCTATCACCAATCTCCTTTACAATAATTCCATATTTGAGTGTGATGAGACATGTGACACAACTTTTCAGCATCTGAAGGAATGACTAGAGGATGCTATGGTGATGATTTCTACAAATTGGGAGGCATAATTTGAAGTCATGTGTGATGCTAGAGAATATGTGGTGGTCGTAATACTGGGGAAACAGCTGGATCACATCTTCTGGACAATTTACTTTTCCAACATAACTCTGAATGGAGCACAGTTGAACTACACTACCACGAAGAAATAAATGTTGCAATGATGTTTTCATTTGATAGGTTCCATTCTTATTTGGTGTTGTACAAAGTTATTTTATATACTGACCATTCATCACTCATGTATTTTCTGAAAAATAAGGACGTGAAGCCATGACTCATCTATTGGGTACTTATCCTCCAAGAGTACTATGAGGAAATCTGCGATAAACAAGGGAAGTGAGAACGTTATTGCAAACCACCTCTCCCAGCTAGAACTACCTCATTTGGAGAAGGAGGATGACAGAGACATTAGGTACAACTTCCCAAATGAGAAAATTTTCTCAATCGAAGGAACACCTCGACCTTGGTATGCAGATATTTAATATTATTTGGTTACAGGAGCAGTTTACCCTGATCTCACTTACTATCCAAAAAAGAGGTTTTTATCCAATGTCAATAATAACTTATAGGGTGACCGTATACTCTTCTGATCATGTGGCTATGGGATGAATCTTCATTTCAACCTAGAGAAAGAAGTTTAATGAGTTCTAGAGTTTTGTCTCACCTCACTAGTTGGAGGACATCATGGCCATGAACTTACAATATATAAGATCCTATGGTCTATATTTTTCAATCCAACCATGCACAAGGATTCCCATTACTTTGTTACTAGGTGTGATCGATGTCAGAGGACATGTAATATCAGATGACAAGTTGAGACACCTCAACACCCCATCCTAGAGGTCAAAATCTCTGATGTTTGGGGAATTGACTTCATGGGGCCATTTACCCCATCATATGGGAACTGTTACATACTCATATATGTGGAATATGTCCTTAAGTGTGTGGAAGTCGCTACTACAGCCCATGACATGGAGATTTTAGTTGTGGCCTTTTTGAATAAAAACATATTTAGCAGATTTCGTGTTCCTTGAGTGTTGATCAGTGATAGTGGAACGCATTTTTACAATGCCTTATTGAAGAATGTGTTACTTAAATATGGGGTGAAACATCATATGGGAACACCTTATCATCACTAATCTAGTGGAAAGGTGGAATTATCATATCGTGAGCTGAAATAGATCCTGAAGAAAATGGTGGGAGCTTCAAGGACAGACTACTCCAAAATGCTTGATGATGCCTTATGGGCTTATCAGACCACCATCAAGACACCTCTGTGGATTTCTATCTTCCACCTTGTCTATAGGAAGCCATGTAACCTACCATTTGAGCTAGATTATAAATCCTATTGGGCCTTCAAGGCCCTGAATTTTTATTTAAAGGTTGTTAAAGAGAATTTCAAGTTCCTACTGATGGATCTTGATGATATCCGATGGGAGGAGTATGAGAATGCCAGACTATACCAAGAAAATACACGGGTGATCCATGACCAGATGATTTCTTGAAAAACCTTCCATACCAGTGATCTATTATTTCTCTTCAACTCCTGTCTAATATTTTTTCTAGGTATGTTGAATTCTCTATGGTTGGGACCATTACAAGTGATCAAAGATTTCCACCATGATGCGGTGAAAATTGCTAGTGAAGACAGACAACCTTTCAAGGTGAATGGAAAACTCCTAAAGCATTACCATCATATGGGGGATTTTTTTGGTACAATCTCCAACATTCATTCATGTTAATAGGAGGTAGGTAAGTCGAGCCAAATACATAAAACAAAGGTACTTCCTAGAAGGAAACCCAAAGGTTACATGTCGTGTACTACCTATATACATGACATGTACTTATCTTTTTAGTTTATATTATTAATATTATAAATATATAGATTAAATAAGTTACTAATTAGGGATGATTATAGTGTCGATGGTAATGTCATTGGAGTTTATCCAAGCCATCACCGGTTTGAAACACTCTATACCTACCTTCGGCATGGGGTTTATCCTTTTTATTCCCATGTTTAATTACATGTCATGTGTGGTATTTTCCAAAATAATACATAAGTTTTTTTTAAATACAAGAAAACCCTATGATGGGGATAGACCGATTGGCCAAGGTCGTAAAACGGTTCCAAAAGACCTAGGTTTAAATCCTGACAACCAACACATTTCCATCATTTGTCCTTTTAGTAAAACCACACTGTATGCATTTTGATATACGTTGTGTGAGACATGTTTTCATTAATAACTGAAAATATTTTCAAAATAAAGGAATATATGCGGGTGAAGTTGGAATATTGGCAGAGTCTCGGGCCACGATTCAAGAGACTCAGGTTTTAATTCAGCAAATCTCCATGCTTCACCCATTTTATTCAAATTAGAACTACACGTTATGAATTTTATTTATCTTGTGTATTATTGGACTTGTACATTAATTATATATATAATTAATGAACATGATCAGTAATACAACTTTCCCTCTAGTGGTTGAGGGCTTGCGTTTGGATCAACTGATGAGCAGTTTGATCCTCACCCCAAGCACTGGACCAAAGGTTGTACTTCTCTTTCTCCAATTTTAGACAACATGATGTGTATTTACTGATACATTACATGTATAGATTTATTTTTAGTAAATAATAATAATATATATTTCTTTTTCAATTTAATTATTAATATTAATTATTATATAGTTTACTATAATAATTATATTATAATCTTATTATTCCAAACAAATGATAAAATATGAAAATGAGGGATCATATTCTTTATTACATATTATTTATGGTTTATGGGCCCATATTGTCAAGGTAATATCATGGTGATGATACCTTTGAGATATCTTGATTGGGGGAGCATTTTCATTAATATTTATTTTGAATATCATGCACTCTTGTTTGAGAATTATTATCCCTTTTCAAGCCTCTGAGATTAATTTTCATTATTACCTACCAACCCTTATCCTCAAAAAAATTTGAACCTTATATAAAGCCCTCATGATTTTTGTGATCTGTTTTCAGAAGTGAAGAGTGAGAACACATTGAAGCCTATGGATAGAGTGCATATACTTACGATTATGCATAACTATGATTAAATAATCTTGAGTGTTGAGTATGGTACTTTTTGTTGAGGAAAATCTTCATGTGGAATGTTTATTTATGAACATTTAAACAATGTGAATGAAAGAGGATGAAAATTTTCAATAAAATTATATATGAGGCATGATTAAAATATCTTTGGAATTAAAATCTGTTTTGTTCCATTTAAAAATCTTCTGCAATAGCATTATTATTTACAGTTATAATTATTTAAAATCTTCACTTTTTATAACATAGACTCTATTGATTGGATGTTGATATCTTTCTTGAGGAGAAACAAATCACTATGTGTAGGGGAATTTGATGCGCCCAAGTTGTGTATACTTTTTCATACCTTTTATTTTTCATAAAAACTTGTTTTCACCAAATATCTTTTATTTTATGTGTAAAGTTATTTATTTTTGTGATTATGATAATTTTTAGGATATTTCTAGCTGAAAGCACAAATAGGCACTAATAAAAACAGAATTTCAAATATACATAGAATATAATTTGATATACATGTTGTGTATGACTGCCATGACACAGATCGAGAAGACTGGATACACACCCATGTTTTTGGCTGAATCATACACACCATGTACTTCCCATATATATGTCTGGTGGCCCTTCTAAAAGTGACTTTTTTCTGATGAATGTTATTACATGATGTTTAGGGTGGTGGTACACACCGTTTACTCCCACCTAATAGATGATGCCATGTTCAAAGTCAATGACGGTGTGTTAGCTCACCTATCGGTGAAAAAAAGATGTCCAAAACGCGTTTACTAGGGTACACGCCCTATACTTTTTGGTACACGCTGTGTACTACTAAAACCTATAAACATGATTTAGGCCCTCCTATTTTGAGTGTCATTAGGTATTCATTCATTCCAAGATATTCCAAGGGGGGAACTCTGGAGACGACCAAGAAGAGAATAATAGAGAAAAAAAGATGAAATAAGGTGCTTCTATGCTACCTTCCCAACAACCATCACTCCAAAGCCTTCAAGAGGATAAATTCTTGTATTGTGAGTTTTTTAGTTACTAGATACTCCATGAGTATCCAAATTATCTATGTGTTGCGGCTGTGGGCAATTATGTGTTGTAATTTGTTAATTGAGATATTGTAATAATGTTATTCATTTTTATCTCTCATAATTACTTATTAACTCTTTCAAAATATCACAATAAATTTGTTATCGGACCAAGAAAGATATTTCTATGGATCTTTTAAGGAATTATGATTAAAAACATCCATGACCATTGGTTTTTTAAATTGTCTAAAAAGGGATACAATTAATAAAATCGAGAGAAAGAAATTTCCAAACCAAGGAATTAATTCCTATTGATTTAAAAAAACTCACTAGACCAAGGGGGTTCAGTAACATTCTTAACCCATAGATGTGACTTATCATTAAAAAAACAACCCCATAAAAAATTATTTAATTATAACCTTTAAAATCCACAACCCTAATGAATTTCTCTCAAAATTTTCATCCAAACAAATTTTTTGTGTTTTTCTTTATCCTTCAATTAATTTGTTAAGAAATCAAAATCCAATCACTTTTCATACCAAAATACTAATGAATTGACTATAAATTCCAGTAAAATTCACTAAATCAATTACAAACTAGATAAAAAAACAAAAATAACTCCCTCTCCCTGTGGACCGACCCCTTACTAATACTATACATGTTAGGGTAATAAAATTTTCACTGTAGAAAATAAAATTCTGACAGAACGATATCAAGAAGAAGTAGAGTGCCCAAAGGATGCAAGATGTCTAGAAGCTATGAATTATGAGATTAACTCCATGTATCATAAGTATTTCTGGGTTCTGGTTGATGTGTCAGTTGGTGTAAATCCTATTGGGTGTAAATGGGTATTAAAAAATAAACTTTACATGGAAGGTCAAGTTAGTACCTTTAAATCAAGGCTAGTGGATAATGGTTTTAAAAACATTAAGGAATTTACTATGATGAAACCTTTTCTCCAATTTTCATGTTTATATCCATAAGAGTCATACTTTCCTAAACAGCTTTCCATGACTATGATATTTGGCATATGGATGTCAAAACAACATTCCTTAATAGGAATCTTCATGAAGATATCTATATGACACAAACAGAAGGGTTTGTGACACTAGGTGATGCTAAAAGGGTATTCAAGTTACAGATATAAATTTATGGATTAAAGAAATCATTCAGATCATGGAAAATTATATTCTATAAATCCATAAGAGAATTTGATTTTATAAAGAATGAATGTGAGCCATGTGTTTACAACTAGTTTAATTTTAATGTGGTTTTATCCTAGTAGTGTATGTTGATGACATATTGATTATTAGAAATGACATAATATTCTTGTAGTGGGTCAAGGACTGGTAGGACAAGTGCTTATCCATGAAGGACTTAGGCAAACATTCCTACATTCTATGGATTATGATCGTTCGTGATAGATCCAAGAGACTACATGGACTAAGTCAAACTACATACACTAACCAGATAATAAAGATATTTAGTGTGGAACAATACAATAGGGGATTGGTTCCAATGTCACATGGTATACATCAGTCCAGTAAAATGTTTCCTTATACACAACATGACAAAGATAATATGTGTAAGATTACAAATGCTTCAGTGATAAAATATATCATGTATTCCATGTCATGTACCATAATTCATATTTCCATTTCATTGAGCATGGTATGAAGATATCAATAAGATCCAGGAGAACATCATTGGACTGCTATCAAGATTATCCTTAAGTATTCGAGAAAAACTAATGATTTGTTCCTAGTGTATGGGGGAGATGAGAATATTTCCATCAGAGTGTATGATGATGCTGGTTTTCAGACTGATTAGAATGACCTAAAATCACAATCAGTATATGTTTTCTATCTCAATAAATGAGTTATGGGCTAGAAGAGTTCAAATCATCCATGTTTCACTGATTCTATAGTGGATTCTGAGTATATAGTAGCTTCTGATGCATCCAAGGAAGCCATATGGATTCTAAACATTTTCCAAGACCTTGATGTGGTGTCTAGTCATAAAGATCCCATTTCATTGTATTGTGATAATACTACAGTGGTGGGTCTTGAAAAGATCCAAGTTCACATCAAAGTACAAAGAACATACTCCAAAATTATCACCTCTTGAGGGATTTATATCAAAGGGGTGAAGTTACAGTGAGCAGATTCTCCATGGAAGAAAACATGGTTGACCCATTGAATAAAGGCATATCTCAACAAAAGAATGAATATCATGTGAGAGCTCAATGACTGAATGTTGTTAGCATATGGAACTAGTGCAAGTGAAAGTCTATTGGAGTTGGTGTCCTAGAAACCAACTTCTTTTCACTTTATGAAAAACCTTTATTCATTGGATGAATATTAAATAAACTACTTATCACATCATGATTTTTACTCTATATGACATAGTATGTGATAATGTCCTAATAATTGACGTCACGCTAAAAGGTCACAGCCTATCCCTGTTATGGTAAAATCCAAGAAGTGTTATAACACAATTCTTGAATATATGTTCTGTATCCAGATGATTTTATTTGAAGGGATAGAAATGATAAAGGATATTATGGGTGGGGACTTATAAAAAATTGAGGCACCTTCTCATGGTGTGCTCCCTTGGTAATATCCAAGAGGATATTTTGAGAACAAGACCTACCAGTAGGAAATCAACATTCATAAGTGTCATTGGATGTTCCTATCTTAGAACGTGGGTATTGTCCCTTAGACTTTATGATTATTATTAACAGGTGCACTTAGATGTGTTGTTTAAAACCATGATGATAGACGTTCATAGAGATGTAGGATATGTTGGGTGGGTCATGTGTAATACTACATTAATGAATAATGTGAGAAAGGATATTTCACTTCTATGGAATTAGAGATCTCAAGACCTTTTATGGAAATGATATATCCTAACTAAATCCATGGCCATGGTGTTCTCAAGGAAAGATAAATTCCAGGAAGTCAAAGAATGAGAAATAGATCACATGGGTTGATGGTACATACATGAAACCCACTTGATTGGAGATATCATAACAAATGAATTATATTACACGGTAAGCATTCGTGTGAGGAGGAATGTCGCTGCGACCTAAACTTCTTTCTATTGGGTGACATGACCCGTTACTAGATAGTAATATTTTGATTTAGGAAATCCCACCTAATTCCAATGAGAAATTGGCCTAGATGGTCCCACACTTAGTCATGTCAGTATCTCAGTTAAATAATTTTTTAATTTTACAAGTTAAATAAATATTATTCTCAATTTTTGTCTAATAATTATTCAAGTATTCCTAATCGTATTTATTCTATCACTAGTTATTCGAGAGAATATATTGTAGATGAAATATTTAATTATCAGAAAATAATACAGTTACATTTATTTAATAAATAAATAGTCATTATTCAAGACCCAGTAAATATTGAGGAGCATTGGTGGATTGGGTTATGGGTCTGGTGAGATATAATAATAAATATTATTTGGTTAAATAATATTTAAAAATAATTTTCATGTTAAGAACATGTCATGGAAATAATAGAATTTCTATTATTATTTGATTTGGGGTTTTCACATGGAATAATAAATTATGTAACGGTACCTGTGATAATTATTAATTACTACATGTTGAATTAAATTCATTAAACACATGTCAAAGAAATAATAACATTATTATTATTATTTCACAAGGGGGTTTCATATGGAATAATAAATTATGTAACAGAACCTCTGATAATTATTTATTATATCCGAGTGGATTAAATTCCCTTTTATGTTATTATTCTCTGTATAAGTCAAGTGGTCATTCCATTGACTAACTAATCGTTGTGTGCACAACATCCTTGGAGAAAATCTCTCAATCCTAAAGAACCCTTACCTCTCCAAGAACACTCACATGAATGAGAGAGATCCTCCTCCACCAAATCAAGGAGAACTTTTTGGATGTGATTCTCAAGGAGATCAAAGTTCAACATCGCAAGCGCAATGATCTTCTACATTAGCACCAGTAGAATTCTTCTACGATGTCCAAAGATACGTGGAGCATGTGTGGATCACTGCTAGAGGATTCATATACTTGGATTCTACATTGAAATAAATCCACACCTTGGACCCTTGGTCATATGCATCAACGAAGAAAGAATCACCTTGGAGGTTATTCTATAATTTAATTAAATCAATTATAAACAAAATATGTCGATCCTCTCTTCTCGGTTTCGGGTTCCCTCCATTGTCTATTATCATTGATTCAATTCAATGGATACTTAAATTCATCATCTTATTAATCCCAGATTAATCATCGATTATGGAAATTTGTGAAGTTGGGTACATGCCCAACCTGTGCCTCTGTTGCGCCAGGAACCTACATTTTCCACTATTCGTCAAAAAATGAAACTTCAAAGAAAAATAACACGAATTCTCCCTAACAATATTTTTATGTTTTGATTCCAAAAAATAAGTTTATTTTAATGTGTAAAATTAGTAAAATTTCCAAAATTTATATTTAAAATAGATTCACCATTAAAAGGAGGTAACATTTCTTTTATAAAAATATAGATTTTTTTGTGTACTATTGGGTTTGTACCTATCTTATGCTGATCAAATATATTAGATTAATATAAAAATTATTTGATTGAATATATAAAATATATATTTCATTACTATCATCCACCAAATTTAAATTAATATAATTTATTAGGAAAAAATTAATCTATCATAATAAAAGTAGTTTTTATAAAAAAAATCCCTTTATATACAATTGGTTCTTATATTCATTTAAAATTAATTATTAACTAATGAATTCAATCATGTATTTTTATAAATTATTCAATCCTTTTCATAATTTCCAAATTAAAGGCTAGAATATATCTTATTATATTGAATAATAATACTTTATAAAATATATTATTTTTCAGTAAAACCCAGTTTTTCATGTTACACAATCCATCGATGAAAGTTAGTCTTGCATGTAATATAAGTTATCCTCGGATATCTGTATATAGAAAGATAAACATTATGTTTAATGTAGTACATGATTAACTAGGGGTTTCATATAATGCATGAAAAAATTATTTATTTAATATAAGAAAACTATTTTTAGTTCTCTATGAAATGCTAAATTTCAAAAATATTAAATTAATTCAAAAATATAATTTAATAAAACATAGGGTGTTGCATATAATGATGGCCTATTTTTCATGCATTGAAAAATCTATCTTTTCATAAATACAATTAGTAAAATAATAAACAAATTATTTATTATATAATTTTTATATATAAAATACTTTATAGTGTACAAATATACTATTCCAAATCTAGGATTCATATATCTCAGTGGTTAATCAACTCACTTTTTATACACATAATGAATTAAGATCTAAGGTATAAAAATCTTCAATTCTACGAGATATTAATTTAAGCAATTTATCTTTAAAAAATATATATTATTAGAAAAATAAACATAAAAAAATATCATATAGTTGAGATATACTTATTTTATTGTTCTTCATCCCTTAAACATAGAGGACATTCTTGATCATAATTGATTTTGGATCTCTTACCGATCCAAATCAAATTATTTTGCATTTTTCATTATCATCAAAGCTAAATGGTATTCTATAAAAAAATCGAGTATATTAAAATTTAAATATCCTCCAATCATGCACCTTGAGCAGCCACTATCCATATATTATACCATATTTTTGTTCTTCTGTCCTTTTACCAACAAATCACAAAACAAATCTTGCTCTGGTACCCAAATGAACTTGGTTTCAGCTGTGTTAGAAAGAAATTATATATGTAACTATATATTTTTAATTTTACCAAAATATAAAAAAAATAAACATATTTCTAGAAATAAAATCCATTTTTATACTGAAAATTTGTGTATTTTTTAAAAAGAGTTGTTATCATAATAGCCACTAATTCCACAATAAAAATAGGTGACACAAGACATTTGTTTTCATATAAATTGTTACAAATTAACTTATATTTAATTTAGTCTTTTCTCTCTTGATAATTATTAAAAATTTATCTTTTTAAAAATTATTTTCACATAGAATTGAATTTAGATATTATTATCCCTTGTTTAATATACTAGAAACACTTTTTAAGGACTCTACATATGCCTGGAACTCTTTAATTCATGTTTCATGAATAGCGTAGTGTGAAGAAGGTTTGAAAAGAATAATTTTTTTCTAAGCGTTGTTTTATCATGGAATATTTTTTAATCAATAAAATATTATGAATATTCTTTAGTTATTTTTTCTTTTTACTAGAGATTCATGCATTTCCTCGGGCATTGATAAATTGGTAGCTAATTTACTATTTGAAAAATTCTTAGAGCCAAAGAAAAATGAATAATAATATTTTACCACTTCTTCATATTTATCCATGAATAAAATATTTTATTTCATATTTTCTGGATCATTTTTGGAATTAGATTTATAAGAGCTACTAGAGACTTTAGAAACACTCCAAGTATCTTTCATTTCCTTCTTACCTTTTCACTAATAATAAACATTCATCTAATAATTCATTTATTTATTTTCCATATTTATTTTTCCCTATTTTATATTTGGTAAATTATGGCTGATATATAAAATTTTATTACATTAATAGAATATTACTTATTTAACAACTAAAATATACTTCATGACCTTGAATGAATTTTTTAAAACTTTCTTATTGTTGTAAAATTTTCCGAATCATCTAGATAGATGATTAGATTCCATTCCATAATTATATAATTATAAATCATTTGAGGATAAAACTTCTTCTTTTTATTTTTTTTGTATTTATTATTAGTAATTTTAATATTGGTATTTTTATTTTTATTATTCTATGATCTTCTACATCAGCTTTCATTTCTGCTTCATACATAATTATAGTTCCATTGAACTCCTTCAATATTAATGTATGTTTTATTATTGCAGCATATATTCTAATCCATTTTGATGGTAGAACACTTATAACTTTTTTGTCTTGATCTAGATAAGTAATTACATCTAATAACGAAACAAAACCATTTACTATTTTAGTCAATCCTCCATTCATATGAGTGATGTTTTTACAATCATAAAATATAAAGGTGTAAAATTTCATCATTTCCATGATATATCACAATTTTTGGACAATATCGCTTAGTTCATATGAAAATGTAATATTTTTTCATATCTCATAGGAAGTATCCACATTGTGAAACATGATTGAATTCATCTGGACCAAGTGTAAATATAATAGAATTCATGGTTCTTTAATTGACTTCATATTCTGCTTCCTTTTTAACATCCCACTTCTCTCGTTCTATAATAATTTCATAAGGTTGTGAAATCTTCCTACAAACATTAAAACCAATATTCTTTAAATAGATAAGCATTATTTTTTTTACCAAAATCCAAAATTTTCTCTATTTAAATATGGTTATTTGATAATTGACAAGTATCCTTTGAGTTTAGTCATATACATATTTCATTGTACAAACCATTGAATCATGATTTCTATAGTTGATAAAAATCCATCAAAATGCAATCATTTAATACCAATTTTTAGGTTGTAATAATATGAAGATACATAAGAGGAGGCTGAATTGTGTCCTTTAACAGAACTTGATAGAATTAAAATCAATCCTTCTTAATTTATTGTAAATATGTAAAACAATATTATATTTAAACAAATTAATAAATGTAAAAATATAGAAGAATAATAAAATAATTTATATATTAGTTTTGGGAAAAAATATCCCGTATTCCACTCCACCAACACTCTCTCAGTGATCTAGGTGATTTTCAATAAATATTTCCTCTTATCCTAAAGCCTCTACAACTGAGTGGGGGAAGTTGAATCCTTAAACAAGATATGTTATTTTATATGGAACCTCCCAAACCACATCATAGTGTAATGAGATGAAACACCATCGTAACTAAGTACAAGCAGTCAATACTCTAATAAAAAAATATTGTTTTATTTTTTTGAAACAAATTCTGATCATAGTTACAGTACAAACTGATAGATAATGTATCTTTATATTCACAGGTAAAAGTATTCAAGAAATAATAGATCTGAAGAGATCCTAGTTGAAGATGATCTTCATAAAGATATACCAATAGAAATATTACATCAGTATCAAAACCAAGATAATAAAACAAAAAATATAAAAACATGTATGTTTCAAAAGTGTAGCTCTTTTGAATAGAAAAGACATAATTGATTATAAAAAAAATTAATGTTTTTAAAAGATATAACTCTTGGTATTTAACAAGAAAACATAGTTTTTTACAATAAAACAGATCCATAATGTCAACATGATAAATTTTTATCAGTTGGAATTTAAACACCTATATTAAATTGTAACATCCTCTATAAATATGAATGATTTAATCTGTTGTATAAGGTCATTTAAATATATTTTAAAAAAAATTTAAAAGTGATATTAATTCTAGAGAGACCATTACAAAAATCATGGGGTATATATTGAATTCAACCAATGTATATTTCTAATTAAAATGTATGTTAGACTTTGTAGGGCGTCTTCAAATGTACAGTTGAAAACTTACATTTGACTTCAAAACATTGGGTTAATAAAACACATGTTAATTACTCAAACAAATGGATGATGCTGGTATTGTTCATGGTCCTTAGTTTTATTCCAACTGTACGGTTCTTGATCCATACATTAACTTCAATCATAGGGTACAGAATTAAAATTCCAACCAAAATTAGGGTTCCCAAACCAAACGTTATGCTTAAAAAGTACGGTATAAACAGTGTTTCCTATATTCTCAAAAACACATCCAGAATACTTTAGATAAAAATTTATCCTGAAATTACTATAGAATAAGATTACTTTATCTATAAATATAATCTTAAAAAATAATTAAATTAGTTTCATTAGTAACACACACAAGGATATTTGTTAGCATAAAATCAATGAATATCCAAAGAATATAGCTACAACAAAACATTCCCAATAGTTATTTGATTGAAATCCCCAAAATACCATTCCATAGTGATTTTATAGACTAGACAGCTCGACAGCAACCACAATCCGACTAGATATAAAACTAAACCCCCATTTTTCTATGTATGTACCCTAGGTTCTTCCCATTCCCAAACTAATAAAATATTGATCCCAAACCATGGTATACATAATTCATAATAAAAACACTAGAAAATAAGGAACAAGATTTCCTTAAATATCCACTAATCATGATAAGTAAACAAATATAAGACCAATGAGGTTTTTATTATGCTACAACTACTCCAAATCCTCCAAACATAACTCCCAAAAATCGATCATCATCCAAAATAGACAAAAATAGGAACCAAAAGGATACACTAAATGATGGAAATTCCATCAAACTCAATCATTCCCAATCTCGATCAAACAAACTTCTGAAACTAGGGATTATAAGAGAGTGACTACTATAAAACTAGGCTTATCCAGCACTAGGGCTTTAATAGTGCGAGCTAAAAGTTTTGTTAAATACCTACTTTGCTGGTACTAGAAAAAACATAGTTAAATGGATTCTTTAATAGTAATTTTTATCACTTTTATTGAGGGTATTTAACAAGGAAAAAAATCACTGTTAAAGGGTTCCTTTATCAGTGCTCATAAAAATGAACTACTAAAGGACCCATCTTTATCCTTGCTAGTAAAAAAGCACTAATTATGGGGGGAGGTGGATTTTATTAGTGCTAGTATAAAAGTAATGACAAAGGGGGGCCTTTATTATTACTTGTAATAAAGCACAAATAAAGACCCCTCCCTAACCCGACCCCTTATCAATGCTTTTTTACTAGCGCTCATAAAGAGTATATTTCGATAAAAAATATATTTCAATTAAAAATATATATTATTATATAAATATATTGATATTGATATAAATATAGTATATATATATTTTATATATGTTTTATATGAGGCTAAATAAGAATTTACACTTAATGTATGAGATATTTAGAGAAACTGGATTATAAAATAATTAATATATATATATATAATAGTTTTATAATTATTATCAAGTGATATTATTTTAATGACAATTTCAAGAAAAATAAATAAATAAAGTATCCAAAATATGTTGAACACATATCTCGAACTTCAAACGACCATAACATTTGATCTGGGTGTCTATTTTGGATCTTACACATATCAAATCGGAGCATGAGGAAAGATTTATGCCATAGTGACTAAGGAGGACATCAGTAACATTTTTTTAGGGAAAAAATGTTCATAAGGCCTCCAAAACATACTTTTTAGTCAGGGTTACCTAATGTTTTTAACATTTGATGGATTTTCTAACACATTTAAGGAGGTCTTATTGCCTTTTTTTAGTGGTGAATAAATTTATTAGTTGGCATTACTTTCATATTGATCTTATGGTTTTTAATTTTTTTATGTTTTCTATAGTGTGCTATTATTTATAATCAAATATATATATATATATATATATATATTTATACATAACAATTTTATTTTATAAATAAATATTTAATCATATTTACATATAAAATATATTTCTCAATGTATAAAAGTTATATAAATAAAAATAATTTCCATTTTGTTTATAAAAAAATTGTTTTAATATTTATATACCAATATAATTAATCCATATATAATATTTATATAGATATATATCTATGTGTGTTTGTGTGTGTATAGACATATAGATATCTCTATATATTCTATTAAATGTATATAAATAATAAATAATAATATATGTAAATAAATATAAATACGTATACTTATATTTATAGATTCAAATATATATATGTACATATATGTATTTATATTTATGTATTTATTTATTTATAAACACACACATACACATGCACAAAAAAACATATTTTATATATGTATAATATATATATACATAAATCTATTCCTAGAAATAAATATAAATAATGGTAAAATATGTAATGATGTATATCTATAATATAAAATAGACAAAAACAATATATGGGAGTGGAAAAGGAATGGGTGTATGAATTGGATGTCTTGGGTTCAAAAATAACTGGATCAAGGGTGCATGAGGGATGGTGGAATGATCTATAGTGATAATAAAGGGGACATGGAGATAACCCAATCATTTGGGTAAGAGTTGATAAAGGGTATTGGGGAGAGATGATAAAAGGTATGGTAGTTTGGAAATAAACATTATCCCCCTTTATTAGTGGGGCCTTTATCAGCACTATTTTTAGCATTGATAAAGGGAGACTTTAACAGTGATAAAAAACTCTCATAAAGGGGACCTTTAACATTACTAAAAACCCAGATAAAGTCTCCCTTTATCATTGCTTTTTCTAGTTCTATTACAGGGTTCCTTTGTGAGTTCTTTTAATGGGAAATGTTAAAGCCAACCCTTTAACTTCACTTGCATTATCAGCACTTTTATAGCACTAATAAATCCCTTTTACTAGCATTGTTAAAGAATCAATTTTTTTAGTGAGTCTCAAAGAAAAAAACCCTCAATAGTTAAACCATCAAACCAAGGATCATATCCCTATCCACATTACTTTAACTATTCTTAAGACAACTCACTACACCAAAAAACCAAAAATATCTCAAACGCAAACTACTAAGAGGATAATCCAACATATTTCACTCCATTTAGATATTAGGAAGTGTTAAAAATAAACATAGTAATGAACTCCATGGAAAACAATCTATGTCTATAGTAGACCTTTCTAGGAGGCTTATATAAAAACACGTGAGATAATAACTCAACCCGATCTTGACTCCTAAATCATATCATGCAGTGAACTAATCACATGATGGAAAAACAAATTCACATTTTTTATTGAAATATAAAAATATTTTTCAAAACATGTATGTTTAAAAATTAAGATCCCCGTAAAGTAGAGTCCCAAAGCCCCTCTTTAAAAACATAGACACCATTAAAATCAGGCCTTCTCTAAAAATATGCCAAATAGGAGCCATTTTACAATTTTGACCCCAATACCTAACTCAAAATGGTCTATTTTAAATATTACCAAAACTAATTTTAAAACCAATAACCCATTTAAACCCGAAACACCCTTTTAAGTTTCATAATAAATAAATAACCTTCCATTTGAAAAAATTTCAAATCACTTACCCCTTATAAACATTCACTAAGTTTAGAAACCAAAACATTCCACAAAATCCAATTTTGAAAAGTCTGGTTTCCCTTGAAATAAGAAACACACTTTTCAAAGCACTATGTGAACTTAATTAGAAAATCAATCATACATAAAAACACCTTGCAATTTTAAAAATTAAATCAACCATTTTAAAACATCTCATGAAAAAAATCCCATTTTATAAACCAAACTTGATGCTTTATTTTTAATATAAAAACATTTTTCTAATGAAATCCATTTTTTACACACACGAAAACAATTTCACATCACACAAATAATCACATAAAAACTCTTTACATAAGCCTCAATAAAAACACAATAAAATTATGCCAACATATTACAAGACCCACTATGACCCCCTTACCATTTCCATAACACACTAGGTAACCTAATCATTAGGGGGTTAGAATAGAAGAAACAACTATGATGTGGAACCATGCTTGACTTGTCATCATGCCAATTTTGGATTTTTCACTACAACATATTAGGCATAAAGTATTTGGTTTTCACATGGTTTTTAAGACCCTATAATCAAACCACACACTTCAATCCCATTTTTTGTCTTCACCCAAAAAATAAAACACAATATCCCAAAGAAACTCGAGACATTCCATTGAGGATCAAAGCATGACCACCATAGGTATCAAACCATAATCCAAAAAATACATTTAATGGTATGATAAAATCAAAAAATCTTAACTACCTAGAGAAACTTGAATCTTATGGTGATAAAGAGATCACAAAACTCTCCATGCACCTACCCATTAAGTCATAACATCTTTTTCTCCACACTACCTACAACCAAAATTATAAGAGTGTCCTTTTAAAAACTAGGTCCCACAGAAAAACTCATATGATACCATTTTTAATGAACTATCCTAGTTTAAATCTTATGCAGCTTTGGACATGGTCCGTAATAAGGCTGGAAGGGAATTATTGATCCAAATGGGCTGAAAACTTGTGTTGTGGCCTCACAAAACATGCCTTGGAAACAATTCTTCCCATATATAATATTATAAATAAGTAGAAAAAATAGAAAAAATAAACCATCAAAGAGAAGATAAGTAACATGATGATTCAAACACTAATATAGAATTGATAAATAAATGAATCAACAATAGAATAAGATAAAAAAATCCAAAGAATAAAATATAACAAGTCAAGGTGTTCGATTTGAAGCCCAAAACAAATAAAAATGTCCCAAAAAAACTCTGATGAGCCTTTGTGTGACCTATGGTCACCATCAACCATACATATCCCCTAAAATATAAAAAGTGGTCAAAAAATAGGAATGTAACTAGACCCATAAAATATCTAGGAATCAAATAAACATCATATTTGGTCTCCACCCACTGATTTAAAACAGCCACATTCATATAATATAATAAAATTATAGTTTAAAATAAAATAAAATATATTAATTTTTCATTATAAATTACATAAATAAATAAGAAATACATTAAAACTACATTAAATGTTTTTCATTATTATGATTAAATGAAAACATTCACCTGTGAAACCACATTTACTTGGTAAATGATCATTTTTACCAAAACTCTATTTTAATGTCCTACATTAATAACATTTCATAAACAATACTTTCTAAATAAAAAATTCAAAATTAAAAGTAGGTTTAAAATTTCCATATGGTTTTCCAAAAAAATTCAAATTAAAACTAGTAATGATGACTTAAAACCTTATTTTTTAAACCAAATAGAACCAAATTTTCGAAAAAAACCATTTCTACTCTTCCATTAAAATATTCAAAAATTTATTTTGAAATAAAATATTGTTATTTGAATTTTGAACCTATAAAATCCTTTTAAAAATAGTTTTAAAGAACATCAGGATTAGACAAAAAGATTCATTATTTCAAAACCTTCAAAAAATCCATTTTCAAATCATTTGAAAAGTAATCCATAAATTAAATAAGGGATAAATCACACAAACAAGAACCATTATGTCTAGGTCATAAGAAAAAGAAACAAACAATAAGTAAATAGTTGGAACAAAATAATTCCATAATCAGGGGATAAAATCAAAACAAATGGATAAATCTCATAGAACGACCCTAAATAGAATTTTAGCATCATCACAATTATTCTATGACTCATGTAACCAAGTCTAATTTTTTTTACACGGTCCCCAGGTTAGCACTATTGATTCTATACATATATTTAGTAGCCTTTTAGAACTATCTAGAAATAAAACCTCCCATGAGATTACTGTAACTACAGGACACTAAAAGGGTTACTAGATCACTTGTTAAACTACCCCTCTTGGTCTAACTAACAAGGTGTATATGGAAAAGAATTCTATAGTCAACAAATTACTATATCAGGGCCTACACTTATATAGACATCTACTTAGTCATCAAGGAATTCCCATGATAGTATAAATAGAGGTGATCCCAAAATAAACCATCACATATATCAAATATAAATCATTTTAAGTAACTCACACCTCACCTCCTACACCCTCATAAGAACATACCCAATCAAAATTATACATACGTATCATATAAAGATGCATCAATGTAAGTCATCCCATCATGGGAAACTAGACACCAGAAGCACAAAACAATCACATGGGGATAAAGTTTTTCCCTCTCTATTTATGAAAACTCATTTTTCATAAAATTTCAAATGTACCTCTTTACAAAACATGATTGGAATTCCAATATCAGCCCACACTATTTCAACCTCATCTCAATCAAATCATGAGAGTAACATTCATTAAAATATTTTTGAACCCTTAAAGAACTCATATTGCTCTTAAACATACCTTTTAAATCAACTAATTCTATAAAAATATTTAAAATATCACACATAATAGTTAACACACTCGTTTCAAAACAAAGGCCAAAGAAAAAAAATTTAATCCCTTATAAACTTATTCTTCAAACTTTCATTCCATAATTGGATTTCAAGAAAACTTTCATATGAGTTAATGAACCTTTTTTAAATCAAATAACCCATTTCAACCATTTAAAAAAAACAACCCATTTCAAAAAAATATATTTAAAAATTAAATAATTCAAAAAACTATATTCAAAAACATTAAAATGGTTCTTGCCACCTATTTTAAAACCATATATATCCTTTAATGTCCAATTAGTAATTTTTACAAACACTTGGCATAGAATCCAATTCCATGATACGGATTAAAAGCAACATAAATCCAATTAACCCATCATGGGTAATACATATAAGTATATCCATATAGAAAAATACATTACAAAGAAAAATTTTAAAATCCTCAAGAATCCATTGGCATGTTTTATAAAGTGACATAAAAGAAACACCTACCTATATTCAATCAAAATTACCATAAGTTATCTCCTATAATATGTGAAACCCATCAATGATACAAGCGGTCATTCACAATCTCTAAAAAACAAATCCAACAATATAAAAGTTAATGTGGCTCGGATTTTGATCCCCATGGCTTTTAGGGTTCAAAGGAGGAACTCAAATAAAGAGAGAAAGAGAGATAAATAAGAGGAAGAGGTGTAGAAAGAATCACAAAGAGAGAATCTTATTGAAATTATAGAGATAATCCATCAAAAATAAATGTAATAATGTAGGACACTCCCATAAAGGTGTTAATAGTATATATATAATGATAGGATTAAGAAATTTTGTGTTTAAGGGTAAATATTTAGCAAGTAATTTTCAAAAAAAAAATTATCTGTTTTTGAATATAGTTAGGTTGCAGGGTTTAGCTACATGGTTTTCCAAACTGTATTCTAACCATGTATCGGTTAATACCTATAAAAAACCCAATTTAATAGTTTATTTTAGACTCCACGTGATTGAATAAACCATGAACCAACAATGCCAATTGATCTATCAAATAACAGAGTCAACTTGCATGCTTATTGCACAGTTTAACAAACATTACACAAGTTGTGTGCCCTTACATTAATAAACCAAATTTCTTGCACTATATTCCATAGGACATATAAATTGGTCTAAAACATGCAACACAACTTCATTCCAACTAGTCATCTAAAAATTTGATTAATAAATTGTGCTATATAAGTGTAACTACGTGGTTTCCTCTAAATTGCACATAGTATTAAAAACTCTAGAATTTTCAAATTCCACGATGAAACACTTTGTAAAATAATAAAACATCACCAATAATATATTATAATGTAAAAGAACTCAACAATGAAATGGTGTGCTTCAAATTATATCTATCCATGTGGGAGTCAATAGTGTACATAAGGGGATTCATGGATTAAAAGAAAATTCGACCAAATGTGATGAAATAATGTGGGTGAATTTTTATATTTTGACAAAAAACGGGTGAGATTCAACCATATATAAAATCACATATTACATTATTATAAGAATAATCTCAATAAAAAATATATTTGGTCAATTAATAACCATAAAAAAATCTGTTTCATGGTTTAAAGAAATTGATATTGTAGATTCATCTATATCAGAAACATTAAAATGGTTAGCTGGGGAACATGTGTTAATGTGACCACATAATCTTGTTATAAAGTTAATGGTTATATATTTTCTATAAAAAATAAATATATAAATAGTACCATTCAAAATATAATTGTAATGGTAGTAACTAAATAAATGTATTTTTAAGTGAAAAATATAAAAACTCAATTTCTATGTCAATTACATATTTTAGATTTATTGAAGATATGTGGGTAACTTGTTACATTAATTTTTAAATACCAAATTTTAATTATAACTAGGATGATAGTAACAATGGTGTATGTCACTAACCATGATGGGTCTACATCTAGCCTGCCACCCAACCCAGTCCACAACAAGGCCCAATAGATGTTCCTAATCCCCATGGGATAGAACAAGTTCTCAGACATCAAATAAACATTTGGGAATGATTATCCCAATAAAAAATATAAATAAATATATAAATAAAAATAAATTTAAACTGAGCAAGATAGGTAAATAATATAATTGAAAATAAAACCCAGATGTCCATCTAAACACACCTCCATGTGACATCATGGGTCACCACAAAACACAGAAGCTTGCTCGCTATAGATCGATCATAAACTAGAACCTGAAACTAAAAATATAAAGTAGGAGTAAGCACCAAGATTCTCAGTAAGAATACAGAAATAAATCAACACCTAATTCCCTTTCCTTTGATAAGAAATATAATCATGCTAGTTTGAGAATAAAACATAATAAAATAATGTTTTCTATTATTTTCAAATTCAATTCATAAGTTTAAATCATTAAGGTAATAGATTTTATTACATTATATTTTCAAAATAGTTTCCTAATAGGCATTAACATTCCAAAATGAAAGGCCAACAGTTCAAATTAGATACATGGGTTTCACACAGAAGGAAAAATGCTTGAAGAAACAAAAATGGAAAATCATTTCACAAACACCATGTCATAAGCGAGTACTATAGTCAATAACTATAGGTAACTAGTACAAATGGGACCCCAAGAACCTCATACCTCAGTGAAAGGTGTTATAATAGCTACAACCAACTTTTGTGGTATAGAAACCATGACCAAATGTGTTCTTTTTCACAAGACATGAGGGGGAATAAATTATCAAAGCCTAGTGGTCTCCAATCACATTATAGGTTCAGTTAGTGTTGAATCATCAATCACGATTAAGGAAATTGGAACGAACCACTTTGAATCAACTAACATACTAGTATTAGTTTGCCCACCTGGATTCCATGGGCTTCCCATGTGCTCAATTTTAACAGGTGGTGAGTTTTCATAAACCTAACATACATAAACATATCATTCCCTCTATTCAAAAAACACTCACCCTCTCACCACTGATATCCCTCCTTTAGTACATCCCCCTTTTTAATCCCACAAAAAAATGCACATGTCTCATTACTAGGCACATATCAAAATTCATACATTTAACAACATCATTTATAAAACAAGTGTCATGCCCCTAGAGGGGTTTTCCTTATACACAAATCTTTATTAAAGTACTAAACGAGCTTCATTATATATAAATAATCCTTTTAATTTTTGAACACATAATCACCCCACACTTTTAATTTCCAAAATTATTTAAAAGGTCAGTTTAAACACCAATGTACTACAAATTTAAAAACAATATTGAACCCATGCTTACAACAACGCAATTATTTCAAGAAAATCAAACCATCATTTTACCCTAATTTCACACCCAAAACCATCTTTAGAAATCACATTGGAGATTTTTGGAATACCAAACATGTCATTACAATTTTATAAATAAAATAACTAAATTGACAAACACCTTTTGAAATACTCATTATAAATTCAAAACCACTTAAAAATCACTTTCCTAGAAAATTCACTTAAGACCAAATGGGAATTATAAATTCATTTCAATTTCCAAAACAGTGCCTTAATAAATTCTACAAATTGTAACCATATTTCATGTCATGTGATATAGAATAGATGTAAAATATGTTTTTAAAATAAGAATACAATTATATAATTCAAATTAAAGGCATAGGAACAGGGGTCCTACTTTAGGTTGGAACCAAACAAAAGAATTAGACCTTGTAACTTTCTAACAAAGAGTTTTTTCTCCCCCACTAAGCATATGCATCTTCACATACATATAAGGACACATATCCCATATGTACACACCTGTATGGCCATGAACATGTACAATGGATTCCTTTCATATATTCTTATATGAATATACCAGTCACCACTCACCTATGTATGAATTTCCATATATACACATTTGAACGCCTAGCCCCATACATATATATTAACATCCATGGATAACTATACATGTAATGAGGGAACCCACATATCTATACTTACCTATGCACATGTAGGTAATTCGCCTTAGACCTAGCGACTCCAAACAACAAAGAAGGTACTACGTACTACATATATAATTTAATAAATAAACCAAATACTTAATAAAACATTTCCATGATTCATAACAAGATTTTACCCCAAAACACACTCAAATTATTCTCTTTAAAATAAAACTCACAGTAGAACCATTTGAAAATTCATTTCACACCACTTACATATCTAATAAAACCCATTTGGCAATATTAAAAGAAAATCAAATAATCAATTTAACCATTTGAAATGTCCAAGAACCTTTTAAATCCTCTAATAAAATAATTTTAAAATAAATTATACTTCCCATAATTTGCACAATTCAAAAACCACATTAAAAGTGCCCAGAAATCCAATTTACCAAAGTAATCCATTTTCCATTAAAACACCACTGTTAAACTAATTCACTCCTCAAGTGCCTTTAAAACCCCACTTTTCACACTTCACACAACCATAAAAACAAAATCAATAATAGCCAAAAATACACCTACAAATGTAAACCATTTTCCTTTGAAAATTCTTTTTTATCATATACACATGCCAAAACACTTCAAAAATACATTTCGGACAACACAATTAAAGTGTAGAACATGCTAATGTTAATTAAATAGTTATATTAAATATTATAAAAATATTAGGGCACAGAACCTCTACCTCCATGTAGAAAACACCAAATTTCGGTGTGAAACTCTAATAACACTCGATCATCACCTCCAAAAAACTCCACTGGACACTAAAATAGGAGAATGAACCAAAAACATCAAAATTGGACCCCAAAAAAGTGACACACTAACCCAAGATCCTACCAAATGGAATAAATGTTGTCGAAGCATATCACTTGTGAGGGGGTTGCCGACCAGGAGTCATTGGACAAGGAGTCATCGGGCAAGGGAAGGGCTGCTGGAGGCAAGCCTCACTAGGAAAAAGTGTGTTGGCCCAGTCATCCTAGAAGGGGGTGCGACCGAGTTGATAAGGGTGTGGTACAACTCATAGGATGAGGGTAGCTAGTCGATTTCACCGGATTGGAGGTGGAGGGGAAGTGCTGGCTAAGGGTGGAGCATGCTTGGGTTCATCTGTGTACAAGGGGGCCTATGAGTTAGAGAGAAAGGGAGGAAGGGGGGAGTAAAGAAAGAAAAAGAAAAAAGAGGTAAAAAACATAAAAATTTAAAATCTAAAATTAATAATAATAATAATAATAATAATAATAATATCATTAATAATAGTTATAATAATAATGATAATAATAATTTAATATTAATAAAAATAACTTAATAAAATATTAACAATACAAATAATCTTAATAATATTAATAATAATAACTTAATTAAATATTAAAAATAATAATAACAATAGTAACATAACTAAAATATAAATAATAATAATAGTATCATTATTAAACAATATTACTATTATTAAAACAGTTTTAAATTCATATTATTTTTTTATTTAATTTTGTTATCACTTTATCATTAATCACATTAATTAATTAATAAATAATAATTTTTTTTGGAATGTCGATCTGGCCGCACGGTGACCCGATGAATCCACATTGCATGGATTGTGCCCATCGTAGGCACATAATTCTGTCAGGTCTAAAACACTCATGTATCATAAAAATCAATTGGTCTTGGCCCACAGCTTGACAAAATATTTCAATGTTTGATAAAATTATAAAATAAAATTATTATAGATGTATGGGTGTGAAAATTCTCCCCAGTATAATGCTTTCCACCCCCAAAAATCTATCCCAGTGTTGATTCAAAAGAAGTAACTGGAATACCATTGAAATACAAGGAGATTCCTAAACAAACAAAAAACTAAATGATGATAATAAAACTACCATCAAGAATAAAGGTTTATAAGTCAAACATGGAATGCTGAAATGGACTCCCTATTATGAGCCACCCACCCCCAAAAGTTCAAACATCTCCAGTTGATCAATCAAAGAGAAGGATCCTCTCACCATACACTTTTCTATATCTAGATACAAACACCTTAGGCATACTTGAGAGTCTCATGTAATCCACTAGAAATGAAAAAATAATCCTAATTAGTGACACAGGGAGGCTCATATATACTCCACACCATAAGAAACAACCTAACACTCGAGGTTGTACTAGGACACTAACATGGGGTGGTCCGAACAGACTCCCCACCATAAGGAATAGGCTGACACCATTTCATTTCAGTGGAAGTTTCAACGATACCCATAGTGGCTCTCCCCACTATACGAACTAAGAAGCATAATTGACTAACACACATCAATATGAAAAACCACTCAAAGGCCCAAATACCCACTATAAGGGGACTAATGAAATAAAATCTAAACCAATTGGAAAACTATACATAGTCCACTACTCATGTGGGGCATTAAAATTCTTGAATGACCCCAAACCAAAACCTAAATTGAAATAGATATACAAGGTTGTTCATACATGGACAACCACACAGTGATTCACAACAATAAGGGTATAATCATTAAGGTTCGTGAAAATGAAATTACTCTGCCTCCTTATAACCAATGAGGAACTCTTTCACCTACATAGATCACCATAATGAGGAGTAGGGTCCCCATATCCCTTTCCACCACACTAGACGACTTTAAACACAAATAAATCATCAAATTCTTAGACTATCTCCATTTCAAACACCAAATATATAAATTAAACTATGATATATTACTCTCATGGGGTTCCCAACTATGCATTATATTCACTCCAAGGCCTAAGGATGGTTCCCTATTGATTGAAACATCCTTTGCCTCACAGTCAGACATTAAAACCCCCGAGTGTAAATTCCCTTTCTCGTGCCACAAGAATCCACACTATGACCATGAAAACACCAACTGATGCAGCATATCCTAATATCTTCTTACCCTTAAATGTCACCTTTATTAAGACAAGGGCTTAAAAGATGGCTATGCATCACCCCATTCTACTACAAATGTTAATCATTGGGGGAAAATACACATAGTAGAAACATTCCTCTAAAATGGTGGAATTCATAACTTCTTGAGGGAAAACACACCTCTGTAAAATCAGAGGTTATCAAAAGTTTTTACAACCTTCAACATTACAATTGATAAAGAACACAACAACCCAAGGCATCACCAAACATGAACATTTTTACTGATAGGAACAATACAAGGAGAGGGACCTTAAACCATGCCCTAAACAACACGTGCTTCCTACAAACGACCATAAAATTCTTATAAGACCAGTCTTGACACACTTGTGGCATAACATGAGCCTTTTCTTAAATGAATCCAACAAAATACCTAGAGGTCCTTTCAAAAAATATCTAGAATAGAAAACTCCGAACTACTTCCACCTTTTCTTTCTGGAATTTCCCTTCACCACTTCTAGGCGGGTCCTTCATACTTGAAGATGCACGACATCACCATTGGATATTCAAGAAACTCAAGAAACCTTGATTCCTTTAAACTCTTTCTGAATCCACTATTTCATTGTGATTGGATCTGCATAATCAGAAAGATAAGGGAGTTAAACTCAACCCTACAACTGAATAAGGGAGTATTTAATTTGATCAACTAGAGGACCTTTCAATGATGATTCAATTGTGGAAGAATATAAATCATGAATTAATTATTTATGGGGGAATACACTTGTCGATAAATAAAAATACAAAGGACCCAATCAAATAGTTTTTTTTCCAAAACATTCCACAAACCCAAACCAAACACACGAGGGGATCCACAACAAAGGATTCCCAAAACACTTCTCGAAAGTTATCACAAACCATTATCTCAAACCAACTTAAAAAAGATACACAAACTAAAAAACATCATTAATACAAAGGGGTTTCAAACTCAATACATCCCATGAATACATTACTGGGAATAGAATAACACATGGGATGTTGGAATAGAAAACTAGAGTCGATGGGTGACCTGAGCATATGGTTGGTGGCCATATACTCCATTCAAACCATTGTCATAGAGAGTGTTCTTGGACCATTTCCCCAGCTCCAAATGGACTTCTAGGACCTGTGAGATCACTAAATTTAGTGATACAGCCCTATTTTCATTTCCTAGACAACAAATAGCCACAAAGACCAAAAGATCCAGATAAAACCCCACTTCCCCTTGTAACATGAGTCTCGTCCTAAGGTGTGATGGCTAGCAACCCTACTCAAAATCAAAATGTCAAGTACCAAAAATACTATATTTTGTTTAACATGACTCTTTCCTAATAAATAAGACTCAAAATATCATAACCTCTTATGATACAATTTTTTTTTCAGAAACCAAGATGGGTCACAATTTGACCCAGTACCCGACGCAGTCTGCATCAAGGCTCAAGGGGCATTCCCAATCCCCATGGGCTGGTATAAGTTCCTAGGTATCAAATATACATTTGGGAATTATTTTCATGGTAAAAAAAATAGAAAATATAAATTTATTTAAAAATAAATTTAAACTGAGAAAAACATATAAATACTAGAAGTGGAAAATAAAACAAATATGTCCATCTAAATATACCTCCAAGTGACTCGTGGATCACCATGGAAACATGATCATTGCAAGAGATATCTAAAACTAGAACTTGAAACTGAATTATAATGTAGGTTTGAGAACCAAGATGCTCTATAGGAAGGTCAAAATACTACAATGCCTTATGAACTTTCATTTAATATTAAATCCAATCATGCTAGTTTGAAAATAAAACCTAATAATACAATGGTTTTCCTTCTTTTTAAATCCACGTCATAAGTTTACATCCTAAAGGAGAGCACCTCTATTCCACTATATTTTCAAAATTGTTTCCTAATATTTATTCACATTCCAAAACGAAAGGTCAATAGTTCAAATTACAAACATGGGTTTTAAAAAGAAGGAAACATGCTTGAAGCAACAAAAATTGAGATCATTTCATAAACACCATGTCATAAGTGAGAACCTTCTTCAATCCCGGTAGGTAACTAGCTCAAATGGAACTCTAGGAACCCCGTACCATAGTGAAATGTGTTATAGAAACCATTAAAAACCTATGTGGTATAGAAACCATGACCAACTATGTTCTCCTGCATGAGCCACTAGGGGTAATTACATCCCAAGGCCTAGTGTTCTCCAATCATATCACATGTTTAATTTGTGTTGAAGCATCAATCTTTCTATATGAAACTAGGATAAACCACTTTTGAATCATCTAGTATACTATTCTTATTCTTCCCACATAGATACCTTGAGGTCCCCTTGTAATCAATTTCAAGTGGTGGTGAGTATTCAGAAAACTAAGATACATCAACATATCATTATCTTTATTCCAAAACACACTCACCCTCTCACCAACGATCTCCCTCCTTGAGTACAATCACCTTTTTTATGTCACATAAAAAAATACATAGGTATCTTTACTTGGCATGTATCACAATTTATACATTCAACAACACCATTTATAAAACAAGGGGAATGCCTTAAAAGGGGTTTTCCATTTACTCAAATCATTTTTATAGTTCTACACATGCTTAATTATCTAGAAGGAATACTCTTAATTTTAGAACACATAATCACCCAACACTTTTAAGTTCAAAAATAATTAAAAAGATAAATTGAAAAACCAATGTACGACACATTTAAAAACAATATTGAACTCATTATTACAATGACACAATTATTTTTAGAAAATCAAACCAACATTTGACCACGAGTTCACGCCAAAAACCATCTCCAGAAATCACATTAGACATTTTTGGAAAACCAAACATTTCATTACAATTTTAAAAATAAACTGGAAAAAAGGCCAAACACCTATTTAAATACTAACTACCAATTCAAATCCAGTTCATAAATCACTTTTCAAAAAAAAGTAACTTAAGAACAAATGGGTGTTAGAAATTCATTTCAATTTCTAAAAAAAGGCATAATAATTTCTAACAACTACAACCATATTTCAAATAATGTGTATATAAAATTGATATAAAACATGTTTTTAAAACAAGAAAGAAATTATGGAACTCAAATTAAATGCATATGCATCGGGATCCTACCTTAGGGTGGAACCAAACTGAACATTCGGCCCTTAGCACTTTCTAACTAAGAGATGATGATGCCCTAATGAGCACATGAATCTTCACATACATATAAAGACACCTAGCCCCGATGCACACACCCACATGGTCATGAACATGTGTAAGGGGATCCTTACATATATTCTTATATGCATATACTAGTCACCACTAACCAACGTAAGCATTTTCTTATATATACATGGGCACACCTATCACCATACATGTATATTTACTGTCATGGATGACTATAAATATAACGGGGGAACCCATATATATATATATATATACATATGAACACTTAGGCAAGTAGCCTTAGACCTGAAAACTAGAAACCACAAAGTAGGGGCTACGCGCTACACATATAATTTAATAAATAAATCAAACACATAATAAAACATTTCCAAGATTCATAACAAAATTTTACCCCAAAATCAATCTCAAATTATTATCTTTTAAATCCAACTCACACTAAAACAATTTGAAAAAACATTTCACACCATTTACATAACTCAAAAACCCCATTTTTCAATATTAAATGAAAATAACATAATGAATTTAACCATTTATAATGGCTAATCCCCTTTCAAATCCTCATATAAAAAAATTATACTTTAAATCATGCTTCCAATAATTTATCCAATTTACAAACCGCATTAAAATTTCCCAAAAAAATCCAATTTTCCAAAGTAATCCATATTCCTTAAAAACCCCACTATCAAACTCATTCACACATTCAGTTCCTTTAAAAACACACTTCTCACCCTTAACACAACCATAAAAACACAATCAAGATGCACCGCAACAAAGAGCCAACAAAATTTAACCATTTTCCTTTGAAAATACAATTTCAACATATATGCATACCAAAAAACATCGAAAATATGACTTGTACCACAAAACTAAAGTATATAACATGCTAAATTTAAATAAATAGGAAAACCAAATCATATAAAAATATTAGGGCATGAAACCACCTACCTAAGTGTAGAAAACCCCAAATTTCTATGTGAAACTCCGATCACACCCAATAATTAGATCAAACAAACTCACCTGGACCCAAAAACATGATACTGAACCAAAAACATCAAAATTAACCCTAAAAAATGTGATAAATTAATCTGAAATCCCACGAAAAGGAAAAATAAGTTACTAAAGTAGATCACCGAACAAGGGGGAAGTCATCAGCCAAGGGGTCACTAGACAATGAGTCACTGAATAAGGGAAGGGCCCCTGGAGGCAGGTCGCATCGGGAAGGAGCGTTCCATCCTGGTATTTCCATAAGGGGTCTACGGTCTTGGTGACAGGGTTGTGGCGTGAGTCACAAGTGGAGGGGAGCTAGTCAGTTTAACCGGAAGGGTGGTTGAGGGGAAGTGTCAGCCGATGGTGGAGTGTGCTAGGGTTCAGTGCGACGCTAGGGGGCAACGAGTTTGAGAGAAAGGGAGGAAGAGGGATGGAAATAATAAAGAGAAAATAAAAGAAAAAGTGGAATGAAAAAGAAGGGAAAACAAAAACATAAAAAAACTAAAATCTAAAAGTATTTATAATCATAATATTAATAACATTAATAATATTAATTTTTATTATAATGATATTAATAATTTAATAACAACAATAATAATAACCAAATAAAATATTAAAAATATGAATAATCTTAATAATATTAATAATAATAACATAATTAAATATTAACAATAATAATAATAAATTATATTAACAATAATAAATTAATTAAAATATTAATAATAGTAACATTCTTAAATAATAATAATAATAATATTATTATTAAAATAATTTTTAATTCATTTACTTTTTTTATTAAATTTATTTCTCACTTTATCATTCATCCCATTAATTAATAAATAATAAAAATAATAATTTTGAACACTGAGCAGGCCGCACAGTAACCCGACAAAGCTGCACAGCTTTGATCGTGCCCTACCTAGGCATCAGACACTGTTATGCTGAAAACACTGTTGATGCTCCTTTTCTTCACAGATTCCAAAGGAATGTAAAGGGAAATGACTTAGCACAAATTGATTCAGCTTTTGAAGAAAACAACAAAAATCGACAAAGGCATGAACAAGGCTTCAAAAGTAATGTTCTGCGCAAGTTCCATCACTGTCGGGCAAGTCCACTTGCGCGATGCATAATGGTCATGCAAGTAACTTGCGCGCCCTAAGTGATAACCGCTCGGGCTCTCCTCCAGCCTATAAATAGACCCGATGGGCCCCCCATTTCAAGGAGGAATTTTTCCAGAATTCAGATATAGAGCTCTGAATGCCCAAGTCTCTTCTTCAGGTCTTCTGAACACTTCCAAGGTAATTCTTTACCTAGAATAGAAGGTCTAAACAAGAGGAGTAAGGTCTAAGTGTTAGAATTCACTCACACATGCGCGTCTATGGTGTTTTACCCTAAAGGGAAATGAACATACTTGTTCGACGCCCAACTTCTTCAACAGAACTTGCGCGCCCCTCTTCTGGAAGTACCTCAAGTCAATTATAAAGCCTTTGGTCAAGGATCTCCCAAGTGTTACCCTACTGGTTAACAATCGCGCAATTACACATGTGTCGCGCAGGTATACCTGTGCGACTAGGACTTGCACGCCCACGCAGTACCTGTGCGCCTGCCAAGACTTGCATGCCCCTGCCTTTTGGGTGCTCTTCTTGCCCATTTAATCCCTCCTATTCCATTCCACCTCTCCTATTCAAGATTTAGTCTTCAAAACATTCTTAAAATCCATTTATGGCATGTTTTCTTGATTAAATTCCTTATCTGAAAGGAATTATATGGAATCTCTCTCAAAACCTAGTGATTTACACATCTTTATGTCACTAAAGATTGATATTTCATTCATTCAACCTCATCATTTAAGATGAGAGAACTCTTTAACCTTGGCCTCCTTCTTCTTAGGAATAAGCCCCAGTAAAAATTCTCAAATACGGGCATCCTCTTTAGGAGTAAGCCCCAAGTCCTCTTTAACCTGGGACTCCTTTTCAGGAATAAGCCCCAGTCATAATTCTCAAATCTAGGCATCCTCCATAGGAGTAAGCCCCCATTCCTCTTTAACTAGGGCCTCCTTTTTAGGAATAAGCTCCAGTCATAATTATCAAATCTCGACATCCTCCTTAAGAGTAAGCCCCAAGTCCCCTTTAACCTGGGCCTCCTTTTCAAGAATAAGCCCCAGTCATAATTCTCAAATCTGGGCATTTTCTTTAGGAGTAAGCCCAATGTCCCCTTTAACCTGGGCCTCCTTTTCAGGAATAATCCCGAGTCATAATTCTCAAATCTGGGCATCCTCCTTAGGAGTAAGCCCCAACCATAATTCTCTTAACCTGGGCCTCCTTTTCAGGAGTAAGTCCCATTCATAATTCCCATTAATTATGGGCATCCTCCTTAGGAGTAAGCCCCATGTCCCTTAACCAGTCCTAATTTACTTTTGATCTGGACTTCCTTCTCAGGAATAAAACCTAATCATAAGTCCCCTCCTATCTTGGGCATCTTCCTTAGGAGTAAGCCCCAAGATTAGAGTATCCAAATCTCCATGAAGCACATATACCTTTATGGACCCTGTTCCTAGATTTCATCCCTGAAGTAAATCTTAATTCTAATTTCTTATGATTTCATCTTTCATGGCACAATTGTCTGGATTTACCAATACCTCTTGTTTCTCAAACCGAGCATGACTCACATGAGCTTAGAGTGTGAAGTAATTATGAAATCTTTCTTTGAGCCATCAATCATAATCATCATACTCCCTTAATTGAACTACGTGGGTTCTGATTCCTTTTCCAAAATAAGGGATATGTAGGCAGCCCATCTACGGGTACGATCCCAAATTTGAAATAATTCATGTCCTTCTGAATGACAATAAACTTCAAGTGCCCCACTGAGTGGCTTTAAAACCAGTATGGTCATCATAATTACCAAGAGACTTTTATGTATCAAAGGATACCATTGACTAAGAATCTCTAACAAATACAGATGATTCTATGTCAATGAAGAACCTCGAATACATATAAAAGATTCTCTAAATTTCCTACATATTAATCATTTATTGTTAGATCTAAAGGAAAACTCATTTTATACTTGGTAATGTAATAAGGATTCACAAACATAACATAAATCTATAAAGGGAGTCCTGGAGTAGACAATAATTCCCCTAAAAAAGGTGTGATGAGTCCGACCTCCCATCCTCTGGACCAATGAAAATTCCTAATCCTCGTTAGTCTATAACTAATGAGCGCCTACCTTTAGAAAGTGAGTTCAAATGGATATGGAATCATTGGATGTTTTTGGTTCTACGAACAAACCCGTTAGAAACCACTTGAATGTTTGAACCTTAAATCGATGAGGTCATCCCCAATTATAGAGGGAAACAAAAAATGGTGAACCCAACATGAATCCTTGACCAAGTCAAAATGATTTTTTGCTTATTTGTTAGGCCCCTATTTAAAACTCAATGAGAGGGCAAAAAAACAATCATTGACATATGTGCTCATCCAAAAAATGTAGTGGCTGAATTTATCTTGATTACGTCTGTTATATCAAATAGGCACTCTTTCCCAAGATCTTCTGCATTTCTAGAGTGGCTTTTATTAAGTTCACATCCGTGAATACGTCTGCTACGAATATCGCAGCTGCGAATGCCACTACTACTACTCTTGTTGGATCATCGTCCGCTCTGAGGATGACATCACCTACTCAGTGTCTTCAATAGTGGGTATCAAACACGCTGGTTAAGGAGTACCATCAACACGGCACCATTCCAAATCTGGAGGCTACTCGAAAAGCCCTTCAAGTGAACAACTCACACCGGTCGTCCGGACAACGATGACCAGTGATCAAGAAGCAGGCGGTGCTAACCACTGTCTCCAACTGTTTCAGGTCGTTATCCCCAGAACGTAATCACCATTCACTCCCATATTTTGAGAAGGTGAATGAGCAGGTCCCTCAAGGCCTTAATTCAAGGAGACATGAGTCCTTCCTGAGGGCACCCATCAACAATCGCCCCCAGAATCGTGAGTCAGTGCGCCCTCAATATGATGAGGGTACTGACTCCAGGCGTTTGGCTCAGGTTCCTCGAACCCGAGCAAGAAAGACAAATCGCCAGAGGCGAATTCCGGTTAACAGTGAGCAGGTTCTCATCTCTTCCATCTCCGTAGAAGTACACCAACCTAACTTGGTGGAAAGCAACGAGCGGGCACACACACCTGCCCGTTTTAATTCCGATGTCTAGCTGACTCGTCTGGAAGCATCACGCCAATCCTTCTAGACAATTCCAATGGAGTATTATAGATAGGAACATATACCTATTTATACGTCATCAACTAATTAGTAGGCTCGTCTGAATACATATGATGGATCTCGTCAACCACGTTCGGTGAAGTGCAATCAGATGGCACATACACCTGCTAGTACTGATCAGGCCTACCAACAGTCTCGCTTGGTAGCTTTCGGAGAAGTCATTCAGAATTCTCCGGCGACAAACAGGAGGTAGACTCAATTCTTTGTCCCCACATTTGGGTACTTTCAGGATTCACTGATAGGAAAAGGAGTACAAGAGCAGGCACATACACCTACTCCAAGCACGGAGTGGACGTATATCCCCGTTTCCGGCAACTGAAGTCACCATGCATATTCTATCAATGGTGAAAGAGAAGAATCAAATCCCTGCTCATATTCTGGATTCTTTCCAGGATATTATAACAGCTTCAGCAACATCTCAGGGAAAGACACACAAATCTGTCCCTAGCAGTGGAGTGACACATCAACAGTTCACTCTAGAATAGATACACACATCTGTTCCAGTCTAAGAGGGTTGTGGGGCATACACCCCCATATCATACGGACAACCGAGTTAGGCACATACACCTGGTTTGAGCGGAGATAATCAGCTTAACCTGATCATTTATCTTAATATGGCACACACACCTGCTAAATTGAGTAAGAAGGCGTCTAAGAAAAAAACACGCCCTGCACAGTCAATAAATCAAGAGCCAACCTGTAACAAGGCCTTACTCGATGCTGGAGTTCTTGAAACCCTCAGATAGTTATATGTTGGAATGCAAGATTCTACTCCCTCATTTCCCAATAATGGGAACATTAATTTAGAAGGTCTTCAACAAACACTTCCTCATGAAGGCTTACTTCATGACAATTTGGTCAATCTCAAAGTTTCATCTTCAGATGAGAGCCACAGTAACCCTCTATGTGGTCAAAAGACCAAGGAGCAAGAGATCTCATCTTTTTCTGTAACCCACCATGGTGGTCCTCCCCATGATGATGAATTTCACTGCAAAATTCCTCTCCGTAGTAGTGATGCACATTGCCCAGAAAATGATCTAGTGGACAATGTAGGGCCGAGAAAGCCCTCTTATCTTGAGGCACTTGAAAATGTGAAACCAGTCATGTTTGATGCTTTATCGCTAGTAGTTGAAATAATTTCTCAATTGGAAGATAGCCCAGGGTGTAGGTCATTCTCCGAACCACCCCTAAGTCATGCATCTTCTAGTTTGATCAGTGATTTCTCTTCCAATCATGTTGAATCCGATGAAGCAACAAGGAAGAACGAACTCTAGTCAAATCAGGTAGAAGAATCTTCATTGAATGATAAAGAGGAAATGCTGAACATGAGAAAACAACTGGAAAAAGGTGAAGTGCCGATAATGTTTTGGCCTATAGCTGACTCTCAGTATGACATTTCAGAGATGTTGATGGAAGATGGAATTCATGATATTCATATCAACATATGGAAAACTCTTTGTCAGTTGAAAAAGAAAGTATTATCTTATGATGAATATGAAAATCATGTTAAGATAATAGAAGGGTTACAACATCAAATTGACTTGGAATCTCTATCAGTCTCTTGATATCCGAAGGCTGAAACGCAGCAGAGAGCCCTTTAGCGTTCATACCTTGGCGCACTAAGAAGATTGTGCCAGTTAATTTCCAATTCCCCATCTAGTATTCATGTCATAGGATGGGGTGTTCATGGAGCACTACATTTCACTATGCTCTCCAGTTAGCAAAGCCCACCGAAAATGGTCTCATGCAATGTTATTGCCTATGACCGGCCACAAATACCTGGCTTTGTTTGTAATCAAAAGCTTTCCCAAGAATAGGCCTCAACTAGTTCCTCTCCAAATCAAGAATATAGAGAACAAGTTGTTGAATTACTCATGCATCAAGCAAATGAGAATATTGAATAGGCCTCTCGTATGGAGCAAGAACATCCTCAAGTGACAGAAGTGTCAGAAATCATCCAACGGTCTTTTGAACCCGGTGATAAAAGTGGATGTCGATTGATGCATCTAGCTAATTTTCGGACCAAGGTCCGCAAGATCAGGAGAGATTTTAAGAAAGTATCAGACATAGCATGTCAAGAGCCAACCCAGATCTCCAGACTATGGAATCTTTTAAACCAACCCTCGGAATCAACAAATATGATTTGAGGAGTTGAGCAAAGATAGCAGGAACAGCCCCCGTCCACTGGACTAGGGACTTTTTCAAATCATCAATCCCCTCCTCAGCGAAATTCAGTCTTCTCTCAATTGGGGAAGAAGACAGAGGAGGAACAAAGAGCCAAATTATCAAGATATTCCGTCCAAATTACGGTTCGTCAAGAATTTCCTGAAGGATCGAATCAACAAAAGGCAATGTCTCATCAAAGACATGGAAGAAGACAATATCACAGAAATGCTGATAGAAGGGATGCGTTGTGTTATGAATCAATCAATGTCATCAATGCCATTGTTACTGATCCACCATATGAGGATCACTCAGGGGATTCATATGAAGAGGTTCCTGCCCAAGAAGATGTACGCACAGACACACATGAAGAAGGTGTGCGTACACGAAATCAAAGGATTACTCAGAACCTAGGTAATCCTTCAAGTAACCCACTTCCCCCTCTCAAAAAGGGATCAAACAAGGGGAAGGGAAAGGATCAGGTTACATATCCTTCCTCTGGAGAAGGACAATCGCTCTCACTAGAGTAAAGGTTTGCACAACAGGAGGAAGAGATGAAGGAATTGAGGAGGTTGAATGCAGAACTACTTCAGGGAAGTCTTCTTCATAAACGTGCTAGAGTTAGTCAGCCAAGGGAATTTGTTGTAGCTACTGAGATGGATCAAGAATATCCTCCTCTATCAGTAAACCCTCACAGGTCTAATCCTACGGGTCAAGTGAAACAACCGTTGGTAGTGCTTCCATCAGTTGTAGTACCAGCTGCTATACCTGTTCAAACTCCAGTCATTGCACCTGCCCAGGTCCAAGTTCAACCAGATGTTTCTCAAAAGTTAATAACTACCATTGAGTCATTAACATCTCGGTTAGAGACTATGGATGGGAAGCGTGCGCAGGTTCAACCAGAAAAGAAAGCTTACCCTGAATGGGTAGATTCATTCTCTCCCCCATCAAGTTTTGGGAACCCTCTATTCCCTACTTTTCATGGATCAGTCGATCCTGAATAGCATTTGACGCATTACGTGTCTTTTTGTGATCCTATGAAGGGAACTTCGGAGCAGCAAGAAGCAGTGAAACTCGGATTCTTCATGCAAACCTTGCAAGGACCAGCCTTTGTCTAGTACGCAAGCCTGCAATCCCGGTCAATTACCGGATGGGGTGATCTCCATCAATGATTTCCTCTTCAATTCAGCTTATATTTTCCAAAGAAAACAGTTTTTGATCTTACAAACTGTAAGAAACGGGAGAATGAAAGGGTCTCAGATTTCATTGCTCACTGGAAGGGATTAACATATTCCCTAAGCTTATCACTCCCTCAAGAGGAACTATTGCCAATATGTGTGGAAAATTTGTGTGAAGAGTTGCACACACCATTGATCCCTGTGAAATACGCAGGAGGGTTTTGAGAACTTACTTCAATCGATCAACAGATTGAATATTCTCTTATACAGACTAAGGATAAATCTCGTGTAATTCTATCAGCTCCAGGAAAGAGAATGGGTAAAGCAGATACTACCACAGTTATGCTTAATCAAGCACCTGTACCTGCTTCTACTTCAATACCTTCATCTTCCCGAAGGGCTCCACCTCCTAAGCGCCAACAACAGAGGCCGTTTCGTCAAGATAATCAAAGAGATCAAAGACAAAAACAATTTGAGGATTTGAAATGCAAAGTTTACTCTTTCTGAAATGAACAAGTTCCTGGTTATTTCATTTCGGCTCTGGAAAATAATTTGGTTCAATTGCCAATGCCCAAGAGGCCAAACAAGGAAGGAGATGAAGACCGTCCTAACTATTTCACATTTCATCAAATGTTGGGGCATCCCATCCAGGAGTGTTTTTTCTTCAAGGACCTCCTGCAAAAGATGGTGGACTCGGGACAAGTCAAACTGAAAGGTTCTTCAACTTAGGTAGCATGTGTTACTACTACAGTTCCAGTGGAGGAAAATGAGTGGCAAGAAGTCAAAAGCAAAAATGCACAAAAATATGATGATTTGATGGTCAGAAAGATGACCAACCGAACTCATGCTATTTTGCAAACACAATTGAAGAAACCAATTATGCCTTCGGCCATGAACGCCGTAGAAAAACCTTCTTCATCAGAGGGAAAATCCTCAAAGAAACTGCACAATTCCAAGAAATACGAACAATCAGAAGAAGATGAGTATGTGTCAAAGCCTAAGTTGTCTTTGACTCTGGAAGATTTCATACCATCTACTTCGAAGCTATGGGCACCGTCCCACCAAATGGCACAGCCTAAACAGGCTAATCAGGCAGAGTCTTCATCATATGAAGAGTTGATTTTCAGTTATATTAATATGATTCAATTAACAGATCCATATTCCATTCGCAGTTTCGATTTCGATGAGCCCGAATTTCCTGTATCAAATAGAGGAATCAGAGGATTTTCCAAAGGCTCAAGGTACAGGGGAAGACGTGGATCTTTCAAGATACATTATTCTAATTCTACCCCTACTAGAACTGTGTACGCAGTAGAAACTCATGGTAGAGCCCTTCAGCGAGCTCAGCAAGAACATGCAAGTTCTTATACAAATAGAAAATTCAGTCCTGGCACAGTTATTCTGGAAGACCGGTTGAATGTTCCATCTTCTTCCTCTCAGCAAGTAAATGGATCTAATCAGTCTAATCTTCCAAAACCAGGAATATTGACAACTCCTATCCTGATACAAGATGCATCAACTTCCAAAGCATCTGCTTCCAAGGCACCTGCTAAACCACATGAAACTGTTGGGAAACACAGACCTCTGGATCAAAAGTATGATGTATTGAAAAACCTGTCCCAAGTACCGGCTAAGTTATCAATTCTGGATGCTTTGAATTTATCAAAGGATCTTCGGGAAGCACTCATTGAGGATTTTTCAAGTCCTCAGGAGTTTGAAACTGAAATTGCTGCAGCTGAAGTCTATCACATAGAGAATAATCCTACAGAATTCCATGCGGTAATATCTTTTATTGATGAAGATGAAGATGATATTTTTCATGGACATATCAGACCTTCGTACATACCTGGTAAGGTCAATGGAATATACGTCCGAAGAGCTTTCATTGATAATGGTTCAGGAGTCAACCTCATGCCCATTCGTACACTTTGTCGATTGGGCCTCACGGAATCTAATTTATATCCTTCTACCATGATGTTAAAAGGATATGATAAAAATGAACAAGAACCACTAGGTGAAGTTACACTCAGAACTCAGTTTGGAGATCTTGTAACCAATTTAGTTTTCATGGTTGTTGATTAATACCCAGCCTTCAACATCTTGCTTGGAAGAACCTGGCTACATCAACATGCGGCTATCCCTTTATCATACCATCAATGCCTCAAATATTGTTTTGATGGTCATGTTGGGAAATTGTATGGTGATAAGTCCCCATTCAAGACATGTGAGTCTCAATACATTAAGGCAGAATTCTATCACATGATGGGAAAGGATAAATCCACAGCAAGGGAGCTTACCAAAGTTAATGCTCCATATGGTTTGGAGAAGATTCCAGTAAATCCATTTACACATGTGAGTACAGATTATGTGTTTCCTATCAACCAAATTGACAAGATATACCTAAATCAAAATACTCTTATGGAAGGATCCATAATTTCAATTACAACAATCGAGCCAGACAATATAAGAGAAATTGGTAACCCACCAAGCAGTGATGAAATCCCAAATGGTGACGTCTTCATTTCATCTACTGAAATCCAACAAGTCTATACTTCACCAATCAGGCTAGAAGAAGTTATAGAAACATCCGAGGTGAACAATGATGTCGATTCTCAATCCATCATCTCCTCTTTATTTCCCATGGAAGACCCTTCATCATCAATTGGGTCAAAAATGGAGGCTTCTTCTTCAAGATGTTTAAATTTTAACATCTCTTCTGATCATGGAAATTATGTTTTATCATCCACTATGCAAGTAGAAATGGAAGAAATAACACATGATGAAGGAGAAGAGGAAGATCTTAGAGATGCTCCTCCAGCATTTGAAGAGGGTATCTCTACCACCATAGATGAACTCAAGGAAATAAATCTGGGTACAAAATAAGATCCATGCCCCACTTTAATCAGTGCGTCCATGCCTCTTGAAGAACAAGATATGTATATTTCCTTTTTAAAGAAAAATCGAGACATATTTTCTTGGAATTATACAGAGATTCCCGGGCTTGATCCTGATGTTGCTACTCATCATTTGGGTTTACTGGAAGAGCATCGAGGATTTAAGCAAGCCGCGAGAAGAACACACCCAACTTATGCTTCCAAAATTGAAGCTAAAGTGGATAAGCTTATCAAAGCTAACTTTTTCAGAGAAGTTCAATATCCCAAGTGGTTGGCTAATATTGTCCCTGTGAAAAAGAAGAACAGACAAATTAGTGTTTTCATTGATTTCAGAGATCTTAATCGGCATTTTCCTAAGGATGATTTTCCAGTTCCGATTGCAGAACTCCTGATTGATGCAACAGTTGTCTATGAAGCACTTTCCTTCATGTATGGATATTCCGTATATAATCAAATCCGAATGGCTCCAGAAGATGAGGAATCCACAGCCTTTAGAGCCCCTCAAGTTGTGTTTTGCTAATGGGTAATGCCCTTTGGCTTAATGAATGCAGGCGCAACATATCAGCGTGCCATGCGTCGTATCTTCAAACCCTTTTAGGGAAGTTTGTTGAATGCTCTGTGGACGATTTGGTGGTCAAATCCAAACAACGTTCTAATCACTTGGCTAATTTAGAAGTCATATTCCGCAAACTTTGGCAACATAATTTGAAGATGAACCCCTTAAAATGTGCTTTTGGGGTAACCTCAGGATAATTTCTCGGCTTTGTTGTATGCCATCGTGGTATTGAATTCAATCCTGAGAAGACAAAGTCAATCCTTGGTATGTCACCTCCTCAAAATTTGAAAGAATTAAGAGGACTTCAAGGACACTTAACCTATATTCGGTGTTTCATCGCCAATTTGGCAGGCAAAAGTTTACCATTCACCAAATTGATGAAGAAGGGTGTCACTTACCAGTGGACTGAAGAATATCAAGAAGCATTCGATATTCTCAAGAAATATCACTTATGTCCAATGGTACTCAGGCCACCTGTTCAAGAAAGACCACTTATCCTCTACGTGATAGCTTTAGAGTGATCATTGGGTGCCTTTCTTGCTTAGAAAAATGACACTGGGAATGAAAAGAACCTCTACTACCTCAGTCAGACTATGCTTGAAGTAGAAACCCGATATTCAAATATTGAGAAGTGCTGCCTGGCATTAATATCTGTAGTTTAGAAATTGAGACACTACCTGCAACATCACGAGGTCCAATTTGTATCTCACAATAACCCGCTCAAATTCATCTTTAGTCATCCAATGCTTACAGGACGTCTGGAAAGGTGGGTAGTTATTTTGCAGCAATTTGACATTCAGTATGTGTCTCAAAAGGAAATAAAGGGACAAGATCTGGATGATTTCTTGGTTGAACACCCTTCAGTGGAAGACACATCTTCAGATATTGAACTCCCTGATGAGGAAGTCTTCTCTATTCAAAAATGTCATCAGGCATGGGAAATGTATTTTGATGGTGCTTCCAGAATTCTAACAGGGAGGAAAATGGAAAATCCTAAATTCAACAATGTTGGATTAAGAATTGTTATCATTTCTCCAGAAAAGGCAGTGTTACCTTATTCCTTCTTATTATGGGAAGGTGGTACCAATAATGAAGCAGAATTCGAAGTTATCATCATAGGCTTGGAACTGGCGCTTCAAGCACAAGTGAATCACTTAAAGGGGAAAGGTGATTTAGACCGGGTAATCAAACAAGTCAATGGGGATTATGCCATTAGAAAGGAAGAATTAATCCCTTTTCATGATTACATCAGAGAGTTAATAGAGGAATTCCCTTCGGAACCGAAATTTTCTTATTTCCTGAGATCACAAAATGCTCAAGCTAATGCACTGGCTAATATAGCCACAACTCTAGAAGATCCAAATCGGGACGAGACAACCATCAGTATTGCCCACCGTTGTGCAATTTCACCTTATGTTCGAATTAGAATAGAGGAAATTAATGAAAATAATCCCATTCCTGAACTGTATGGTCATACTACAGGATGGATGTCACCTATCAGGGAATACCTTCAAAATGGAACACTTCCACCTGATACAGCCGAGAAAGAACAAATAAAACGACGTGTGGCCAATTTTACTCTTTATGATAGCCTAGATCACTTAGAGAAAATTCTCTACAAATATGGTTTTGATGGAGTTATCTTCAGATGCATTGATGGTAAATAGACAATGGCTATCATTAAAGAAGTGCATGCAGGAATCTGTGGTGCCCACCAGTCTGCACATAGATTGTCTGATCAGATTTGAAGGATTGGATACTTTTGACCTTCAATGATACAAGATTGTGTTGATTTCACAAAGAAGTTTCATTCATTCCAAGTACATTCCAACTTCATTCATCAACCTCCAGATTTGCTTCATACAGCTAAATACTCGTGGTCATTTTCCAAATGGGAAATGGATGTGGTGGGACCTTACCCTTCATCTACGGCCAAGCAGTTTAAGTATATTCTTACTACTACTGATTTATTTTTCAAATGGGAAGAGGCAATACCTCTCAAAGAAGTCAGTTCTAAATGAATTGTTAGCTTCATCAAGTCTAACATCATTACCAGATTTGGTGTCCCACATACCATATTTACGGACAATGGCACTAACTTCTGTTCATCCGATGTAAAGAAGTTATGTCAAGAATACAACATCAAATCCAATCATTTATCTCGGTATCATGCAGCGGCTAATTTCTAGATAAAATCCTTTAATAAGACTCTTTCCAATATACTGCAAAAGATGGTGGATAAAGATAAGAATTCCTGGCCTGATAAACTCTTTCATGCTTTATGGGCTTATCGGACTACCACCCTCACTACAACACGGTCAACTCCATATTCACTAGTATGTGGAATGGAATCAGTCTTGCCCATTGAAGTTCAATTACCCTCGCTCAGAGTATCCATTTGTGATCAGTCATCTATAGATGAACAATCTCAAAAGCGATTGAATGAATTGGAATGCTTAGATGAGAAAATATTGTGCACTTTTCACCACTTGGAAGTCTATCAGAATCAAATAGCATGAGATTTCAACAAAAAAGTTCATCTTTATTCATTCACTCAGGCATAATTGGTATTAGTTCTCAGAACTCCAATGATACCAGGAAAGAAACCTCCCAAGATTGTGCCAAAATGGGAAGGACCCTACTCAATACATAAGGTCTACTCCAATGGAGCTTATTCATTAATCTCGATGGATGGAGAAATCATCAATACTCCAACCAATGCCAGATTTTTGAAGAATTATTTTTTATAAACACAAAATCATCACCATGGTCCAGTATGACCTTAAACTGCACCATGGTCCGGTATGACCTTAAACTGCACCACTGTCCAGCATGACATTAAAACTACTCATCATGTCCGTCCAACATGACGTCAAACTGTGTCCCCCTTCATCGTCCTTGCTATATGACGTTAAACTATATAGAAGTCCCTTACGTCCAGCAAGACGTTAAACTGCATAACCAACAGTCCATGCATACGGCCTTAAACTATTGGCACTTAAGTCCAACATGACACTAAACTGTATCATCCCTTTTTCGTCCAACATGACGTTAAACTGTGAAAAAGTCCCTAATACATCCAACATGACGTTAAACTATATTTTGTCCCAATTACATGACACTAAACTGTGCAGTACAAATAGTCCAAACTGTAAGACTTTAAACTTCATAGTCCCTTCATATGTCCTACATGACATTAAACTGTGCATCATTAAGGTTGTTGCTACCTCTTGTTTCCCACACCGAGTATGACTCATGTGAGCTTAGAGAAAACTTCAACCATAACACTCTCTCTAGGCCGCTAATCACGTGTAAGTCCCAACACTATTTTTTAGATCGTTGTCCCTAAGAACAACTTGATCACTAATTCATTCTTTAATTGAACTACGTGGTCTTTGATCCTTGCCTTCTAGGCTGGGTACATAGGCAACCTCCCAAGGTTCAAGCCCAAAACCAATCTCTTCACATCGGTTCACCTTCATCTCATACGATGTTGATTCGTGAAACCTCCCCTAGAATCAATATTTTTTATATTGGTTCACTTTTGTCCTTTCTATAAGACGTTAAACTATAAAACACTTTTGTTCAGTTTGACAATAAACTAAAATATTCTTTGATACCCTCACCTGAGAGGGAATCATTGTTTACATTAATTTTAAATCATGATTCATTTCAAAGACTATGTGCATACATGGAAATGCCCGAATCTTTTATCTTGGGTCAAACCATCATTGCACTAAGGTCCCCTTTCACCCTTCACATGTACGAACCAAATTAGTACAGAGGGTAGTTCTAGAAATATGTGGGTTTGATTACCATCCTTATGGGATATGTAGGAATGTTCGAGTGTCCCTTGAATCCAGCCCCAAGTCTTTGGGCCTAACCCCAAATTCCACTTTCAGTCCCTTGGCTGAAAAGTCCCCATGAAAACACACACTGTGTATTTCTTATAATGGTCCAAGCTCTATAACCCTAAACTAAGATCTCCAATCCTTTTTTCCCACACGACGTTAAACTGTAGTTCAGGAACTACGTATGGATTGATTCCCATCCTTATGGGATACGTAGTGTAGTCCAACATTTCCATTTAGGACCCACCCACAACATGATTACGGTTAGTATTGATTTGTGTATATCTGCATACATTGGACAATACCCATAATTATGTTTCATAATCATAACCTTAAATATTTTCAGATCTTCATAACCATTTTCTTGACTTTTAGTCAAAAAATGTCAAACTTCTGAGAGTTCTTTTTCCTGACTATGCAACACGTGCTCTTAGGTGTCCTTGCATAAGTAGTCTACATAACATACCTGTCATCCAAAAGATGTTATTTATTTGAATATGCAGCCAATGCCCTTTGGTAGCCCCGCATAATTCAACCCCCTAACAGGTTTGTTAAATAGTGGTAACTTCATTCTTGGGAGGAAAGCCTCTTTTGTTCTTATTTTTCTTAATGACAATATGTAGGGATCCAAAAAAATAGCCATCCTTAACATAGTTGTGCCATATTCTTTTTCATGATCTGAAAGGATTCAAGTATATGGTTTATATTCTCCTTCCCTACATTTTGGTCAGACCGTCATAGGAGTGATATCCATCCAGTTCTTCGATAATCTTGTTTAGAAATATCTTCTCCATATTCAAGTACCTCTTTCCATTTTGCAAACTTTATACTTTGGAAAATTTGAATTTCCATAAAATTTCACTGGCTTTTAGCACTAGGAAAGTAAATTTCTGAGAGTTCTTTTGCCTGACTATGAAGCACGTGCCCTTAGGTGGCCTTGCATAAGTAGTCTACATAACGAACCTGTCAGCCAAAAGATGCTATTTATTTGACATGCAGCCAATGCCCGTAGGTGCCCCTGCATAATTCAACCCCCTAACGGGTTTGTTAAATAATGGTAACTTCATTCTTGGGAACTAATTATTCTAATTCCTTTTAGCTCTTTTTCATATCATTCCTCAGATTCAAATATTCTTAAGTCATAGTTTACATATTTTCCCTCATACATGAGTATGGTACTATGTTTTCACATGAATTGTCAATGAATTTAGTCAATTATAATTCATTCAGTCAAAGCTATTTTGACATTAAACATTAGCATCTTTATATCCGACGTGCATAAATTTAAACTACCCACAAATGAAAAAGGAAATCTGAGTAAAAGTCAAGTTCCAGCTCACTAAACATACATTTTGTATGATTTAGGTAATATTGAGCAATTAAAAGATTCAAGGCTTGTAGGATTATTTATAATAATCCTAGAAAAAATCAAACTATACTTACTAGGCCCATCGTCTTAGGTAAATTTAAAGCAGATAGCAAAAGTGAATGCAGGTACAAATGATTGATGGTGAAAGTGGGTTTCATTGATGCACAAGAGTTAGAAGGACATCCATAGACTGGAGTCTCTTCTCTTTTTCAGGAATTACAAAAGACTTTCAAAATAACTCTTCATTTGATTTACGGCATCCCGAGCTTCATCAGCAGCCACCTGGAATTCATTCATTCAACTGGATACCATAAGAGATGCAGTGATACTAGCTCTTCTCTGAACAATTGTAAATCAATGTTCTTGAGTGTGGTTTGAGAAAATTTTCTGCTGATCAAACAGTAACTCTGTTTCTGTCCAAGAGACTTGGAATATGGATACATGGATTCGAGAATGAAGCATTGGAAGTAAAGAGCCATTTGGAGAGAGTAATATTTTCAGATATTGTTCTAATACCATTTTTGTCTTCTCTCCACAAAACAGCAGTGGAAAACATTTCATCCCATGGGTTTTCCATTTTCATATCTGCAAGGATATGGCTTGCAGGAAAAATTTGAAAGTTCATGCCAATGTTGTTGCTCTTAATGCACAACATAACCGAAATAGAGGAGTAGCAGTGCAGCTGCATCTCAGGAATATAGTTCTTTGCATCTGGAACATTGACTCCTTGCAGATGACCATGACCATACAGGGGAAGATAGATGCTCTATGGGAAGTTAAGATGATATTTCTTCAAGTACTTAGCCAAATCTGGAAGAGTGCTATCACAGATATCATAGTAATCATGGAAAAAATATTCATCATATCATCTATCCACTTGCTATCCAATTCATCAGCTATTCCAGTTCAAAGATCCATTGATTCTGTACAAAAGTTGAATAAATTAACTCTTAAGGAAGTTGATTTTTCATAAAATTTGTGAAGGAATTTCAGAAAAATGGCAAAGGCATTAAGGTGCACAAGTCTAAACTTGGCGCACAAGTATGGATGTGTCGCACAAGTTTCTGGCATGCAAGTATCACTGCACAAGTCCTATTACCTTGACAACAACGCGACAACAAAAAAACAGCGAAAAACGAGCAACTTGAGCGGTGAAGGAGACCTGCGCGAAGAGAGCTCAAAAATCCAGAAGTCAAGTGCTAGGCACAGAAAATAACCGCATATTTATAGGCCAGGCTGCCCACCTGCACGCCTACAGCTGGCATGCTCTAGCCCTGCGTGACTCGCACTTGCGTGACGAGTGTTGCGCCCTGAACACTTGCGCGCCACCTTTCCTTTGGTTTTCTTCTTTTCCTCAGAGTCACATCCTCATTTCTTTCAGATCCAACTATGAGGGGGGGCTTTTATTGATGCTCCTTTTCATCACAGAGTCCAAAGGAATGTAAAGGGAAATGACTTAGCACAAACTGATTTAGCCTTTGAAGAAAACAACAAAAAATGACAAAGGCATGAACAAGGCTTCAAAAGCACATGCGCCGTGCAAGATCCATCACTGTCGCGCAAGTCCACTTGCGCGTCACCTAATGGTCACACAAGTGACTTGTGTGCCCTAAGTGATAACCTCTCGGGCTCTTCTCCATCCTATAAATAGACCCGGTGGGCCCCCCATTTCGGAGAGGAATTTTTCCAGAATTCAGATATAGAGCTCTGAACGCCCAAGTCTCTTCTTCAGGTCTTCCGAACACTTATAAGGTAATTCTTTACCTAGAATGGATGGTCTAAAGAAGAGGAGTAAGGTATAAGTGTTAGAATTCACTAACACTTGCACGCCTAAGGTGTTTTTCCCTTAAGGAAAATGAACATACTTGCACGCCGCCCTACTTCTTCACCAGAACTTGCACGCCCCTCTTCTGAAGTACCTTAGGACAATTATAAAGGCTTTGGTCAAGGATCGCCCAAGTGTTACCCTACTGGTTAACAATCGCGCAAGTACACATGTGTCACGCAGGTATACCTGCGTGACCAGGACTTGCGCACCCACGTAGTACCTATGCGCCTGCCTAGACTTGCACACCCCTGCCTTTTTGGGTGCCCTTCTTTCCCATTTAACACCTCCTATACCATTCCACCTGTCCTATTCAAGATTCAGTCTTCAAGACATTATTCAAATCCATTTGTGGAATGTTTTATTGATTAACTTCCTTATCTGAAAGGAATTCTGTGGAATATCTCTCAAAACCTAGTGATTTACCCATCTTTATGTCACTAAATATTGAGATTTCATTCATTCAACCTCATCCTTTAAGATGACAGAACTCTTTATCCCTGGCCTCCTTATTCTTAAGAATAAGCCCCCGTCATAATTATCAAATCTGGGCATCCTCATTAGGAGTAAGCCCTAAGTCCTCTTTAACCTGGGCCTCTATTTCAGGAATAAGCCCCAGACATAATTCTCAAATCTGGGCATCCTCCTTAAGAGTAAGCCCCAAGTCCTCTTTAACCTGGGACTCCTTTTCATGAATAAGCCCCAGTCATAATTCTCAAATCTGGGAATCATCCTTAGGAGTAAGCCCCAAGTCCTCTTTAACCTAGGCCTCCTTTTCAGGAATATGCCCCAGTCATAATTCTCAAATCTGGGCATCCTCCTTAGGAGTATCCCACAAGTCCTCTTTAACCTGGGCCTCCTTTTCAAGAATAATCCCCAGTCATAATTCTCAAATTTGGGCATCCTCCTTTGGAGTAATCCCCAACCATAATTCTCTTAGCCTGGGCCTCCATTTTAGGAGTATGTCCCACTCATAATTCCCATTAATTATGGGCATCCTCCTTAGGAGTAAGCCCCAAGTCCCTTAACCAGTCCTAATTTACTTTTGATATGGACTTCCTTCTCAAGAATAAAACCCAATCATAAGTCCCCTACTAACATGGGAATCTTCCTTAGGAGTAAGCCCCAAGATTAGAGTATCCAAATCTCCATGAAGCACATATACCTTTATGGACCCTGTTCTTGGATTTCTGCCCTGAATTAAATCTTAATTCTCATTTATTATGATTGCATCTTTCATGGCACAATTGTCTGCCTTTACCAATACCTCTTGTTTCTCACACCGAGCATGACTCACATGATCTTATAGTGTAAAAGTAATTATGACATCTTTCTTTGAGCAATCAATCATAAACATCATACTCCCTTACTTGAACTATGTGGGTTCTGATTACTTTTCCAAAATAAGGGATACGTAGGCAGCCCATCTGCGGGTACGATCCCAACTTTGAAATAATTCATGTCCTTCTGAATGACAATAAACTTCAAGTGCCACATTGAGTCTCTTTAAAACCAGTATAGTCTTCATAATGAAAAGGAGACTTTTATGTATCAAAGGATACCATTGACTAAGAATCTCTAACAAATACATATGATTCTATATAAACGAAGAACCTTGAATACATATAAAAGATTCTCTAAATTTCCTACATATCAATCATTGATTGTCAGATCTAAAGGAAAAGTCATTTTATACTTGGTAATGTAATAAGGATTCACAAACATAACTTAAATCTATAATGGGAGTCCCATAGTAGAAAATAATTCCCCTCAAAAAGGTGTGATGAGTCCGACCTCCCATCCTCTCGACCAATGCAAATTTCTAAGCCTCGTCAGTCTACAATTAATTAGTGCCTACCTTTGGAAAGTAAGTTCAAATGGATATGGAATCATTGGATGTTTCTGGTTCTACAAAAAAACCCGTTAGAAACTGCTTAGAATGTTTGAACCTTAAATTGATGAGGTCATCCCCAATTCCAGAGGGAAACAATCACTCATGTATAATCAAAAAAGAAAAAATTCAATCGGGCTCGACCCGCACCTCAATAAGATATTACAATGTCAGATAAAATTATAAAATAAAATTATTATAGATGTTCGAGTGTGAGAGTATAGAACATGATGATTTTTGATTTACACTTACTAATTTGAAAATATTTATTTTTAAAGAGTATCCATTTATTATAGAATCATATGAAAAATTGATATTTTTTGCTTTTAAATCATCATATAAGAAAGGGTAAGACATTTTATAAGTGAACTATTTTATTTATGTAATTAGAATTCTAATGATGTTGTGGAATTTTGTGAGAATCATCCATGTATTACCTGATTAGCGAATGATAATGATGAAAAAATATGATCCATGCTCTATGGAATTATCAGGTAGAAGGGAAATGGGAAAATAATCTATTAATATCTATTTAACTAAATATATATACTTTTTATATTCTTAAGATAATTTTAAATTTATAAAAAAATTAAAAAAATCTTTAACATTTATATTTGTAAATTTTCATCTATTATTTAATTTTTACATAATCATTTATATTCATCATTCATATGTATTTTATTTGGGATGAAGAATTCCAGAATCATCATTTGAATGTAACTAATTATTTATATTGAGGTATCCAGTTGAAAAGAAAAGTTAATTTGACGTAAATATTGTTTTTCAATTCATAGAATAATTTAAATATTATGTCACTAATTCATTTGAATGATAAAAAAAGTTGTATAATTATTTTCATAAGAACAATACATTTTTTGCATAAATGAGGATGTAGGTAATTGTTTTATGAAATTATTATTATCAAAATATAATATCAATTAAATATGTTATTGATTTTTTATGACAGTATATTAGTTATTAATTTTCATTTCCTTGTATTCATTTTAAGATATTATTTTGGGTATGGATTCCAAACATAATATATATTTCAACTATTGAACCTATGAAATGAGTCATGAGATAGAAGAAGTAATGTTGATCTATGAATAAACTCATTTCACTATATTACATTGAAACTTATTTATGATGTATCACCTTGAAGCATAATGAAGTTACAATATAATATTGTGATACTAGATTATCTATATAACATAATGAATTGTTGTACATAAATATTAATTAATAGTTTTCAATAATTCAAATGTATATTATGTTAAGCTTCCATTATTTGAGAATGCAGTAAAATGGATATAGAAAAACAACATTTAATGACATAGTATATATTTATATAAAAATTATTATTATTTATCGAGATATTAAATTTTAATAGTGTTTTAGTAAATCAAAAATACATATTTAACCAACCATAAAAATGTGACATTATTATAAATGTTTAGTATTTTATCATTTCTGATGTTTTATAGAATATAATATTTTAGATTTTTCTTTATATTATGAATCATAAAATATTTTCTTTTAATAACCATTTAATTCATTTCAACTTGAAATAAAGATCATTTGATTAAATTGATATATAATTACTATATTTAATTAATATACATGGACAAATAAGAACATTTACCTTGGTATGTGTGTGTCTTAATTTAAATATACATATGATAATAAAAGTAATTAATTAAATTTAACTTATAATTATTGAAATTATTTACAACGCTACAATTATTTCTATTATAGATTCTTATCATTCTTTAGATTAGAAGACATCCAATGCTGACAGACATGGTAGTATATATTTACTAAAATTTCCACTTTCTCATGGGATAGTGTAGAGGTTACATTTTGAATTAAATAATAAGGGTAATCTAGAATGCCTAAAAGAAAAACAAATTACAAGATTTTTTGACTTGATGGATGAGGTAATGTTTTAATTTTATAGAATTTATATAGGATCAAAGGTCATATAGAACAAGATCAGTTATATGAGTTCATAGTAAAATAATATATAATGTTTCATTTTTTTCAATTAATCAAATATTAACTATTTCGTATACCTAATATTTATTATATTTAATTACTAATAACATTTTACATATATAATATTAAAGTGATTATATGTTATTTTTCTATTTAATTGAAATTATATAGATATATTTTTATACATATTGATATAATATTAAATTTTTTAGAAGAAAAAAATGAAGATACAGTCCCTAAATAGAGGTTTTTGGATTGATATTTGTGGATGAAGTTTGTTTCTAATTAATAGGATGATACATTTACCACATATTTTTTACCAGTTATGTCATTATTTGTTTATTATTTAATTAATTACTCATTTATTCTGATTTAATAGGAATTTAGGAGATCTAATCAAGAGATATAGGAAAATAATGTATATCGTCATGTTGTACCATGTGAAAAGTATATATTACTAGAGGAGAATGTGATTTCTAAAGAAGTATACTAATTAATAAAGAGATCATATAGAAATAATGTGGTTATGTTTGTTCATCCCTCTCTCCTTGGTTGCATTGAAAATTTTAAAATTGTGAGATTGTCAAAATGGGGTATGTAGCTTAATGGTCAATTAAAGGACATATCCAATAATAATGAAAGAATTTTATTTTTAAATTTTTCAATTATTTTTTCTTATAAATTAATTATATTTATATGATTTATAAGAATTTCATTAAGAATGTCCTTTAGAATAAAGTGACATAGGGTGAATTTATCCCTAAGGGTAGGAAGGATATCATTGTGCAATATTTAGAAAATCAAGAACATTTGAGCCATGTAAGAGGATATGAGGTGTGTGTATGTATTAAGAAATTTTATTCTGTTCCTTAGTTTTGTATCAATGTATAATGAATATAATATTGAAATAAATTATTTAGAGACTCAATTTTGAGTAATTTATTGGTTAATAGTGGAGTAGACAAGACTATTAATACAATAACTGTTTGGGGATGTATTGATATAATTTCAACCTATATTTTTTCCCTCAACCTCTAAATTCATGTCTAACCTTGTACTATACGTTACACATTTAGGATCCCCAATATCGTATTGTATCACCCCTAATCAAATATTATCTTAGGGATTATATAAATCATCAAATTATGTATATGGATTAGAATAGAGTGAAGATACAAGATAATATTGATACATATAATCTAATGTTATTTCCTACTAAAGAGGTGGGAATGGTTAGATAGTGTCCCTAACATGTTTAAATCTGGTTAACTAGACTTCTTTGATAGTTAATAATAGTAGTTTTCATTATATATATATATATATATCTAATTTTTTCTTTAAAATGATTGAATTTTTTTATATATTTTTATTATGTAGAAGTATCTTAAAACTAAAAATCCAATGAAATAAAAATAGATCCATAGAATCCAACACCATCATATACTCCTCATTTTCCAAGAGGGATAGTTAAATTATTGGTAAATACATTTAGGTTAGAAAATATTTATTCATTTTTCATAACTGATTCCATATATAGAAGTGAGTACACATAAAATATATTTTTTAAAGATATCATAGACTATATTACTATTATTTATTACATAATAAACATTTTTTAATGTTTTCATATGTATATAAATTTCAAATTTAATCTTCGTTAAAAAAATTAATATAATTTATAAGGACTTCATATATTACTTGTCTGAGGTATCTAAATGATATTTGTGTCCAAAATGATACAGCTTAGGTTTATGGAATCTTATCTCCGAAATTCATTTTAATGTATGGGATATACTTTTAATAGGAAATCATAATATAATATCTCCCTCAAGGATTTACTAACAAAAATATACATCATTAGTTCATTCCATTTGTTTACAGGTATAATGACTTATGTAATTAAAAAATAGTTTTTATTATATTTTATAATTTTTAGGGAAACGTGATTTTATGTGTATTATTGTAACACCCCGAGCCTCCATGGTACGCTTCTCTTTGAATAATACAGTAGCGTGTGTTGTACGCAACTTCGAGTTCTAACACACACCACGACCAATCAAAGTAGCCGTTATGAATAGTAAAACCTACTTTTTTTAAAATTTTAGAAATTTTATCTCTCAAAATGGACTTCATTTTTGGATTCGGAGTATTGAATTTAGCCTAAGGTGAAATTTTGGTACTTTTCCGATAACTTTAATATTTTGATGAATAGTGAAAATTACTAAATTTTAATTAAAAACAACTTTTTTAATCAAAATAATTATTAGTGATAAATTATAAATTTTAGTGGTTTAAAAGTATATTTAGAATATATTTTTACCAATTAATACAATTTTGGTCATTGGACATAATTTCCAATTAAACTGGACATAAACAAGTATCAATCTTTTGAAAGTTATTATATCTTAAAAACACGCTTTTTGTTTTGACAGAGGGAATTAATTTTAAATTAATTTCTTCAACTTCTGTGTTTTGAATTTGGAAAAATGGATTCCATATTTGGAATCAGGATGTCCAAATTGTGTAAATAGGTAACTTTTATTTTTAGACATATTGAATAATTACATCGGTAAATATTTTATTTACCATGGTTGAAGGTTAAATCTTGTAAATAAGGGTTAAAAAATATTATAATAATAATAAATTACCATAAAACGTGTCCTATCATTATTTGTGGATATATTTTCGACCATGAGAATCTTTGGGTCGATTTTGGGACCCCATGGAGCCACTTGTAGGTGATAGGGATACTTTATTTTAATTAAGTTAAAATAAATACAAAAATGACATAAGCATATATCTTTACGCAAAAAAATTTTTACATAGGGTTATATATGTTGGATTTTACACTATAAATATTAAATAGAAATATAAAAAGATTTACTACATAATTATATTTTATTTATAATTTGTAGATGTTAAATAATATAATTTATTTATGACACAATGATGATGCAGTAATTACCATAATAGTGAAAAATTAAAATAATTGATATTATAAAAACCCAAATAAATATAATTTGAGGCTTTTAATTAATTAAACTAATTTTATAGGATAATATGACATATTAGGATTGATTTAATTAACTTTTTTTGAAGTAATCATTCTGTTATGATTTTTACAAAAGTCAATTATTGAATAGTGTCAAAATTGACATAAAAGAGTTTTCAAAACAAATATTATATTATTATTTGATATTTAATTCTTAAAAATCTAAGGTTCGGCCAAGAGACTTATATCATGATATTTTTATCATTAATGGACCACTTTTGGGTCTCTTGGATGTATATAGTATGTTTATTAACTATATCATATAAAAATACAAAGTGACATGGAGTGTCAAACTAATTAACTAAGAGTTAAAACTAAACGATAAAGTTAATATAATGACCCAAACCTGTCTAAATTCTATTGGTTGAGTGTTGTTAGACCCATACCCACCTTAAACTTTAAATAATCTACTTTGGAGTCATTAGAAACTGAATATGAATTTATTATAAAATAATATTTCTAGCTTTTCCAAAGGTGCCCCTCACCCCTCTTATAAAAGGACACTCCCCCTTCTCATTAATTCACACCTTAAAAGACTTTTGCTTCAGCCAAACCCTACCCAAATACTCTCTCAACATCCCTCACTTAATCTTAGAGGCCTTCCTTTAGTCATAAATCCATCCTAAGGAGCCCTTTTGATCAAATCAAAGGGAAGATCCCGAAGAAGAGGTAATGATTTCACCACCCTTTTTCAAGTTCCTTTCTTCTTCCACTTCTTCTTTATTTTTTATTACCATTATAAAATAATGAATCCAGTATCTCATATATAATATAATATTATTATAAATATGGTACAACCATATTCATTATTCTATCCATCCTTTGAATGACATGTCACCATACGTGCGTACGTATGACTTACCATCTCCACGTCGTGGTGTAATTGTTATTCAATATATTATTATTTGGACGGGTATAATAATGATTTATAATTCATGTAAATAATAAATATAACATGATAAGGATTCTTTATATATGATATACCATCCAATTATATATTATTTTAATTTCAAAAGAATGATATTTTCGCTCATGCGTACGTACGGATTACCGTCTCCACGACGCGATGAGATTCATTTCCAAGTTCACCATTCATCAATGATTATAAAAATATATATTACTAATAAGTATGTAATATATGATATAATAATGTTACTGGAGATATATATATATATATATAATGATTTATTTACTTACATATATCTTATTCACTTACTTTCGTTCAATACTATATGAAAACAGAAACAGCGTTTATGCGTATGTATGGACTACCGTCTCCATAAACTGTGTTTTACATTTCATATATATGTCTATTATACATATTTATATTCTAAATATATATGATATATTTATCATGTTTTATATTCTGGATGTTTTTAAATCATTATCTAAGTGATACAACCAAGAGTGACAAGTTAAAACACGTACGATAAAGAAAGTGATTATTACCCGAAATGTTAACTTAACATGGAAATTATTATTAAATGGGTAATATAAAGTCATAAACGAATAATGTATGATATCATAAATATTAATATGGTTCGGGTATAATTTAATAACATACTACGATCTTCGTACATGAGGTTAAACATACCCTCGACTAAAGGAAAGTGCAAGGTAAGGGGTTTTCATCTCACTCTTTATTCCCGTGAGATTCATTCCATATTGCCACTATTACCTTTTGTGTGGTGTATTTACTGCCTATAATTGTATTATTTGTGTAATACACTTTAATTTATGTGTATTTACATATTCATTGTATGATACTTCTTTCCTGGGGTGTATGTTTCGTAAGATACCAAATTCGTAAGGGTTTATTTCACAATCTCTTCATTATCTGAGGTTGTTTTTATGTAATTATCTTCTGGGACCTCTTTATCATCCACATCCATGTTTCTTAAAAATTTCTTTCAAAACATTTTTACTATTTAATAGACAACGGTTTAAAGTCATTTATACCCTTATTTGACTTTATAGGTTTTTAAAGGAATCTTTCCAATGTTTTCGAAACAAGTTAGTTTTTAACCTTTTTGAAAAAATTAAGGTAAGAATGTCTTTTTTAACTTATAGGGTGGGTGCGGTTATTCTCCACCGTTATTACACCTTTGAATATTCCTTCACAAGCTTATAAATATATTTTCAAAATAAAGGTTTTCTCTATAATTATGAGATTTTTAAATGATTTCGAAAAAAGATATATTTCTCTCAAATAGTATTGATTTAATCTATGTCAACATCCTTTGATAAATTTTAAACTTGTTTCAAGTTTATTTATTATGATAAAAATCATCCATATTGTATTTAAGGTTTTGTGATATTTTTGACTATGGATGAGTTATTTTTATTCCATTAATGGTTTATGATTAAAGTTTTGACATTTTGTATGTTAGTTTTAATAAGAATGTTTATGTTATATTTCATCCACTTCTTAAGATGAATGTGTTGGACTATTATGTTCTGGGTTGGGGACCGGTAAAAGTAAGCCCTCTGGGTTGGGGTCCGGTTACAGCAGACCCTCCGGGTTGGTTTCTGGTTATTAGAGGCACTCCGGGTTGGTGTCTAGTTATTAGAGGCACTTCGGGTTGGTGTCCGGTTATTAGAGGCACTCCGGGATGGATTCTGGTTACAAAGGATCTCCGGGTTGGGTTCTGGTTACAGTTATCCCTTAGGTCTTGGCACAAGGCCTTGACACAGAAATTAATGTTCGGCATCATGCATTCCATCATTATGAAAGTGGTTAGTGATATTGCATGTGATTATTCGATTAGTAGAATATCCATGTGAATACGTAAAAGGAATTATTTCATTTTATTTCCACCATATTATGCTGAAGTTCAAGTTTAAAAGGATTTTGTTTTAGTTTTATACATTGCCTTAAATGTTTATGCTTATTTTTGAAAGTTTCCACTGTATTTCTTACCCTTACTAAGCATTTGAGCTCACCCCTTTCTGTGTTTTATTTTTTTAGGATTCCAAGAAGTGTAATGTGATTGATATACATGGTTAATCCAAGGGAATAATGGTGTTCATAAAGATTATTTATGTTGTTTTTTATGTCTTAAAGTGAAAATGTAACATTCATGTATGTGATCTATTTTTCCAAGACTGCTAAACTGATCGGTCCTTCGGGACTTGATTCCTTGTAATCATGCCAATGTATTAAAATAATACACCGACTCTGGGTAACTGGGGTCGGGGCGTTAAAGTTGGTATCAGAGGAATTTTAGCAATAACCTTGGAAACTAGATTTAGATAAACTCTAATTAGAGCACATAGCCCTAAGATAGAATTTGAGTATTAATATAGAATAACTTCCTATAATTTTGGTATTATAGAGATTTTGTGAGTTTTCCGAGCAATACATCACTGTCTGGATACGAGCAGGTAGAGGCGGCTCTGGCACAGATGTACCTAGGGGTAAAACCCGAAAACACCGCATTGAGCTAGACTCAAACGGGAACTAGTGCACGACAACGGGCCTTACTGCACTCTTGCTTATGACACTCCCGGGGGATATGTTTAGGATAATTCTCATTTTCTTTACAAACCATTATGAAGGGATTATGAGTATGTACTTACTCAAAGAAATTTTTGTATGATTATGGATTATATCCATAAACTGTTCAATTTGTGTTAGGTATTTTATAAGATTGATAATTATTCATTGTAATTCATAAAATGAACAAGTTTATGATATTGTATAGAAATGGTGCCCAGTAGAAGTAATGTGAACTCCTGTAATACGTATGATCCAAAGAGTAAGAAGGATCATATCTTTCATGGTCCTAAGCCAGAATTTATAAGGGAGATAGTTTCCCACGTATTATCATCATATGAAGAAATAGTATCATGTGTTGATAAGATGAGTAAAGAATTTTCAGAGTCCTATGGCTTTGAAGGGAAGCAAGAGAAGAAAAGGGCGGAAGAGAGAAAGATGGATAAAGGGAAGAGGGAAAAGAAGAATTTTCCCATATGTGATAACTGTGGGAAGTAACACCCTATAAATTGCCTGAAAGGAATGGGAGTTTTTTATAAGTGTGGAAGAAAAGGGCACAAAGTACGTGACTACAAGGGTAAGAAAATGGTTTCAAATGTACAATGCTTCATTTTCAAGGAGTTTGGACACTACGCGAACCAATGTCTCAGTCACCAGACTATGCCACAAATGATGCTATTGGATAATAACCAAGTTATGATACTACCACAGATGAAGAGGAATGACTACTGTTCTCATGTTGTAATTTTAGAATTATTTCATTTAAGTGTTGTATCAATGATGTTCTGGAAATAAATAAGGAATGTACTGCAGTACTATTTAATTAAGGATTTGAGATTTTATGGTACTAAGAAAAGTGAATCTACAACGTGTTAATTTTTTTTGGAAATTACATGGTTGAAGGAAAGATAAACCTTAATATGGTCCTAATATTGAGGTAGTAATTTTGGAATAAGAGATGGTTGATTTTGGTAATTCAGGATGTTGTGGTGTTGTAAAAGAATATATGAGGACGGCTTTCACATATTATTACCTAGAAAAAAGGATCCTCATTATGTTTAACTTCCTTGTAAATTTTGGACTGTGAGTTCGGATAACAGTATTTTGGATAAGTCTAATGGTTGGAATGGATTGAGATTGAAAGGTTATTTTTTGGTTTTTTATAAAAGGACAACACGCAGACCGTGTGACGACCCATCGTGTCAGACAAAGCTATGGGAATTGAACCCAAAACCATAGTGTAATTGGGATTTATCGCCTACCATTGTGCTACATGAAGTTACTAGAAGGTATAATGTAGTTTCATTACAGAAAGTGTCTGATATGTGAATTATAAATTCATTATATTTGGAACCCTATACGATTAGGATAAATAGAGTATTTTTGAGTTGTATTATGTTTTGGGGTGAAAGATGAGTTTGTGGTAGAAATTTATTAATGGATAAAACTCTAAAGTAAGTATATATCCTTATGATCTTAGCCAATCTCATAAATAAATTCCTCAACATTAAGAAAAGGAACTTAGAACAAAAATGTTGTCCTAGATGGTACCTTAGATCATCACTAATTTATGGCTTTGGGATTTTTGGACTTTTCATAGCCATGTTCTCTACCACTCTCCATCAGATAATTGATGGTTAGATTTATCTTCCGTATCCATATTTTCCTACATGGAACCCTAGTATGTGTTATTTTCGTTAATCTTCATACTTTCCACTCTTTATTTTAAATAGAGGCCTCATTAAATCATTTTTTGATGCGGGATTTCAACTTAGATATTTTGAAATGTCAAAAATCGGTTATCCTAATACCTTATGTTTTGTTGAACTGATGTTATTTTAAATCATCATAGATTGGTGAAATTAAGGACCTCAATTTTAAACTTGTTTCGGATTGATGACCTCAATCACTACCTATAAATATTTACTTTTTTCCTCCAATTATATGTCTATAATTTCCACCAATGTCTTCCTAATCGAGATCATAATTTTGTGGTGACCCTTTCATTTCTCTTTTCATCTTGTTAAGACTAAATTTTTTTAACCAAATTTCCGATGTGGGTTTTTCCACAAAGATATTTTATTTTTTCAACCTTTATTTTCAAAGAACAATATCAAATTGCGAGGATGAAATTTATTGAAGTTGGGGAGAATGTAACACCCCGAGCATCTACGGTACGCTTCTCTTTGAATAATACAGTAGCGTGTGTTGTACGCAACTTCGAGTTCTAACACACACCACGACCAATCAAAGTAGTCGTTATGAATAGTAATACATACTTTTTTTTTAAATTTTAAAAATTTTATCTCTCAAAATAGACTTCATTTTTGGATTCGGAGTATTGAATTTAGCCTAAGGTGAAATTTTGGTACTTTTCAAATAACTTTTATATTTTGATGAACAGTGAAAATTACTAAATTTTAATTAAAAATAACTTTTTTAATCAAAATATTTATTAGTGATAAGTTATGAATTTGAGTGGTTTTAAAGTATATTTAGAATAAATTTTTACCATTTAATAAAATTTTGGTCATTGGACATAATTTCCCAATTAAACCGGATATAAACAAGTATCAATCTTTTGATAGTTATTATATCTTAAAAACACGCTTTTTGTTTTGACAGCATGAATTAATTTTAAATTAATTTCTGCCACTTCTATGCTTTGAATTTGGAAAAATGTATTCCATATTTGGAATCAGGATTTCTAAATTGTGTAAATAGGTAACTTTTATTTTTAGAGATTTTGAATAATTACTTCGGTAAATGTTTTATTTATCATGGTTAAAGGGTAAATCTGGTAAATAATGGTTAAAAAATAATATTATAATAATAGTAAATTACCCTAAAACATTTCCTAACCTTATTGGTGGATACAATTCCGACCATGAGCATATTAGGGTCGATTTTGGGACCCCATGGAGCCACTTGTAGGTGATAGGGACACTTTATTTTAATTAAGTTAAAATAAATACAAAAATGTCATAAGCATATATCTTTTAGCAAAATAATTTTTACATAGGGTTATATATGTTTGATTTTAGACTATAAATATTCATTATAAATTTAAAAAGATTTCCTACATAATTATATTTTATTTATAATTTATATACAGTAAATGATATAATTTATTTATGACACAATGATGATGGAGTAATTACCATAATAGTGAAAAATTAAAATAATTGATATTATAAATACCCAAATAAGTATAATTTGAGACTTTTAATTAATTACACTGATTTTCTAGGATAATATGACATATTAAGATTGATTTAATTAACTTTTTTTGAAGTAATCATTCTGTTATGATTTTTACAAAATTCAATTATTGAATAGTGTCAAAATTGACATAAAAGATTTTTTTTTAAAATATTATATTATTAAATGATATTAAATTATTCCAAATCTAAGGTTTGGCCAAGAGACTTATATCATGATATTTTTATCATTAATGGACCACTTGGGGGTCTCTTGGATGTATATAGTATGTTTATTAACTATATAATATAAAAATACAAAGTGACATGGTAAGTGTCAAACTAATTAACTAAGAGTTAAAACTAAAAGATAAGGTTAATATAATGACCCAAACCGGTCTAAATTCTATTATTTGAGTGGTTTTCAACCAATACCCACCTTAAACTTTAAATAATACACTTTTTAGCCATTATAAACCGAATATGAATTTATTATAAAAGAATATTTCTAGCTTTTCCAAAGGTGCCCCTCACCCCTCTTATAAAAGGACACTCCCCCTTCTCATTAATTCACACCTTCAAAGCCTTTTTGATCGGCCAACCCCTACCCAAATACTCTATCAACTTCCCTCAATTCATCATAGAGGCATTACTATAGTCATAAATCCATCCTATGGATCCCTTTTGATCAAATCAAAAGGAATAACCTAAAGAAGAGGTAATGATTTCACCACCCTTTTTCAAGTTCCTTTCTTCTTACACTTCTTCTTTCTTTGTTATTACCATTCTAAAATAATGAATCCAGTATCTCCTATATACTATAATATTATTATACATATGGTACAACCATATTCAGTATTATATCCATCCTTTAATGACATGTCAACATACGTGCGTACGTACGGCTTACCGTCTCCACGTCGTGGTGTAATTTTTATTCAATATATTATTATTTGGATGGGTATAATAATGATTTATAATTAATGTAAATAATAAATATAACATGATAATGATTCTGTATATATGATATACCATCCAATTATATATTATTTTAATTTCAAAAGAATGATATTTTCGCTCGTGCGTACGTACGGATTACCGTCTCCACGACGCGATGAGATTCATTTCCAAGTTCACCATTCATCGACGATTATAAAAATATATATTACTAATAATTATGTAATATATGACATAATAATGCTACTAGATATATATATATATATATATAAAATGATTTATGTACTTACATATATCTTATTCACTTACTTCTGTTCGATACTATATGAAAACAGAAACAGCGTTTATGCGTACGTACAGACTACCATCTCCATAAACGGTGTTTTCCATTTTATATATATGTCTATTATACATATTTATATTCTAAATATATATGATATATTTATCATGTTTTATATTCTGTAAGTATTTAAATCATGATCTAAGTGATACAACCAAGAGTAACAAGTTAAAACACGCACGATAAAGAAAGTGATTATTACCCGAAATGTCAACTTAACATGGAAATTATTATTAAATGGGTAATATAAAGTCATAATTGAATCATGTATGATATCATAAATATTAATATGTTTCTGTTATAATTTAATAACATACTACGATCTTCGTACAGAATGTTAAACGTACCCTTAACTAAAGGAAAGTGTAAGGTAATGGGTTTTCATCTCACCCCTTATTCCCGTGAGATTCATGCCATATTGCCACTATTACCTTTTGTGTGGTGTATGTACTGTATATAATTGTATTCTTTGTGTAATACACTTTAATTTATGTGTATTTACATATTCATTGTATGATACCTCTTTCATGGGGTGTATGTTTTGTAAGTTACCAAATTGGTAAGGGTTTATTTCACAATCTCTTCATTATCCGAGGTTGGTTATACATAATTATATTCTGGGACCTCTTTATTATCCACATCCATGTTTCTTAAAAATGTCTTTCAATTTTTTTTACTATTTAATAGAAAATGGGTTAAAGTCATTTATACCCTTAATTGACTTTATATGTTTTTAAAGGAATATCTCCAACGTTTTCGAAACAAATTACTTTTTAACCTTTTTGACAAAATTAAGGTAAGAATGTATTTTTTTAACTTATACGTCGGGTGTGGTTATTCTCCGCTGTTACTACACCTTTTAAGATTCCTTCACAATCTTATAAAGATATTTTTAAAATAAAGGTTTTCTTTATAATTATGTGACTTTTAAATGATTTCAAAAAAAGAGATATTTCTCTCAAATAGTGTTGATTTCAACTAGGTCAACATCCTTTGATAAATTTTAAACTTGTTTCAAGTTGATTTATTATGATACAAATCATCCATATTGTATTTAAGGTTTTCTGATATTTTTGAATATGGATGAGTTATTTTTATGCCATTAATAGTTTATGATTAAAGTTTTGACATTTTGTATGTTAGTTTTAATACGAATGTTTATGTTATATTTAATCCTCTTATTAAGATGAATGTGTTGGACTAGTATGTTCCAGGTTGGGGATCAGCAAAATTAAGCCCTCCGGGTTGGGGTCCAATTACAACAGACCCTCCGGGTTGGTGCCCGGTTATTAGAGGCAATCCGGGTTGGTGTCCGGTTATTAGTGGCACTCCGGGTTGGTGTCCGGTTATTAGAGGCACTCCGGGTTGGTGTCCGGTTATTAGAGGCACTCAGGGATGGAGTCCGGTTATAGAGGATCTCCGGGTTGGGTTCCGGTTACGGTTATCCCTTAGGTCTTGGCACGAGGCCTTGACACAGAAATTAAAGTTTGGCATCATGCATTCCATCATTATAAAAGTGGTTAGTGATATTGCATGTGATTATTCAATTAGTAGAATATTTATGTGAATACATAAATGGAATTATTTCATTTTATTTCTGCCATATTATGCTGATGTTCAAGTTTAAAAGGCTTTTTTTTAGTTTTATACATTGCCTTATATTTTTATGCTTATTTTTGAAAGTTTACACTGTATTTCTTACCCTTACTGAGCATTTGAGCTCACCCCTTTCTATGTTTTATTTTTTCTAGGATTTCAAGAAGTGTAATGTGATTGATATGCAGGGTTAAGCCAAGGTAATAATGGCATTCATAAGGATTATTTATGTTTTTTTACGTCTTAAAGTGAAAATGTAACATTCATGCATGTGATCTATTTTTCCAAGACTGCTAAACTGATCGGTCCTTCAGGACTTGATTCCTTGTAATAATGCCAATGTATTAAAATAATGCACCGACTCTGGGTAACTAGGGTTGGGGTGTTACAATTATTCCCACATTAATGTAATACTCAATGGTTATGTTCAACATTTGGTGAAGTGTTTGAAAACATTAAATATATGTTGGTAATGTTTTTTTAATTCTTATATTATTTATTTAATTTTATAATTTTATAATTTTAATTATGTTTTGATAATATAAAAATCAAAAAAAATAATTGAAGGTATTTTGTAGGATTCACCTGACAAAAAATATGTCAATAAAAATTAATTATGTGTATATAAAGGTATGAGTTTTATAATAACAGTTAAAAAATATAATTATTTATTGTTTTATTTCTTATTTTTTAATTTTTATTATATAATATATGTGTCATAATCTACAAGGAGGGTTTTATTTATTTATTTATTTCTATGATTTTTTATGAGATAATCATGACTACAATAAGAACAACATTTAACCAGGTATTCATCATAACACATATTATATTTTACAATATATAATTAAAATAGTTCGGGAGAGGTGGATATAAAGAAACCTAGAAAATTGATGGCAACAATAAGTACATTTGGAGATTTGAAATCGAGACCTCCCACGAGACCCCTTAAATAAATAACCACTAGGATACTCCCTTGGAGGCATAGATTTTACAATATTTGTTTCATTATTAATATAAAAGTATTGTTAACTATGTTTAATTCTTTTTCAATACACTGATTCATATTCTATAGACAAATTAAAACATCCATGATGACTATTTGAAAACTATTTTACCATATTGATTTATTTTTTATGTATATTTAAATGTTTTTTATATATGTATTATCATTATAATTATTATTAAAGATTATTTTTAAATGATGTTTTTCCTATAATTTATTACTATAGTTATTGTAATCTATATTTTTTCCTATCTATAGGAACAGGATTATTGTGTATAAATAATTATTTCTTATATAAACTAGTAAATTCTCACATCAATTATTTTGACTGCCAGTGTGAAAACTATTTCTCAACATTGGTTATCAAAATAACTAAATTTTTAAGGCCTTTTAAAAATCAGTTATAATTATAATTTATATAAATGCCCTTCATAAATTAGTCTAAATTAATATTTTTAAATTGGTTTTAATTATAATTTGTTTACTAAGTCATTTATAATTTTAGTGATGAAAATAAAAATATAAACCATATTTATAACATCAGTGTTATTATCATCGACTTTTAATCAATCTTCAAATCTAAAAAGTAAAATTTTAAAAACCTATATTTCAAGTAGTTCTATGATATAAAGGAGTATCTAACCCTATCATTCATTCCAAGATAAATTAATCTTTTTAAATCATGCACCCACATATATCCTTTGGGGTCTCAATAGATCCATTATATATTCAAAGTCTTACATGACATGACCCAACCCCCCGAGACCAAACCTATGTTGGATGTAATTTGAGAGTTCTACCACATTATTATCTCCAGTAAGTCTGGGGTTGGAAAAAATAACCATGATGGAATATCACACATGAAAGAGGGCATATCCCCTAAATCATCATGTAATTACACATCTCTAGATTAATATAAATATCACAACACAATCCAAATATATAATCAACTATAGAAAAATAGGAATACGAATCATGATGAGTATCCCAAAAAAATTTCAAATATAAATACTAGTAAATAATTAAAAATATAGGGTGTGGAATCTTATTATAAAAAAAGACCTCAAACAATTGGGAAATATGTACTCTATTCCATTCCAAAACTGGATTGATGACCACATGTATGAAAACACATATCTTTAATTCACATTAATTAGGTATTTTTTATATAAAGGTACACATTATTGGATCCTACAATATTGTTAATCCCAGTGTATTTGGAAAATTATGCGCATTTCATAACAACTTGAAACATGAATATAATTACATTATTAAAAATTTCCATAATATGCTCCTAAAATTCCATTGTTCTTCTAAAATTACATTATATAACCATGGGATGTACATAGTAAATGGGTGAGATATAAATCCCAATAATAGAATAAATAAATAATAAAATATGTTAAAGTAGTAAATGTGATCCAAAAAGAATATGAAGGTAACATAAGAGGGGTGATAATCATGATCATGGACAATGAGGAATGTTATAACATGATATCATAAAGTAAACATAATAATTTGGAAATGACATCAAAAATGACATCATAAAAATATTTCAAGGCTAATCGCAAAGACTAAATAACACAGTGTTCTTAGTATAACCACTCTAGCATCGTACATGGAATCTCATGAGAAAAAAGTATTCCCAAATGCATTTATGGGGCATATAATTATTGTCCCACATGTCACTTTTATATTACATACATGCATAATTGTGCCAAAAATATCATATAAGATAAGGATTTATTTTGTCACTTTTAGTCACATGATTAAGGAGTGTGAGATACATATAAAGAATTAACTTAAAAATGATGGATAGGTAGATCTAATTGAATTCGCTTTAGTGTATATGGGATGGGTATTCAATACACAATTGTTTGGAACAAAATATTTTAGGATAATTTGGTAGAATAATGGTGGTACATACAGACTTATAGCAAGGATTAATGAGAGTGAAAGGGCTATCTATCTCCAAATAATTTTTTATTTTAGGTAAAAACCAACTTTTACTGGATAAGTGGGATCCATTAGAAAAACAAATAGAACAAAAAATTAAAATCCCTATACAACAGATTGAAGGTGTGATTATAAACACGATAACAAACAACTTCAAATATAGAAGAAGTAGTAAAAATAATAAAAAACCTCATAAATCTCAACCATCTAAAAAACTAACCTTTGTGAACCGCATAAATTGGATTAATAACAGAACCTCCATAATACCAAATTCATGATAATAAACAAAAATATTGGAGAAGACAACCACTAACCATCACCTAATTATAATCAGCTGAAAACATCTTCCAAATCTACAAGGTTCAAAACAAAAAACATTTCCTCCATTATTTCCCTCATTCCACCAACATCCAAATTCATTGAAGAAGTTGATCATGCATGCCTAGAAATCAAGGATTCCCAACCAGGTTAGCCTAGTACTTCTAAGATAATTCAATAATATCATAATTAGGGTGAGACTTTATGTACCTCTCTAACTTGATAGCAATAAAGTTAGTCAACTCCAAAAATGACTCCATGTCAAAAGGAGGACCAAAATCCAGGAACAATACATTAAGTTGGGAGGTGTAACATGCCATATTTTCAAGGATGATATTATTTAGATATCTTCCCTTCTAAATACTATTCCACTCCTCCATAGTCAAATAAAACTCCCCAAGTATTTCCCGATCAATTTCTTCATTTATAGCCTTTATGTACATACTAAATGACGATATCATCTTGGCATTGAGAATCCAAGTACTTAATAAGTATTCCTTTCTTTGACCTTCTGATGGTTCATCCACCTTCGAGGGGTTGGAGAATAAGTGAACATTTGAGGTGTAGGATTCCTTGAGTATTTGTTCCATAGCTCACATGGAGACACCAAAAATCCCCAATATTCTAGTCAATATAGGCTTGGGATATTAGGAGTTGTCTTTCAAATTCTTTGAATTCTTCTTGACAGGGGATGAAAATTATTCAAAATCCATGGTGTATTTTTTCCCTTTCTTCCTTCCAGGTTGGAAAATCCTTCCATAAGATCATTCACTTTCCTTTCTAGTGAAGAGATATAACCTCCATTCACATATCTACCATTAGTAATATCATTATCTAGAGAAAAAGTGTTATCCCTCACCTCATCTAAATAATCATCCCAAGAATGTTTCCTATTATTTCTAGATCCTTCAAATTTCCATCCTTAATCCTCATTGGGGATTATGATGACCTCTCTAAGGGGACCAAATTAGTTGACCAATGAGACCCCTGGGAGTCCATCATTTTTCAGCTACACATTAGGACATGCATTTTATATGTCCTTAATTGACTTCTTGTTCAGGGGAAATGACACATCCCTTTGGATATCTTTTAGACCAGAATAAACCCAATCCATCAGCAACCCATCCAAAATAACATGATTCCCTTGATCATTCTTGTTCTTGGGTTAATCATTCTTTCCTTCCAAATTTGATTGGAGACATGTGAAAATGTTTGCAACCTTAGGATACCCTTACCCTTATTGAGATTTCTTCCTTCCTGAAATGATAGGGTTACCTTGGAGGGTTGAACCATCCCTAGGATAAGGGATCCTAAACACCAGGGAATGGACCCCTACTATATTGATCACCACCCCATTCTCTAGGACACCTCTACCCTGTTGATCATTTCGGCCATCCGATGAACCAAATTGGAACTAAGATTATAAATAAACTAGAGGATACTTATTTAGTTTGGATACACCTAATGCATGATTTTTCCAATCCTCCAAAACATTTCAACCCCATGCACTTTTTCCAAATTACCAGCTTTTAGGTTCTTCTTGAAGGCCACTATATGACATTCATTAGTAGCGTGACCTTTACCAAAAAATATTATAAAAAATTAAGTACGACTTTATAATTCACTTTCTAATTTAAATGATACTCTTGATATAAAAATAAAAATAAAATCAGGAAGATATTTTACCAAATCAGCTTCCACAAATAGTCAGGCACAATCAGGATGCTGTAGTGATGTCGAATGTGGACCTGAACACAAGAATCTACCACAAGAATTTCCAAAAAGTCTCAATACTGAAGGATTGAAAAATGGAAAGGGTAAACCTATAAGGTTTACAATAATTGTAGTTAAAGGTGGATCTTGTCCCATGTGATAGTCAATTGACCATATAATCAAAAGAAATAGGAACAGATGAAAGTAATGACACTATCATGACCATGAATTAAAAAAATTATCCTCCTCTTAGAAAATTATAATAAAATCATCAAATAAAGAAGAAAAATCAAGACATAGTTACAAAAACCCTTGGACAGTCTTATATGGATCACAAAATCATGAAAATACATACATCTGTGACTGAAGTGAGAAACCAACAACAAGCCCAGCTAATATGAGTTGAGTGAGAATTCCAAGGAGGAAATCTCCACAACAGGAAACCCCACATAGATCCAAGGAACCATTGGTCCATGAGAAAAGGCTATATAATCACATTTAAATTATAATTAAGGTAATTGGGGTTTGTAATCACATAACTCAACATTAACAATTGGACATTAATGTTTATAATACAAAGAAGGTTCCTAAATAAAGAGGAGGAGGTGAGGGTCCCTTAACTTGAGAGGGATATTATAAATGATTATGTGGATATTCTTAAGATATTACTGTAAAATTAAATGGAATATATAAAGACAAAAGAAGATTAATTTCATGTTCCAAGAATTTTTAGTTAAGAGGAATGTGTGTTTTGTGGGTTTATATAGAAAGGTATAGGATAATTCTTTATTAGTTTCTAAACATCAGGTTTGGACTCTATATGATAAAGTAATCAAAACCACAAACCTTATCATAGTTTTCCCCATGGTTTATACATAATAGGGGTGGTTTTAATTAATATATAAGGATTAAAACCAAAAAATTAAAATAATTTTATTAGTGATGTGGAAGTGAGTCATAATTATAAAGATTTGATTTTGAAACATTAAAATATAATATAGGTTTTTAAGGATTCATTAAGGGTTTATAAAAGTAATATAATAACCTAAAAACATTATTTCAATGGGAAATAATAATTTTGTTCATGTATACATTTTTTAGTACTTATTAAATCATTTTTTTGGATTTTATGATGTCATAATACACATTGTATATTTATACCATATTAAATTTTGACCCAAAGATTCAACTATCTCCAAAAGTTAGGAAATAAAAACAATCAGATGGTTTCGATGTGATGATTTAAAAAATTATATTTATTTTAACAAAATTATTCTATAATTAGAACAATTTAAACTTTTAATTCAAAAATCAACATTTATTATAAAATAGATTTATGTTTACAATAATAGTTTTCTGACCCTTATACAAATTATTTTTTTCTTTTTAAAATTATATTACCATTTATATTTAATACCTAATATTTATAATAATATTTTATTAAAATGAAATTTATTTCAGAAACTCTATATTTTATTAAAATATATTTTCTTGATTGAAACTATGGATTTCCCAAAAATACAACTTGTGTTTCATCATATAAAAATATAATTCAAACTCATTATCTAAATTAAAATTAAAAAGGGGTAAATACAATAATTTTTTCATTAAAAATAAAATATAAAAATCATATTTTTTAGGGTATAGGTACATATCACTTTGTTACACCATAAAATTCTCTAAGGTAAAGGCGTGTGCTGGTGAGATTTTAATGGGGTAATTCAGTGAACATGGTTTGGGTTAGGATCTCAATGAGCTTGAAATTCTATCTTAAATGATTTATCTTGTTCTTTATTTGTTAAATCTCATCTTGGGGTAGGTCATGGAAAAATATTAGTGATTATATCTCCCTTATAAGCTCATAAAAATGAGATTTATAGGGTATAATCTTACTATATGAGGCTATCACTTCTTTTGTCTTTGTCAATTATAAATTATCATACACCTTAATATAGTAATAATTATTTTCACTATTTGATAACTATATTATCAATAGTTATGATACATAGTGGTATTTTAAATATGTAATTATTTAACTTTTAAGGGCCTAAAATAACTGAAGTAGTATATGTTTTTTCTATAGCTACATTATGTAATAATTCATTTATTCATTAAAAATTGGAATTTCATTTAATAAAGTTCATGTCATTACATTATTCCCCCCCTTCATAATTTTTTTACTTAAAATTTTCATTTTATACAAAAAAATATATGAGGGTGCTTCTATTTCATTGCAACTTATGGTTCCCATTCCACTTCCTCAAACTTGTGGTTTCACCACCACATTTTGATCAAGTGAGTTGTCTTGTTTATAAAAACATATATATGATCTAATATCATCATAAGATACTCCTCATATGAAATATCATTGTCTAGTTGTACCACCTCTAGATTAATTAAATGTGAGGGGACTAGTATTTACTTTCTCAATACGGATACATCGAACCCATCATGTACTTAATATGGGTAAGGTTGGAGTGCTAGTCAATAGGACCCTGATTCAATGTGATCAATGATGTAAAAGGGGACAATGTGTCTAGGACTAATCATTCCCTTTTTCCCAAACCTCAGGACATTATTCCATTTTGATATATTAAGGAACATATTATCTCTGACCATAAACTCCAAGTCTCTTTAATGATTGTATGTATAGATTTTATGTCAAATTTTTATGAATATCATATGGAATTGAATTATTTAGAAATTCTATTTAATTTTATATATATGATCTGGTATGATCATATTTCATTCTCAAAAATCATCCCAATATATTTGAGTTTAAAACCTCTTCCCACACAGAGCATTATAAGGTGTAATTTTGATGATAAAATAGAAATTGTTGATAATGATAACTCAGTTGGGGTAGTTGTTGATCCTAAAATCATTGGGAATATGTTTAAAATGGTCACAACACATCCTATATAGTTTCAATGGTTATTTTAGATAGGCCATGTAACTTAGAGTGATTTGTAGTGTTGATGCTTAGTTTGGTATCCAAATCTTGCTGAAGGATTCTCCAGAACCTCAATGTAACCCTAAGATCTCGATCAGATACAATAGAGAGTGTGACTCTATGTAGTATTATCAATTTCTATATATATATATATATATATATATATCCATCTTTGTGAGTTGGTTAGTAGGTAAATGTTCCATAGTGGAAATAAAATTCTCTAACTCGGTAAGGCGATTGACTACCACCCAGTTTGAATTTATTACCTTTAGGGGTCCTAGGGAGTAATATGATGAAATCTATGGTTATGATTTTCTGTTTAAATAATGGTATGGGAAATGATTACATCATAACCTTATACGTTTTTTTACTCCAAAATAACTTGTTAGCATACAATGCATTATTATATAAACTCCAAAATATATCTTATCATGTTATCCCACTCGAAGTTTTTTGTCAATCTCCATTAATATTAGTACTTCCTAGATGAATAGAGAAGGACGAGCTATGTGCATAATCCAAAGGATTCTTCATCAGTTCTGGTTTTGGTGGTACATATATATGAGTCCCAAACATTATAACTCTACATGTATTAAATTCTAACTTATGAATATTCACTACCTTCTTCTGTAGAAACTCATCATCCTTCTAGGCCACCGTGATCCTATCAAAAATGGATGGTTGAGTGGATATTTGAGAAATGTAGGATAAATATTCGTTTATTATTCCCATAACCATCCTTTTAATATGCATGAAAATTGGATTCCATTCAATCCTTATTCAGGATAGGTTTGTTGAATCCTTTATACTCAGTGCATATACCACTTTATTCACCTTCTCGGGGAGGTAATGGGTTGAACAATCATAATCCTTTATTATATAAAACTAACTTCTTTGGTTCATATTAAGAATATTTCTTGGCAATATATGCTTGAGGCTTTTATGACCTGTGCATAGGTCACACTTTTATCCATAGAGAAAATGTTTAAATTTAATAAAACTAAATATCACTAAATCCAATTATAGATGATGTGTTTTGTATTTATTCTCATGGATCTTTAATTAGTGGGGGGTAATAGGATATCACATTGTAATCCTATATGAGAAAAACTCTAATCCCTTTTTGGACGCATCAAGGTAGACCACAAGTCCTTCCATACTTGTGGATAATGTGAGTAGAGGTGTAGTGATTAGAATCTTATTCTGATCTTTAAATATCACTTTATATTCAAAATTCAACATAAACATGACCCCTTTTGGGTTTTCATGTTTATTATGACTCAAAATCAAGAGAATATTCTCAAAAATTGATGATAGTACTCCGACAATCCAAGTAAAATGTATATTTCTGTCGAATATATTTTTCTTAAACATCCTTAAATTGCCTATATTTTTTAAGTATCCCAGGATATCCATTTTTTGGAGATAACATTTCATAGGAATGTTACATAGTCTTGGTATAAGTTTCACTAAGAACCCAATCACTTGTTTTGGATGGATGTGAGAAAATATTTTAGGAAACCCATCAATATATTCCCTTAAAATGGGAATTTCATGAAGGATGATATTATCCTTAGTCTCAATCATTTTATATAGATACACTTCCTCATAAGGTAATAATATCCAAGCTTGAGATTATGATATTGATGTAGATTCATCATCCTCCTTACATATGTATATAATCAGATGGTGATTTTTGATGCAGAGGGTTGATTCCTTCTCCCACAAATATGTTCTATATATATACATTGAAAGGTAATATATACCAAGAAAAAATTTAATTACACTAAAGGGGGGTTGATAATATTTTCATAATCATTCCCACAAATATCAACTCATGATTCAAGGATCATTGAATTTTTTTCTTCAGTTATATCAGATCATTTGTGGTGGTGACTTAATTTTTATAGAAAACTAGTAAGATATGATAATATGTGATGAATTGAAATAAAGTAAGAAAAAAAACAACATTGTATTAGAGTTTATGTGCACTAAGATAATTATGTTTTATCTTAGAATATAAATTTCCTTATTCCCTTGATCCTTGAGATTATTGGTGCTTATCCTACTTGTTATCCATTGAAATAGAGAATTGGTTTGGATAATTACAAACTTCTCTACATTTACAATGTTGAACTATCAATGTTACCTTTAATTGAGATTTATTTCCATCAATTATGTAAAATAAACTCTACAGTTTTTCAAAAAAAATAATCATTATGCCATAATTTGTCACACTTAAAACATATTTGAGTTTCTTTATGTCACTTCCCTTAGAACCATTCCACCTTTTTGACACATTTGAAATTGAATCTTATTTCTTTTATCTAATTTATTAGATGATCTTCATTGATACATCATCCTCATATTATTTTTCATGTTTTGAAATTCAACTATGTTCCAGTTGTTAATCTTGATTTGTGATAGTTGGTTTGGAATAATCAAAAGACATCTTATTTGAATTACCATCATGTTTGGAATCTCATTTGGACAATCATCACATTACACCTTACATTTGTTGTTGAATTGGTTTATCCTATTTCTATACATTTACTAAAAATAAAGAATAAATTATGGATTAGACATTTTAAAATATTATACACGTAAAATGAAAACTATGAAGACTAAAGGTATAACTCATAAATCACATATATTCCTTAACCTATGAATTTCTATGTTCCAATCAAAGTTATCCATGATCTATTTCCTAATATAAAATATTATCATTATTTTTTCCATTATAATGATTGATAAAGAGATTTTAAATATACCAAAGCATATCCCTCAACAATGTCAAAATAGGTGTGCAGTAAGGCTCGTTTTCATATACCATGTGATGATTGAGTACATCTAAGTGCACCCTTTTCAAGGTTATTACCCCCATGTTCTATTGTTTTAGATCCAAATCCACCTGTAGAATCCAGAAAGGGATATATTTTTTGGAAACCACTTAATATATATATTTTAAAAAATAAAAAATGTGTTCCTATGTATAGTCTTATCCCCAAGTAGTACAGTAGATTTTTATAATCCTTATTCCCAAAAATAACTAGACTTTTCTTAGATACCAACTATGTCAACCCATATAATTAATACATCTTAATTCATAATTTCTTACATAAAGGGACACATTATAAAATACCAAAAGATCATTAATAAAAGTCTATTTGGTAAAATAGTTACATATCATTACAACTTTTTACAAGGAATACAATGGAATTATTGACAACTTCCTCAACATGAACCAAAAATTCCACTATTCTTCTAAAATAGTACGGGATAACCTGGGGACCTGCATAAGTATGGGGTGAGCTAAAAATTATAGTAAGGGAATAAAAACAAAGAATACGGTAAAGTATTAAATGTTATCCAAGATAAATATCATTATAAAATAAGAGGGGTGATAATTATAATCTTGCATAGTAAAGCATAACATCACATAATAGCATAATGGAAACATAGGAATGTGGAAACAAAATAAAACATTACATACTACCCAGAAAATATAACATAGTTTGATTAGAATAAAATTATATGAACTCAATTGGCGGGATATATAATTCTAGGCCCACCGGTCAAATTCATATCATGTACATGCATAAGTGTGACACATAGATCATATAACCTAAGGATGTATTTTAAAACTTTTAATCCCATTATTATGGAGTGTGTGATAAATAAATGGATTTCCATATAAATAAAGGATTGGTGAATCAAAGTGAATAAAATTTAATAGAAACGGGGATTGGTATTAATGGCATTATTATTGGGCATGAAAAACAAGAGGATAATTTTGATATCTTAACAGTGGTACATAAATATTCATAGAATTAATTAATAACAGTGAAAGGGATATCTAAAAAGTTTAAATCATTATTAAAATAATATTATAATGTAATAACCTAACCCATAATAAAAACTATTAAATTAAAGGCCATAATACAATTAAGGTTCTTGAATAAATAGGATAAGGAGAGGATCGCTAACCTTAAGAGGGGACTTATAAAAGCTTAATAGGATCCTCTTAAAAACTTGGGGAACATTAGGAAGACTCTATAGAGGTAAAGGTATAGTAATTTCATCATTAAATAGTTTTTAGATAAGTGTAATAGTATATTGGGTGGGTTTATATAGAAATGATAGGATAATTCTTTATGAATTTTAATACTAAGGTTTTGGACTCTATATGATAAAGTAATCAAAACCAAGAATTATACCATGTATTTTCACATGGTTTATTATTAAGAATACTTGTTAAGATCATTTTATGGGGAAAATAACTGAACACATTAAAATAATTCCCTTGGTGATGTAGAAGTTGTTCATGTTTCTAATGAATTGATTTCAAACATATAAAATATAATATAAGTTTTTGATGATTCTTTAAGGTTTAATAAAATTAAAAAAATAACCAAAAATAAATTATTTTCGATAAAAAATAAACTTTTGTTCATGGATACTATTTACTGTATTTATTACATCACTTTGGGGTTTTTATGATTCCATAATACAAAAATGTATATTTATATCGTATATAATTTTGAACTAAAAATTTGATTATTTCCAAAAATAATAAAAAACTCACCATTAGTAAATATCAATGTAATGATTTAAAAAAACTATATTTAATATAAATAAATAATTATTCAAGTATAATATTATGAACTTTTAAATCATAAATATATATTTATTGAAAAATAATGAATTTTTTATAATAATTGTTTTCTAACCCTTAAGAAAATTATTTTTTTCTTTGTAAAATTATATTATCATTTATATTTAGTAAATATTATTTGATAATAAAATTTTATTAAAATATCATTTATTTCAAAAATTCCTTAATTCTTTAAAATAGTGTGTCTTTATTGAAACTATATATCTCCAAAAAAATACAATTTGGGTTTCATCGTATCAAAATCTAATTCAAAATCATTATATATATTAATATTAAAAAGGGTAAAATATATTAATTACATTATTAAAAATAAAATATACACATTTATACATCATAGGGTCCAGATACATAGCCCTTTATTTTACCAGTGATTTCCATAAGGGTATAATGTATAATGGTGGGATTTTCATTAGGTTGATTGGAAAACACGGTTTGGTCCGTGGTCTCGATGATTTTTTATTCTATCATAAATGGTTTTGATCATTATTTAGTTATGATTTGTCATCTTGGGTTTAGTGAAGGGAAAATCCTAGTGATGTTATCTCCCTTATAATCTCTAATAAATTCACATCATAAGGAATAATCCCACTATTCGAGGTCATCATTTATTTTGTCCATGTCAATTGGACAATATCATAACTCTTAATATACTAATCTTAATGGTCATTGTAAAATGATATATTATAAATGGTTATGTTGTTTAAGAGTCTTTTAAATCCAATGAGATATAACTTATAATTCTCTAAAATAAAAAAATTAGTGTATATGTTTTTTATAAATACATCACATGATAATTTATTTATTCCTTTGAAAATGGAATTTCATTTTAAAATTTTAGTTTGTTATTTCCTTCATTGATCACCACTATGATTCCCTATGCATCAACCCTAACATCACCACATCCATTAAAGTCACCACCAAATTGGGTTTCATCAACATAAAAACAATACATGAGGGCACAGGTCCTATGTAGGGATGAGTATAAGTATGACCAATGTGATTCCATAAGGACATAATAGAGATATAAGAATACAAGTAAACTCTATAGAATAAACTCATATATGATTCAAGGAAATATGATAACCAAGGTCAAGAAGGATCTCAAACCTTTCATCTCACCTCTACAAGTGTTTTATACCAAAAATAATGTGTATTACTTAATGCACATTTATATTACCAAAATTTCATCACTTACACAGAATCCCTCAACAATAGTAGTGGGGTACCCACACATCGAAGAATAATGAATGTCAATTAAGGGGATATCAACTTTATTGATGAGTCAAGCTTCATCAAGTGAAATGTAAATCGAATGAGGGGTAAATAACTCTATATGTATAGGGATGACACCTTGTTACTAATGGGAATAACCTACTCCTTTAAGTATAAAAAACCCACACCATGGAATTAGTATGCCTCTAGGGGTTACTGACCATATGTGTAGTCCAACCATCTAACTCACTCTTAATTATTTTATTCACAATTATATAAAACTCAAACTACTCAAAATTAAAAATAATTAAACCGTATATTATGATGAATTATTAACCTTCATATTATATATGTAAAAATTATTAAAATGGACTTTCCATGAATCAAAAACTAACACTTCAATGATAAAATATAAATAAAACTAAAAATTTCCAATAAAAGGCATATACTCTAGGGTACAAGATGTGTTTACTTCAGTAGTAGCTGGGTCCATGCTGCCAAAACCCTGTTCAGGTGGGGTAGACCTATATGGAATATCCCATAGGGGTACACAGTGTGTTTTACCTATGGAAAATTTAGGTCTATACTATCATTGTGTCTCTGTTTTGGTCTTTCTTTCATGCATCTAAAATTCATGGAATTTACTTATTTCACATGACATATGAATCATATGGATGACTCACGTTCATACTGAAGGAGTCTTAGGAGTAGATTTGTAAAAATAAATGGTGTATCAGATGGTCCACATGTTGTGTAGGTCCAACTCATTAACTTGAAATATACTCGGATATATATCAAGGCCCATGGTATTCATATGCATAGAATAGGGACCATGGTCACACCCCATGTGATATTTATAGAAATTACTGTTAACTAATACTAAAGGATTGTAGGATACATGGTTTTTGACTCATATAATTACACAATGTGTCCTCATGTTTTCCAGATCCAATAATTGAAACTCTCTATATTTTCACTTGTGACTTCAACTCGAAACTCCACTTTCATTCATCCTTATAATGTCTATTTAGCCTAAACCCCCTTGATTATTCATTATACCTCATTTAGTGTCACTATAAATCCATCTATATTCTATTCATCATAATGAAACTTCTCTATAAATGTTTTAACCACTTTCTCATTGAAATTTTATTGCGCCTCTATTTCCTATTTTGATGCCAAGATACCTTACATCAATCATTATTACACCACATAACCATGAACCAAACTATTTGTGGGCATGATAATGAAGGAATCAATTTTTGGTGGTCTATGGGATATCTGACAACCCAAAATGAGTTATGTTAATATTCATAAAAGAACATAGAATATGGGAGATGAAAGAATAATTTAAGGATTGATCATTTAATTGTTCTTATAGATTATTCACTATCAGTTATGTGATGATCATATTTATAGAATAAAAATAATAACCTATATTTTTTATGGAGTTAAAAGATACTGAAATAACACTCACATCAATATAGGGGACTATTTGATCGGGCCACCAACACCCCCCCCCCCCAGAGTTGAACCACCTCTAATTAAACTATTTTATTACATAATACTAGGAAAACATAGACAATAGGGTCTGAAGTCTTTAAAAATAAGGCCCAATGGTCCTTTTGGAATAGTTTCTCGAGATACTAAAGTTTCTTCTAAAATTACTCTATTTTCACTAAAAAATTCACCTCCATATAGATTCAATCCGAGGATTCATTTTTAACAGCACACATAATAATAAAAACAATTTTATTATCACCCAATTTTTATTCAAGAAAAAATAAACATCAACCATTAAAATTAATTTTAAAAATATGTATATAAAATCATAAATAAAATAATTTATAAAAATTTATTTCAATGAGTAAAATATTCTTGTCAATAATTGGTTGAAATTTATGACTCACATTAGATAAGTAATATAATTTTTTATATGTTATACTCATAAAATACCACCAAACAGTGAAGAAAATAGACAAAATATAATCCACAGAGAGTTCGTTATAGGTTTGGATAATTTTACAGAATTTAAAAAATGAATAATAAGAAATTAATTTTTAAGAAGTTTCATACATCATTGGTGTAATGTTAACACTTCAATGGTCTTCTCTTGATCCACATTCATCGTTGATCCAGCCAAGAAGATAAATCCTCCAACATATAAATAACAAGATGAATCCTCTCTGTGTTTCTTCCAATTCATTGGGTGAAATCCATAAAAAAATATAACAATATATTTATAGAGAAGTTCAGGTCAAGGATGTCATCAACCAAAATTTTAATTAGAAACCCAAGATTTCTTGGTCTAGGTCTGGATAAAAAACACAAGTATTATACCACTCCAAGGGAAAAAATCCTTATTCTAGACAGAACATTTGTGTTTAAATTTTTATCTTGTATTACATTTAAATGATATTTATTATTCACATGAACATGAAAAAAATAATATATTTATATATATTATAATAATTTTATAGACATGTGTCACAATTAAAAATAAAACAGTGATGAAACCACCTTTATAAATATTATTAAAAACTTTTAAATGAATATAATATGAAAAATAGGATTACTACATCCTCTACACCTTCAATGTTTTTCACCAAAAAAATTATAACTCATAGAAAGAGGTTGGGGTACTGAGATCAATTCTAGTTCTCACATTCTCAAGATATTTCTTGTATATTACAATGCATCAATGAGACTCATACTAAAGGAATAAACCACCCATAATAGATTTTTTATACTGAACCCCAATAGGTATTTGCTATTCAATAAACAAAGTGCCATCCTCAATATTCAACTCACACCATTTGAAAATGTGGAATGTATTGTGTATATAAAACCACATTTATGATACATTGAAAATGTTATACACCCAATGAATTTATGAGGGTTACTCTTGGTTATATTAAACCATTCCCAACCTAATCAAAATATAAAATTGTCTGATAAACCTTTTGGTTATCTTAAAACCTTGATCAGACATCCATGGACCCAACTACTATGAGTCATTTAGCGACACTTTCTCTCCATACTCAAACTATAATGTTCTTTATCTTCTATTTGTGTAGACATTATGAAAACAGTAAGATATTTTTATATTCGACAAGATCACTTGCACTTTATTCATCATCAAATAAACCAACTCTATCCCAACGATCAATGACTTTTTAATCTACATCTATTGAAGGTGTGGCATATTGGGATTCTTATACAAGGCCTCAAAAGGTTCAATACTAAAATTAGAGTGGTACCTATTATTATAAAAATTTATACAAATGGTATTCAGCTAGTATAAATACTACTAAACTTAGGAAAAAAAACTAAAACATATCCAAAAGAACATAAATAGTAATTTAAGTTTGACCATATGTATGAGGGTGTAATTTCCTACTCAAACAGAACTGGATTCAAAAATCCTCCTCTAAAATCTTACATAACTAAGACATGAACTAGCATTTCAGTTAGAGAAAACAGTCAAGGGTACTCCATAAAAGTGTAAAATTTATCATGTGAACTAACATCCCAATATATCTATTGAAATATTCTCAAAATTGGGAAATAAAATTAGCTGACATGGTCACTCGGTCAATGATCACCTAGACAATGTAATAACCCTCACCAATCATGGATATCCAATCACAAATTCCATTGATATACTTTTTTTACATCAACTGTAGAACCTCATGTGGGTGGCTTAAACCAATGGAAACCCTGTTCTCACTATTAACCATCTAATAATTAAAGAAATTCAGTTTAACTTCATAATACTCTACTTTATGTGAGGTTTATAAAACTAGTTTTTATGATATTGGCGCATCTTTATCGTTTTATTATTCACTGCTAGAGAGGAAATGTGAAAATGCCTTAAAACCTACCCTTGTATCAACATAATAATCATTATCCATTCCTAAAAAGGATGATGTGATCCTAAACCTCAAATAATCTATCTAGTATATCCTTAAAGAATATCTAATCTCATTGAATATCTTAATAAATATCTCTAAGTAGGTGCTTCCTCACCTAATGAATATATATTGGGTCCACCACCATATATCATAATAAACTACATCTGATTCCTCCATCATAAGAAACAATAATGCTTCGAACTGCTCAGATGACACCTATATTAGATGAGCATGGGAATTATACTAAGGAAATTGGCCTCTAAATTTCTCATCACTAAATTATAGACTATGTCAATGGTATAGTCCAATAAGATCTCAAACCAAAAAAAATTGTCCTCAAATTGATATACCTCTATGAGAAGATATAATGGAGACTCTTAGGATATGTGATGACTGTAAACTACTTACCAAGACTGTAGTATCTCAATATCTTTATGTAAAAAATTGTTTCTGCAATCTCCATTTCATGGGTATCATGGTTCTACTCATGTTCTCATAGCTTCTTGAAACCTTAAGAAATAATAGATAATCATTTCGTTGGCACAAAACCAAAACTAGAACGAGAGGAATCACAATACACCTTATACTCTACTCTCCCTCAAGAAACTGATGAAATGGGGCATTGGTTAGTCTATTATTTAACTTCTTGAAATCTCATAAAATTTTTTCTAATAGAATGAATTATCTCCCCTTTTAGTAAGTTTCATCGAAGGCGAAAAAATCCAAGAGAATTTTACCATGTATATCTATAATTATTTTTCCAACCTAAGGAAACTACACACCTCTACCACTATCTTGGTGGCTCTCAAGCCCCACCATCCTCAACCTTCATGGAATCAATTTCATTACAAACCATTGAAATAACATGCCCAAATAAATGAACTTCTTAAATCCATAACTCTCACTTGGATAGAATTATATACATTGAATGATCAAAAAGTATTTCCTAGAAAATTTTGGATTTCTAAACATTCCCCTCCATTGATCAAAAGTAAATGATGATTTCATTAGATAAACCACTATAGAAAAATATAAGTGGGGATATAAATGTAACATCCCAGTTTTTTTTTAAAAAATGAGATAAATGAAACTTTTCTTTAAGTAGATATTTAGAGATAGCCTTTAAAAATAATTTTTCCACTTCAATGTTATGAATTTCAAAAAATGGTCATCTGCAATTGTGTTCAGTATGTTATTTGGAGTCTAATAGAACCAACATGTTTTTTTGGTGAATATTAACATACCCTTATGAAAAGTAATATGAATAGTAATATTACCGTAATGAATAGTAAATTTTATTGCTATTCTATTTTCTTAAGTCTTTAAGATAATCACATCTTGAATAATTTTTCAATGTGATATAAAAGCAGTTATAGATTTTAAATTATTAATTATTGAATTAAATATGATTTTATTTAAAAATTAAATTAATAATAATTGAAAAATTATTTTCAAAAATTGGAGTTCATTTTTATATTATACACGTCTAAAACTGATAAGGATAAATTTTTGGTATTTTCTGAAATTCATGAATTTTTGATGAATAGTGAAATATAGTAAAATACCGTATATTCATATTATCAGTAGACTGCACTATTTATGACATCATAAGTGATGTAAGGATACTTGGTTCGAACTCACATGCCATTATTACTATTTTGGGTCACATAAATTAATACTATTCAAATTCTTGGAAAAAAATTATAATAATGATTAAAATAATGTTAAATACCTCCTCTCCTCCACTATAAATACCACCCTCATTTCCCTCTTCCTACCACACCTCTAAAGCCTTGATCATTTTCTAATTTATGCCAAATTATCTCCCCAATATTTTTCCTCATGTCCTAGAGCTGATGGTCTCACCATGAGACCAAAACAAAATCCCTTAAGAAGGATCTAAAGGATAAGAGATCAAGATGTAAACATCCTCTTTTGTTTTCTTCCTTTTCTTTCAATTTATGTTACTATTTTTTTACCTTTGTCTTTGGTTGTTATAATCCATTGCATATCCCCCTTACTTCCCGTATTATGTAAGAATTATTTGAGACCCCTTTCCTATCATCAATGTAACAGCCCGAGATTTTATGAAAAATATTCTTTTTTATTTCACTAATGTCTTGTGTTGTACGCTACACCAAAAGGAACTTGCACAACACGCATCCTTGACTTGCCTTGCATTACACGCAATCGCGACCTTCCTCGATAGCTTGCGTCGTACGCAATACCGAGTTTCACTAAACAACGATATGCTATTAAAATATGATTAAAACTAGCCGTTATGAATAATAATAACCAATTTTTGAAATTTTATAAATTTTATTTTTCAAAATGGACTTCATTTTTGGATTCGGAATACCGAAATTAGCCTAGGGTGAAATTTTGGTATTTTTCTGAAAACTTTCAATTTTTGATTAATAGTGAAACCACTAAGTGGTAGGTTAAAAACTGAATTTTGCATAAAACTTAATTTTACCGCTTCTGTGAATGGAATTTCGAAAATCCGAAAGACACGGTTGATATCAGTAAGTAAAATGTGGTTCAATGAGATAAAAATAATTTTTTGGTGAATAGTAACTTTTTACTTTTTTTACCGCAGTTAATAGTAAATAGGGTAACTAAGGGTAAATATGATATTAATATTACCCTAACACATGTCCTAATTCTATTGGACAAGTATAATTCGACCAAAAACAAACTTAGGAATAAAATATGACCATTTAGGCCCACTTGGATTAGATTAGGACATTTAATATTAATTTATTTAAAGAAGGGTTAAAATAGTTAAAATCAAAGTTTAATAAGTAAATCATTTTTAATATGGGGTTATACATAAGATAAATTCGACTATAAATATTCATTAGAAATATAAAAAGATTTCCTACATAATTATATTTTATTTATAATTTTTATGCTTTAAATAAATTAATTTATTTATGACACAACGATGATGCAGTAATTACCATTTTAAGGAAATATTAACATAATTGATGTTATAAATGCACAAATGAATGTAATTTGAGACTTTTTATGAATTCCACTAATTTTCTAGGTTACTATGATATATTATTGTTGATTTAATCAACTTGGTTCGAACATATAATTCTGTTATGACTTTCACAAAAATCATATATCAAATAGTGTCAAAATTGACACAAAATAGTTTTTAAATCAAATATTATATTATTAATTGTTATTTTATTCCTAAAAATCTAACGTTCGGCCAAATGACTTATATAAGTATATATATATTAATAATAAACAATTTGGGATTCGTTTGGCATGTTATAGTAAGTTTATTAACCATATAGTGAAAGAAAACAAAAAGACACGGTAAAAGTTAAATTATTTAACTTAGAGTTAAATCTAATTGATAAGGTTAAAATAAAACCCTAAACTTGTCTAAATCCTATTGGTTGATAGAACTTCGACCCATCCCCACTTTATCTTAGAAATAAGACCCTTTGGAACCATTATAAACCGATTTTGACATTAATATAAAATAATATTTTGAGGTATTCCTAAGGTGCCCCTCTCCTCCCTTATAAAAGGACACCTCCTCCCCCTCCTCCTCACACCAATTTGAGCACTCAAGCTCGGCCAAACTCTGCCAAAATCTCTTCTCCACTTCCCTGGCAACATCCTAGAGGTTCTGGTCTTCCTCAAAGACCAATTTTAGTTCCCTAAGAGGAGGTCTCCAAAAGGCGCTTCAAAGAAGAGGTAATTACCGTTACCAATTCTTTCATCTTTATTTCTTCTTCCACTTCTTCTTCTTAGGTTGTTTCATCAGTATCACTCCTATACTGATATGTTATTATAAGTATGAAACAACCCTATTTCACCATCTATCCATCCTACGGAAAAAGAAATCACCGCGCGTGCGTACGTACGGAATACCGTCTCCACGCCGTGGTGTAATCTATTTTCCACCACCACCTTACATGGATGGGTATAATGGTGTAAATAATAACTATACATAGTTATTACAACATCATATTGATTCTGATATATTGTATAATCCACTCCAATTCAATTAAATATTTATGTAAATGATATCATCGCTCGTGCGTACGTACGGAATACCGTCTCCACGACGCGATGAGATTCATTCTCCATGTTAACCATTTAAGAATGATTATAAAGTATATATAAGAAATAATAATGAAATATATGACATTATATAGCTACTGGATTTATGTATATATATATATATATATATATGTCATCTACTTACTTCCATTCAAGACAATAAGGAAAGGAAAACAGCGTTCATGCGTACGTACGGACTACCGTCTCCATGAATGGTGTTTTTCATTTCATTTATCTATCTATTATATATATATACTGAATATATATGATATATAAATCATATTTTATATTCTGTAAGTAAGTAAATCATGATATAAGTAATAATAATGTCAAGAACAACAAGTCAAAACACCTACGATAAATGAAACGATTTTACCCAAAACACTTATTTAACATGGAATTTACAAAAGAACGGGTAATATAATGTCATAAGTGAACCATATATGATATCATAACAATTAATATGATTCTTTAATAAGTCAATGACATTATTTAAACCATTATACAGGAGATTCGGACACGTACAAAGCAAATCGGACCTAAGGTAAGGGAAATATCACAATCTTATTTTTATCCGAGATTGTTTATTCGTAAGTATTTACTGGGGTGTATTTTATCATCCACATCCATGTTTTCTCAATATGTAATGTTATTTCCATCCACCTAAAATTTTTTTAAATCCAATTTTACCCTTTGGTGAGTTTTTATTAAAGGATATGAAAGAAATCTTTTGTCGTTTTTTCATACGAGGTACTTTTTGACTTTTCCGACAAAAGTACGAAGAATGTTTTTTTTATACGACATGAATGGATTTTTAAAACATTATTTCCAAGAATCTTCCTTTACAAGTTTTCAAGTTTATTTTTAATCAACTTATTTTATTTTAAAGTCGTATGACATGTTATGAAAGGAAAAATGTTTTTTTGAAGAAGAAAGGATATTTTCCTCAAGAATGGAGTTCAAGTGTTTTATCAAAATTATTTTCCATCTAAGATAATAAAGGGTTCTGTTTTTATCCCTATTATTACATTGATTTGATCATGTTGTGATTGAATTATTTTTTATGAATTCCTTTATCTTGTATGAATTGTTTTATGATGTCATGATGTTTAAGATTCCAATTTGTATTACATGGGTTATGCAATGATGTATGATTTATGATTATGTGGCACACATAAGAAAGGATTCATTATAAGATGGGTGGGACCTATATCTCCCTCCAATGCATTGGGTAAAGATTTTATATCTCATGAGATAGACAGGGCTGGAACGGTAGGTTATACCGGTTCAGTGAAACAGGACTGAAACGAGGGTTACTCGATTCAGAAAGGGACTTTGTCCACTAAGATAGTCTTGGCAATGAGTCTTGACTAACAAGAAATGATTCTCTATGATTATGTGTGAATGCCACAAAGTTTCATGTTTTAAGTTATGATTATTGTGATTACATTTCACTGCCATGATTTACCCCATGTTATGAAATTATGATCTCTTTTGCAGGTTAAGATTTCCAAAAGTTATGTGCTTATGTATATGATGTGATTGATATTTCTTTTGTTTACCCTTACTGAGCATTTGAGCTCACCCTTTTATGTTTTCTTTTCCCCAGGATATAAAGAAATGTTTTAGGTAAAAAAAAGGAAGATCTTTATGGGAGATTTTGAAGATCTTTCACCACGATTTGAAGATTATATTTCGAGTTTCCAAAGACACTAAACTATTACGATCCTTGTGTGTGTTTTTTTTTGTTATGTACTAAGTATTCTGAAAAAGTAATGTAATGTCTATGTACGTCAAGATACGGGTCTCTACAGTTGGTATCAGAGGAAAGGTTTAGTCAACCATTGGAAACTAGGATGCGAAAATGTTAGTGAGATCCCTAGAGATATTTCTAAGGTATGTCTAGGGATGTCCCTAAGGATAAGTATACGTATAGGTTATAGTACTAGAACTACGCTAACGATCATAGAATTAAACCTAAGATGTTAGATATTGAAGGTACTCCCCCTTTATTATGTTGTTTTCCCTATCATGATTTTTGCCTCTCACACTATTTTTTTGGGTTTTAGAAAATGGCTGGAAACAAGATGATTCACGATAATGGAGGATATGATGGACAATGGAATGATATTTTTCATAATGAAATGGGATTTGGAAGTCCAAACATCATTATTATGCCGAATCAGCAATCTCATAATATGATCAATAAACTAAAATTTGGTAAGTTTCCTGACTCAGCTAATAAGAGAAAGATGGAGTTTCATGATGATCATAGAGGAAAGAAAGTTCAATTTCCCCTATGTAAATCATGTGGTAAGAGGCATCAAGGAGAATGTTTCAAAGGAACTAGAAGATGCTTTGGGTGTGGAAAACAAGGACACAAAGCAAGTAAATTCAAAGGAAAAGGTTCAGTTAACAACATGGATGAGAATAATGGTATTGCTACGACATCAACAATGGTTAAATGTTTTAAATGTGGAATGTGCGGGCATTATGCAAACCAATGCCCTAAGGGAAAGTCTCATGAAGAAAATCAGTATGGTCGTATGGGAAGTATTTATGTGGATGATGATGAAGAGACTACAAATGATATGTGAGATGAAAGAATTGTTGAAGCTCGGTCAATGGTTTAAGAATGTAGTGGAATGATTACATGTTTATCATGTGTAATGTTGTATAAGTAATCTCATGGTACTGTAGAATAAAGAGGCATATAAGGATTGTTACACTGTTGTCTGATTAATGTTACCAGTATCCATGAAAGGTTATTCAGATATTTTTGGAATGTAGATGATATGCGCATAATGAAGGGATAAGGAGAAAATTAAATGTTTGATAGTATTCATGAGCTCATGATTGATATAAGGACTAAGTGATATCATGGTTTGAGTATATATAATTTGGAGGATTTTGGTATGTGGAAAGAGTTAACTTTTAATAGAATTCATGTTTTCAATAAGGTTCAATGGGTATTCAAGAGAGTACATGATTAAGGCCTTTGAATGTTTGGAATGTGACCAACAAGATATATCTTACGATATATGGGGATCAACGATGGTATTAAATCTCTGGTAATCGTTTTCACTATGTTATGAGAGTGGACTGCAGTATTATGGATAATCCTAAAGATTGGAATGGATTATGTTGGACATAAGTTAGTATTGTTTAAGGATTGAAGTTTTTTCGATATTATTGATGGGATGTTATAGTAATATAGTTTTAGAAAAAGGACAACCTGCAGGATGGGTGACAGCCCATCGCTTCGGACAAGGCTGTGGGAATCGAACCCACAACCGAAGTGCGACTGGCCTTTATCGCCTACCACTGGCCTACAGGAAGTCCCTGTTTAGTAGAAACTAGTTTTATTATATTAAGCAGTATGATATATGAAGTATAAGTCCATTTTAGGAACCATATGTGATTAATCTCACTATAGATCGACTTATGTATATAATTTTTTTGCTAACCTTTTGTTTGAGACAGATGGAATGACCTGTCATACTAACACTTCACGAATAACAAATTCAACTTCATTTATTTAAGAGATGATGTGGAAATTGTTCAAGGCATGAACAACAGTGAGATTTTACCAAAATAAAGAAAGTATTTATTCTAATTCAAATTTTCAACTTTAGGGAAATGATCTTGAAAACCAAAAACGTTGTCCTAGTGATCTTATACCTGATGAATCAGATGGTACCTTAGATCGTCACAAATTTATGGATTTGTGATTACTGGATTTTCCATATCCATGTTCTCTACCACTCTCCATCAGAACATGATTGTTAGATTTCTCTTCCATATCCATATTTTCCCCTATGTGGAAACCCAGTGATTAGTTTATTTGGGTAATCGTTACATTTCATACTTTAGTTTTTAAAGCCATGTTTTGGTATTCCTTTTTACGATGTGGATTTCTATTAAAGAAACTTTCGAATAGTAAACCATTTATAACCCCGATGAATTTCGAGGGCGAAATTCAATTTAAGGGGGGTAGAATGTAACAGCCCGATATTTTATGAAAAATATTCTTTTTTATTTCACTAATGTCTTGTGTTGTACGCTACACCAAAAAGAGCTTGCAAAACACGCATCCTTGACTTGCCTTTCATTACACGCAATCGCGACCTTCCTCGATAGCTTGCGTCGTACGCAATACCGAGTTTCACTAAACAACGATATGCTATTAAAATATTATTAAAACTAGCCGTTATGAATAATAATAACCACTTTTTGAAATTTTATAAATTTTATTTTTCAAAATGGACTTCATTTTTGGATTCGGAATACCGAAATTAGCCTAGGATGAAATTTTGGTATTTTTCTGAAAACTTTCAATTTTTGATGAATAGTGAAACCACTAAGTGGTAGGTTAAAAACTGAATTTTGCATAAAACTTAATTTTACCGCTTCTGTGAATGGAATTTCAAAAATCCGACCGACACGGTTGATATCAGTAAGTAAAATGTGGTTCAATGAGATAAAAATAATTTTTTGGTGAATAGTAACTTTTTACTATTTTTACCGCAGTTAATAGTAAATAGGGTAACTAAGGGTAAATATGATATTAATATTACCCTAACACATGTCCTAATTCTATTGGACAAGTGTAATTCGACCAAAAAGAAACTTAGAAATAAAATATGACCATTTAGGCCCACTTGGATTAGATTAGGACATTTATTATTAATTTATTTAAAGAAGGGTCAAAATAGTTAAAATCAGAGTTTAATAAGTAAATCATTTTTAATATGGGGTTATACATAAGATAAATTCGACTATAAATATTCATTAGAAATATAAAAAGATTTCCTACATAATGATATTTTATTTATAATTTTTAGACTTTAAATAAATTAATTTATTTATGACACAACGATGATGCAGTAATTACCCTTTTAAGGAAATATTAACATAATTGATGTTATAAATTCTCAAATGAATGTAATTTGAGACTTTTTATGAATTCCACTAATTTTCTAGGTTACTATGATATATTATTGTTGATTTAATCAACTTGGTTCTAACATATAATTCTGTTATGACTTTCACAAAAATCATATATCAAATAGTGTCAAAATTGACACAAAATAGTTTTTAAATCAAATATTATATTATTAATTGTTATTTTATTCCTAAAAATCTAAGGTTCGGCCAAAGGACTTAGATAAGGATATATATATTAATAATAAACAATTTGGGGTTCTTTTGGCATGTTATGGTAAGTGTATTAACCATATAGTGAAAGAAAACAAAAAGACACGGTAAAAGTTAAATTATTTAACTTAGAGTTAAATCTAATTGATAAGGTTAAAATAATACCCTAAACTTGTCTAAATCCTATTGGTTGATAGGATTTAGACCCATCCCCACTTTAGCTTAGAAATAAGACCCTTTGGAACCATTATAAACCGATTTTGACATTAATATAAAATAATATTTTGAGGTATTCCTAAGGTGCTCCTCTCCTCCCTTATAAAAGGACACCTCCTCCCCCTCCTCCTCACACCAATTTGAGCACTCAAGCTCGGCCAACCTCTGCCAAAATCTCTTCTCCACATACCTAGAAACATCCTAGAGGTTCTGTTCTTCCTCAAAGACCAATTTTAGTTCCCTAAGAGGAGGTCTCCAAAAGGCGCTTCAAAGAAGAGGTAATTACCGTTACCAATTCTTTCATCTTTATTTCTTCTTCCACTTCTTCTTCTTAGGTTGTTTCATCAGTATCACTCATATACTGATATGTTATTATAAGTATGAAACAACCCTATTTCACCATCTATCCATCCTATGGAAAAAGAAATCACCGCGCGTGCGTACGTACGGAATACCGTCTCCACGCCGTGGTGTAATCTATTTTCCACCACCACCTTACATGGATGGGTATAATGGTGTAAAGAATAACTATACATAGTTATTACAACATCATATTGATTCTGATATATTGTATAATCCACTCCAATTCAATTCAATATTTATGGAAATGATATCATTGCTCGTGCGTACGTACGGAATACCGTCTCCACGATGCGATGAGATTCATTCTCCATGTTAACCATTTAAGAATGATTATAAAGTATATATAAGAAATAATAATGAAATATATGACATTATAAAGCTACTGGATTTGTATATATATATATATATATATATATATATATTTATGTCATCTACTTACTTCCATTCAAGACAATAAGGAAAGGAAAACAGCGTTCATGCGTACGTACGGACTACCGTCTCCATGAATGGTGTTTTTCATTTCATTTATCTATCTATTATATATATTTATATACTGAATATATATGATATATAAATCATATTTTATATTCTGGAAGTAATTAAATCATGATATAATTAATAATAATGTCAAGAACAACAAGTCAAAACACCTACGATAAATGAAACGATTTTACCCAAAACGCTTCTTTAACATGGAATTTACAAAAGAACGGGTAATATAATGTCATAAGTGAACCATATATGATATCATAACAATTAATATGATTCTGTAATAAGTCAATGACATTATTTAAACCATTATATAGGAGATTCGGACACGTACAAAGCAAATCGGACCTAAGGTAAGGGAAATATCACAATCTCATTTTTATCCGAGATTGTTTATTCGTAAGTATTTACTGGGGTGTATTTTATCATCCACATCCATGTTTTCTCAATATGTAATGTTATTTCCATCCACCTAAAATTTTTTAAATCCAATTTTACCCTTTGGTGAGTTTTTATTAAAGGATATGAAAGGAATCTTTTGTCGTTTTTTTGTACGAGGTACTTTTTGACTTTTCCGACAAAAGTACGAAGAATGTTTTTTTTATACGACATGAATGGATTTTTAAGACATTATTTCCAAGAATCTTCCTTTACAAGTTTTAAAGTTTATTTTTAATCAACTTCTTTTATTTTAAAGTCGTATGACATGTTATGAAAGGAAAAATGTTTTTTTGAAGAAGAATGGATATTTTCCTCAAGAATGGAGTTCAAGTGTTTTATCAAAATTATTTTCCATCTAAGATAATAAAGGGTTCTGTTTTTATCCCTATTATTACATTGATTTGATCATGTTGTGATTGAATTATTTTTTATGAATTCCTTTATCTTGTATGAATTGTTTTATGATGTCATGATGTTTAAGATTCCAATTTGTATTACATGGGTTATGCAATGATGTATGATTTATGATTATGTGGCACACATAAGAAAGGATTCATTATAAGATGGGTGGGACATATATCTCCCTCCAATGCATTGGGTAAAGATTTTATATCTCATGAGATAGACAGGGCTGGAACGGTAGGTTATACCGGTTCAGTGAAACAGGACTGAAACGAGGGTTACTCTATTCAGAAAGGGACTTTGTCCACTAAGATAGTCTTGGCAATGAGTCTTGACTAACAAGAAATGATTCTCTATGATTATGTGTGAATGCCTCAAAGTTTCATGTTTTAAGTTATGATTATTGTGATTACATTTCACTGCCATGATTTACCCCATGTTATGAAATTATGATCTCTTTTGCAGGTTAAGATTTCCAAAAGTTATGTGCTTATGTATATGATGTGATTGATATTTCTTTTGTTTACCCTTACTGAGCATTTGAGCTCACCCTTTTATGTTTTCTTTTCCCCAGGATATAAAGAAAGGTTTTAGGTAAAAAAAAGGAAGATCTTTATGGGATATTTTGAAGATCTTTCACCATGATTAGAAGATTATATTCCGAGTTTCCAAAGACACTAAACTATTACGATCCTTGTGTGTGTGTTTTTTTTTATGTACTAAGTATTCCGAAAAAGTAATGTAATGTCTATGTACGTCAAGATACGGGTCTCTACAAGAAATATTCATGAATAGAAATAAAATGGGTAGTCTTAATGAGTCAATCCACCATAACCTATATAGTATAATTTTGTTTGGATGTCTTAGGAAGACCAGTGAAAATTTCCATAGTGAAATTCTCACATTTCTATGTGGGTATAGGAAATGGTTGCATCATCCCTTTGGACTTATATCAATTTGAATTAACTTTTTGATAGATTAAACACCATGATTTATACTCTTCAATATCTTTGTTCATGTCATACCACCAGAAATGCTCTCGAATATCATAGTACATGTTGGAACATAAAGGATGGATAGAGAAAGGTGACCTATGTGAATTTTATAATAGCTCTTTCTTTATCATGGGTGATTTAGTGACACAGATCCTTATTCCAAATTGAATCACATTATCATCATTAGTGTGGAACTTATGTTACATCCCTTATATTATATATTTCACTTTATTTTTCTTTTCTAGGTAATCCCTTTATAACTCCTTGATCTTATATTGGATAGATTGTCAGTAAATCATTTGGTAATGGTAGGATTTATTCCCAAAAAAATTATTTCCAAATCCAACCTTTGAATATCCATGAAGATAAGGTCTTTCTTAACCCACATCACAAATAGTGTAGTATGTTCTTTTATGTTAAAATCATCATCTACCTTATTTGCCTTTCCTGGATGGTAGTGAATATTTCAATCATAGTCCTTGATTAGTTTTAACCACATTCTTTAATGAATGTTAGGATCCTTCTGTGTGAATTTATATTTGAGGATCTTGTGATTAGTATATATATCACACTTCTATACATAGAGATAATTCTATAATATTTTTAATTCAAATATCAGAGTTGAAAATTCTAGATCAATTGTGGGATAGTTTTTCTTATGAAATTTTATCTGCCTTGATGCGTACTCTATCACTTTATCATTTTTCTTTATTACACATATTAATCTCTTCATTCAATCATCACTGCATACCATAAAGAGTTCCCCAATTTTGGGTAGTGTAAGTTCTAGTGTAGTGATAAGAATAATTTTAAAATCCATTGAGGTAGCCTTAAAATTTACTTTTCTATTAAAATTTTACTCCCTTTCGAGTCATGTTGGTTAGCAGGTTTGAAAATCATGAAAATTTCTTTAAAAATCATTTGTAATACCTAGCTAGACCAAGGAAACTATGGATCTCCATTATAAATACTGGTCTAGGCCACTTCTAAATTTCCTTTGTCTTAGAAGGGTCCACAAATATCCCTTTTTAGTGATAACATGTCCCAATAATGATACTTTCTCCATCCATAACTCACATTTACTATGATTTTTATATAGTTTCTCCCTTCTCAAATTCTTTAGCATAGTATTCTAATTCTCTTCATGATCCTCTTTACTCTTAGAGTATATCATAATATCATTTATAAATACTACCACAAATTTGTTGATAAAATCTATAAAGACTCTATTCATTAATTCCATGAGTAATTATTGTGAATTAGTGAGTCTAAAAGGAATTACTATGAAATTATAGTGTCCATACCTTGTTTGAAAGGCAGTCTTGGGAATATATTTCTTCTTCACCTTTAATTTGTGATATACTAATTGAAGGTCAACCTTAGAGAAATATTTACCCCATATATTTGATTTAACAAGTCATATGTCCAAGGAAGGGGATACTTTATTTATTGTTAATTTTTTATATCATGATAATCAATTCATAGTCTCATTAATTCATACTTCTTCTTGAAAAGAGGACCGGTGTACTCCGTGATGAAGCACTCGGGCATATGAAACCCTTGTCAATATTCTCTAGTAAATTATTCCCCAATTATTCTTACTCAATTGTGGTCATTCTATTAGGTTTCTTTGATATGGATAGAGATCCAGGTATAAGTTCAATTGAGAACTCAACCTCTCGGTCGGGAGGAAGACCGGTAAATTCTTAAGGGAACACATCAATGTAGTCCCTCGTAATGGGAATATCTTCAAGAATAATACTCTCCTTTGTATAAATAATTTAAGATAGCTATAATTACATATAAATCCACAATATCCAAACTTGATTTGATGATTTTGAAGTAAATTAATCCTCCTCCTTACATTTGTACATAATTTGAGGATGCCTTGGTATGTGAAGAGTGATCTCCCTCTTCTAATAGTTGATATTGGATTTATATAAAGATATTAAATCCATAAACAATATAGCATAAAACTCCACCAAAACAAGTAATATGGTATTTTTATGAATATTTAGTCCATAAACATTGAATGGGGAGGAGTTATATACTTTAGAGGCAATAATTTCCCCATTTTTTCATAGATAACTCAACCTTCATATTTTGAGGTGGTGTTTTAATAGTTATAACAAATATTAAAGATATTAAATATTGTGTAAAACTATAATAAAATATTAAATTTTCTATTCTTGAATGAATAACCATCATACCTATCACCAAATCATTCTCAGTGTCCACCATAGTAGTAGTGATATCATATTCCCTTCCTTGCTAACTTATAGATTGTTTTTGTTGATTTTATTCAATAACCCATGTTTTAGGAAATTTTATTTCATAGTGTGTGAGTTCTTTTCAGTTAAACCATTACCCATTAGGCATAGTTTTCATCTAAACCTTCTTTTACACTTTATCATTAGTGGGTTTCTTCATTTCACTTTGGAATTTATTAGCTTGGTAACCATTTTTTCCATACTTAAAGAACCTTTTGTTTCTCCTTAGGTAGTTTCCAAAATGATTCTTCCCAAACTTTTTAAAATTTATATGTTGGGTTTTCTTTCCTCCATGATATTTTTCTATTGTACCTCCTAAATATAATTCTATCTTACATTTATTTTCGACAATCCCATGATACCACTAACAATCACTGATATCTATCTCAAATTTACTAAAAGAACTAAAAATATATTCATAACTATCAAATTCCAAAAAAAATTAATCCTTTTCATATACATTTTTACAACCCACTATAGAATCAATAAACCTTAATTTCAGTAATAATGATGAATCTAGGAGCATATCGTGAAAGTCTTGTGAAGTTTTCCTCATATGCTATGATAGACTCATCTTCCTTTTTGTTCAGACTGAGGAACACCCTCTCCATCTTAATATGGAGAGTTCATGGAAAATATTTGTTGAAAAATATTTTATTTAAGGCTTCCCATTCCATGGAATCAAATTCCACCTTAAAATTCATTCTTTTTATTTTTTTCACAACTGATCAACTTCCCGATAAAAATGATAAACTTCCAGAAAAACTTTTTCTTCATACAATCATTAGAGGATAGAGAATATTTTCTTAATGCAGTTAATTATTTATTCCATGATGAGGGGATTATAAGATCCAATAGAGAAATGAGACCTTTTTTACATAAATTATTCAACCTAAACATGATATTTCTTATGAGAAAGTGGGTATTACACATGATTCATGTTATTATTCATGCTTGAGATAGTTTATCTAGTAATTTCATGATGTTTTGAGATCCCATTTCCATCAGTTTTGGAATATCATTAAGGAAATCCTATCATTGACTATCACATTAGTTGATTTCATGGTTTCTCATATTTCTATCCATTAACTATAAAATAAAAATAAAATTACGGGTCTTGAATACATAGATAATAAACATATAAAAAAGAAACTCTGAACATGAAAATATAAACTTATAGATGAAAATAATTTCCTAACATGTGATAACCTATGTTTTAATCTAGGTTATGTGCGGTGATATAATTATCCCTATGGTTCTTACTAAATTTTTCTTGTCCTCATCCCCAAAAATAACTAGTTTGTGCTCTGATGACAACTATAGTAACCCTTCCCTTTTTCACATATTATAACATGATTTTAAGCATATTTATCTATTAAATACAAACCAAGGATCATAAAGTCTAGTGTCTTTGTAAGTTTAGGCATATAAAATTCAAAACATTAAACTATAATAAAACATCTATCTATTAATATTCTATTATGAACACCTAACATCCTTTGAGATCCTAAATATTCATAGTATAACAAGGGGACTACATAGACAAAAGGAATGAGCTAAAAAGCCCATTAAGGGAATAAACATGGGAATAAATCATAGAACATTATTTAGGAAGACATAACTTGATAACATAAAAATAATGGATAAAAAATAAGCATATTGAATCATAGAATAAAGTACATGGTATCATATTATCCTATAAATGTAGGAATGTGGTAGAAATATATAACATGCCATAAACCTGATTCAAGGATAACTTCTAATACTATGACACATGGTGGATAAAGTCCCATAATGGATTAGGTTTACTCCCTAATCCCATAAATCATGTCTCATCGGACTAAACATTATCCAATACATTGGAAATATATCTCGGAACACCCATAATAACATGTCCATGCATATTTTTTCCACATAAAGAATCAAACATAAGGAATAAGCATAATGTTTACTCATGGAAGGAAAAGGGTTTTGTAATCATGTCATAAGGCATAACCAAAAGGTGTATCATAATGATATCCATGAAATAAGGGATTAAATAACTTTTGGAAAGTCATAAATTAAAAATAATAACATATCATTAATAATTATGTCCAATTGAATTTATTACATGAAAAATAGTATTTAAGAAACTTTAGAAATGAGCTGCTTTAGTGAAGTTTAAGGGGAAATAATAAAGTGTATTTAAAGAGGATAAAGGAATAATTGATTTTATAAAACCAAAAATGAAATAATATATATTTTCATGATAAAATTTTTTATATTAGAATAATATTTTTGGGTTAAAAAAATTTATGGAGTGTAATTGAAAATGGGTAAGAAACAGAGAGCTTCTCTTTAAACGGGTTTTCTCATGGAGAAGAATAGAGAAGGGAACCTTTTAAAAAACTATAATTCAACAAAAAATAAAGATAAATTGAAATAAATACATATTTTTGGTAAATAAACATATAATATAGAATAATTATATGAGAACTATAGCATCCCGCCTTTCTATCACATAAACTTTCATTACATTATACAAAACTGAGGATCTTTAAGGTTTAGTGTCTTGGAAACTAGGAACTTATTACATGAGACAAAAAACATTCTTCTTAAACACTTGAAAGGATTCTTAATTTTTTCATACTAAGTTCATTCCATCATCTCATAACCTGGGAGCATACATCAAAGTAAAGGGTGAGCAGAAGTCCCAGTAAGGGAAATAAGGGAAACATTTTACATGAGAACTTGAGACACATCAAAAGTCATGAAAATAACATTAAGGCATGAGAAAGAGATCATGAGGCATATCATAATAAAAATAACGTGTTTCATAACATGAATATGTGGCTACAACATTTAACATAGACAATCATTTCCGTTTTATTGAGGTCCATCCTCAAGGTGTCATTAAAATTTACCAAGGTTATTCACCGAGGCGTCGTAAAACAATGGTCATCTCTAGAGATTAAGTCTTTACCCAATGCATTGGAGCGATATCAGGGTGCACCCTTAAATTTTCCTTTATTATCATGTGATATAAATATATCATCATAAATAATTTCATAAACAACCCATATTTCATAAAATAAATGGGTTTCATTTCATAGTCATCAAATTTTAAAAACTACTTTAAAGACGTGATCTTTATGTCACTTTAAACCCACGGGAAAAGGAAAGTGGGTTTAATGTATGTATGTCCCAGAATTACAATAGAAAATTTTGATATATATGTTAATACCCCTATAAAAGAATGTGCTTTGAGTATTAACTTAATAAAATAAAAGAATTTGAGATAAAGAGAGAGACATTTTGAGACGAAAATTCTGCAGCATAACGACTATGTTATAGGGTTTTAGAAAATACTGAAAATAGAGGGGACATGGTTAACCCACTCATAAATGATCCATAAAACAGTATAGGGACAGTATATAAAGGATATAAGAACTTGGTAATGAAATTTGAAATACATACCACATGAAATGAAAAACATGGAAGGAAGACAAAAATAAGATTTCTCTTATGAATATTTGGCATCCTAACGACATCACTTAAAACTTCAAAAAAATGAATTGACAAGATCAAATAGGGCCTCTCATAACATGAACAAAAAATATAAGTATGATAGATATATATATATATATCATACCCCAACATAATAAAAGGAACTTGAAAGACTTGACATGTAAATAGAACTTGAAAATGAGAAGGGTGAAAGAATCCCTTAAAAATTCGGCAGCCTAATAGCCCCACTTAAAACTTCAAAAAAATGAATTGACTATATCAAATAGGGTATCTCATCATATGAACATAAAATATCAGTATGATAGATACGAGATCATACCTCAACATAATAAAAGTAACTTGAAAGGCTTGACATCAAAATAGAACTTGAAAATGAGAAGGGTGAAAGAATCCCTTAAAAATTCGACAGCCTAACGACGCCACTTAAATATTATAAAAATTAATTGATGAAATAAAGAGGGGGTCTCTCATAATATGAACATTAAAGTAACAGTAGGATGAATATAAAAGAAAATCCCCAACATAAGAACCTGGAGCATAAAATAAATGACATAGAAGAGAGTACTTGGAAAGAAAGAGAGGTAGGATCCCTTACCTTAAAACATAACTCTTAAAACTCAAAGGTTGGGACCTTGAGGGCTTGGGGCACCTTGGGAGAACTCCTTGGGAGTTGATGAGACTAGAGCTTCATTGGGGGAGAGTTGGGAGTGAAAACTAAAGTCGTAATGGGTGGGTATTTATAGGGAAAGTGAGGGGACAAGGCATTAATGGCCAAGGGACACCTCATTGGTGGTATTGGCAAACCCATGGGCTTGCCCATGGTATTTACCCATGGTATTGGCCACTTGGGATACCTCATACCTTATCTTACTATTCATAAGTCGACCATATTGATTACATACTTAATACATCATTTAATGATGTCATTAAACACTTGTAACTTCAAAACTGTATTTTCACTATTCATCGAAAATTCGACTTTCTCAGAAAAATCCCAAAATTTCACCTTAACCAAATATCGATGTTCTGATTTCAAAAATGAACTCCATCATATAAAAGTAATTTTCTAAATATTTTTAAATTAATTTTTTAAACAATACACTATTCACCGAAAATTCATTTTTTTCAGAAAAATCCCCAAAAATTACCTTAACATAATATGGATGCTCTGAGTTAAAAAATGAAATACATTTTATAAAAATAATTTTCTAAATATTTTTAATTTACTTTTTTATTAAAAAACTCTATTCACCCGAAAAAAACTAATACTTGACTAATAATTTCTGAAATAGTTATTTACCTATTTTATTTAATCACATTACTTAATCAAGGTGCCTATATTATATTAATACTTTCTTTAAGTGAGATTACTAATCCATTTGGTCACATTACTAATCCTAAGCATAAAATCACTATTCATATTTTACTATTGATCAAAAATTAAGTTGATCTTATTAGACTCTAAATTTCGTACTGAACATAATTGTTGAAGACCGTTTCTTGAAAATAATTACACATAATTAATTATCTTCGGTTTACATAAATATTTTCAAATATCATTTTTCTAGAATTCATCAAAAATATTCATACTATATTTATCCGTACATTTGAAAATTTACAAACTTCACCATAAGAAGAAAACACAATTTTATTTATCTCAAAGGATTATACAAATTAGTTAAGGTCTCCTTATATAGACCCTTATAACCCCAGCATAGAACCTAAGTGTATGGTGTGATAAGGTGAGAGAATCTGAGGGTGGCTTGACCAACATCGCACGAGTAGTAATTTCTATCAGTTTGAACTTCTCGCATAAGAGATTTCATTCTAGCTTCACATGATGAAGTTTGGATTGGGTTTGGTCTAGAGAAAACCCTAATGGTGCTACCTCCTTCCCAAGTTCTATTAGATGGGATTCGATTGGCCTGAGGCTACTGGATGAGGCCATCGAATCTTTTTTCTATATTAATTAACCAAGATCACTTGTATTTGGAGACAATAATTGAAACGTTTTATTTCCAGCTGTCATATTGACCAACGGTCATATAACAGTCAAAACCCAACGGTGTCATTTTAATTATACTCATGTTATCAAATGAAACAGTTTTGTTGTGTATAAAATAAAATAACAAACAAAATTAGGAAACAATATTTATTCAAAATTTTGGGTCATTACATTCTTCCCCCCTTAAGAAATTGTGTCCTCGCAATTTTTAAAATTGGGTTTGGAAATTTCATTGAAAGTCCCACATCGGAAAAAAAGTTAATAAAACTATTACTTTAAAGGAAAGAAAGGGAAGTACAAAGGTCACCTGAGTTAACCCACACTAGGATTCCATGTAGGAAAACATTGACATGGAAGAGAAAACAAAGGGTCAAGTTCTGAGGGAGAGTGATAGAAATCATGATTAAGAGAAAGTTAACAACAAGAAAATCACAAACTTATGATGTGTGTAAACGGTCTTTGATTACCTAGAAGGAAACGTAAACCAATAACGTTTTTGTTTTAAATTCCTTTTCATAATTTTGATGAATTCATTTACTACATAGAATAAAAATAGAAGCAAATATACCTACCTTCAAGTAGAGTTTCGTCCTTTAATAAGTTTCTACCAAAACTAATATTTTCTTCAAACGATGAGAATTCAAAACTACTTGGTCTCATCAAAGCACAAGAATCATCTTCTAGAGAATCACATAATCCGCAAAATATTAACTATCTATTTCTTCTATCTTTAAACATTATCCCAAAAATAGAAGGGGTAAGATAAAACAACTCTTCAAAAAGAAATAATCTCATAGGAAGGGAAACTTCTTTAAATCTTCAGAATTCAACAGTACTACCCAAAGTTCATCATAGACCATTCCATAAATAACTGTCCTTAAAATTCCTTAAAATAAACCAAACTAAGATTGAAACCCAATTATAAGAACGATCTCATAACAAAGTATTCCAAGATAGACTTTATCATTCATCTCCAAACAACATCAACCACTCTTATCATCTTATAACAAATGTAACTAACCTAATCACATTTTATGAAAGATAGGGTAATCATTTCTATAAGTAACCTAAATTACCATAAGTTCGCCTTAAATTCATCGATTCTTCAAAATATAAGTCAACATTTACTCCTCAAAGAAAACACTATAGTAATCTCTTTACCCCAATCATATAGGGTTCCCAAAATAGTGAATGTCTTCCAAAATAATAACTATCTTTTAATCCCCTAATCACCTTTTTTAAGAAGAACAGCTTCACTACATCAACATGTGGTAAATAACAATAGATGTTTTACTTGATGATATAAAATCATCTTAGGTAGTGACTCGATGATCTTAGAAAACATAAAAGATATGCTCAAAGAGAAAGAACTAAAATACAACATGACATAGAAAATTATTATGAATAAGTTACATGTACTTTAGTCCTAATGATCCATCTTAGCATAGGACCTGCATTGTTCCCTTGTTCTTGAAGGTTGTTGATTCTCATCATGCTTCTCATCCCTTCCAAGAGAGCATTGCCTTGGATAATTTCCAACTACTCCACATTTGCGATATTGAAAAGTATAAAGTACATTAGATCGAACCTTATCTCTATTCATCACATTATCCATTTTTTAAAGCAATTGGCTACTTTATACCCTATCTTCCCACACTTAAAACATCTCCCAGTTCCTTTGTGACATTCTCTTTGGTGCATGTTCCCACACTTTTTTCAAAAAGGAAATTGGGCCTTCTTTCCCTTATCAACGTTATCAGATGAACATCCTTGATACTTTGTCTTCTTCTTCCTTTTTGAATTTGGGCATTCAACTATGTACCAATTATTAATTGTGATTTTTGATAGCTGGTTTGGCATAATCACAATATGTCCAACTTGATCACTCGTCATCTCTGTCACATTAATAGTGAAATTGTCAAATTTCCTATCACATTGTTTTTTGGGACATGTTCTTCCATTTCCCTCCATTAACTAAGAAAAGAAAGTATAATTAGGGGATTAAATACTTAGCCAATAATCCTTAAAATGAAACTTTAAGCATATAAGTATAAACTTGTAGAAGGAAAGTATACCATAACTTGTGATTCCCTCGGTTCCAATCTAGGTTATCCATGATCATATATTTTTATGTGAATCTTTATTTTATTTTATCTTTGTTCCTTTAATAATGGTTCATACCAATCTTATGAATTTACCAAAGCATATCCCTCGGGAGTGTTATAACCAAGAGTGCAGCAAGGCCCATTATCGTGTACTAGTTCCTGTTCGAGTCTAGCTCAAAGTGTTGTTTTCAGGTTTTACCCCTATGTACATCTGTGCCATATCCACCTCTACCTGCTCGTATCTAGACAGGGATGTATTTTCTTGGCAACCCCTTAATCAATACTCACCAAAATACCAGGAAGATTTAATATATTTAAACTTTTATATAGGGTTCTTCCTAAAGTTTTCATATCCTAATTTCCACAAATAACTAAACCATCCTTTGATACCAACTATAGCATCCCAACTTTCTATCACTTAAACTTTCATTACATTATACAAAACCAAGGATCTTTAAGGTTTAGTGTCTTGGAAACCAAGAACCTTTTACATGAGACAAAAAAGCATTCTTCTTAAACACTTGAAAGGCTTATTCATTTGTCCATCCTAAGTTCATTAAAGTATCTCATAACCAGGGAGCATACATCAACAGAAAGGGTGATCAGAAGGCCCAGTAAGGGAAACAAGGGAAACATTTTACATGAGTACTTGAGACACATCAAAAGTCATGAAAAATAACTTTAAGGCATGAGAAAGAGATCACGAGGCATATCATAATAAAAATAATGTGTTTCATAACTTGAATTTGTGGCTACAACATTTAACATATACAATCATTTCCATTTCACCAAGGTCCATCCCCAAGGTGTCATTAAAATTTAATAAGGTTATTCACCAAGGCGTCGTTAAAAAATGGTCTTCTCTTGAGATTAAGTCTTTACCCAATGCATTGGAGCGCTATCAGGGAAAACCCTTAAATTTGACTTTATTATCATGTGAGCCACATATATAATCATCAACAATTTCATAAAAAACACATATAGCATAAAATAAATGGGTTTCATTTCATAGTCATCACATTTTAAAAACTGCTTTAAAGACATGATCTTTATGTCCCTTTAAACCCACGGAAAAAGGAAAGTGGGTTTCATGTATGTAAGTCCCAACATTACAATAGAAAATTTTGATATATATGTTAATACCCTTATATAAGAAAGAGATTTTAGTATTCACTTAATAAAATAAAAGAATTTGAGATAAAGAGAGAGACATTTTGAGACGAAAATATTGCAGCATAACGGCTATGTTATAGGGTTTTAGAAAATATTGAAAATAGAGGTGACATGGGTAACCCACTCAGAATTGATCCATAAAATAGTATAGGGAGAGGATATAATGGATATAAGAACATGGTAATTAAATTTGAAAGACATACCATATGAAATGAAAAACATGGAAGGAAGACAAAAATAAGATTTCTCTTATGAAAATTTGGCAGCCTAACGGTGTCACTTAAAACTTCGAAAAAATGAATTGACGAGATCAAATAGGGTCTCTAATAATATAAACATAAAATATCAGTATGATAGATATATATATAATACCTCAACATAATAAAAGTAACATGAAAGACTATACATGAAAATAGAACTTGAAAATGAGAAGGGTGAAAGAATCCCTTAAAAATTCGGCAGACTAACGGTGCCACTTAAAACATCAAAAAAATGTATTGACGATATCAAATAGTGTATCTCATAATATGAACATAAAATAACAGTATGATAGATATAGATATCATACCCCAACATAATAAAGAAACTAGAAATACTTGACATGAAAATAGAACTTGAAAATGAGAAGGGTGAAGGAATCCCTTAAAAATTTGGCAGCCTAACGGCGCCACTTAAACATTCTTAAAATTAATTGATGAGAGAAAGAGGGGGTCTATCATTGGATTAACATTAAAAGGAAAGTACGATGAATATAAAATAACATCCCCAACCTAAGAACACGGAGCATAAAATAAATGACATAGAAGAGAGTACTTGGAAAGAAAGAGAGAGGTAGGATCCCTTACCTTAAAATGTAACTCTTAAAACTCAAAGGTTGGGACCTTGAGGGATTGGGGCACCTTGGGAGGACTCCTTGGGAGGTAATGAGACCAGTTATTCGTTGGGGGAGAGTTAGGAGTGAAAAATAAAGGAGGAAAGGGTGGGTATTTATAGGGAAAGTGAGAGGAAAAGGCATTAATGGCCAAGGGACACCTCATTGGCGGTATTGGAAAAACCATGGGCTTTCCCATGGTATTTTCCCATTTTATTGGCCACTTGGGACACCTCATAACTTATCTTACTATTCATAATTCTACTATATTGATTAAATACTTAATACATCATTTAATGATGTCATTAAACACCTGTAACTTAAAAACTGTATTTTCACTATTCATCCAAAATTCGACTTTCTCAGAAAAATCCCAAAATTTCACCTTAACCAAATATCGATGCTCTGATTTCAAAAATGAAATCCATTTTATAAAAATAATTTTCTAAATATTTTTAATTTAATTTTGAAATAAATACACTATTCATGGAAAATTCATTTTTTCTAAACAATCCCCAAAAATTACCAAAACATAATATCGATGATCTGAGTTCAAAAATGAAATCCATTTTATAAAAATAATTTTCTAAATATTTTTAATTTAATTTTTAATTAAAAAAACTATTCATCTGAAAAAACTAGTACTTGACTAATAATTTCTAAAACAGTTATTTACCTATTTTATTAAATCACGTTACTTAATCAAGGTGCCTAGATTATATTAATACTTTATTTAAGTGAGATTACTAATCCATTTGGTCACATTACTAATCCTAAGCATAAAATCACTATTCATATTTTACTATTCGTCAAATATTTATGTTGATCTTATTAGACTCTAAATTTTGTACTGAACATAATTTTAGAAGACCATTTTTTGAAAATCATTACCCATAATTAATTATCTTAGGTTTACATAAATATTTTCAAATATCCTTTTTCTAGAATTCATCAAAAATATGCATACTATATTTATCCGAACATTTTAAAATTTATAAACTTCACCATAAGAAGAAAACACAATTTTATTTATCTCAAAGGATTACACAAAGTAGTTACTGTCTCCTTACATAGCCCCTTATAACCCCAGCATAACACCTAAGTGTAAGGTGTGCTAAGGTGAGAGAATCTGAGGGCGGCTCGACCAACATCGCACGAGTAGTAATTTCTATCAGTTTGAACTTCTCACGAAGGTGATTCCGTTCTAGCTTCACGTGATGAAGTTTGGCTTGGGTTTGGTCTAGAGCAAAGCCGAGTGGTGCTACCTCCTTACCAAGTTCCATTAGATGGGCTTTGATTGGCCCGAGACTACTGGATGAGGCCATAAAATCTTTTTTCTATATTAATTAACCAAGATCACTTATATTTTGAGACAATAATCAAAATGTTTTGTTTCCAGTAGTCATATTGACCAACGGTCATATAACAGTCGAAACCCAATGGTGTCATTTTAATTATACTCATGTTATCAAATGAAACAGTTTTGTTGAGTATAAAATTAAATAACACACAATATTAAGAAGCAATATTTATTTAAAATTTCAGGTCGTTACAAGAAAAATTAAGAAATACATTGATTAAATAGAGATAATGTGTAATCCATAGTTAATTTGGAGGTTTGGAGAAATCCCTTACCTTAACTCTAAAAGCATTCTACACTTTTAATTGATGTCCTGGATAATCAAATTAGATTCATTAATATCTTAATTAAGAACCTATTACATATTTATTTGATTTATTATAATTTTTTTAAATTAATTTATGACTAATTCAATGAGTTATAAAGATTAGTTTTTTGTTTTGGGAGTGTTCATTGCACAATTTTGTGATGGGTTAAATTGTGTATAATTATGGAACGTATTTTTGAATAGAAATAAAACTCCAAAAGTGAAATGAAATTGTAATAATGAACTTATATAAGTTTAAATGGTTCCATATATCATTTATGTTTCTCACATGATTATGATTCATTTGATAAAATATTAATGATAAATGTTTAGTTTATTTTCATGGTTTTTCGATCATCACAAACTAGTTTTGTTTTATTATTTAATGGTATGTCTATGTATTAGTTATATAACATGAAAAAAGTTATAATATAAATATTAAAATATTATTTAACCATAATAATTGTTTTATTACCATTCTTGAAGGTGGTAATGAAAAATGAAAATTCATTATCCATAAAGAGGGTTAATCGCTATAATTTGGACAATGGTTTCTTTTCATTGAATAAAGGGATATCAAAAATGGGGAGAGAGAAATATTTCATTAGAAATATAAAATTTAAATATATAAATTATACTATATTTATTATTATTTTATGTATTAAGATGTTGATGAGAAGGAAGAAAAATAAAAGAAATGAAAAGAGGAGGTTTAAGAATGTTACCCCTTGAATATCAACTCCTTGGAAGATAACTTGAGGATCTTGGAATTTGAATTTTTATGAGAATATAATAAATTGGATGTATGTATAGTGGGTTGGATAGTGTTTGGTATATATTTTTAAAGCTTCAAGGCTTGAATGGTATGAGGAGAATGTGTGGTGTTTATAATAGAGGATAGGGGTGTTTTTGGAAATTTCTCAGAATATTAAATTATAATAAATTCATTTTCTATCCAAATAAAACCAAATGGCCATGGATTATAATATTAGATAAGATAAGGTTTTAACCTCATCAACTAAAAAAATTTATACATGTTTTTGTTTTATTTTAAAACCATATCATTTTAATAAACTCTTAATTAACCTATTTTAATTTTAATTGTGGTAACAATTTTTTTAATATCAAAACGTTATGATTTTAACATATTTTTTTTAAATTGTCCCATAAATGTAAAATTATTTAAATTTTAGATCTTTTCATAATTAATTTGTATTTTTTAAATATTTTTATGATTTGAAAATAATTTAATAAATTATTATTCTCAGAAAATATCATTATTTTCAATTTTGATATTATTCACTACTTTGACTTTAAAAAATATCAATAAAACACAATAACTTTGAAATAAAATAAATAACTAAACCCCTCAAATTTAATATAGATCTATGAAATGTTTTTCACCATTATTAATTTAAATTATATTTCTTTTCATATTTTTAATATCATTTCTTTGATATTTCCAATAATAAAATAATTACTACATCAGTGTTGTATCAGAATTTTAGGTTATTATTAAATACCTAAAAATTATAAAAAAAATAACATGATATAGATTAACATTTTATCTATCCAATTAATATTTATACTTGAAAATAACTTCTTTTTAACTTCATATTAAAAATATTATACCTATTAAAAATAAGTGTGCGACATTTTTTCACTTTCATTGATCTAAATAATATCTATGTAATTTTCATGGAAAAGTTTACATTAAATTATTATATTTAGAACTTAAGTTTTTAAGGGTATAATTTAATTCATCCAATAATATTTTATAATGTTTTAGGGTAATTTTATAGACTTTATCATATTATTTTTTAACCATAATTATCTGATTTACCCTTAACCGTGGTAACAATAAATTTTCAATGTTACTATTCATGATGACAAAAAATAAAAGGGGATTATTTACTAAATTTGGACCTCCTGAATAAAAATATGGAATCTATTTTTAAAAAATCAAAATACATAAGTTTCATAATTTTAATTAAATTTAAATTGAAAAAATTTAATAAGCAATAGTTTTTCAGAAAAAAAGTCATTATGAAATATAAAATGCTTTTATACTATATTTAAGTATTAAATTAATTTAAAAAACCATAATTTTATTATTTTAAATGAAATTTAGCTAACTAAAAATTAAAATAAATTCAAAAAATAATTTGACCTTTAAAAACATTAAAAATAAGATATAGTTTTCAACAAGAATTAGTATTTTCACTCTTCCTTAAAAACAAAACTTGTTGGAAAAATAAAAAAACCCTAAAATAATTTTGACATCAAAATTTTAAAAATGAAGTTTATTTTTTCATATATAATTTATAATGGTTTCAAATTTTAGTTTTAAAACAAGTGCAAAATCAACGGGTGAAAAAACCATCTTTAAAAAATACATCTTTTTATGCATAAAAATAGATTTTTTTTACATCATGTATAGAAAATAAATAGGGTGAATGTTAGAAATTAGATTGAATATTATATATATATAATATAATATAATATAATATAATATAATATAATATAATATAATATAATATAATATAATATAATCCAAAAATAGTGATTTGTTATGTTATTAGTATAAATCACACTTGTGCGCATTTAAATAGTTTTTCTTAAAAATATTTCCTTTTATTTTCAAATTTTTTTTATTTTTTATTTATAATTAATTGGTCACAAAATAATTCATTATTTTTACATTTATAAACCATGTTTTCATAATTTAGTTAATCTTTTTCATACTCTCCATTCTAATGGTAAGGTAATAATGGTAACATTTAAATAATCATATTTAGTTATTTTTTTAAGCTTGATATTGTGTCAACAAAAGATAATAAAGAAATTAAATTATGTAAAGAGAAATATTTAATAAAATATCAGGGTGTCACAATGGTACTTAATACACACCAAGTTTTAGACTCCCAGGGGGTATTCTTTGGAAATTAAAAAACTCTTTATGAAACATTATGAAACACTTAAACAAATTATCTGGTTAGAAAACCTAATAGAATACATTAACATGGATAATATAGATTTAAACCAATTGGAACATAAGTCATGAAATTATTACCAGTTATAAGTTATTCCTTATTTGTTTATAACTTTATCTTTGGTATGTTAGTGCATTTTCATCTTTTTTATTTTAATCTTCTAGTTATCGATGAGAAATAGGTGAAATATTGAAAGAAATCAACGTGATGGGAAATATAATGATTTCCCAAATGAGATGACATCCCTAATTAGAATGATATTTAGGAATCATATGATCATTCCAAATGAGCTATCTGGAATTATGATTAACATCTGAAACATAATATAATTTACAAACACATAAAATAAGAGAATGATGGTGTCTCATGGATGTTCAAAGGATAAAGAAGAAAAAGATAAAAACATTCAATTTCTTACATACCAATCATGTGGGAAGATAAACCATGTAAAATTGATTAAAGGGATTAGAAGATGCTTCAAGTATAGAAATAGAGGGTACAAAGTAGCTAATTTTTGAAGAAAATTTAAGATTCTAGTTATCAAGACAAAGGGAAACAAAGATCAACCTAAGGAACCAATAACAGTTCAATGTCATAAATACAGTGAACTTGGACATTATTTGAATCAATGCCCTAATACAAGTATTAATAACAAAGGGCATATGTTATTATAATAATTTAAGTAAAATTATTATGGTGGTTAGGTTTTATAACACAAGAATCATATTGTTCGAGTATTTTTTTCCAATGGTACTCTAGTTATAAGAATCATTAAACTTCAAAGGATTCTTCCACAATAGTTTTTCCATAAGGATTTTCAAGAATAATTTTAATGGTACTAATGTTCAAGAAAGGTGATATAACAGTAATGTGTTACTCTATGGAAAAACATATAATTGAGGAATATATAATCTTGGAGATGTGCTTGATGTTTATGTAATTATAGTCCATTAAAATTAGTTGATTATGTGGAAAATAATGCGATATATAGAAAACCATAGTAGTAAAAAATGTTATTGGAGGACTAATATATTTTTTAAGATGTTCATAATATTATTTGGAACAATATATGATCATGGATAATTATGAATATGATTATCAAATAAGTTTTTCATAGTTTTATAAAAAGGACAACCCACATTTATGGTAACAACCTGTCATATTCGGTAATGCTATGGGGCTTGAACCCACAACTGAAGGGTGATAAGGGCGAATCACCTACCACTTTCCTATTTAATGAACTGATTAGTATGACATTGTTTTGACTAAAACAATTGTTAATAGATATTAATTTGATCAATATTTTTTGAGGTGATTACTGATATTTTGGGAGATTTTTTATTAAGATGAAGTTTATATAAAATTTATGTTTAACATAAAGTATTATTTAGAAAGAATACTATTATGTTTGTGGAGATGTAAGATGAAGGGTTTTAATGATAGAAACTTACAGAATGGATTAAGTTAAACTTTGGGAGTTAATATTATTATATTAGAGATTAATGTATTATATGGTAAATCTTGTGCTAACAATTATGGTTTTTTAAAGACAATAAGAATTTATTTTTATTCTATTGTGGATTATGTGATCTGTTAGAATTTTATTTTATTTATTCATAAATTAAATATCCAACTTTAATTCTCATATTTTAGAGAAAAGAAGATATTTTCATGGAAACTATTAATGGATGAAATAATACTATTCACGTAAGTATATTTCTTCATGTTATTAGTATAGATAGTAAATGTATCCCTCAACTCTAGGGAAATTATCTTGAAACCAAAAATTTATCCTATTAACTTTATATCTAATGAATCAATAGTCTTTTAATTCATCATACAGTTATTGTTTTGGGGTTGTGGTATTTCTTATGATCATTAAATTTATTATGATCAATGATCTATATCACTCTTCATAATTATTTATGTTTTTTTTCAATTTACACATCTTTACATGACACCAAGTTTATCCTATACATAAACCTAGTTATGTGATGAATTTTTTATTTTCCTTTCCCAATTTTTAAGATATTTTTTTATTAACCCTTTTAACAATGTGGGATTTTCCAAAAATAAATTTTTCAAATGTCAAAAACTTGATTAATTAGAATAAGCTAAAATTGTGGTGACAACGTTTATAAAAGGGGTAAAATTTAATTCCCTAATATTTTAACACTATGTACAATAATGTATTCAAAATGAAACACTGATTTTAAGAAAACCATGACATGTTATTAAAATATTATTATTTAAATGTGATCATTTTAACCTAGTTTTTATATGGAAGGGAATGAATAGTTTTAAATACAATATTAAATGTATATAATGGTCCTAATTAATACACCTATATTTATAAATTCTAATTAATTAGTAACTCAATTTTAAGAGAAGTCATTTTATTCATCAAAAATATATTTTTTTTCACTTTTCACCAATGTTATCCTATACAGAATCTTATTTATGTGATTACTTTCATATTTCCCTTTCCCTATTATTAAGAGAAATCTCTATTAACCCTTTTTACAGTGTGGGTTTATTCACTAATAAATTTTCAAATGTCAAACCATTGATTTCTGAGAAAAAGCTGAAATTGTGGGTAAAATTTTATTTAAAGGGGTATAATGTAACTCTATAATATTTTAACACTATTTATGATAGTCTATTAAAAATGAAACAATGATTTAAAACAAACCACGACATATTATTAAAATAGTATTATTTATGTTTGATCATTTTAACCAGGCCATTAAATTAGAAGGTATGAATATGATTAAATACTTTACTAAATGTATATAAAGTTAATAATCAATATAATTTTATTTATTAATTATAATTAACTTGTCACACGATTTTAAGCAAAGTCATTTTGTTCATCGAAAATGTGTTTTCTTCAAAAAATGATTTTTACATATTTCTAGAAGAAAATAATTTAGTTAATATTTTTATAACTTTTGGAAATTATATTTTATAAAATTATAATATTTTTTTAAATCATAATATTTATATTAACTTATGGTTAAATTTTTGGATTTTTAGAAATTTATTAATTTTTTAGTGAATAGTAAAAAAATAAAATAAAAAATTATATAATTTTCATTTATTTACAATAAATTAAGTCCAATTATTCATTTTATTTTATTAAAAATAATAAAAAGTATTAGTTATTAATATTTAATCCAATTCATTACCATTAAAATCCTATTTATAGTATATTTTAGCATAATTTTTCTTAGGCTTAAAACGCATTTTTTGAAAACTATTTTATAGTGCATAATGTTTCTCAATTTTAAATAATTAAAATAACCCCTTATGAGGGATTTATTAAGTAAATTTTATAGATTATATATATTAATTTATTTAAATTCATTTAATTATTATTACTTTTCATATAGTTGATATGAGATCATCTTTCCTTAAAAAATAAATTTTTAGAAAATTTGTTTCTTCAACACGTTTGTGGGTTTAATTTATAATTAAATTATACCATTTTTATAATTTTATTTTAGAAAAAATGGTTCAATATTTTTAATAAGAAGAATTTATATTATTTAATAAGTTTAACTTAATTTTATTACCATAATGAATAGTGAAAATAGTAAAAATTATTTTCTACACTTAAGGAAAAAATGATTTTATCGAGGGTTAAACTAAAAAAGATAAGTGTTAAAAATATAAAACAAAACTTTTCTAATTATTATTTTATGGTCATATATAGACCATAAATATTGTAATGTAATAAAATATTCCATTCTATATCACTATGGCATGATAAAAATGTGGGTGTAATTCTTTCTTTTCAAAAATTTCAATTGTTTCCTCTCCACCACTTATAAAAGGTCACCGCCTCTCCTCTCCTATTCACATATCAAAAACCCATTTCTTTAACAAATAAATAAGAAAATAAATTAATTACTTATATACCCTAATCTTATAATCATTTTTATCATAATATCATTCTATGAAGGCTTATGGTGAAATCCTAAAGATGTTGTTCGAAGAATAGGTAATGACCTTAACTAAGAATTTTATTTTATTTCTTATTTCACCTCATTTATATATTATTAAACAATGATAGTATAATAAACTCAGTATATTACATGTAGTAATATTTTTTTATGTTAATTTCATGACTAACAACCATCTCCTCCTCCCTTAAATGGGAAACAAAATAGTTGATCATGTGTACAACGGACTATCACCTCACGGACTGATATAATTCATATTCTTTCACCGCTCCTCGGAGATATGTATATATAGTGATTTATTTAATCTATATATATTATATTTATAATATAACTACTATTTTTTAATTATAATATCATATATACCAACTTAACTTCTATTTTTTAAAGAATTGGATAACGTTTCTTGCCTGTACGTCGGACTATCACCATGCGAAGCTATGTGATTCATTTTAACCTATGATTTACATTTAAAGTAATTAGGATTAAATTGATATTTATTTATGATATTAATGACTTGTTAATTATTATATGAAATAAATATATTATATAATTTCTTACCTTGTAATCCATTGAATAAATGATAATGTCGTTCATGTGTATGACGGACTACCTCCTCACAAAGCGATGTGATTCATTTTTATTAATGAATCGCATGGATGGTATATAAAAAGGTATTTAAATAAATTATATGATATTTTTTATATAATTATAATCTTATAATTATAAAATTTCACATACCCTCTTTCCATCATGATCATTGAAAAATGGAAGTGTTACTCATGTGTACGTACGACGTATCGTCTTCATGTTTGTAACATATTTAATTTTTCATAACAATATTTCATGGTTGGTTTTAAAAGTATAATTTATATATATAAATTAAAATTATGTAATGATTAAAATTCTTGAAATTACTAGATAATAATTTCATTGACCTTATTCAATTTTCCAAAGTGATTTTGGATATACGATTCGTTTATCATTAAAATGTATTACATTAAATTAATTGGTTAAATAATTTAATATGACATTGTAAAAAAAATATAAAGGGAATAATAAACCTATAATGTTTTCTTAATAAATTAAATAATTAACATATTTTTATTATTCAATAAGACAAAGAATGTATGTGATAGATCGAACATGAGGTATGGGATCTTTCTAACCCACACTTTTCTCCACGTTTTGAACATTCTCCCTATAACATAATTTATTTCTGTTTAAATTTTTGGAATACTTATATTTTCTGAAAATGTGTATATCACATTTATACCTAGATTATTATCCCTTTCTTTAATTGTTTAATACATTACTTATGAGTGTTTCTAAAATTTCTTCTTTAAAGAATCCATTTTGATTATGTTATGATATAAGATTTTGCGACCCATTTCTTTATATAGGTAATTATTATGTTTATTCCTTATGATTTATATCTTTATATGGCACACATATGAATGTACATGAAATTAATTTGATAGGTGCCACATTAATTACACATCCCTCTAAAGCATTGAGTAATTTTTATCCTCATGGGACATCATGTATAGGATTAGGGAGTGAACCTAATCTATTACGAGACTCCTTCCACTATGTGATGTTGTCTTGGTAGTTAGACTTAGCTTATGTTTATGACATGTTTTATTTAATTTCCACTTTCTTATGTTTCCATGATCTTATGATACCAAGGCCTTTACATTATTCTTCCACTTTATTATTTATGTGCCTATACTTTTACAATATCATGTTATACTTTTGACTTGTGTTTTATGCTTCCTTGTCATGTTTATTCCCTTATAGGGATTTTTAGCTCACCCATTTATTTATGTATTACCCAGGTTATCACATGTAATTTTATGATCTAAAATGTATTTTATGAGATCATTATAGAGACTAAAATTATGATTATATGTTTTATGTTCCTTTTGATGTAATATGAACCTAGTTTTCTAAACACACTAGATATTCACAACCCTTATGTTTTATTAACGGATATTTTTGTTTAAGAATCTTGTAATTATATCTTTAAAAGGCTTTTTTTGTTATATATAAGGTTAAAAAGTTGTATATGTGTCCCATAACAACCAAAACTGAATTGGTATGTTATAGATGATGTAAATAGCTTATCCATATTTATTGATCTAGGAAGCACTGAGATGTATAGAGATTTAATGAAAAACTTCTAATGGGTTAACATTAAGAGGGAGACTGAAGAGTTTGTATCTCCATTCTTGTTACACTAATAATTCAAGTAATAATGATATAATTCTAATGGTATAATTAAAATATTTCCCATACTATTATTTAAATGGGAAACACGACCATAGATTGTGTTATAGGACTCTGTAAGACATTTAAAGGTAATAAAACCATCTGAGTAGTAGATGATCACCTTACAAAGGTGGAACATTTCATTGAAATCAAGGAATATTTATCTCTTAAACAACTGTACAAGATATATATAAGTGATGTGATATTATTTCAGAGTTATGCTCTTTATTGTATTAGATCGATTTCTGATGTTTACCTCAAGGTATTGGAGAATCTTTCAGTAAGAATTCTATACAAAACTATGATTCATAACTGGTTATCACCATCAGATTGAGGGTTAGTATGAAAGGACTATTCAAACTATGGAGGATATGCTAAGATTTTGATCATGTTTAATGGGTTTCCAAGGATGTTAGGATCAAAAGCTTCCCATAATACAGTTCTCATATATAAAAAGTTTCCATTATAGCATTCAAATGTCACCTTATGAGGCTCTGTATGGGAAGAGGTGTTGACTCCAACATGATGGGATTAAGTTGGAGAGAATAAGATAATGGTACTTAATCTTATCCAATAAATAATATAGAAGTTTTAAACCATTCATCGTTATATAAAATCTACACAAATTCAACATAAAATCTTTGCATATAATCATCAATGAGACCTATAGTTTGAGGATGGAGATAAATTGTTCCTTTCTATACCATCATGGAAGAAAGTAATGAGTTTTTTGAAGGAGGTAAATTTTTTTCCCAGATACATTGGCCCCTTTTATATCCTTGATCGCATCATAGTGGTGGCCAATCGACTAGCACTCACGCTTAACATATCTCAAGTACATTATGTGATCCATGTATCCCTATTGAGGAAGTACATACCCGAACCCTTTCATGAATTGAATCAAGAGGTGGTACCATTGTATAATTATCATTCATATGATGAGAAACTTTTAAATATATAATATAATGTAGATAAGGTTCTATGATAAAACTCACTTGATCTAAGCATTATAGGAGAAACAATGTTTGAGGAAGCAGTATGAGAACTTAAAGATATGGGGAAATAGAGGTATCATAATCTATTTTAGTGTATGAAATAAAACTTTAGTGGGTAAAATTTCTTAAGGGGGGAATAATGAAATGACCCTAAATTTTATAAATGAAATTCCATTTTTGAATGAATAAATGCATTATTAAATAACATAGTTATAGAAAGAAATATGCACTAATTTTAGTTTTTTGGGACTATTATAAGGTTTTTCAAATTTAAAATACCATTAAGCCTCATAAACATTGATAATTTATCCATTGTAAAATGACTATTAATATTAGTATATTAATGTTTATGATAAAGTATATTTGACACATATGGAAGAAGTGATGGCCTCAACTGGAAGTATTGTACCCTATGAAGCCCATTTACTAGAGCTTTTAAGGGAGATAGTCTCACTGGGATTTTACCTTGACCAGGACCAAGTTGAGATTTAATAAATGATGAGTGAGTGAAACTATTTATAGGATAACTTCAAGCTCATCGAGATTATAGCCCAACCATGTTCATCGAACCACCCCATGAAAATATCGTCATTTCACACCTTACCCTTAGGGAATTAGCTTGGGTAATAAAGGAATATGAATTTAGACCATAACAGTATGAATTTTTCGATTTTTATTCAATAACATAATTATTATTTTTATTTCTTATTATTATTACATTATAAATTATTAAATAATGAGTTTGATAAAAATTAAGTTTTAATATGACAAAACTTGAATTGTGTTTTTGGGAAATAAATAGTTTCAATAAAGACACTCATTTTGATGAATTCATGAATTTTTTAAATAGATTATATTTTAATAAAATATTATTATTAAATAATATTTATTAAAGATAATTCACAATATAATTTTATGAATTCAAAACTAATTTTTATAAGGGTCGAAAAAAATTTATTGTCAAATAAAAACAAATATTTTTTATAAATTATGGATTTTTATTTAAAAATATAAATTATCATATTTAGGTATTTATTTTTATAAAATAGATACGATTTTTTAAATTGTCACACCAAAATAATCCAATGGTTATTTTTTCATAATTTTCAGAGACAGTTGAATTTTTTGGGTAAAAATTAAATACGGTATAAATACACTGAGTAAATTATGACATCATAATGACCCAAAAGTAATGTAATATATGAAATAAAAGGTACCCATGACTAAATATATATTTAAATATTCAATTAATTTGTTTTTAGATAATCTTATTTATAAACCCATAATGAATCCTACGAATTATATATTATATTTTAGGGTTTTAAAACCATTTATATATAAACATTAATCAATAGCACATCACCAAGGGTATTATTTTAATGATTTAAATTATAAAAAGTATAAAATAACAAAAACTAATCCTCTTTGGTAGAAACCATGTACAAAAAACAAGTTATGGTCTGTGGTTTTGATTATTTTATCCTATAGATTCTAAAACCTATGTTTGGAAATTAATAAATAATTTTTTCTATTTTTGCAATATAAACGCACCCAACCTCCCATTCATCTTTACCCAAAAATCTTGGAGCATGAAATTACTCTAACTTTACCTCTCTAGATTACTTTTAAGGTTCCCCCATGTTCTTAATAAGCTCCTCCCAAGCTTTAATAAGTTCCCTCTAAATGTAAGTGATCCTCTCCTTCTCCACTTTATAATGTCACCTTCGTTGTATAATGCCTTTAAATTTAAAATTGTTCATATTTGTTTATATTATTACATATTCTTATTAATATAACAACCCTTCTCTTTATTTCACATTAATACCCGATTTATTACATTAAATTTCACATAATACAACTCATAAGATTGAAAATTCTAGTGTCTTTTGTAATTAGGTACATTACATAACAACATAAAATAGGAAAACAACATCTTTATTGAAAAATTATTTAACATACTTGTACTTAAAATTATATGGGATAACCTAAGGAAATAAATAAGAAATTGGTGAGCTATAATCCTTAGAAAGGGAATAAAAATGAAATAAAATGAATAATATAATACATATCAGACAATAGGAATATCAATGGGGCATAAAAGGTTTGATAATCATAATCATGAATAATAAGTCATGATATTACATGATGATCATAACATAGTAAATGAGAAAAAAACTTAAAATTATATCATAAACATAGGTCAATGATAAATTCCAAGACATCATGATGTAAGAAATCCCATAAAGGAATGAGTTTCACTCCCTATCCAAACGTAAAGTCTCATGAGACTAAATATCACCCAATGCATTGCAACACTATATAATTTTAGGTTCACCCTTCACATTCATTTCATTATCATAATTAAGTGTTCCACCTAGATCATACAACATGGACTAATTCATCAACATATTTCATTCTTCAATAAATGATTTTTGAATACATACATGTAAGTCCCAAGTAAAAAAATTATAAGTTTATAAAGGTGAACACCCTTGATAGGAAATTGGTATGGTACTCATTACACAATTATCTTGGCCTGCAAAAATCATGGTGAAATTTCAGCAGCATAACAGCATCACATAAAAATTCATAAAATGTGTTGATGAGTGAAAAATGGTTATCTATTAATTTTTATATGAAATGTAAAGTAATAGGTACATGGAAAGACTTATACCAATATTAATAATTGGAAATAGAAGGTGCAAGATAGTAAATAAACATGAATAATGGATAGAAGGAATGGATATCTTACATGACTCTCTGACTCCAAATGCTTGGGAGGAGATTCTTGGGATCTTGTAGGCACCATTGGAGGACTCTAGATAGGGGAGGGAAGAGTGAAGAGGTGATACAAATATTTTTAGTGAAGAGAAATGTGAGATTGTGTGGGTTTGTATAGGAAATGAGTGGGGAAGTTTTTATCATTTCTCAAACTTAAGTTTTGGACTCTATCTAATCAAATAGCCCAAACCACAAACCATACCATGGTTTTTCCAATTTTTTATCCAAATTAGGAACTTTTTCATTATTTTATGAGATCAAGGACTGAATATAATAAAATAATACCCTTTCTTAAGTAGAGTTGAGTCATACTCTTAAATAAAGTATTTTAAAATCTAAAAATATATTATCAATTTTGGAGGATTCATAATAGCTTTATATAATAAATAAATAAACTTCAAATAAAATTATTTTAATTGGAAAACAAATATTTGGTTATGGATACATTTTATATTATTTATTATATCACTTTTGGGTCAGTTTTATGTTATAATACACACCATATATTTATACGGTATTTAATTTTTACCCAAAATAATTAACTATCTTAGAAAATTATTAAAAAAATCACTATTAGATAATTTTGATATTCTGATTACAAAAAAATATTCATTTTGTAAAAACAATTTTATAAATATTTTCATTTTCACTTTTAAAATAATAATCATCATTTATTGATAAATATATGGATTTTAAAATAAGAATTTTTGAACCATTATAACAATTATATTTGACTTCATAAAAATTGTATGATCATCTATATTTAATAAAAATTATTTAATGATAATATTTTATTAAAATATTATTTATTTTAAATATCCATTAATTCATCAAAATAAATTTCTTAATTTAATTTGAATATAAACAAAAAATACTATTTGTGTTTTATTATATGAAAAACATTTATAAAGTAACAATAATATGTTGAAAATATATTAATTATTATATAGAAATTAAAGTACATACTCATATTGATAGGTTATTGATACATATCCATTTAACAAGCAAGAAGACTCCCAATGAGTAAAGTGTGTGATGATGAGACTTTCTTGGGGTGTGCATGGTTTGGGTAGTGATCTTGATGAAGTTGAACTTCTCCCATAAGTAGTTTATCTCATGCTAATGTTATTATATCTCATATTGGGATTGGTCAAGGGAAAATCCCATATATTCTTTCTCCCTCATAATCTCCAATAAATTGGCTTTATAGGGTATGATCCTACTAGTTGAGTTTATCAATTCATTAGTCTATGTAAATTGGATTTGTTAAAACCCTATATTTATACTAATCATGTGATCATTGTTCAAATGATATATTATCAATAGTAATGATTCTTAATTGGTTTTCCAATATGATATTAATATTAAATAATTTCATGTGTTTTCTATAACCATAATCCATAATGATACATTTAAATAAATCAAAACGTGGAATTTTATTTATAACTATTTGGGTCATTACAACCTTACCCCATTAAGCAATTTTTTCCTCCAAACTTTTATTTCCCACACTAGAACATATGAGGGTAACTATATTTCATCACCTCCTTTGGTTTCCATGTCACTTCTTCAAACATATGGTTTCTCCATAGCACTATGACATGGTTCATTGTGTTATTTTTTTAGAACCATGTCTCTATGATCTAAGATTTTCACCAGCTACTCTTCCTAGGAAATACCCCTCTCCAACAGCACCACATCTGGATTGAGTAAAATTGTCGGTTAAGGTATGTACTTACTCAATTAGGATATAAGTAATACATCATTTACTTGATATAGGTTATGATGGAGTGATAGTTGATATTCCACCACTCTAATAAGACCAAGGATCTCAAATGGGTGGATGTATCTTGGAATAAGATTTATCTCCTTCCCAAATATCTTCACATTATTACATATATATATGTGGAGGAATAACATGTCTCCAACATCAAACTCTAGGCCTTTTTTATTATTTTTATCATAGCACTTTTGAAAACTCTGAGTATCCTTGATGTGCTTTTGATTGGTCTTAACCATTTCCACCATTTCCTTAACTATTTCATGACCTATAAGTTTTTATTCCCCAACTTCATCCTAGCATGCATGTGTTCTGTACCACTTCACATAAGGGATTCATAGGGATCCATTTGGATGATATAATGGAAACTGTAATTCAAAGATAACTTGACCAATGGTGGATGTTGGTCCCATCATCTATTGAGGTCCATAGAACATGCTCTCAAACTATCTTCCATGTCTGAATATTCTGCTCAAACTAGCCATCAGTTTGAGGATGATAGGTCCTATTGAAGTTCAACTCAGTATTTAGAGCATGTTGGAGACATTTCCAAAACTTGTAGGTAAATATCAGATCTTAATCGGATACAATTGTTAGTGGTGATCCATGCACCCTCACCACTTCTTTTATATATATCCATTCAAGTTAGTTGAGTGAGAATTCATCTCATATTATAATAAAGTGAGTTTTCTTTTTAAGATGATCCACAAGAACCCATATAGAATTTTTTTTCTAGATTTCTTTGGAGGTCCAGTGAAAAATTCCATGGTGATGTTTTCCCATTTCTATGTTGGTATGGGTAATGGTCGCATCATCCCCTTAGAAGTTTTCATTTCATCCTTCACATGATAACATACTAGGCACTTTGATATATATTCAGCAATCTCCTTATCCATATTTTCCCACCAATAGTTCTCTCAGAGTTCTCAATACATCTTTGTGCTCCCTATTTTAATAGAGAATTTTGATCTATGTTCATCATTCAGAATCTCTATCTTTATCTATTTATGGGATGGTACACATAGTTGTGACCGAAATCTTACAACTCCTTCATTAACATTTAACTATAAGGACTTAAATTTTTTTAATGTTTCAACTTTATTTTGAATTAGCACATCATTTCTTTGTGCATCCTTTATATTTTTTAAAATATATAGTTGAGAAAATATTTTTGAAAGGATTGATAATATTCTTTCCTTTATGATTCCCATTTCCATCATCTTAATGTCTAAAAAGATCAGATCCCTCTCAATTATCATCAATGATAGATTTTTTAGATCCTTTATACTTAGAGTGTCTGCCACCTTATTTTCATTGCCAGGATGGTAGTGGATTGAACAGTCATAGTCCTTGATCATATCTAACCATTATCACTAGTGCAGATTCATCTCTTTTTGTGTGAATATATACTTGATGATTTTTTGATCGGTTTATATCTCACAATTCTCTCTACATAGATAATGTCTCATGTTTTTAAAAGAAAATATCATTAAATTTAACTCTATATAATGAATTGGTAAGTTTTTTTCATGAAAATTAGACTACCTTGAAAAATAGGTTTTGATTTTTTTCATTCTATATTAACAAAAATCCAAATCCCCTCTTCAATGTATCACTAAATACCATGAAAATTTCTCCACTTTTGGGTAGTGTGAGCACAATTTCATTGCTAAGACTCCTTTTCAAATTCATTAATAACTATTAACATTCATCATTCTAAGATAAATTGACTCCCTTCCAACGTATCTTGGTTAGAGGGTTTGATATCATGATAAATTTCTCAAAACTTGAGGATAATACCCATCTAATATAAGGAATCTTTGGATATTTATCACAGATTTTTTCCTCATCCATACTTAAATTTCAGATATCTTTGAAGGGTCCATAGATATCCCATTTATTATGATGATTTTCCCCAAAAATGGAACTTCCTTCAACCAAAACACAGATTTTTTGTACTTAGAATGAAGCTTCTCCTTTCGTAAGTTCTTTAGAATAATGCTCAAATACTCCTCATACTCCTCCTTGTTTTTGGAGAATATTATAATATCATCTATAAATACTACCACAATTTTTTTAACATAATATATAAACACTCTATTCATCAATTCCATGATGATTTTTGTATCATTAGTGAGTGTTAATGGAATTACTATGAACTCATATTGCCCATACCTAGTACAAAAAGTTGTCATGGGGATATCCCCCTTCTTCACCCTAAATTGGAATTATCCCAACTATAGATCCACCTTGGATAATTATTGTGGTTCATATAGATGATTTAATATTTCAACAATCCATGGAATATGATACTTGTTCTTTATCATGATCTTGTTAAGATCATCATAATCAATGAAAAGGAACATTGACCCATCTTTCTTCCTGATGAAGAGGATTGGTGAACCCCATGGTGACGCACTTGGGCATATTAACCCTTTTTCCATATTCTCCTACAGTTTTTTCTTCAATTACTCAATTTCCACAATAGCCATTCTATATAGATTATTGGAAAATGGTAACGTCATAGATATAAGCTTGATTAAAAATTCAACATCTCGACTATGAGAAAAACAAAGATATTCATTACGAAACACATCAGAGTATTCCATCAAAATGGAAATGTCTTCAAGGATAATTCTTCCCTTAGACTCAATCAATTTAGATAGATATTATTTATTATATGGTGTTAATATCTATGCTTGAGATGTTGGCTCTAAAAATTATTCATCCTATTCAATGCACATGAATAGAATCGGTGGTTTATTTGAAATATGGAGAGTTATTTCCTTCCCACAAAAATTTATATTATATCTATAGAGGTAAATATAATTCATACCAATAATTTCTTAAAATTCCACCAAAAGTAGTATGAAAACGTTCTTTGGGAAGTTCATCCCACAAATTGTGGAAGGGGGTGATTTATATACTTTGAATGCAATAATTCTTCCATTTGTTGTTTTCAATTACAACTATACTTCTATGATTTTTGATGGTGTTTTAATAGTTCTACTAAACTTTCTTGATATAAAGGAATGCGTAGAACTATAATAAAAAATGGTGTTCACTATTCTTGAATGAATACTTAGCATACCTATCACCACTTCATTTCCATGATCCACCTCAATGGTTGTGAGGCAAAAAAGATCACCCTTTTTTCCTTTGAGGTTGTGGGTTGTCTCTAAAAACCCTTGTATTAGTGCATTTGTTTGAAAAGTGTAGTTGAAGTAGTGAACAATTCATATAGGTTTTTCTCACATTAGACGATTTATCCTCTCAGAAATCACCAGTTAGGTTCCCTTCTTTTCCACACCTAAATCATTTCTTCATCCCCATTAAGTGATTTCTGGGATTCTACATTTTGCACCTTTAACAAGTGAGATGTTGAAATTTCTTAGCACAGTTACATTTCTCCATCATACTACTATAATTAAAAAAAATCCACTTCATATCAACATGTTAACCTTGAGATTCACCAATCTCTAATTCTACTTTGAGGGAACATCAGACAATTTCCTCGTAACAATAATTGTCATGGGTCACCGGATATTTTCATATGCTAGGTTTTATCCCACAAAAGAATAGTAAAACCTTACATTCAGGGGAAACAAAGAATCCATTGGTGTATCATGAAAGACATGGGAAGTTTTCCTCATAGTCCCTGATGGATTCTCCATATTTTTTATTGAGGGAAAAGAAATCCCTTTCCATTTTAAGTTATAGAGTGTGATAAAAATATTTATCTAAAAACGTTTTCCATAATTCCATCCACCCAATAACATTGATATTATCTTAAGGATTTTTGTTTTTTATCAATTTCCACCACTGATTAGATTCTTCCTTCATACGATAAACAACCATTAGAACCTTCTCTTATTTGTAACATTGAAGGATGGAAAAGATATTCTCAATAGAGTTGATCCATTATTCCATGAATAAGGGATTTAATGATCCATTGAAAGTTAGAGTCCTATGTTGCATAAAGAACTCAATTGAAGCTTGTTCTTTCCTAGGGGGATTTGGGCGTTCCTCCTGGTCTAGGTTTCTTTTCATAAACTGAGTCATATTAGAGATTATCATAACAAATTTTTCTATTCCTGCTCTCATCAGGTTGGAAATATCATTGGGGAATTCATCACATTTCTCTTCCCATTAATTGTTTAACTAATTCCTCCTATATCCAGTCATTGGTTAGAATAAAGGAAAAATTATGGATGAATATTTTATAAAATTTAAACACATAAGTAGGAATTTAATTACATTAAATGGATAACATATAACTTACATTTAATTCCTTAACTTATTATTTTATAGGCTTCAATCTATGTTATCCATGATCTATTTACTAACATATATTATTATCATGATTTTTTTCCTTTAATAATGTTTCTTAATGAGATTATGAATTTACCAAAGCATATCCCCCATGAGTTTCAAACTAGGTGCGTAATAAGGCACATTGTCGTGTCCCAAGTTACACTGATTTAGGCCTAACGCACCTTTTCGGAGTTGTTACACCTAAGTACATCTATTCCAGAACCACGTCCACTTGTACTATTCAGAAAGAAATGTATTTTCTTGATAAACCACTTACTTTATACTTACAAAATTTAGGGATTTTTTCTTATACTTATTCTTATCCCAAATCCTTTTGATAGAGTTTTCTAATCCTAATCCCAAAAATTACTAATCCTTTCCTTTGATACCAATTATAAAAACCCTTCTATTTATTTCAAAATAATACCTGATTTCTTACAAAAAAGTACACATAAGACAACCCAGAATATCAAGAAGTATATTGTATTTGGGAATTAGGTACATTACATAACGACAAAAAATATGAAAACAACCCCTTTATTGAAAACTTATTTGATATACTCACACTTAAAACTGCACTAGATAACTTGGGGCATACATATAAAAGGGTTGATTTCTAAATACATGTAAAGGAATAAACATGTAATAACATGAAGAAGATAATACATGTTAGAAAAAAAGGAATATAAATGCGGTATAAAGGGTGTTAGAATCATAAACATATATAATAAGTCACGATATAGCATGATAATAATAACATGGGAAATGTGGAAACAATCTAAAACAATACATCATAAACATGGGTCAAGGATAACTTCCAAGACATCATGATGGATAAGGTTCCATAAAGGAATCAAGTTAACTTCATATCCCAACATGATGAATCATGAGACTAAACATTACCCAATTCATTGGACTACTATATAACTCTGGGTGAGCACGTCATATTCATTTCATTCTCATATTTATGTGTGTCACATAGATCATACAACATGGATCCATTCATAAACAAATTTCATTCCAAGATTAAGGATGTTAGATTATATAAATTTAATTCCCAAGTTAAATAATTATACGTGTATAAATGTGAACACCCTTGATATGAAATGGGTATGGTATTCACTACACCATTGTTTTGGCATAGAAAAATCACGGTGAAATTTCAGCAGTATAACGATGTCACATAAATTCATAAAATGGGTTGATAAGAGAGAAATGGGTATATTTTAATTTTGAAATGAAATAGTCATTAATAGGGATATGTAAATACATATCGGAACATTATTAATTGGAAATAGAAGGCATAAGATAAAAAATAAAGTTGAATAAAGGAGAGAAGGAAAGGATCCCTTACTTGAGTGTGTGACTCCAAATGCTTGGGAGGAGATTCTTTAGAGATTGGGGGAACCTTGTGAGGACTATAGAGAGGGTATGGTAGAGTAAGGATGTGATCCAAATATTTTTAGTGAATATAAATGGGAGATTTGGTGGGTTTATATAGGAAAGGAGTGGGGAATTTTTATCATTTCTCAAACCTAGGTTTTGGACTCTATATGATAAAATAACCAAAACTAAAAACCATACCATGGTTTTTTATCATGTTTTTCTAACAAATGTGAGTGTATTTTATTATTTTAAAAATTAAAATGGATTCATATATTAAAATTAAACCCTTACTTAAGTGGTGGTAAGTCATACTCTTAAAGAAAGGATTTTAAAACCATAAAATATATTATATGTTTTTTAGGATCCATAATGATTTTATAAAATAAATAAAATAACATTATTTTAAGAGAAGAATATATATTTGGTATTTTATTACATTTAATATATTTTTATTACATCACTTTTGGGTCATTATGATGTCATAAAATACACTGTATATTTATGTAGTATTTAATTTTTACCCGAAAATTTGATTGTCTCGGAAAATTATGAAAAATACCCCATTGGACAATTTTCACATTATAATTCCAAAGATAATATTATTTTTATAAAAATAATTTTATAAATAAGTGAATTTTCACTTTTAAAATAATAATCTTTATTTATTTATAAATGCTGGGTTTTTTTACAATAATAGTTGTTAATCCCTTATAAAAATTACATTTGACTTCATAAAAATTATATGATCATATATATTTAATAAAAACTATTTAATAAAGATATTTTATTCAAATATTATTTATTTTAAAAATACATTAATTCATCAAAATAAATTCCTTAAATGAATTTGAATACTACCCAAAAATATTGTTTTTGTTTTAATGTATAAAAATAATTTATAAAGTAACAATAATAGAATGAAAATATATTCATTATTATATACAAAGTAAAGTAAATAATAATATTTTTAGTTTCTTGATAAATATCCCTTTAATACACAAGTAAATTCCCTTATATTAAGGACTGTGATAGTGAGTCTTTCATGGGGTGGTTCGGCCTACATGGTTTGGGTCATGATCTCAATGAGCTTGAACTTATCCTGAAAAAGGTTTTGATCAGGATTATTTTTTTGGATATCATATTGGGATTGGTCAAGGGAAAATCCTAGAGATGGTATCTCCCTCAGAACCTCAGATAAATGGGCTTCATATGGTATGACCCTACTAGTTTAGGTCATCACATCCTTTGTCTCTGTTAATTGGAATTGATAAAACCCTATATTTATACTAATCATTGATGTGGTAGTGTTTTCACACTCTTTGCCACATCCTTTTTGTATTTTCTATTGAAATCTTTATATTAAAATGATTGTTTTTAGTCAATATTTGATAAGTGTTTTGTTTTTGTTCTTGCAATGTAAAATAATCCGTTTTTAGTTTACAACATGTGTTTTAATGTAAGTTAGTGTCATTTTAAATAAGTCTTAAATTAACTTAGTCTTGAGAATTAGACTTTTATTTATTTATTCTTTTATTTTTATAATTTTTTATTCTGGTTAGTTTACTAATTCATTTATTAAATTAATTAATGATTTATTCTTTAAATTGTAAATAAATAACTCTTTTTGGTTTTTAGTCTTTTAATAATTTAATTTGTTTTAACAATTAAGTTTTATTCAATTAATTTTGTCATTTTTCAATTTAATTAGTTCTTTAATTAATTGGTTAAATAATTTAAGCAAGTTGATGTAAATATTTTAATTTGTTCTTTAATTAAGTTTGTTTATTTTTTCAAACCAAATTAATTCATTTGTTTAAATAAAGTTTCATTAATTTTACTATTTATCTTTTTTGTTTTTAATTACATTCTTTTTAATTTAATTTATTTATTGATTTATTTATTTTTTTGTTTTATTAAATTATTTTATTTATTTAATTTTCTTGGTTATGTTTGTTCGCAGGTGTGGTGGTTGCATGGTCCTGTTTATTATCGGTGACTTCCTCACCGGTAGCGGTGACCTCACAGTTACCAAACTCGCAAATCCTCACCGATACACAAAACCTCACCGATACAGAAATCCTCACCGATACCAAAATCCTCACCGATACAACCTACCTCATTATTAACCCTTTCTATCAGTGACCTTGCTACCAATACACAAAACCTCACTGTTAGCCCTTTCAATCAGTAGCCTTGCTTCCGATACACCTCACCGTTCCATTTTTTTCTCACCGTCAAACTAAGTCTACCGATACACTTCTCCAGTCCACCATTATACAATTCTCACTGCTACACCTCACCGCTTCCCATTTTTTTATTACTTCTCTCTAGTCTACTGTTATACCCACCTCACTGATACACCTCTGCCCCTACATAACCTCACTGATACACTCCGCCTCACCGATACACCCCTCCACTCCTCACTGTTAGCCCTGCTATTTTTTCACTGATACATCTCTCTCTCTCTTATTTCCTCACCGTTACTCCTAATCATCACCCCTCATTCATGCAGAAAACCAACCAGTGACACAAATACAGCAGTAAGAAAATGAATTCCACAGAAGTAAACGTAATCCCCAAACCAATTCTAGTTGGCTTTTGAACCCTAGCCGATCCAAGCCGCACCCCCTTCTTGCTGGAGAGCCACCCAAAGCCTCGCACCACCTTCCTCTCTGCACTCGAGATTCCACCTTGCTGCACGAACAGAACTCTCACTGTAATACCCTGCTGAAGCCACGCCGCACATCCTCTACTCACCACGCCCCTTGCCTGCACCTCAACCATCATTTACCCACCTTTCCGCACCCCCTTTTCCATACCTGTGCAACACCCCTGCTGCAGTATCAAACCCCCTCTCGGCCGCACTGTCCCTACCTCCTTCTTCACCTCGCTGCATACTACCGCCGCCTACCCAACCCTACGCTGAACCCCACGCCGCTCTTCCTTCTCTCTCAAGATGAGCAGCTTCCTCCATCCTCTAAAAGCTGATGGCTGACCGCGCCATCGCCCCCTATTAGAACACCCGCCACGAGACCCCCTTATCACTGGTGCTCCTGTTGTACACCGTCGCCTGCCCTAAACCCCTGTCGCACTCCTCTCTCCCCCTTCGCCAGACCTGCATCTCCCCCTCTCTTTTCATTTTTTATTTTCACTTTCTTTTAGTTATTATAATAACATATAATATAACATAATATTTCATAATACACTATATATATAACATATAATATAACACATTATATAATATATATATATATATATATATTAAATACTATACTATAATAATTATAGTTATATTAATAATTGTATATAAGCTTATATATAATATTAGTATATCATATTAAAAAATATAATTACATATAATAGTAATAATAATATTAGGTATTATATATATATATATATATAAGTTTTTTCATTAACTAATCTAAGTAATAATAATAATATATAGTTTTTTTTAGTTTCATTTTATTTGTTTAATTTTTTTGGTTTTTCTCTTGTTTGTTCCAGGGGGAGTCACTCATACTTGCGGGGATTAAAAGAAGTTGTTCGTGGGAATAGCACGTGAAGATTCTCGAGGTCGTTGCAGGGGTTGTATGCACTTACAAGCATTTCACTTAAAGGCTGGTGACGTGCACATGAATACGTGCCACGTGGATTTATATTTTGCCTCTGTTTTAGTTGATTTTTTTCCGAATAAAATAACCCTCGACTCCACTCTGGTCGAGGGAGAAGAACAGAGTACCCGGGGGGCATCATTCAGCAGTGGTGGAGGACACTCCACCACCGTTCGCACACCATTCCATACCATTTTCACCGGACTAGAACTCGTCTTCGACCTAGAGACGGGTTATCACTCCTCCATTTCATCCATCCTCTCACTGCTCTATTTTTGGTGTTCTATGTTGAGTCTATAAATACACTCGTAGTGTTTCATGTTTAGTTAATTGAATTGTGATGTTAGTTATATTTAATTGTTTGCGTCGTTTCTTCTTTCTTGTCTCGCATTGTGATCTCAAATCTCCAGAAATTGAGATTTAATTTGTGAGGCTAGAACCAGTTTATGAAACCCAACACGATCTAGAAATCCACACATCAACGTGATCATGTTCTTTTTATTCGCCTTGGTAGATCGCATATGCGATTTAGATTAAGCGAGAGCGAGATCTTGCAGAGGATGATTTGCTACTTTCTTGTTTAATTTCTTCTCCCCTTCTTGTCTTGATTTCTCGAACTGAGAATCATGATTGGTTGTGCGATGTGATGATCTTAGTGGAATCATTCTGGATTGTGAGAAATTCTTTCCAGAAGGACTTTTTAGGGTGAGTCACCTTGCAGTTCGGAGGAACACTTGAGTATTGAAGAACTTCAATGCTTGAGTGTTCAATCTATAGGAGAGATTGGTATGTGATCTGAGACATCGGTCATGCACTGAGTGAATTCGGGAATTGTTGATCAATTACTTAAGCTGATCTAGGATAGGGAGTAGAGGGTGAATTAACCTAGGTCCGGCCTTTGTCTCTCTGACTATTGTCTTTTCATGGAGTCATCTCTTTGTTATGTGTCTTGTGTTCTGTTCGCGCCTGCTTTCTTTCTCTTGTTTTGTCCTGTGTTTCTGTGTTCTTCACTTTTCATCCTTGTTTCCCCCTCCACTGTGCTTTTCAGCACTGATTAGTAATTTCTTAGGATTTGTGTTTTTATGTTTTCACTGCATTTAAAATACAAAAAGATTTTCAGAACAGACCACTAGGGATCTTAACACTGCTTCTTTGAGAGTGACCTCGAGGTTAGCCAATGTGCTATATCTTGGGTCATTATAAATGTAAATTTGATCGTCCTTGCAACAAGGACTCCCATCAAATTTTGGAATCATTACCGGGGAAGCAATGAGTGTCTTAGTGGTTTTTCAAAATTTTCTTAAAAAAATTAAAAAAATATATAGAAAAAAATGGCTACTATGTTCTCTTTTGCTGACAATGATTTGTTTTATTTATCTGATATGCAAGCATTATATGAGAGTGTTGACTTATTCCAATTTTGGATATAAACCCAACCAGCAGGAGACCCCTCAGAAGTGAAAAAGGTTGTAACACATGAGACCAAACAACAATATTCATACCGATTCAATCAAATTATGAGGGGTCAATAAGGGAATCAGCCCACCAAGAAAGATTCACTGGCTGAAATGAGGATCAGGGAATTCCTAGGACCTGATTACTTGGCTCCAGAGGATCTGAGCATGGAAGTTCCACAACAAGCCACTAAAGTTCCACCTTCTTTAAAGAAACTATGAAGAAAGTAAAGTTGACATAGAAGGAGTTACAAAAAGCTGGAGCTGCCTATTTATGAGCCTGGAGAACCTTCTAAAATGCTGATGGATTTTAATGAGCTCTATCCCCAATATGTTTTCAAGAGATTAAAGGATTTGGGATGCAAAGACCTCTAAGAAGCTGGAAATACACAGGGGGGGTCATTTTATTTCCTGTACTTCTGTCGATGATATTTTTTGTACTGAAGTGTCTAATGATTTTTCCTTGTTTTCACAGGACGACCCAACACATGACATCCAAACCTTTTCCTTAGAATACAACACATCGGAGATCATCTATTTAGAAGAAAGGTTGGAGGAGGTTGACTACCTTCCTCCTTCCACGTACATTTTTCCAAGATCATGGCTTAACCAGGAGAAACAAACTGCATCACTTCAGGGAGTTGACTTTACCTTAGAAGAAATTGTTTTTTATTTTTTTGAAACTAATGTACACTGTGATGCTCCCTGTGAAGATATTGAAAATGCAATACATTATTGTGATTTCCTAGAGAGCGAGGAAGTTTTGGTAGCATCTACAAAAGAGTTAATAGAACTCCCAATCCTGGATAACACTTCCAGTTTGGGAGTTATTTTTGAAAAAAAAAAATTTGGAGATGTGCACAAGTTTACAAGTGGATGTTGAAAAAGTCCTTATTTCTCAAGATAAAATAATTTATTGTAATGAACTAGAATACAAGTCATTTCCAAGTTTTCCAACATCACAACTTGTGCATCCTCACCCTCAAGATACAGAAGAGGGGCAGTACCCCTTCCTTTTGTATTCCCCTCCACCATTCAATGTGAAGTACTTCACTACCCATGAGGGGAATTTGGTTAAAGCTGCACATGGGGTACAGCAAAGATTGAAAAGCACTGAAGTTGGAAGGAATCACACCTGGTGGTTCGTGAGAAAGAAACCAAACCCCCCATCTGACTGGGGTTGATCTGAGGACTGTCCAGCTGTGCACAATCAAACTATAGCACCCCATGGGGGGTTATCCCAGGATTATCCCTTTACATTTCTTGATTTATTTTCTTTTTTGCATGTTGTTTTTATTTGGAGTGTTGTTTTCTTATGACAATAAATAGGCGGTAGATTCTACATAGATATCGTTCAAGTCCCAGAGGAATAGTGCACTGAAGATCATGGATAACACTCCCTAACTCATACTCTGTGGTTGATTGTTCTTTGAACTGAAAAACATTAAGTTTAATGTTAAACGGTTTCATCATGTAGGTGCCATCTTGGAGCAACCAATGTTCATGAACATGGAAATAAAAGGGAGACATTTGTAAATATGAGAAGCTTCTAGTCAGGGAAGTACTGTTTTAATTCTTCAAGTTGTTTCAAGCTGCTCATTCATTTTTCAAGCTACTGTGAACTAAGTGTGAGGGTCTTCCCATTGATTTTTGAAACTCTTGGACTGTGTTTTATACTTGGATGTTAGCTGTTAATATCTACTTAGTTGAAAATTTATTTTGAGCTGATTTTTGAAATATGCTTGCACCCACTGCTTACAATTTCATTATACTGCTGTTGCACATCATTGCTAAACAAGCTACTATTTGAAGTAAATTGTTAAAATATTTTTTCTACTCACAATGATTCAAAGCATGAACATTTTAGGAATAGAAATACACTTGGTTGCTAGTGATGGTTGGAGGGGTTGGTCTCTTCTGTTTTTGTTTATTTTTTTATTTTCTTTCACTTTCTGTTTGGAAAATAAAATTTTTAAACTTCATTGATACCCCTCCATATCATTTTTAAGCTTAAATGTATATCTATTTTGTACTTAAACTGTCTCCCACCTTGAGATTCAACATTGGGCATAATGTTGGGTTTTAAGTGTGGGGGAGAGGGGTCATTCTAGTGTCATGTCTAATTCCCCCTTCTTGAACCTGAGTTTGTTTTAAGATGGTAATTTTTTTTTCTTTTTTTTTAATGGTTCAAAATTCCTTCAAAAAATTTCAAATTATTTCATCACATGATGGTCATTGGAGGTTCAATGGCACTTCATTTTTTGTCCTTTTTGTGGATAACTGCTCACTAGTTGTTGATAGTGGTACTTAGTCAGAAATTGTTAAGTATGAATGATTTCTGAGTACAATTGTACACTGTCTCTATGGATCTGTCTGTTTAGGAACTGAGGATAAGAGTATGACAGGATAGGTTTTGTGGGATGATGATCATGACTTGGAGTAACTAGAAGTTCTCACTGGAACCTAGGGGACTCACATTTTTATTAAATAATATTCAATCACTTTAGGAAGTCAACTTGATTGATTATTAATTAAGTCATTTGTAACTGGAGTAAAATGGGAAAATGAGATCCCACAGTGACTATCAGAGACAAGGTGCATTGGGTGCGTTTATGTGAATAAATAAAGCCAATTTCAATCTTAATAAGTGTTATGCATAGTGCTCTGCACATGGAATATGGCTGGGAAAGAGTAAAATAAAGTGCCCTTGTCAAAAATGAACTCATTAAGGTGAGGGGAATTTTTAACCTTGATGAACAAAGGTAGAAATTGACATGGTTAATTTTCATTTTAGTTGAAACAATAAAGTGATCAATTTAATGGAATTTAATTTCTGGAACCTGGAGGAAGGTGAGAATGGAAGGTTCCCTTGGTTAAATTTTAAGTTCCACTTTATCTAACCTGTTAACACTCCTTGAATTTGAATTTGAATTGGAAGGTAAAGTATAACAGTTAATGAATACACATAAGAGGCATGACATACTTGACAATGTATGAGTTTGTGAAGCTCTTGACTTCCAGTGGGCTTTTAAAGCTAAGGAGGACAACATTTTTGAGCACCTTTGAAAAGCCCAACCTACGGTTGGTCTTGATCCTCTGGGTATTAAAGTTTAATCATGCACCTTTTTGAACTGAAACTCACAAATTGTATTTCTGTTTTAAAGTCAAAGGCATGTTTTTGTTTGAGGAAAAAAAAGGCTTTAAGTGTGGGGGAGTTTGATGTGGCAGTGTTTTCAGACTCTTTTCCACATCCTTTTTGTATTTTCTATTGACATTTTTATATTAAAATGATTGTTTTTAGTCAATATTTGATAATTGTTGTGTTTTTGTTATTGTTGTGTAAAATTATTCGTTTTTAGTTTAAAACTTGTGTTTTAATGTACATTAGTGTCATTTTAAATAAGTCTTAAATTAACTTAGTCTTGCAAATTAGACTTTTATTTATTTATTCTTTTATTTTTATAATTTTTCATTCTAGTTAGTTTACTAATTCATTTATTAAATTAATTAATGATTTATACTTTAAATTGTAAATAAATAACTCTTTTTGGTTTTTAGTCTTTTAATAATTTAATTAGTTTTATTAAATTAATTTTTTCATTTTTAAATTTAATTAGTTCCTTAATTAATTGGTTAAATAATTTAAGCAAGTTGGTGTAAATATTTTAATTTGTTCTTTAATTAAGTTTGTTTATTTTTTCAACCCAAATTAATTCATTTGTTTAAATAAAGTTTCATTAATTTTATTATTTAACTTTGTAGTTTTTAACTCCATTCTTTTTAATTTAATTTATTAATTGATTTATTTATTTTTTTAGTTTTATTAAATTATTTTATTTATTTAATTTTCATGGTTATGTTTGTTCACAGGTGTGGCGGCTACACGGTCCTGTTCATTATTGGTGACTTCCTCACCGGTAGTGGTGACCTCACCGTTACCCAACTCGCAAATCCTCACCGATATGAAAAACCTCACTGATACGCAAATCCTCACTGATACGCAAATCCTCACCGATACAGCCTACCTCACCGTTAACCCTTTCTATCAGTGACCTTGCTACCGATACACAAAACCTCACTGTTACCCCTTTCTATCAATAGCCTTACTACTGATACACCTCATCGTTCCATTTTTTCTCACTGTCAAACTAAGTCTACCGATACACTTCTCCATTCCATCGTTATACAATTCTCACAGCTACACCTCACCGCTTAACTTTTTTTTATTACATCTCTCCATTATACCGTTATACCCACCTCACCAATACACCTCCGCCCCTACATAACCTCACTAATACACTTCGCCTCACCGATACACCCCCTCCACTCCTCACTGTTATCCCTGATATTTTCTCACTGATACGTCTCTCTCTCTCATTTCTTCACCGTTACTCCTATTCTTCACCCCTCATTCACGCAGCAAACCAACCAGCGACACAAATCCAGCAAAAAGCAAATGAATTCCACAGTAGTAAACGTAATCCCCAAACCAATTCCAGTTGGCTTATGAACCCTAGCCGATCCAAGCCGCACCCCCTGCTCGCTGGAGAGCCACCCAAAGCCTCGCACCACCTTCCTCGCCACACTCGAGCTTCCACCTTACTACATGAACATAACTCTCTCTGCAATACCCTACTGAATCTGCGCCGCACATCCTATACTCACCGCGCCTCTTACCCGCACCTCGGCCATCATTTCTCCGCCTTTCCGCACCCCCTTTTCCATACATGTGCAACACCCCCACCACGGTATCAAACCCCCTCTCAGTCACACTGTCCCTGCCTCCTTCCCCACCTCGCCACATACTTCCGCTGCCTGCCCTACCCGGAGTTAAACCCCATGCCTCCCTACCTTCTCTCTCAAGATGAGCAGCTCCCTCTATCCTCTGAAAGCCGCTATCCGACCGCGTTGTCACCCCCTGATGGAACACCCGCCGCAATACCCCCTCATCACCGGCGCTCCTGTTGTGCGTCGTCGCCTACCCTAAACCCCTACCACACTCCTTTATCCCCCTTCACCAGACCCGCATCTCCCCCTCTCTTTTCATTTTTTATTTTAGTTTTCTTTTAGTTATTATAATAACATATAATATAACATAATATTTCATAATACACTATATATATAACATATAATATAACACTTTATAATATATATATATATATATATATATATATATATCAAATACTATACTATAATAATTATAGTTATATTAATAAATGTATATAAGCTTATATATAATATTAGTATATCATATTAAAAAAATATAATTACATATAATAGTTATAATAATATTAGGTATTATATATATATATAAATAAGATTTTTCATTAAATAATCTAAGTAATAATATTAATATATAGTTTTTTTTAGTTTCATTTTATTTGTTTAATTTGTTTTGGTTTTTCTCTTGTTTATTCCAGGGGGAGTCACTCGTACTTGTGGGGATTAAGAAGAAGTTGTTCATGGGAATAGCATGTGAAGATTTTCGAGGTCGTTGCAGGGATTGTATGCACTTACAGGGAGTTCACTTAAAGGCTGGTGATATGCACATGAAGACGTGCCACATGGATTTATAGTTTTCCTCTGTTTAATTTGAGTTTTTCAGAATAAAAGAACCCTCGACTCCTCTTGGGTCGATGGAGAAGAACAAAGTACCTAGGGGGCATCATTCAGTAGTGGTGGAGGACACTCCACCACCGTTCGCACACCATTCCATACCATTTTTACCAGACTATAACTCGTCTTCAGCCTGGAGACGGCTTCCTGTTCCTCCATTTCATATATCCTCCCGTTGCTCTTTTTTTGGTGTTCTATGTTGAGTCTGTAAATACACTCATAGTGTTGCATGTTTAGTTAATTGAATTGTGATGTTAGTTATGTTTAATTGTTTGTATCGTTTCTTCTTTCATGTCTCGTGTTGTGATCTCGAATTTCCATAAATGGAGATCTAATTTGCGGGGCTAGAACCAGTTTATGAAACCCAAAATGATCTAGAGATCCACACATAAACGCGATCACGTTCTTTTTATTCACCTTGGTAGATCGTGTCTGCGAGTTAGATTAAGCGAGAGCGAGATCTTGCATAGGAAGATTTGCTACTTTCTTATTTAATTTCTTCTCCCCTTACTGTCTTGATTTCTCAAACTGAGAATCAAGATTGGTTGTGCGATTTGACGATCTTAGTGGAATCATTCTGTATTATGAGAAATTCTTTCCAGAATGACTTTTCTGGGAGAGTCACCATGCAGTTCAGAAGAATTCTTGAGTATTGAAGAACTTTGATGCATGAGTGTTCAATTTATAGGCAATATTGGTATGTGATCCGAGACATCAGTAATGCACTAAGTGAATTCGAGAATTGTTGATCAATTACTTAAGCTGATCTAGGATAGGGAGTAGAGGTTTAATTAACTTGTGTCCGGCCTTTGTCTCTCTGACTATTGTCATGTCCTGGAGTCATCTATTTGTTATGTGTCTTGTGTTCTGTTCGCGCCTGCTTTCTTTCTCTGGTTTTGTCCTGTGTTTCTGTGTTCTTCACTTTTTCATCATTGTTTCCCCCTCCATTGTGCTCTTCAGCATTGATTAGTAATTTCTTTGGATTTTTCTTTTTATGTTTTCAAAGTATTTAAAAATAGAAAAAGATTTTCAGAACATACCACTAGGGCTCTCAACACTTCTTCCTTGAGAGCGACCCCGAGGTTAGCCACTGTACTATATCTTGGGTCTTTATAAATGTAAACTTGATCGTCCTTACGATAAGGACTCCCTTCAATCATGTGATCACTATTCAATGGATATATTATCCATGGTAATGATGCATAATAGTATTTTAAATTGGATATAATAAGACCAAATAAGTGATTTTTTTTCTATTACCATAATACATAATAAGACATTTAAATAAATCAAAAATTGTAATTTTATTTATAATAGTTTTGGTCATTAAACTTACTTTGCTTATGATTTACATGTGATGAGATACCTATTTCACTCCCATTAATCCCTTATATTAATTTTTATGTACCGTTGTTATGCTAGAAAAATTATCTTGTGATTTTTCGTGCAAACAATTGTGTAGTGAATTCCTATCCTCATTTCCATTCAAGAGTATACACCTAGATATACCCATCATTCCTTGATTGAGGAATTACATGTATATGTATCACACTCCTTAATCATGGTATTAAAATTGATGAAATACATCCTTCTTTTGTAGAATTTGTGTGTCATACTTAGGCATGTACATGATATGAAAGTGACGGGTGGGCCCAGAATTGTATATCCCTCCAAAGAATTGGATCGTGGTTTAATCTCATGATATGCCACGTATAGTGCAAGGGAGGTTATCATAAGAACGCTATGTTATTTTTTCTTATCTATTATCCTTGAATTATTCTTATGATGTCATGATTTATGTTGTTTTTAAATTCCTATCTTTCCTTTATGTTATCATGTCATAACATGCCACATTGTTAAAGATTATGATTCTCACCCATATTATGTTTCCTTGATAAGACTCTTGGATCACATTTAATACTTTACCATATTTCATTATTTTTATATTCCCCTAATGGGATTTATATCTCACTATTTTATTAAGTACATCCCAGAATTATTCCACACAGTTTTAGAAGAATGATAGAATTTTAGGAGCTTGTTAAGGAATTTTTCAATATTGTCAGTATATTAATATTGTAATTTGTTATGATATATACCTAGTTTCCCAAATAAAATAGGGTTCATAGTCTTTTAGGATTTTGTAATGTGTACCTTTAGGTATTAAATAATTATGTATGGTTTTTTGAAGGTATGGGTTATTATATGTATAGGCCTTGTTTGGTCATGTACCCATTATTTTTAGTTTTTGATTTTGACTTGAGATACCATCTATATATTCTATTATAGAATGTTGTGTACCTGATGTTTTGTTAATTTAATAGTATCTACCTTTATTGTGTTGTCTTTAGCTAGATGTTTTTTATGCATATTCACCTAGATGATGTTGGTGTGGCTATCCCATTTCATGGATGGGTCATTCCAGTTTACTGTGGATGAAACCGCTCCCAATAGATTGTTGGATACACCCAGTTTTTGTCATCGGCCCGTGGTGATTGGTAACATGCTCCGAGCCATGTGGAAATATTTCTTTGGTGATGGTATAGTTTGACCCAAGTTGGTTTATTAAAAAATGGTAAATAGGAGGTTGTTAATTGGGAGTTAGTGGTAGACTAGAACTAAGACCATTAGGGCTCAAGAGGTGGGAATAAAGGATTGTATGGCCAACTCTTCTTCATATTGAACCTTAACATTCAATGGTTGGTTTGGGATTGTGTTTATATTATAATACCTATTATGGGTTATTTTTATTATATTTTTAGGTATTTAATAGTCAATTTTGAGTCTTAGGGTGATCAAATGAGTTTTTTGAGTTTTGGTGGTGAAACCCACATATTTTTTAAACGGTTTTCCTAATCATGGGTCCAAACAATTCTTAGTGAAAAATACTTGGGAAATTTTTTTTTTTACTCATTTTTCATTTGTATTTTATTGATATTATAATTTTTTTATTGATTCCCATTATGGGGGTTTATTTTTTTTCTTTTGATGTGGTTTAAGGTTGAATAATGCTTGATGAAGCTTATTTTTGTGTCTTATAGACAATTCCTCCCCGAAGAACCTCATCCAAATATAGAGAGGGTACTAAGAAGAATATAACATAAGAAAACACTCTTATTCATTTTAATTTAGTAGGTTCAGTTATTTCTATGATCCAATCATTGGGTCAAGTGGGTGTTCATTAGCAGACATAGATGGTGGACAATGATCAGATGTTTATAAGAAAAAAATCCATTAGTGTTCCCTAGAGAAAAGAGACCTAATGAGACTAAGAATTTGTTATACCATATAAATAAAATATTTAGTTTCTTAAGACCCTTGATGTAACACCCCAATATTTTATGGTATGTATCTTTTTAAATTTCAAGTATTTGATAGCTTACGTGGCACAAAACACCAAACTTAAACGAATAACGGTTAATATTATTATTTAAAATAAAATTATCTCATAGTCGTTAAGTTAGTGGTTATTAATAGGATTAACTAATTTATGAAAATATAATATTTAATTAATTGGTTTCTAATTAATTATAAATAAATATAAAACCCAATTTAATATAAAGAAAATGTTTTTATAAAAACAACTTAATGCATACAAGTTTGTTTTATACTAATAAAATTAAAAAAAATCACAATTTATAAAAGATATCAATGAAATATATATATATATACATATATTTATTTACTTAATATAATGTTTAAAATTCATCCTATGTGTTTTATAAATAATATATAAGAAAAATTTTAATTTTAGGAATAAAATATGAATTTGTATAAAAAGATAGTTTTAACGCCTTTTGATGAAGATCTTGTTTTAAATCTAATTTTTTAAACTTTTATAAATTATATTTTACACAACAAATATTTTTAAAAATTAAAATATAATAATTTACATTTGTTGAGTTTTTGGTACTTAGCTAATAAATTTCTTTTTTTTATGAAGAGTGAAAAAATATTTCATTTTAATTAAAAATGCTTTTTCATCTAAATAATTTAAGTGTTAAATAATATTTTTAATTGTATATAAAGTATAATTAGATAAATTTTTATAATTTAATCTAATTTTTGTTATTTTAATCAATTTTACATTGAATTTGGATATAAAAACATTACAATCTTTTGAACATTTTCACATTAAAAACATGTTTTCTTATTCCGTCAACAGATTTAATTTTAAATTAATTTTAGCCAATTATTTGTTTTGAATTTTAAAAAACTGATTACATATTTTTATCTATAAATTCCAAATTTATAAAAATTTTATCTTTAAAATTTTGACAATATTAATTGTAATTTTAGATTTTTTTATCAATTAGCATGGTTAATGATAAATCGAGTAATGAAGGGTAAAATAATATTATAAGTATTATATAATTACCCTAACACTTGTATTAATTTTATTTTATGAGTGAGTGTCAACCAAAATCATCTTTGGGGTGATTTTATGGCCTCTTAGAGCCACTTGGATGGCTTTATTCCTTTTTTAGTATTTTATTCTATGGAAATTCAAATATTTCATACTCATTTTTTTAAAAAGTGTTACATTTTTTATACATGGTGATTCAGAAGATAACTTAGAATATAAATAATAATTTGTAATATAAAATTTTTATCTTCATCATGGAGATTTAGTTTTTTATTTTTAGGGAATAAATAATAAAATTAAAGGCTTTCACAATTATGATGTATTAATTGTTTAATTAATAGACATATAAAATAAATTTCATTAAAAATATTAAAATAAATATAATTTCATATAATTATTGTCATCCAAAATTTTTATAGATTACATATCCATATTATTAATGTATTAAATGTTTCTTTTAAACTTATAATATAGTTATGATATTATTAAAAAGTCAAGTAATGAATAGTTTCCAAATTAACACTAATGATATTTTAAAATCAATAATATTTTATAAACTAATATAAAATTCATAAAAACATAATATTAGGGCAAATTATTGGGATAAAGTTTCCAATGTCTTAAATGATACATTTATCATTCGTTTGAAATTTTATTGTAACTATATTAACCCTTATGGAGCAAAAACAAATGTTTTCATCGTGAGAGTTAAAGGGATAAAAAAGTGGTTAAAACCAAAATATAAGGGTATAACTATGAAATAAATATATCAAAAAATTATTTTATGAAGTTTATTGGACCCTTATAACCATAATATCTAATTGGAGTTGTTTAATGGATACTTTTACCAGAAAGTAACTTATATATTATTTAAATAAAAGATAGTTACAAAATGTCACTCTCTTTATATTTAATACCTTTTAAGTATCCACATAGGGAAAAATCAAGATATGAATAAAAAATGTCTATTTTTATCTTAATTAAATTAGTTTCATTATATAAATATAATTTTTATTTTAATAAATTATATAATTACCTTAAAATCTTTTTAAATACTAAAACCATATTTATTTAATTAGTAGAAAAATAAAATAATAAATTTCAATAATATTAATTTTGATATATTTTGGATGAGTTAATTTGTCTAAAAAAAATTATAGATCTATAAGATATATTAGAGATGTGGGAAATAATTATATTTAATTCCAACCTTATCTTGGTTTATTTAAAGTCAGATTAATTAAATAGTACCAAATTTGAAAATAATGATATTTTATTGAATTATTATTTTATTAAATTATCTAAAAACCATAACAATATTAAATAATTACAAAGGGGACAATATATGGTCGAAAGTTTCTTCCCCTATTCATTTATAGTACATTGGGAAGTCTTGGTCTCTAGAATAGCCTAATTATATTTTAATATTTTAGGGATTTCAAAAAGTTCCCCTCACCTCAATTATAAAAGGGAACCACCTCCCTCACTTATTCACACCACATTTAGCCTTATATCTTGATCAATAGCTAAAAATTTCTCCTCCAAAAATACTTATCCAAGTAATGGAGTTCTTGGTCTTCCACAAATATAAACTCTAAATCCCTTAATAATATAACTAAAGGAAGTTCGTCGAATAATATGTAATCATTTTACCAACTCATCCAAGTTCATTTCTTCTTATGCTTATTATTCATGTGTTTTCTCCATAATAATGTAATAAGTATAGTATTATATATTATTATATGTTATTATGATTATGGGGAAACCATATTCCATGTTTTATCTATTCTATGAAAAGAAAAAAGCACTACACGAGTAAATGTACGACTCACGATCTCTACATTGCGTATAATCTGTTTTTCAACACCAATTTAATTGAATGGGTATAATTATTGAAATAATGGATATATATGATAATTATAATATTATATTTATTTTGAAAATTTTAATATACACTCTACTTCCTTACTCTTTCACCATTACTAGAATGATACCATCGCTCGTGCGTATGTATGGAATGCCCTCTCCAAGACTCGATGTGATTCATTTTCTATGTTAACCAATAAATAATGATTATAAAATTGAATTTAATGATTAAATATGATATTTATTATTTTAATATTATTATTTATATGTCTTATTTATATCTTATTAAATATAATTTATACTTTCATGACAATACATGCATAGAAAAATGAAGCATTTAACACCAAAAACAAAGGTAATGACGAAATATTATCAAAAAACGGGTGATAAAATTATATAAGAAGATAATATATGGTAAAATAAATATGAATAAGGTTTTTATATAAGACAACAATATTATTAAAATCATTATACAGGAGGTTAAATCATGTTCTACTAAAGAAAGCATAAGTTCAAGGGAATTTATCTCAATCTCCTTTCATTGAGGCATAGTTTGATGTTATACATCCACCTTATTTTATGAGGTGTAGATAAAACCCCATTGACTTATCATTTCAATAAATAATTTATCATCTTGTTATTTATTGTTATTTTAATGTGTATTCTTTCATGGGGATTGTGATTTAAATGTTCAAAGTGGTATGTGACACCTTGGATGTTTAAAGATTTAATTATCAAATATTTTTATTCATGTAAATAGTCTTGATATTATTTTACATATTTATTTATATGGATATAAAAGGATTATAAAGAAAATTTTATGTATATTTTTAATTTCATTCAAAAGTTTTAAAAAGTAATATTTTTATGTGTTTTATTTGGAATGTTTTGGAAAATGAAAAAAGGAGTGTTCTATTTTTTAACATATATGGTGATAATGACTTTCCAGATGCTATAACTATTATTTAATTTATATATTCCTTTGAAAACATATTATTTCCTCAAACTAAAAACATCTTTACCTTTATTTGGGATATTTGGTATTAAAAATGGTTATTTTTAAAAGAAAATGGTCTTTTTATACAAAATTATTTTTCATCTGAGTTCAAAAATAGTTTTTACTCGATAAATTTTCTATGACTTTATTAGAGTATTTTCATCCATTTCAACAAAATTTTTGGAATTTTTTTCTTAATTGAGGTTGAAATCTTGTTATGTTATCTATAATATTTTATTAAATGTTTTATGATTAGTTTGACTATGGGTGTTCTATTTTTATACCATTAACCATATAACACAAGATGGTTTGTGATTATGTTTACTGATTAGGGAAATTTATTTAAATTTCATATTTATATGTTATTTATGTTTCGTCCCATTCATATGAGGAATGAATTTTACATATTAAGTGATGGTCAGGGCTTGCTATATCCCCTCGATGCATCAGTAGGATGAAGGTTCTGGGCACATTAGAAGCGTAGGATGGGCATTTACCCAACTTTGCAAATTTTCATAATTGATGATTAATCTGGGATAAATATGATGATGAATTCTCGTATCTATAGAATTTAATCAAAGATAAAATAAAAATGAGAGAATATGGAACTGAGAATATAGGATTTACATATATTTTCTATAAATAATTTAATTAAATTACAAAATTACCTCTAATGTGATTCTTTATTCGTTGATGCGTCCGATCATGGGTCTGAGGTGTGGATTCATTGCGATGTAGAATCTAAGGATATGAATCCTCTAGTGGTGATCCACACGTGCTCCACGTATCTCTAGACATTTCAGAAGGATTTTCTAGGTGTTATCATGAAATATCCTTGTGCTTACGATGTCTACCTTCGATCTCCTTGAGAATCGCTTCCAAATCATTCTCCATGATCCGGTGGAGAAAGATCTATCTCGTTCTTGAGAGTGTTCTTGGGGAGGGATGATTTCTCTAGTCTAGATATATTTTCTCCAAAGATGTTGTGCACACAATGATTGGTAAGTAGGTCGAATGACCACTTGGCTCATTTAAAGAATAATAACATAATGGGCAATTTAATTCACCAAGGAATAATAAATAATTAGCACATGTGTCCTTACTTAATTTATTAATCCATGTGAAACCCCATGTTGAATAATAATAGGAATGATATTATTTCCATGACATGTTATTAACATGCACTTTAAATTTAATTATTATTAAGCCAAATAATATTTAATATTATTTCTCAACACACCCATAACTTGGTCTGCCAATACTCTTCAATATTTACTCGGCCTTGAATAATTAATATTTATTTATTAAATAAATAAAACTACATTATTCGCCGATAAATAAATATTCTATCCACAATATATTCTCTCGAATAACTAGCGATGAAATAATTACAATTAGGAATACTTGAATAATTATTAAACAAAAAAATGAATTATATTTATTCAACTTGTTAAATAAATAAATTATTTAACTGATATACTAGCTACACTTAGTATGTGACCCTCTAGGCCTCTTTCTCGTTGGAGTTAGAAGGGCTTGCCTAAAGTCCAATATTACTGTCTATGAATGGGTCAAGGAAACCAAGAGAAAGAAGTTTATGTCATAATAAAATGTCACCTCATAGGAATGCTTACCATGTAATATAATCCCTTTGTCTCGATATCTCTAATCAAGTGGGTTGCATGCAAGTGCCATCAACCCATGTGCTAGATTTCTCATTATTTGACATTCCAAAATTGAACATTCCTTGAGAAAACCATGGACCTAGATTTAGTTAGGCTATATTGTTCCCATAAAAGGTCCTGAGATATCTACTTCCATTGAAGTGAAAAATCCTTTCTCACATTATTCATTAATGTAGTAATACTCATGATGAACCCAACATATACTACCTCACTATGAACATCTATCATCACATTTTTCATCAATACATCTAAGTTCGAGAGTAATAATACCCATTAATAATAATCATAAAGTCTAAGGACCAATACACACTTCCACAGATAGGAACATCCAATGACACTTATGAATGTGGATTTCCTATTGGAATGTCTTGTTCTCATAATATCCTTCTGGATATTACCAAGGGCACACACCATGAGAAGGTTTATCAAAGATTTATGATTCCCTACCCCTGATAGCCTATATCATTTGGTCCCTTAAAATGATATCATCTAGACGTAGAACATATATTCAAGAATATTGTCATGGAACTTATGGGTTCTCATCATAGTAGGGATCTTCTATGACCTTTTCATGGGATAGTTATTCTTAGGACATTACCACATACTATGTTACAGAAAATAACAATCATGATGTGATAAGTAGTTTATTAATATTCATCCAATAAATACTGGTTTATTAAAAAGTACAAAGAAGTTGGTCTCTAGGGAACTAACTCTAGCAGACTCCCACTTACACTAGATCCAACTACTAACATCCTTCAGTATTCTAGCGCTCACATTATATTCATGATTCTTTTGACATAGGCCTTTAGTCAAGGGGTCTTCCACATTCTCTTCTATGGAAACACTGCTCACTACAACTTCACCCCTTTGATATAAATCCCTCAAGAGGTGATACTTTCAGAGTATGTGCTTTTTCCGTTGATGTGAACTTGGCTTCTTCCGAGAGCCACCATTGTTGTATTATCATAATACAATGTAATGGGGTCTTTACTACTATGAACCACATCAAGATCCTAGAAAATGTTTTGAATCTAGACAGCTTCCTAGGATGCATCAGAAGCAAGTATATATTCAGACCCCACTGTAGAATCAATGACAACTAGCTTCTTTGAACTCTTCCAGCTCACATATCCTCTGTTGTGACAGAAAACATATCCAAATTGCAACTTTATATCATTATGATCTATCTAATATTAAAATCATCATACCCTCTGATGAAAAGCTCCTAATCTCCTCCATACACTTGGAATATATCCTTAGTTCTTCACAGATGCATAAGGATAGTATTGAAAGTAGTCTGATGTTGTTCTCCTAGATCTACTTGATATCTTTTTACCATGATCAGTGCATTGGTAAAATTATGTTCAGTACATAACATGGCATACATGATAGATCATATCACTGAAGTTTATGTAATCTTACTCATATTTTCTTTGGGGACACATTTTCTTGCAAAGATGTATATCATGTGACACTAGAACCAATCCCCTCTTGGATTGTTCTATACCAAATACCTTTAGTATCTAGTCAGTGTATGTACTTTGACTTAGTCCAATGAGGCTCATTTATCAATCACAAATGATCTTGATCCCTAGAATATAGGATTCTTTAACTAATCCCTTCATGGATAATCACTTGTTCAACCAGTCCTTGACTGGCTGCAAGACTTGTATTTTGTTTCTCATAAGAAATATGTCATAAAAATACACTACTAGGATAATTACCACATTCCCATTAACCTCTTTTAAACACATGTATCACATTAATTCTTAATGACGCCAAATTATCTTATGGATTCATCAACTCAAATGTCCTGTGATCTGGATGATTTATTTAATATATAAATGGATCTCTACAACTTTCATACCCTTTTAGAATCACCTGGTTTCAAAAACTCTTCTGGTTGTGTCATATATTCATCTTCCTGACGGTTCCCATTAAGGAATGAAATTTTGACATCCATCTTCCAAATATAATAGTCATGGAAAGATGCTATGGAAGGTATGATTCTTATGGATTTAAACATGTAAACTGGTGAAAATCTTTCATCATAGTCAATTTTGTGACGATGTTTAAAACCCTTATTCACCATCCTTGGTTTATAGGAACTAACTTGAACTTCCATGTCCTGTTTCTTTTTTAATACCCATTTAAACCCAATATGATTTACATCAACTAGTGCATCGACCAAAACCCATACTTGGTTATGATAGATGGAATCCATCTCAGAATTCATATCTTTTATCCATCTTGCATCTCATGATCTCTCTACTGCTTCCTTGCAGGATGGAGGTTCATCATTGTCCAACAATAATGAGTCACATTCCTCAGTGGAAAGGAAACCATATCTCTCTAGTTCCCTTACCTCTCTTATGCTCCTACGTAGTACTTGTGTTTTAGGAACTACCTCTTCTGTTGGGACCTGTGGAACTTGTTCCTATACAAAATCTTGTGTATCTAGAGTATCAACTTCATCGAAGTAAATATTTCTCCCACTATCCTTTTTGAGGATGTTCTCCCTCTCAAGAAAGGTATTATATCTAGAAACAGTCACTTTCTTGTCTGAATGGTTTTATAGGTAGCATCCCTTTGTTTCCATTGGATATCCGATAAAGATACACTTCATTCACCGGGGTGCAAGTTTGTTTCTTTAGAAAGACTTAACAAACAAATTGCATCCCCATACATGTGTATTCAATAATGTGGGTTTCTTTCCGCTCCATAGATCAAAGGGAATCCCATTTTCCACCTTTTTCAGTACTTGGTTTAATGTGTATGTCGCATTTTGGAATGAATATCCCCAAAAGGATAATAGAAGATCTACATTACTCATCATTGACCTTACCATTTCCAACAAGGTATGGTTCCTCCTTTCACTAACACCATTCCACTATTTGGTATAAGGTAGAGTAAGTTGAGATAGAATCCCAGACTCTTGTAAAAGGTTGATGGACTCTTGGTTATTATATTCTCTACCTCGATCTCATCGAATCATCTTTATCTTCTTACCAAGCTGATTCTCTACATAATTCTTGAACTCCTTATATTTCTCGAAGGACTTGTACTTATACCTCATTAAGTGGACATATCCATATCTACTCAAGTCATCATTAAAAGTAATGAAGTAAGAATATCCACCTCTAGATTCTAATGGAAATAGCCCACACACATCAATGTGTACCAATCCTAGAAGCTCTATGGCCCTTTCACCCTATCCACCAAATGGTGGTTTGTTCATTTTTCTTTACAAACAAGCATGACATCTATCAAGTTTTTTTTGCTTGGAAGAGTCTAAATAACCATCTTAACATAGCTTTTTAAGAAATTATCATTTACATGACCGAGATAGTGATGCCACAACTGGGTGTTGTATGAGTCATGTGAACTTGGTTCGTTTTCAATTTCCAACACTTGTTTCTCGTAATTTAATACATACAGACCATTATTTAAATGTGTCATACCATAACATATGTTTTCCTTATAAAAGTAGTAACATTTATTTCTAAACATGAAAATAAATCCACCTGTACCAAAACTCTATATAGACATTATGTTCTTGGTAACACTAGGTACATAATAATAGCCACATAAAACAAATATCATTACTATCGGCAATGGGTGGTGGTAGTCACCAATGGCAAGAGAAACCAACCTCGCACCATTGGAAGCTCACAAATACACCTCTCCTCTAGCAATTTTTTAGAATCTACTTGGTTCCTTCATTTGAATATTGATGTAATCCACACAAGCTGTATCAAATACCCCATGTGTATAAATGGAAATATTTCACTCAATAACGAACAAACCTTTGGCTACCCTTTCCTCTAGGTGTAGTTCCTCTTCTAGTTCCCTGAATTTCTACATGCAAAGCATACTTCCTCCTTTTCCTTACCCTACCTCTGGATCTTCTTCTCCTTGGTTGAACGGTTCTCGAAGGCTTTAGATTTTTTATAAATCTTAGGACCCATTACCCTATCCTTCCTCTTCCTATTCACCATGATAATTATGGGTTTTTCACACCCCATGTCTTTATCAACATGGAGAATCAGGGTAATAATCTTTGATAGACTCATCTCATTATTTCTCATATAATAATTCACATGAAAACTAGATAAGGTATTAGAAAGTGATGATAGTATGAGATCTGTACGCAACTCATCTAGGAATTTAATCCCTAAGATGTCTAGACGCTCAATGTAGCCAATAAGATTAACTACATACAGTTTATCTAGCACAAACTCTCCAATATTAGTAGTGAACAAAGCATTGAAGATCTAATACCTCTCATATCTCACCTTCTCTTAATTGATATCCCTAAGGTGATACATCATGATATAAGAATCAATTTCCTCATGTTGTTTCAAGATATCATTGGTCATGGATGATAGCATGAGGCACTAAACATCTATAGCATAATTCAGATGTTTCACGTACACGGAGAGTTCCTCATCACTCACCTAATTTCTATGAGAAATTTGTAAAGGCTCTTCCAACACATAAAGTTTCCTCTGATGGATAAGGATAACCTGAAGGCTCCTTTTACACTCTTGGAAATTAGTGCTGGTGAGAAGGTTTTCCTTCTCATGTATGGATCGTAATGATATGTTTCATTTCATTTTGATTGTTGTTTCTAAAAATTAATATGAACAGAGTTTTAGTACTTTATCTTGATAAATATAGACAAATAAATAAATTAATGTCTATTAGTCTCCCACTATTTTGTCGAAATGCAATATCCCTCACCATTGGATCAGGAATATCATATTGCTTGGAAATTATAGTGGCAAGGATCCATATTTCCCTTCACATTACCCAAACTATGGATGTTCAAGTAACTTGAAAGGTTTTAGGTAGGAATTCCAAATTCCAACTGCATTAACTCACAACTCCGTGATCTATTGAGTTGACTCCACAATCCTAAAATCCTTAATTTTGGATTTCTACAACCTTTTCCACTCAATTACACCAAGTAATACTAGGGTAGTCAACCCTTGATGTAAACTAAGTTATTTCAACCCAAAACATCAAATTAGAATTCCCCAATAATTGAAATCACCCCAAATAGAGTTGTTCAAACCCTTTGAACTATTGTTTGATTCTAACCAAAGTAATGGAAGGATATACTAACTTAATATTTAATTGAGGGATTTTATCCTTTATGCATAAATTGATACTTATTATCTTTTCACATTCTTGTTAATGTTAAGTTGGATATATTTAATTGATTAACCATGTATATAAAATATTTACGCATAAGCCATTTTTATTTTATTTCCATCTTGTATGCTTATTAGTTAATTAATTCTGTGATCGCATCAAACATCCATAATGAATAACCATAAAACTGAGAAAAATAAAATAATGGGTATGATCATGAGATTTACTATTTGATAGTTTATCTAGAAGTTGATTAACTAACCCTAACCTAGGGTAGAAACACTATGAACCATTTAAGGTTCATTTTTACCACTTTCCACCTGTCCACCTTTGTATCTTCTTGGATTGGTTTCACCTCGGATCCTTACTTGAACCACCTCCACTAGCTTGGGAGCTCTATCCATTACATATTATTTTAAATCACATGTAGGTGAGAGGTAAAAAAGGGGTTTACATAAAAGAAACCATGGTCATATGGGCCCAACATATTACTGAGGAGAAGTCATGCAGGCCATCAATTTTAATTTAATAAATAAATTAAAAGGGAACCAATCACATACAAAGTTCTAGTATAGTTCATGATCATACACATACATGAAAATAATTACGTATTTAATAAAACTAGCATTCGATTATTTATCCATTCTTATTAAGATAAATTATGCTTGAATCAATTAATCATTATCTTTAATTAATCAATCATTTTTATCTTAATCCTTTTTTGAATTTCCTTGAGATTCTCATCTATAACCTTGTACATAACATGTATCTTGGAAGAAACCGGGTGAATACCCATCCAAAACTACCCAGCCTGTATTTATACTTGTATATACTTTATTCTTTGTGACATGTAATATGCACATAGAATTATAATTTTAATACAACTCAAACATGATGTGCAGATCTTTTAACATTATACAGATGTTAATTAAACATTTATATATATATATATCAAACACATATCACATGTTGTGTCCTAGATTTATTCCCAAAGAAGTTACATGTCTCAAGGGTTACATAATATAATAATAAATTTTTAAATATTTATAATATGAAAATAGTACACAGTATATAGATCTGATTACACAGTGTGTACCCACCTCACCGTCCATCCGAAGTACATTCCTGGGGAAATGGTGTGTGAGGTGTACTTAAGAAATATTTAGAGTACAAGGAATGTCTAATGGGTCATACACAATGTAGACTCTTCATTACATGATTACCAATTGGTCAATCTATGTATGGGATACATTACTTGATCCTAACCCAAAGGGACAACCCGCTGTGTCCAGTGGGTCACACGGTGTGTAGTCCACCTGACTGTGCACCAGTATTTCCTAGTCAACACGCGGTGTAAGAATTAACTACTCCATTTATCATTAATGCACACATCTTGAGTAATTTATGATTTAATCTTGATGTGTTGAACACAAATACATGGCATGTAGATCTAACTACACAACGTGTATTTTTGTGTTATCTGGATAGAACCATTGTCACCTCCTGATGAGATCCTTGATTTGATTTTAATAATAAAATTATTCATTTCTGTTAGATCTGTGAGAAAAGATAAAGGAGGAACAAATCTCAAAATTAAGATTACAAGAACGATTAAACATGAATCAACAAAATAAATTATTAAATATTAAATCATCAAAATATTATATAAATAATTATAAATGAAAATTGGACCACTCTGATACCACTTAAAGGTTCTGGGCACCACAGAACCGTAGGATGGGCGTGTACCCAACTTTGAAAATTACCATAATCAATGATTAATCTGGGATCAATACGACAATTAATACCAGTATCCACAGAATTGAATCAATGATAAAATACAAATGAGAGAACCTAGAACAAAAAAATATAGGATCAAAATATTTTTTTTATAATTAATTTCATTAAATTATAGAATTACCACCAAGGTGATTCTTTCTTCATTGATGCATCCAACCATAGGTCTGAGTTGCAACTTCATTGGGATTTAGAATACAATGATAGGAATCCTCTAGTGTTGATCCACATGTGCTCCATGTATCTTCAGACATCACTAAAGGAGTCTCCGGGTGCTAGCATGGAAGATCCATTCATTTGTGATGTTTGCCTTCGATCATCTTGAGAATCACTTCCAACGAATTCTCCTTGATCCGGTGGAGTAGGATCTCTCTCGTTATTGAGATCGTTATAAGATGGGGAAGAGTTCTCTAGGCCCAAGAGAGTTTCTCCAAGGATGTTGTGCACACAATTATTGGTAAGTTTGTTGAATTACCCATTGGCTTATTTAGAGAATAATAACATAACGGGTAATTTAATTCACCAGGTAATAATAAATAATTATCACAAGTGTCATTACTTAAATTATTGTTCCATGTGAAACCTCATGTCAAATCATAATAGCAATGCTATTATTTCCATGACATGTGATTAACATGCACATTATATTTAAATATTATTTAACCAAATAATATTTAATATTATTTATCACTAGACCCATAACTTGGTATGACAATCCTTATCAATATTTATTGGGCCTTGAATAAAGTGTATTTATTTATTAAATAAATATAACTATATTATTCACTAATAAATAAATATTCCATCTGTAATATATTCTATCCAATAATTAGAGATGAAATAAATGTGATTAACCATACTTGAATAATTATTAAACCGCAATTGGGAATAATATTTTTTTCAACTTGTTAGATAAATGAATTATTTAATTGAGATATTGGCTATACTTAGTGTGTGACCCTCTATGCCTCTTTCTCATTGGAATTAGGTGAGATTTCCAAAAGTCCAAGATTATTATCTAGAAATGAGTTAAGGAACCCAAGAGAAAGGATTTGATGTCACAATGACATGTCACCTCATAAAAATGCTTACTGTGTAATGTAATCCCTTTGTCCTGATATCTCCAATCAAGTGGGTTGCATGCAAGTGTCATAAACCCATGTGCTCGATTTATCACTCTTTGACATCCCAAAATTTAATTTTCCTATAGAACACCATTGATGTGGATTTAGTTATGTTATATCACTTCCATAAAAGGGCCTGAGATATCTACTTCCATAGAAGTGACAAATCCTTTCTCACATTATTCATTAATACAGTATTACTCATTAAACATCTAACATATCCTACCTCACCACGAACAATTTCCCTCATGGTTTTCATCAATACATATAAGTGTGTGAGTCATAATACCAATTAATAAAAATATTAAAGTCTAAGGACCAATATACACATCCACAGATAGGAATATCCAATGACACTTATGAATGTGTAATTCCTATTGGTAGGTCTTATTCTCATAATATCACCATGTATATTACCAAGGGAGCACACCATGAGAAGGTTCCTCCAAGCTTAAAGAGTCCCAACCCCTGATATCCTATATCATTTGTGTACCTTTATATGATATCATCCATCCATATAACATATACTCAATAATATTGTCATGGAACTTCTAGGTTTTCATCATAGCAGGGATCTACTATGACCTTTTAATGTGACAGCTATTATTTGGACATTATCACATACTATGTCATGCAGAAGAACAATCATGATGTGATAAGTAGTTTTCTAATATTCATCCAATGAATATAGGTTTATCATAAAGTACAAATAATTTGGTTTCTAGGGAACCAAATCCAATAGAGGTCTCATGATAAAATCCATATATGGACTTGTATTATTCTTTTTTTTATTTATTTTATGATATGGCGTTGATCAATGCCTTAACCATTAATTTTTAGATGTCCTTGTTGAGGCCTCAACGGTATGTTTCAGATGCCCATCATTATGAATTCCATAATTATTACATAAGTTATTGACATTCCATGTGACTATTGGACTAGTAGAATATACATGTTTAAGTTTCCTAGCTCATGTGATTATTTAAATGGCATGTGTTTCAGTTATTTATATTTCCAAATTATTTATTCCATATTTACTCAAAGGTTTTGTTGTATGATTACCCTTATTGATTATTTGAGATCCCCACATTCTTATGTTTTTTTTTCAGGATACGAAGAAGTTTTTTATGTTTTATATACAAGTTTACACTAAGGGGATTAATGGTATGGTCGAATAAAATTCTTTGTGTATTTTATGTTTTAGATTATAATGTGAATTTCAAGTATGTATCTAGTTTACCAAGACTACTAAACTACTCGGTCCTTAGGGATGTGATCACTTTTATCTTATTCCAATGTAATAATGTAAGGAAATGACTCTAGACTATTGGGGTTAGGGTAATTATAGTTAGTATCGGAGGAAGTTTAATAGAAACATTGGGAACTAGATTTAAGAAATCGTCAATTAGAAAGCATAACCCTATGAATGACTTTGAGGATAAGTCTATATATAGGATAAAATCCTATATATTTGGTAAAGACCATGGAGGAATTATGATTCAGTTTCATATATAGTGATAATGTTAGAAGAAAAACCCAATTGAATGTCTTATATGAATGGGATGATGTTTTGGGTGTAGAAGAGAGGATATAAAGAAAGTAATTTTCAAGGAAAAATAAAAAGTTTGAAAAAATGTTATCCATATTGTATTATCAATGGTTGGATGTTTTAAATTTATAAAACATAGGAATTATGGAAACCTATGCCCCAGGGTGAAAACTCATGAAGAGAATCCGCAAGGTTATACAAGTAATGGTTATAACGATGATGATGAAGAGATTAAAAATGACAAATTAAAGGAAGGAGGTATTAAGGAATAAAATTATTAATCATAGTTAATGGTATAATAATAAATTAGAAATAATAAAGTTCTTTTGTATTTGGATTCAAGAATTATTTCATTAGTGATGTACTATTCATAAGAATTATAGAATAAATAAAGATTGTGCTACAGTATTTCTTCTCAAAGGATTTGGAAGCATGCATGTTTTAATTAATGATTTGAAGGTGATAAAATATTTGGAATTTGATAATAAGAGATACATTATTTTGTTTAGGGAATATAATTTTAAGTTGATTTTAAAATTTTAGCAAGATTTATTTTAAATTTTTGGATGGGGAATTTAGACAGATTTATTTTGGATGAGTCTTAAGATTGGAATAGATTAAGTTGAACATTGGATATTATTGCTTGAGGTTAAATTATAATGTATTGAATACTTTGTGAGAACATATTTGGTTTATGTAAACATTAATAGAATGTAGTAAATACTTTCAGACCTTATGGTTCATCAAAAGTGCTACATGCATAAATATTCACCTTGAATATCCATCTCCAGGTGTACAAAATAAAGTCAAAGAAGATAAAACAAAAACCAAAGGATGAAATTATGCCATTGAAAGAAATAAAGTAAGTTTTATTGAGTGATTTATCAAGATATTAAAATAATCCCTCAACTCTATGAAAAAAATATATAACAAAAAATGTTATTTTTTTAATTTTCTTACCAAGAAATCAATGGCCTCTTTAAGTCATCATAGATTTATAGTTTTGTGATAGTAAAATTTATGATGACCTTGTTGTTTATCACTATCTATCAGAACATGATAGTCTTATTTCTATTATGTGTCCCAATTTTCACTTTCCATTAATATTTTCCAATTCAAAAACCTAATTATGTGGTGACCTTTTTTCATTTCCCTTTCCCTCTAATTAAGAGGATGTTTTATTAACCCTATTTTCAATGTTTCTTTCCCAAAAAATAATTTTAAAGTATACCTTTGATTTTTAAAGTGCAATTTAAAATTATAAGGATGAAAATTATTGGAGGGAGAATTTAACACCCCAATATTTTATGTTATGTATATTTTTAAATTTAAAGTCTTTGATAGATTACGTTGCACGCAACACTGAGCTTAAACGTACCATAATTCATATTATTATTTAAAATTAAATTATCTCCTAGACATTAAATTAGAGGTTATGATTAGGATTAACTAACTTATGAAAATATTTTATTAGATTAATTGGTTACTAAATAATTATAAATAAAAATAAAAACAAATTTAATATAGAATTTTTTTAAAAAACTATTTAAATGTGCACCACTGTATTTTATACCAATAAAATAAAAATAATAATAATTTTCGATTTTATTAATAATATATATACATATATGTGTGTGTATATAATATTAAATATAATGTTCAATATTAATCATATGTGTTTTATAAACATGATATAAGAACAAATCCAATTTTATGCATAAAAGATGTATTTTTATAACAATATAGTTTTACCAACTTTTGATAGAGAAATTTTTTTAAATATAGTTTTTTAAACATTTATAAATTCTATTTGAAAAAATAAAATTATTAATTTAAATTGGATTATAAAAATTTACTTTGGTTTAATTTTTCTTACTTTTCTGATAAGTTTCATTTTTTGTAGGACTGTGAAAAAATGTTGGATTTTAATTGAAAACAATTTTTTGTGAAAATAATTTATAGTGTTAAATTATATTTTTAATTGATTTTAAAGTATAATTAGATTATTTTTTATTAGATAATATAATTTAGGTCATTGCAATAAATTTCACATTGAATTTGGATATAAACACACGTTAATATTTTGAACGTTTTCACTTTAAAAACTAGTTTTTTATTCCGTCAACAAGATTAATTTTAAATTAATTTTAGCCAATTATGTTTATTGAATTTTAAAAAATATATTCCACATTTTGAATCATAACTTACAAATTTAGTAAATATTTTCCTTTATGTTTTGGACAATATGAATAGTAACTTTAGTATTTTTTTAATTACCATGTTTAAGGGTAAATTAGTTAATTAAGGCTACAAATAATATTATAAATATTATAAAATGACCCTAAAACTTTTTATAATTTTATTAATGAGTGAGTGTTGAAAAAAATAATCCTTTGGAAAATTTTATATCCAATTGGATCCACTTAGATGACTTTATGCCTTTTATAGTATTTTTTTAAGTCAAATATGTCATACTCATGTTTCTAATAAGTGTTACATTTTTATATATGGTCATTCAAATGATAAATTCGACTATAAATAGTAATTTGATATATAGATTTTTATCTCAATTATGAAAATTTATTTATAATTTTTATGGAATAAATAATTAAATTAAATGCTTTCACAATGATGATGTTGTAATTATTTACTTAATAGACCTATCAAATAAATGTTATTAAAATTATTAAAATAAATATAATTTATTATAATAAATGACATCCACTATTTTTATATATTACCTTGACAGATTATTGATGTATTAATGGTTTTTTCTATCTTATCATGTTGTTATGATATTTATAAAAACTCTAGTAATGAATAGTGTCAAAATTGAAACTAATGATATTTTAAAATAAATAATATTTTATTAACTGATATAAACTTCATAAATATTTAAACTTCATACAACTGATTATGATAAGGTTTTAAATGTCATAAATTATCCATTTATGGTTCTTTTTCCCTTTTATAGTAATTATATCAACCCTTAAGGCGTAAAAATGCATGTTGTCGTGGTAAGAGTTAAAGGGATTAAAAAGGGGTTAAAACAAAAATATAAGGATGAAAACATGACATAAACATGTAAAACAAATTATTGGATCAATATGATTCTAACCTTATCACATAAATATCTAATTTGAGTTTTTTAATGTACACTTGTACCTAATAATCACATATATATTATTTAAATCAAAGATCATTACAAAAGGTCACTCTCTGTGTATTTAATATCTTTTATGTGTCTATATGGGGAAAAAATAAATATATAAAGAAACATAAATATATTTTTTAATATTAATGAAATTATTTTCATTATAAAAATTTATTTTGAATTTTTATAAATTATATAAACACCATAAAAGTTTATTTAAAGCTAAAATCATATTTATTTAATTTGAATAAAAAATAATTGATTTTGATAACATTAATTTTAATATATTTCGGATGAGTTAATATGTTTAAAAATATTTCTATATATATAATATATATTATATATGCAGAAAATAATTATATTTAAATTATCACATTGTCTTGATGTATTTAAAGTTAAATTAAATTATTAGTGTCAAATTTCACAATAATGATATTTTATTGAATTGTTATTTTATTAAATTATTTTAAAATTATAAAAATATTAAATAACTAAAAAGGGGATAATATATTGTCAAAAAGTTCTTCCACTATTCATTTATAGTCCATTTAGAATTATTTTTCTCTATAATATCCTTATTATATTTTAATATTATGGGGATTTCAAAAGTGCCCCTCACCTCAATTATAAAAGGGAACCTCCTCCCTCACTTATTCACACCACATTGATCCTTATAGATTGATTAACCCCTATAAAATTCTCCTCATAAAATCCTTATCCATGTTCTAGTGGTATTCGTATTCCAAAAAGATCAACTCTATGTCCCTTAAAAAGATATGTAAAGGAAGTTCGCCGAATAAGAGGTAATCATTTTACCAACTCATCCAAGTTCATTTATTCTTCTACTTTCTATTAATGTGTTTTTTATATAATAAAGTAATAACTCCATTATAATATATATTATTATATTTTATTATGATTATGGGACAACCATATTCCATGTTTTATCCATCCTACAAAAAGTAAAATCAATGTATGTGAGTACGCACAGCTTACCGTCTCCACGGCGTGGTGTAATCTATTTTTTATCACCAATTTACTTGGATGGGTATAATTATTGAAATAATGGATATATATGAAAATTATAACATGATATTTATTATTTAAAAATTAATATATTATCCAATTCCATACTCTTTCACCATTAAGGTAATTATATCATCGCTCCTGCGTACTTACAGTCTATCGTCTCCACAATGAAATGTGATTCATTTTCCATATTAACCATTAAATAATGGTTATAAAAATGTATTTAATGATTAAATAAGATGTTAGTTATGTTAATATTTTTCTATATATTTTGGATATATATCCTATGTAATATAAATGAGAGTTTTATAAAAAAACATGCATAGGAAAATGAAGGAGTTAACACTCGAAACAAGGGTAATAATGAATTATTATCAACAAATGGGTGATAAAATAACATAAGAAAATCATATATAATATAATAAATATTAATAAGGTTATTATATGAGTTAATAACATGCTTAAAACCATTATATAATATGTTAAATTATTTTCTACTAAAAGAAGTGTAAGGTAAGGGACTTCATTCTCAATCTCCTTTCATTGAGCCATAGTTTCATGTTATACGCACATCTTATTTTATGACATGTAAATAAATCCCCTTTGAATTATAATGTCATTAATTTATTTATTATCATGTCATTTAATGTTATGTTAAATTTTATTCTTTCATGGGCCTTATGATTTAAATCTTCATATTGGTATGTGACACCTTGAATGTTTAAATATTTAATTATCAAATATTTGTCTCTATGTAAATATTCTTGATATTATTTTACATATTTATTTATATGGGTATAAAAAATATTATAAATGAAATTTTATTCCTATTTATAATTTAATTCAATGGTTTTTAAAAGGAATCTTTTTATGTGTTTTATATAGGATTCTTTGACAAATGATAAATGGAATGCTCTATTTTTAACTTACACAGCAACAATAGCTTTCCTACTGTAATGAAAATTATTTAATTTATAACTTCTTTTGAAATATTACTTATTTCCTTAAATTAAAAACATTATTCCATTATTTTATGGGTGTTTGGTTTTGAAAATGTTAATCTAAAAAAATTATTTCTATTCGAAATTTTTTTTCATATGTGTTCAACAGGAGTTTTTCCTCAATAATTTTTCAATGACTTTATTATATTATTTTCTCTATCTTGCCATCCTTTGATGAATTTTATTCTTAATTGAGGTTGTTCTATTATTATATCATCTGCTATATTTTATTAAATAGTTTGTGATTAGTTTTACTATGGAAGTTCTATTTTTATACCATTCACCATATCACTAAAAATGGTTTGTGATTATGTTTATTGATTGAGGAATGTTATTTACATTGCATATGTATATGTTATTTATGTTTCGCCCAATTAATTTGAGGAATGAATCGAACTTATGAAGTGATTATCGAGGACCTATATATCCCCTTGATGCATTAGTAGGTCTCATGAGACAAACCAGATATGGAATTAGTCGAGCCCTTGACCCTTTATTTTCAGATATGTATTTGGTCGAGGCCTTAACCATTTATATTCAAATGTATTGGTTGAGGACATGACGTTATGTTTCAAATTTCCAGCATTATGTATTCCATCATTATAGTATTTATTATCGATATTCCATGTGAATATTAAACTTTTATAATATCCATGGTTATGTTTCATATCTCATGTGATTATTTAAATGGAATGTGTTTTAGTTATTTACCTTTCATTATTGTTTATTCCATATTTAATCATAGATTCTTCCATACTCTTACCCTTAATAAGAATTTGCGCTCACCCCTTTCTTATGTTTCATTTTTCCCTTAGATATGATGAAATTTTTTAAGTTTGATATGCAGGGTTACACAAAGGGGATTGATGGAATGCTTGAAGAAAATTCATTGTGTATTTTATGTTTTAGATTTTAATGTGAATTTCAAGTATGTATCTAGTTTACCAAGACTACAAAACTACATGTTCCATTGGGATGCAATCAATTATATCTTATGCCTATGTAATAAAGTAAGTCACTGGCTCCAGACTAATGGGTTTAGGTTCATTACACCCGAGACCTGTAAAGTGATATTTTTCATGTATATTCTATAAGGAACAAGAAAAAGTAGTGGTAGTAAATGGTTCTCTCAAGGATTCATTAGGATCTCACATGGTCCACTTTTAAGGTGGAATTTAATCAAAAGTTCTACCTAGAGACCTTGAGGCCAGTGAAGGCCTTTGAGTTCTTGAAGTTGGAGAAGGGAAATCATTTGGTTATAGAGTATGCCACCCATTTTACTAAGTTGGTACATGTTTCTTCGAATATCCTCATGAACAATTTCCTGAAGTCTTGGCATTTCGATATGGGATTAAGGTCGAAGATCAAGTCTATGCTTATTATTCTCTATCTACTCACCTATTCAAAGGTGGATGATAATGAGGCTATTGCAGAGGCTGATTTTACTTGAAATAAGGGTCCTAGTGCTGGCCTTTTAGTGGGAAGAAGCTAGATTTATTTTTCAAGGTAGAAGATGAACCAATATGAGTCTCAGTGGGGTAGGATAAAGAGTTCCTATAATTTTATGAGTTCAATTCATGTAGATTTTTCAAGGCATAATCCTTTTTTTTATCAATATGGGAAGGCAAGACACACTAGGTATAATTGCTCAAAGACACTAAGGGAATTACACCAATTTATAAATATGGGTCATTTACAGTACTTCTATCAGTTGGTTTCATGGGGGAGCGATGTGAGATCCACATTTTCAAATGGATCTCAAGTGTAGTTATAGGTTTCCAAGGTTGTAGGATTTCACCCTCATGGATTGGTAGATTCTCACCAGGGAAAGAAGACATAAGGTGGGATGGAGCTAGGGAGTCTCCATGTAGAAGAGGTTATTCCAAATGATTCAAATTCCAATTTATCCATAGTGTGAGGTAAAATGTTTATTTCTTCTTCCAAATCACCAATTTTGTTTGACACCAAGTGCACATCATTCATTTATTTTACAAAATCCAATTAATTCTTTGGTTATTTGAGATAATTTAATTCTATATTATATGGATCTACTAACCTTTTGGGTAGGAATAAGGTTCAAGGTTTTAAGTTCCCTAGGTATGATGTTTTTGTAGATTATGTGGAAGTCATCTGGTAATTCCTTATTTAGGAACTGGATGTTTTTGACCTTATTATCATTATGGATTGGTTAATTATATTCAAGTATTTATTTAACTATTATCATCATAGGGTCTATTTCTATACTTTTTATGGGATCAATAACTTCTTCTAGGTTGAGTGGGATCATTCATCAGGGAGGGAAATTATAGTTTCTTCAGATTTGGGGTAAATATCATGCCAGTTTTTTAGGTTTTTTCTTGGTGTTTTTGAGAAAAGTCTAGTGGTAAAACTTACAGTACTCGTGGAAAAGTACCTAGAAGTGTTTCCAAATTATTTATTTGGATTTAATATCCAATTATAGATCAGGTTTACTATCTATATACTCCCTAGGATGAGCCTTATTTCATTACCATATTACCAAATGGCTCTAGATGTGTTGAGATAACTGAAAGTTTAGCTAGAGGATATAGAGGAAAAGAGATTTATACATCCCAATGTGTCACTATGGGATTTGATAGTACTATTTTCAAAGAAGGGGGATAAGAGCCTAAAATTTTTTGTAGAAATTTTTAAGATTAACTAGGTGATCGTAAGAATAAATACCCATTTCCAAGAATTGATGAAATGTTTTATCAACTTAGGGGTGTTTTTTTAATGATAAATTCGAGATCAAGGTACCAACTTTTGAGGATTTGGGAAGAGGGTATCCTAAATAAATTATTTCAAATATTGTATGGGAATTTTGTTTATTTGGTTATTCTATTTTGCCTTACCAATTATTGAGTGGTTTTTATTGTGATAATGAACCAAATCTTCTATATATTTCTAGACTCTTTCATGGTCACCTTTTTGGATTACATCATGGTGTATTCCATGATGTAAGTGGAGCATGATAATTATGTGAAGGTTGTTTAGGATGTTATGAGTGAGAACCATCTATATTATAAGTTTTCAAAGTTCTAGTTTTGTATTTAGTAAGTGAAGTTTTTGGTCCATGTGATTTCTGAGGTAGAATTTTCAGAGGGTCTTGAGAAAGTTTGATCAGTCATGTCTTGGGATCATCCCAAGAGTGTGCTTGAGATCCACAGTTTTCTGGGCTAGTCTAGGTATTATAGAATTTTTTTAAGAATTATTCAGCATAGCTTCTCTATTGATGGAATTTGTGAGTAAATAGGTCAATCTTGAATGGGATGAAAAGTGCAAGAGTTCTTTCTAGTAGTTCCATAACCTTTTAATATACATGCTAGTTTTGATTTTTCTCAAACCTAGAAGAGATTATGACGTGTATTGTGATTCATATAGTGTGGGTTTGGGGTGTGTGATGATGTAGTATGACCATGTGGTGGCCTATATCTTGAGTCATTTATACCAATGTGAGAATAATTATCCAACCCATTACCTGTAATTAGTGGCAGTTATGCATGCACTAAAAACATAGTGACATTACCTCTTCGGGGAATGTTTTCTAGTGTACTTGGATCATAAGATCTGAAAGTATATTTTCACCCATAGGGACCTAAACCTCTAACAGAGATGGTGGGAGGAATATCTTGTGCTTTTTGGTTTTGATATTTCATATACACCTAGAAAGGGTAATGTGTTCATTGATTCCATGAGTAGGAAGGTTTCATTATAGGCCATTAAAGAATAAATGGATGAGTGAGGTTTGTTGAGTATGTTTTCTAATCTGAATTAATAAGTGTATGAGGATAGAGAGTGGGTGTACTTATCCAGTGTACAAGTTACAACCACCCTTATTGATCGGGTTAGGAGTGATCAGGTGTCTGACCCTGAGTTCCAGCATATTAAAAATTATTTAAATGGTGGGGATACCTCGAGTAATTGTTCATGGAATCTTGATGGCTCTTTAATCTTCAGTAATTGGTTGGTTATTCTATTGATCATGTTATAGGATAGGACCCAAGAGTCGCATCATTCCATTTGGGTCATGAACCTCATGGTGAACAAGATTTTTTATACCTTAAGAGGTAGGTATTGGTGACTTGGGATGAGGCGTGTAGTGTCAAAATTTATTTCCAGATGCTTGACCAGCTAGAAGATTAAAGCTAAGCATCAGAGACCTGCTGGGTTTTTGTTGCCACTTTTCATTATTGTATAGAAGTGGGATGATAACTATATGGATTTCTTTATTGGACTACCTCATACACATAGTGGGAAATATTCCATATGGGTGATTATTGACCATATGATGAAATCGGTCCATTTTCTTCTTTTAAGGGTGTTGAAAAAGGTAGAGGACCTCAAATACATTTATGCTTGAGAGGTCATTCAACTTCATGAATTTCCCTTAGATAGTGTCATATTGGGTGCATGTTTTACTTGTAGATTATGGAAAGTAATCTAGGAGGATTTGGGACCTTAGTTGAGGTTGAACACCATGTATCACAAGAAAATTGATGGTTAGTCTAAGAAGACTATCTAGAATCTTGAGGATATGTTGTGAGCATGTGTTCTTGAATTCAGGAGTTTGTGGAAAAGTCACCTATTGTTGGCCGAATTTTATTATCACAAAATTTATTATACCTTGATCAAGATAAACCCATTTGAGGGGTTATGTGGGTGTTTGTACCAATATTTTTTGTGTTGGGATGAGGTGGTTGAACATTCCTTGGTTGAACTAAGCCCCATTGTAACACCCTGATTTTGTACAAGAACACTATGTTCAATAGCTTATGTTGCAAAAAACATCAAGATTAAAGGAACTATAAAATATTATTATTTTAAAATAACCATTATAAAAAATACATTAAATAGGAAATTATGAATAATATCAACTATATTATGAAATAAATATGATGTTCATATTTAATACAAATTTAATTATACTTAGGAAATTAACACAAAATATTTTTTCGTAAATTCATTTTTTATTCAAATATATATTTCCTTTAAAAATATATTTTGATTTATTTATATGAGAAAATAAATATAATTAATTTTTTATAATTTTAAAAAATTTATTTCAAAAACTAAATTTCATTTTTTTACTCGTCAAATATAAATTATCTGAGGGTAATTTTTGGGAATTTTCTAAAAAAGTTGTTTCTTGGTTAAAAAGTGAAAATAGTGTTTTTATAAAATACCAAAACTCTTATGAAATAATTAATATATTATCATGATTTAAAATTTAATAAACCTTTATTAGTAATCAAAATATATTTATGGAATAAAATCATATATAAGTTGATACATTTAGAAACACATGCTTAGAAATTTTGAAAACCATGATTTTAACTTGAAAAAATATTTTTTTTATAAGCTATAGGTGTAACATATTGAGAAATGATTTTTCTCACTTTTATAAATTGAAATTATTAAAATGGATTAAATATTTAGTATCAGGATGTCCCAATTAGGTTATAAGGTCATTTTAATTTTTATGAATTAAAAATGTACTGTGGGAAAAAAATATTCACAAACAATATAAGTAAAATAATGTAGCAGGGTAAATTTAAAAGTTAAAGGTTTAAAATAACAAAAAATGGCAACATTAAATGGGTGTTTTATGTTCTTATCAACCTTAAGAAGGATTTTAAACATTAATTTTCTAGAAAATTATTTGGAATTAATGCCAACCAGATGTGGTTGTCTTTAAATATAAAATAATCATTATTTAATCACTTAAAACCACCACTCCTCATGTATAAATACCACTCCTCGCCACCCTATTTATACTAAAAAAATTAGAGATCTTAAAATATAAGAAAAATCTTATCTTTCCCACTATCCCTATTTTTATGTGTGGATTATCTCACCTAAATACCAATTCCAAGTCCCTTAAGGGGTCTTTCGTGGAGGTGATATTCCAAAGGTAAATTTTTCAAACAACCTCTCTTAATTTATTTTCTTATTCTACCTTTACTTCACCACCTTCATCCATCAAATAATGATAGCTCTATTATAATTTATATACTGAAATTTTATATTTCTAATGTAATATATTATATCCTCTTTTTTTATTATCTACTCATATTCAATGAAACGAAACCATTGTCCAAATTATGGTGATTAACCATCTCCATGGATAATGATTTGTCATTTTCCATTACCACCTTCAAGGATGGTCATAAAATTATTATTCTGGTCAAATAAAATTTCAATTCTTATATTATATCCATTTTTTGGGGTTTTTTAACTAATATATAGATATAATATTAAGTAAAATGAAACTAGTTTGAGAAGGTTAGAAAAACCACCAAAAATAAACTAAACATTTATCATTAAATTTTTATCAAATGAATCATCCTTATATCAGCAATAAAAATGATATATGGGACCATTTAAAATTTTTGATGTTAATTAATACCATTTCATTTCACTTCTAGAATTTTATTTTCATTTTACTAGAATATCTATAATTATACACAAGTGAACTGGCCATAAAACTATGAAATGAATGCACCCAAAACAATGAAAATAATAATACATTATTAATGAATGGGTAGTAATATGTTATAAAAGGATAATATAATGTATTATAAATGTGAATTTTTTTTGAATAATTTAATAACATTCTTTAAACAATTATACAGGAGGTTATATTATACAAAACTAAAGGGAAGTGTTAAGTAAGGGTTTCTCATCTCACTTTTACCTCTATAAAATATGTCCTTCATTCACCACTTATTTATTTTTTATAGTGTATATAATTACCTTTGATATATCATATCATTAATATCATTATCTTCATGAATTAAATGTTTTTTTTATAATTATTAATTTTATTGTTCATATGATTCGACTGATTATAAGTGGTAAATGATTTCTTAACTCAATTTTTATTCATTTGGTTAAACTTATACTTTATTTATTATTCCATGGTAAGATTATGTGTGAAATGAATTTTCATTATATTATGTTGTATTTTCACTTTTATTATGTGGATTTACAACTGATACACATGGTCTAATAATTTAATTAACACTCCCCTCAATGATATGATATTTCTAAGAGGATTTCTTTTAAAATAAAATAATATTATTAATGTTTCCCTTAAAACACTCATTTTCTTCCATGTAAATGTTTTCTAAAATTGTTTCAAATAATATTTTCACTGTTATTCTATGATTTTTTAAAATCATTTTTACTTATGTTTGACTTTTTATGAAACATTTTGAATGGAATATTTTTTTTTCTAAAAAAGGTTCTTTGAGGATTTTCTAGAAAAAATATAGAAGGGATGTTTTTTTAACTTATATGATGTTCAATAGTTTTCTCAACATTATGATACCTTAATCCTATAAAGAATCCTTTAAAATTATACATGGATATTTTCAAGGAAATTTTTTTCTTTTATAATTTCAGAGTATTTTAAAAATAAGTGATTTTCAAAGTGAAAAGGGGTATTTTCTTCAAGAATTTTTCAATGGTATATTTTAAATTATTTTCATCTATATCCACATCATTTTTTGAATATTATGATTTATCCAGTTTTATTTCTTATGATACCATCTTCTATATTTTATTAAAAAAACAATTTTACTAGGGATGTACAATTTTGAAACCATTCACTATATTACTCTAGATGGTTTATGAGTATGTTTATTGATTCATAAAATTATTAACATTTCATATGCTAGTTTAAATAAAAAAAATTATGTTGGCTATGTTTCACCCCATTAATATTATGAATTAATTATACTTATTAAGTTATGGTAGGGGACCACTATATCCCCTAGATGCATCGGTATGTCTAACGAGACAAACTAATTTGGGTATTGGATGATGTCATACTCGTTTATGTATAGTGTCTTTGATTAAGCCTTGATGGTATGATTATGATGTTTAGAATTCTTCATTCCCTCATCATGAGATTATTTATTGATTTATATATTATTATTTGGTTAGTATAATATCCATTGTAAATTTTTCTAGATGATTTTATTATTTTCATGGCATTATTTGATCATCTTTTATTTTGTCCAAATTTTTCTTAAGTTGTTGATTAAATGGAATGTGTTTTATTTATTTACCTTTCAATAATTTTTATTTCTTATTTATCAAATATTTTTTTGTATACATTCCCTTACTGATCATCTAAGAACACCTATTTTATATGATTTATTTTTCCTTAGGATTCCATGAATTTTACTATGGTTGATAGGTATAGTTAATCTAGGAGAATAATGGTGTTATAAAAATATTTTCTATGTGGTATTTTATATTTTCAATTGTAATGTATGTTTCAACTATGAATCATTTTTTCCAAAACTTCTAAAGTATTAAGTCCTTTATGATGATATTCCTTTTATATTATGATAATGTAATAAAGTAACCACCGACTATGGGCCATTATGGTTTGGGTCATTACACTCATCCAGTAGATGGATGATATAGTTTGGATGATTTATAAATTTTTAGTGATAGTCAATAGTCTATATAAGTCTTATGCTAACAATATTCATCACCTATTGGAGTTTTAGGTTGGTTATCAGGTGTTTTTGTGGGTATCAGTTCAACTGGGACAACATCACTTAGAAAAGTAGGTAAATCTTGCACTGCATTATGTTGGACTATTTTATGTTATAGAGAATCTTGGGAAGGTATATTATATATTGGAGATTCCACTACACCTAACCTAGATCCATGATTTCTTCTATGCTTTTTAGTTGAAATGATATCATCTCTACTCATCTCATATGCCAGATTTAGAAGATTTAGAGCTTGAGCTCGATACCTATATGGTGGAGTATACAATTAATATCTTGGATTATCAGAACAATGTGGTCTATAGTAAGTCAATCCCATTATCCTGTGTGCTCTAGTATCAAATAGGAAATACCCCTAATACATGGGAGTGGGAAGCTTATGTGTGGGATAAATTACCTCAATTGTTTTCTTCTAAGGATGATTGAGGACTTTATGGGGGTGGAATGTGGCATGGTGGGGAGCTTTTGACACCCACTGGTTCATTGGTATGTCTCATTTTGAGTTTTATTTACATTTTGGTCCTTTCATGGGGGTTATCTAGTACGAGGGTTAGGAATTGATGTTTTAGGGAACATAAACCAAGGTGTATGGTTATTGCACAGTTTATTTAGTTGTTCAACTATCCATGGGAGTGTAAAGTAGGTTGGGACAGTGTTATTTTTCTTGGTTCGAGCATGATATTTCAAACCATTAATAGCATAGGGAAACCAGGTGGCCTTATTTTTGGGGATATAGTATCCTGACATGGTCAGTTCATGGTTTTTTAAACCATGTCATTTATCCATATTACTTAAAAATTGGTTGTATAAAATTTTTCCTCTATTTATTTTTAAGTTATTTGAACCTATTTTTCCTACCCCATCATGTATAGCTCCTCGTCCTTGGCCTTTAATCTTTACCTATCCTTTTTTTGTTCTCCTCTTGGATTCTTGGTGTTTTTTCTTGAGGTAATTCCTTTCATTTGAGTTTTATTCTTCCTTTTCCCTTTGTTTATACTTACTATTCCATTTCTATGTAAGTGTGGAACCCTAGAGGGTGGGTTTGGAAGAACCTAGGATTTTTATAGGGGTTTTGGTTGTTTTTATTGTGTATTATGTGTGTCAATACATTCACTTCCTAGTTTAGGCGGTGTTCATCAAAGGAGACAAGTTTGGAACTAAATACAAGGTGGGTGTCTCTATTTAAGGGATTTTTTCATGGATTACATTTAAATTATGAACCGGCTTTGGGTTGTTTTATTTAAATTTTCAATGAAATTATTTATGATTGATGAGTACTTTATGATTTTTGTGATTCATGTATTAGTTTATAAATTTCTATGTCTAAAAAGGTTTTTCCAAATGGGTGTGTCTTGTATACACACCAAGTATTTGATAAAATTTATCAAATAGGTTTTATGTCTCCAAATGGAATTCAAAAATTGTTCTTAAAACGGTTTTCCCTTAGTAAAGTTTTTTTGATAAAATTGAGATTTTTTATAGAATTGGCTTGTGAAATGGATTTCATGGATGGGAAATTTCTTATGATTAGGTTGTAATAGAGTAATGTGTGGGTTAACTAGGTTGTGATTGAGGGGTATGTTTGAGGGAATGTGTGAGCCTTTGTAGGGAAGATCTTGTGAGCTACCATTTTGGTTTCCAAGGTTTTATGATAGATTTTGGGTGGGAAGACTGTGAGAGCTTCCATTTTGGTCTCTAAAAGACCATGAGAGCTCATGGAGCTAGGCCCAGTGATGACTATGAGAGTTTCCATTATTTTTAGTCGACTAGAAAACTTTTCTAGTCTTAGTAACGATAGGTCTGAAGGTTAGAGACATTGGTGCACCTTAATAATTATATATTCTCTTATAGAATTTTTTCATTTTTTTAGTTCCATTTTTATTTAATGAGATATGTTATGCCTATTTTATAATTATATGGTCATATAGTGATGGGGTTTATACTCACTCTTATTATGCCTTGATGGATATATTGTGCTTTTTGTGCCTTGGTAATTGATTATTTATTTAATCAGTGTTAGATTTTTTTTTAAATATGGTTTTTTTAATGTAAAACAAAATGTATTTTAATGTTTTATTTTAAAATGGTGTGTTTTCAATGTGTTTTTGTTTTGAATTTGTTTTCAAACTAGTTAATTGGTTTTCATATATAAAATCCTTAAATATCTTTATAGTTTTGTCCTACTTGGATTTTTACCTCACACCCTATATATCCCTTTGTTCATATTTAAATTTCATTTTTTAGGACATAAGTAAAGAAAATGGAACTATTTCCCAAGATGGATCTTTTTTATTACCTTTTTCCGATGTTTTATGGAGGATACATGGTCACACAATGTTGGATAATGTTAAATTACTTTCTAATTTTGTATTCTCTGGTATGTAGGTATATTCTTTGTTTAGTTGTTTAATTATTATTTTGTTTTTTGGGCCTTTGACTTGAGATACCATGTGTATGTCCTGTTATGGAACATTGTGTATATGATGTTTAATTTTATTCATGGTATTGGATTTTATTATGTTGTGTTTCGATAGATGTTTGTCTATAAATATTGAATATTATGATCTTGGTGTGGAAATATAGTTTCATGTTTCATGATGGTTTTCCATTAGTGAAATAATTCCCAAGAGATTTTCAGTTATGCCTAGTGCTTGTCACCAGCCAGTGGCGATCAGGAACATGCTTCGGGCCCTGTGGCAGGATGGCTCAGGTGATAGGTTTGGTTGATCGAGGTTGTTTCATTACAAGAATTATTTAAAGTATTATCTTTAATATAAATTTTCGGTTCAATATCTCCTTCACCTTTCTCCATGCGTAAAGATAAAATGGATTGAGATTATGGTTTTATATCAGCTTCTATTACTTTACCTTTCCCTTTTTCATTTGATATTATAAATAACTCAAATTCTATCTCAATTTCTTATTTACTTCTTTATAAGGCACCTTGATAGTCACAATAGGTTGAATAATTCATGATTTATTCAACTTTAATTAAATTATTTTCCTGTTTATAGTTTTCTTCTTGTTTAATTATTCTTCCCTGATAGTATTAACTTCATGTGTTTCCAAACATGAATAAGGTTTTTCTAGTTTTATACTCTTAAAGATGATTTCTAACCTTATCAGCATTACTTTTAAATTATTATTCATGATTCTTATTCAACCTCTTATAATCCTCCTCAAGAGTCTCAGAAAATAATTATTTCTTCAATTTGTGAGATTCAAAATCTAGAAATTCTTCTAGATCCCTCTATTTATACAATTTCTTAGAAGAATTATTCTATTTATTCTATTTAATTTTAGATATAATAGATTTAGATTTAATTATTTGTTAAAAAAAAATTCTCGTGAGAATAATAAAACAATTTCATCTTGGAAATCATACCATTATTTAGTGGGACCTCCTTAAATATTTTAGTAGTTATGAAATATTTAACACCTTCATTCTCTAAAGTATTAACAAGAATATGATTCAAAATTCTCAAATATGGAAGTACCTTAAACTTAACCATTATTATGAAAATAAATTCACTGTAATCCCAAATGAAGTTAACAATATTTGACATTCTTATACCATAGAGGAAATCCAAAACATAGTCATTTTGAATTTTTATAGTATCTTTACCTTTTTCTATGAAAGTAAAAAAATCCCTAGATATAATGAAATATAATACTTACTTCAATATTTAAATGATCCATCTTATATATTATTTTTTAGGAATATTAAAAATATCTGAAAATATCTTTCTTTGTTGAAAGTTTCAGAAACTTCTTTAATTTTATGAGATGTAAGAATAGATTATCCTTCTAACTATTGTCTCACTGATTCCAAAAATTTCTTCAAAGTCACAAATAATTCATGTTCTTAAAATATAAATATAAATTTCCTATCACCATATATTTTATCCAAAATAGTATACATATAAATCTTCCAAATGATACATAAATAAAAAAACAAAAATTTATTACAAGGTAATGAAATCGATTTCCTACCTTGAAATTGAATAACCTTATTCATTAAAGATTCACGTTTAGAATACCATTCAGAATCTATCAATATTTCAAAAACAATAAATCTTACATAAATTTATCTTTAATATGACATGAAAATTAAAAAGATTAAAATATTAATTCAAAAATACAACATGTCCTTAATAAATGATGAAAAAGTGATCTAGGTTCCAAAATACTTCATATAGAATCATTCCTCATCCATTTATTTCAAATAAAAAATCATGTCCCACTAAATCTCATGAATTCAAATCTCACAAAAGAATAAATTCTTAATTTCATAAAATAAAAAATTTACTCACCTCTAACATTTAAAAAAACATACAAAGTAAGATAAATTACCTCCCTTTAACAAATCCATAGGATAGGAACTAAAGAAATAACCTTCCAAAACTTAAATTATCATTCACATAAAAAATATTCTTCCATGAAAAATGGTTCCTAATTATATATTTAAAACATTCCTTATCTTCCTTGAAAAAATTCATAAAATAAAAACTTCATGTGTAAAGGGTAGCATAAATAAAACTCTCCCTTTATCAAGGAGTAAAACAAAGTATCAAACTAATATTACAAAGTAATAAAGATATAAGAAAATTATGAACATATGGATTAATATAAAAGGGTCATAAATTCATAATTAAAGTTAATAAATCCATATGTAAGAGTAATAAATTCATATATAAAATTAATTAGTACCATTGTTTCTAGTATTTGGTACTCATCTTCTTTATCTGAAATAGAAATTAAACATTCATCCCTCAAACCTACTTATATTTAATAATATTAGAAAATAAAACCTTAATCACCCAAATATTCCCACATATTCTATGTTGAATATTTTCAAGTTCTTACAAAAATATAATCTCGATAAGTTATGAAAAATTAAAATTTATTTAAAAACCACCGTTCTTCTAGTGTCCACGTCTCTAAAAGTTAGTAAAAAATAGATCAATCTTTGGAATGAAACAAAATATTCTAAAAATTTCTCTTTCTATTTGATATATAACCAAATCTAGAAGATATTTTTTATGGTTTCAACTAATTAAAAAGTTTGTTAAAACTCTTCTTACCAAAATTAAATTTTGAAAGTATCTTCTTCAAACTTTCTACCATAGATTCCAATTTAAAAAAATTACTATGATCATCATAAGTTAAAATATAATTAGACATGATGATCATCTTGAAAAAGAAGTTATAAATATCACTATTAGTATTACAAATCTCAACCTCATATTCTTTTTACTTTTTAAATAGTTTCTTCTAAGTATCCTAAAATTTTGAAACATAGCTTCTCATCTATTCATACAATGGTGAAACATCTTCCTTATTATACAAAGAATAAATATATATAGAATCGAATGATAAATTTTTAAGTGAATTGGAAGTAAATATATCCAAAAAAACTATTTATTTCTTAGTATATTAGTATATATATATATTAATTTCCAACTGTTGTTATTATTTTTCAAATAAATATTGGAAGTAAGATCTCTACTAACACTCCAGGAATCCATTTCCTTTGAAACATTTTTCCATTTAATTTATAATATCTTTTAGAATATATATATATATATTTCATCTCAAAAATTTTATAATATGGTATGATGTATCTTGGATTCTTATATTCATAAAAAATATAATTTTAATAATCCTGACTTCTTCCAAACTTATCATGTTTAACTTTTCCATCCTTTTGATAATATTTTAAGAAGTTTTTTTTAAAATATTTACCTAGACATCTGATAAAATTAACCTTCTATAATTTATTTATCATGATTATCCAAAAAATATTTATAAGTATGATTCAATGTTGTATATTTTTATTTATTATCTTGGTGCGTTATAACTCTAGAAGTTATAGTAAAAATAACTCCATTTTTCTGGTTTTTCTTCTCTGCATCTTGCTTTAGTCTATTCTAATATTGCATTAAATTTATAATCAAATCATCATGACTCAGCATTGTAATGTTGTATGTATCATGAATAGTTATTATTTTATTTTCCTACTCCTTCGGTAATATTTCAATAATCTTATACACAAGTTTTTTATCAGTAATCTCCATCTCACCAAGTTTTTTCTGGTCATTAACTATAATGGCCTCAAACTTTACAAGTGTTTCATGCCTTTTTTCAACATTTATTTAACGTTTTTTGAGTTATAACTTGTTTTGGTGAAGTCTCAAGTTTCTTTTGGGTGGTTTTGGTGGATTTTAGAATCCTTTATGTGGGGCGCGGTTTGAACATGGTTAAGGTAAATTGTGTGGTTTACCCTATGAAACCAGGTGTCCTATTGGAGAGAAGAAGAGGATGGTGCATGAATGGAACACAGTTTGAGTTAATTGGGATACAGTCTTTAGGTAACCATGTAACTCATAACAGAATAAAAATCATTTTTCCCACATGATTTACTAAACCATGTGGCTAAACCATGTAATTACCCTAAATATAAATTGATCCTCGCATGATTGGTGCATGGTTTGGTAAACTGTAAGGACAAACCATGAATGAAGAATTAAATAATTTGAAAATTTTTATTTTGACCTTGAAAATCCATAAATCCAAATATTCTTCCCCCTACACTTAGGTCTCTTGAACCTGGGACTCCAATGGTCATTCATGGTGAATTACTTCTCTCGAGAGTGAAAATATGTTGGATCTAGAGACATCAGTCATATGTATTTCAAGTAAAGTGATCATTTGTCCCATATTATTCTTATTCTTGCAAGATGTTCTCCCTTACCCATGGTGAAGCCCTTAGATATAGAATATCAATGTCGGATCTAGGAATTTTAGTATGTTCTAATGTGATTCCTTCTATATTAAAATAAAAGAAAGTTATAACTCTAAAATTATCTTGGATATACTCCAATTTTCCTATATCTTTTAATTATGTGAGACCACATTGGGTAATTCTAAACTGATCCTAGAACATTACATGTTCTTCTTCTTGGATCTTTTCTCTTGAATCCTTATGTAGTTAATTAGGTTTGGTTCAAGGGATCATTGGTGTGTCATCTTGTTTTGGGTGGTGAACCATGATGTTGGGATTTGATACACTTAAGGTAGTAAGTTCTTTAACATGTTAGGAAGATTATATAAAATTTAAATTATGGCATGCTTGTGTGTGTTATTTTGTGTGGCATATGCGACCTCTATTGGTATGACATGTGCTTTCATGTGTATTTCCCAATATACCTTCTTAATATGACATGTGTGTGCATGTATGTGTGTGGCCAATGAGACCTCACATTATATGATATGTTTTTACATGAGTGTGTGGAATGTGATACCACTCATGGTGTCACATTATTATGTATGTATAGCTCAATAATTTCATTTTTATGGATTGTGTGTGTGTGTTTATATCACGTAGACTTCTTTTATTTTGTATTAAAGTGATAATTAGACACTTCATGTCTTGATTTATCCCTTAGAGGGGAATAATGTGTGATGTGACACATAATGATTATGGAAAGGTCTTGAATGATAGATAGTGGGGAATGAGGTAATTGTGCCCTAACCTATGATGGTTGGTGGGGCATGATAGCCTTATAGCATGACCTGAGCCTGGAAGTGGGGCACGATGGCCTTGTGTCCTGACCTGATATATTTGATGGGGAATAATGTCCTTGTGGTCTGACCCAAGGTATGATGGTATTATGGCATGTTGTGAGACTTAAATTATCCTTGTGTCCCTTTCTAAGATTCATGTAAACCATACATGACTTCTCTTCAAGCTTGTATTCAAATTAGAATGGGTTGGGTTTCATGGTATCCTAGTTAGTGCACGATGTTACTTCATGTGATTTTTTACTTGTGTATTCATTTCTTATCATTTCACACAATACATATTTTTCATAGGTATTAATGATGAATCAGTGGCTTACTACTAGGTTTATACAAACACCATACACAGACACCTCAGTCTATGTGCATACTTTATAGTTGGGGATCTAGTAATGGGTAATATGACAACCCTGCTTTTTATTACACAATTAAACATAATTTATTACATAAACTTCAATTGATACAACATATAAGATAAAGGTCTAGAGTCTTTGGTGCTTAGAATCACTACATAATGACTTAAAACATGAAATACAACATCTTTATTGAAAACTTCCTTTACATGACCACTACATTCCCTCGTACTTAGCATTGCATGGGATAACCTGAGGACATGCATATGAAAAAGGTGAGCTATAAAGCCCAGTAAGGGAATAATCATAGAATAATATGAGAAATAAAATACATGTTAGACAATAAGAATATCAATAGAGAAAAATAGAAGCATAAACATAATGGCATGATAAAGCATGATAATAATAACATGGAAATGTGGCTACAAAACTTAACATGGAATTAGCATGAATCAAGGCTCATTGCACATGGAGCATGAGTAAACCCTCATTGAACATGAATAATGATTAAACCCTAATTTCACTTTAATTATCATGAGTAAACACCCATTGCACATGACGTAGCATGATACTATACTTTACCCAATGCATTGGAGCACTATCTGGGTACACCTTCATAAACATTTCATTTCATGCATAAGTGTGACCCATGGATCATAAAACATGGATTCATTAAAAATAATAATTTATTCCACGATAAAGGAATGTTTAATTCATACATGAAACTATATAATCAATAATTAAATGTGCATAAATTTGAATACCCTTGATAAAGAAATGGGCATGGCATTCACTACACAATGACTTTGGCTTGGAAAAATACGGTGCACTTTCGGCAGCATAACGACATAACATAAGGATTCATGAAAATGGTTGATGAGAGTGAAATGGGTGTCTCATCATATATACAATAAATGGACAGTAAGGGGTTCATATAGATACATTTCCCAACAAACGTAATGGAATTTAGATGCATAATACAAAAGAATTACTTGGATGTAAAAGAGGAGAGAGAAATCCCTCACTAAATTTCGGCAAGGTAACAGGTGTACATGGGAAGATTTAATGAGAGATAAAGGGATATCCCATCATCCAAAAATAAAGAGGAAAGTATGGGGAAGGTGTGAAATTATACCCCAATATTTGTAATTGAAAACAAAACGGCATAACAACTTAAAATATTTGACAAAAATGAGAAAGGAAGAAATCCCCTACTTGGAAGTGTGCTTCCAAAGGCTTGAGGGAGGATTATTGGGAGATTGGGGAACCTTGAGTGGATTCTAGATATTGGAGGGTAGTGGTTGGATGAACTCTAAAATCTTTGAGTGATGAGTAAGTGGGAGCTTTGTTGGGTTTATATGGGAAAGGAGAGGGAATTCTTTATTATTTAGGTCTCGGACACCTCACGTCGAACTAATAAATACCAAAAACCAGACTAGGGTTTTTGCCCATGGTTTTTTTAAAAGGGGAGTGGAAAAAATATTTTTTAAGGCCAATGGCCGAACTTCTTAAAATAATAGGGTTGCTTATGTGGAGGTGAGTCACACTCTCAAGGAAAACAATTTAAAAAGAAAAAATGTTTTATAAGTCTCGGAGGGTCCACAAAAGCTTTGTAAAATAAATAAAACACATCTAAAATCAAATTATTTTAATGATAAAACATATATTGTCCAAAAATAATGCTTATAGTATTTTATTACTTCACTATTGGGCCATTATGATGTCATAAAACACATTATATATTTAAACGGTATTTATTTTTTACCCAAAAATTCCACTGTCTAAGAAAATTATGAAAAATTCAAAGTTGGATAATTTTGAAATCCTGATTCCAAAAATAATATTCATTTTATCTAAATAATTTTCCAAATATGTTAATTTTCACTTTTAAAATAAAAACTGACATTTATCGAAAATTCATGGGTTATGACAAAAATGGATTTCAAACATTAATAAAAATTACAATTTCATTCATAAAATTATATGATAATTTTTATTGAATAAAAATTAATTTAATAACAATAATAACATTTTATTAAAATATTATTTAATTCAAAAATCCATTAATTCATCAAAATATATTTATTAGTTGAACATTAACTAAAAATACTATTTGTGCTTTAAAAACTATTTACAAGGTAAAAATAATAAAATGAAAGTATATTCATTATTATAGTAAAAAATAATGTACATAACCATAGTGTTAAGGTCTTGTTACATAACCCCTTATAACACATGCATAACACCAAAGGGTGAGGTGTGTGATGGTGACAGACTCTTAGGGTGGCTCGGATAACATCGCTCGGGTGGTAATCTCTATCAACTTCCACTTCTCCAGTAGATGGTTCCACTCAAGCTTAACGTGTTCAAGCTCGGCTTGAGTGTGGTCAAGAGTGAAGCCCAATGACACCACTTCCTTTCTAAGATCTGAAAAATGGGCATCGTATGGGGCATGCCTACTGGATGAGGTCATCACTTCCTTTATCTGAGTAAATTGGATTTGTTAAAGCCCTATATTTATACTAATCATGTGATCACTGTTCAATGTCTATATTATCAATGGTCAAATTTCTTAACATAAAACCAAATAATTTGACATTTTATATAAATATTTTATATAAAGATACATTTAATTAGATCAAGAGGGATTTCCATTAATGAAAGTTTGGGTCGTTACAATCTTCCCCCCAATAAGAAATTTCACCCTCAAAATTTCTTTTTCCCACACTAAAATAGATGTGAGTAACTCTGCATAATCATTTCCTATAATTCCCACTTCACATCTTCAAACTTGTGGTTTTGCTACAACACCTTGATGATTGGCATTGTCTTATTTCGTAGAACTTTTTCTCTACGATCTAATATCTTCACTAGTTTCTCCTCATAAAAAAGATCATCCGCTAATTGTACCACCTCTAAAGAGATTACATGTGAAGGGTCTGGTAAGTACTTCCTTAAGAGGGATACATAAAAGACATCATGTACTTTGGGAATGGAAGGTGGAAGTGCTAGTCGATAGGCCACAGCCCTGACACGATCAAGAATCTTATAGGGGCCGATGTACCTTGGAATTAACTTCCATTTCTTTCCAAACCTCATGACCTTATTCCACAAATATATACATAGAAATACCATGTCTCCAACTTTAAACTAAAGGTCTCATAGACGGTTATCTGCATAACTCTTTTGTCGACTCTGGGCCGCTTCGATATACTGTTGAATGGTTTTCACCTTATCTACCATTTCTGCGACCATTTTTAGTCCAAGTAGCTTACACTCACCAACCCCATCCCAAAAAAATGGTGTTCTACACCTTTTCTCATAAAGGGCTTCATATGGTGCCATTTGGATGCTCGAGTAGAAACTGTTATTATACAAGAACTCAATCAGATGAAGATGTTTATCCCATCCTCTTTTAAAGTCCATTGATCATGCTCTCAACATTTCCTCAAGTGTTTGGATAGTCTACTCAGATTGGCCATCAGTTTGAGGACGATGGGTCGTACTGAAGTTCAGTTTAGTATTCATAGCATGTTGAAGGCTCTTATAAAACATAGAGGTGAATCTTGGATCTCAATCAGACACAATAGATAGTGGTACTCCATGTTGCCTTACCACTTCCCTGATATATATCCATGCCAGTTGATCCAATGAGAAATCCTCCTGAATAGAAATGAAGTGTGCAACCTTTGTAAGATGGTCCACAACAACCCAGATTGCATTATTGCCTTTGGATGTTTTCGGAAGTCCGGTGACAAAGTCCATGGTTATGTTCTCCCATTTCACTTCTGGTATAAGCAATGGTTGCATCATCCCCTTAGACTTCTGCCTCTCTACCTTTACTTGCTGACACACCAGAAACTTTGATGTATATTCAGAAATCTCCTTCTTCATATTATCCCACCAATAATGCTCTCGGAGATCTCGATACACCTTTGTGTTTCCTGGGTGAATAGAGAAATTTGAACTATGTGCATCATCCAAAAGCTCCTTCTTCTGCTCTGGACTTGATGGAACACATAGTCTTTTCCCAAATCTCACAATTCCTTCTTCATTAACATTAAACTCCGAGGATTTCCCTTTTTCGATAGCTTCAACTTTTTCCTAAATTCCCACATCATCCTTTTGAGAATCCTTTAACATTTACAAAAGTAAAGGTTGAGCAATCATTTGTTAAAGGATTAATAATGTTACATTATTTATGATTCCCATTTCCATCTTCATCAAATATATGAAGATTGGATCCTTTTTAATTCTCATCAATGATAGAATCACTGGGTCTTTTATACTTAAGGAATCTAACACCTTGTTTGCTTTCCCAAGGTGGTAATGGATTGAGCAGTCATAGTCTTTGATCAGCTCTAACCATATTCGTTGGTGCATGTTCAACTCTTTCTATGTGAATATATACTTGAGTCTTTTGTGGTCCGTATATATTTCACACTTCTCCCCAAACAGATAATTCCACCAAATTTTCAAAGCGAAGATTACTGTAGCCAACTCGAGGTCATGTGTTGGATAGTTCTATTCATGAACTTTCAATTGCCTTGAAGCATAGGCAATGATTTTGTCATTTTGCATCAACATACATCTCAGGCCCTTCTTCGAAGCATCACTGAATACCACAAAATGTTCTCCACTTGTGCATAAAGTGAGGACGGGCATAGTGATAAGCCTCATTTTCAACTCCTTAAATATTTATTCACATTCATCACTCCAAGAAAACTTTACTCCCTTCTGAGTTAGCTTTGTAAGAGGGTTGGAAAATCGTGAGAAATTTCTCACAAATCGTTGATAATATCCAACTAACCCCAAGAAGCTATAGATATCCATTACATATGTTGGCCTCGGCCATCCCTCAATTGCATCTGTTTTGGAGGGATCCATAGATATCCCATTGATTGTGATGATATGGCCCAAGAATGAGACCTATTTCAACCAAAACTCACACTTGTTGCACTTTTCATAGATCTTCTCCTTCCGCAAGGTATCTAGTACAGTTATTAGATGATCCTCATGATCTTCCTTGGTTTTGGAGTATATCAGAATATCATCAATAAAGACTACCATAAATTTGTTGAGGTAATCTCTAAAGACTCCATTCATCAAGTCCATGAATATTTCTAGAGTATTAGAGAGTCCTAAAGGAATTACTATGAATTCATAGTGCCCATATCTTGTATGAAAATCGTTCTTGCGGATATCTTCCTTCTTCACCCTCATTTGATAATATCTCAACTGCAAATCCACATTGGAGAAGTATTATGCTCCACACAGCTAATCAAACAAGTCTACAATTCATGGTAGAGGATACTTGTTCTTTATCGTGAATTGTTGATCTCATGATAATTGATGAAATGGTGCATTGTCCCATCCTTCTTCTTGACAAAGAGGACTGGTGCACCTCATGGTGAAGCACTTGAGCATATAAACCCTTTATCCAGATTCTCCTAGAGTTGTTTCTTCAGATCCTTAATCTCCAAAACATCCATTTATATAAAGTCTTGGATATTTTCAATTCCTCAGGTATAAGATCAATTTATAATACAACATCTCTTCTAGGAGGAAGACCAGACAATTCCTTGGGAAACACTTCAGCGAATTCCCTCCCAATAAGAATATCTTTAAGGATGGTTGCCTCCTTAGACTCAATCATCTGAGCTAGATACGCATGATTATAGGGTAGTAATATCATTTATTAATATGATGGATCTAAAGAAGATTCATCTTCCTCCATTCACTTGTAAAGAATCAGGGGTCGATTCTCTACATGGAGAGTGATTTCCCTTTCATGGAAATTTATGTTGGCTATATATAAAGAAATCTAATCCATGTCAATAATTGCATCAAATTCCACCATAGGGAGTATGATGAGGTTCTCCAGGAAGTTTAATCCCCAGATTATGACAGGTTAGGAGTTATATTCATGGGATGCAATTATTTCCCCATTTTCTATACTCACTAACATCTTCACTTCTATGATTTGTGGTGGTGCTGGGATTTTTCTACTAGACTTTCGAGATATAAAATAATGTGCAGAACTTGAATCAAAAAGTACGTTCACTATTCTTAAATTAATAACTAGCGTACTTGTCACCACTTCATTGTCGGGGTTCACTTCGGTAATAGTGATGGTAAAAAGCTCACCTTTGCTAACTTGGAGGATGTTGGTTGCCTCCGAAAACCCTTGGATTAGGTCACTGATTTGCAAGATGTACTAGTTCTTTGCATTTTTAGCAATGGACCACGCGTTGAGGTTCGAATGGAGCATTCCTCTCTTATGTCATAGTTGCGGTTCTTTCTTACTAACAGTTAACAGCTAGGCGCCATTCTCTTCCACACCTAAATCATTTCCTTGTCCCCTTCAGGCAATTTCTGGGGTACTTCTTTCTGCACCTTTGGCAAGTGGGGTGATAGATCTTCTTAGCACCATTGGATTTATCCATCAGACCTCCATCATTGAAGTCCACCTTACGCTTCTTATCCCCGTGATACCCCTAAGATTCTCCAATCTCCATTTGACCTTGAGGGCACATTGGAAAATTTTCTCATAGCTATCGAAGTCACGGATCGCTAGCACTTTCTACAGGCTAGGTTTTAGCCCACCAAAGAAGCGGTAAAAAGTGTATTCAGGGGTAACAACAATGTTGAATGTGTATCGTGAAAGCCTTGTGATTTTTTCCTCATACGGTCCAACAGATTCGTCATATTTTTTCTTGATGGAAAGGAAGTCCCTTTCCATCTTAAGCCAGAGGGAGTGCAGAAAATATTTATCAAAAAACATCTTCTGAAAATCCTTCCATTCCAACGCCTCGATCTCCTCCTCAAGCTTCGAATTTTTGAACAATATACACCATTGATCAGCTTTACCCTCCATACAATAAGCATCCAGGAGAACCTTCTCTTTTTTAGAACATTGAAGGATAGGGAAGATATTTTCAATGGAGTTGATCCATTGTTTGGTGATTGAGGGATCATATGATCCATTAAAAGTAGGAGGCCTTTGTCTCATGAATCTCTCGTTAGTGACTTGATCTTTATTAGGGGGGTTGAATGTTCCTCTGGACCCATGTTTCTATTCAATGTTTGATTTATCTAAGAGAGAAGTGTGACAAAGTTCGTGATTCCTGGTCCCATTGGATTGGGCATCTCATTAGTATAGTCATCACATTGATCTTCACATTGGTTGTTAGCCTGAGTCCTCCTATTACCGGCCATTGGAAGGAATAAAAGGAAATTTATGGGTAAAACATAAAGGGTAATATAAGGACAAAACTAATGAATTATAAATAAATCTTATTTCCTCAACATATGAATCTATTGGCTTCAGTCTATGTTATCCATTATCTACTTTCTAACATATTTTCTTAGGGTATTTTTTTTGCCACTTAATAATGGTTCATACTAACCTTGTGAATTTACCAAATCATATCCCCTAGGAGCTTGGTTACCAAGAGTGTAGCAAGGCCCGTTGTCGTGCACCATTTCTGGTTCGAGTCTAGCTCAAAGTGGTATTTTCGGGTAATACCCTTAGGATACATCTGTGCCAGATCCGCCTCTACCTTCTCGTATCCAGAGAGAGATTTATTTTCTTGATAAACCACTTACTTAATACTCACCAAAACTTAGGGATGTTTTTATTATACTTATTTTTTTTCTCTAAGGCTTTACTAGGGTTTTCTAATCCTAATCCCAAAAATAACTAAAATTATCCTCAGATACCAACTATGACAACCCTGTTTTTTATTACACAATTAAAAAATATTTATTACATAAACTTCACTTGATAAAACATAGAAGATCAAGTGGTATAGTTTTTTGGGGATTAGTATCATTACATAACAACTTAAAACATGAAATACAATATCTTTATTGAAAACTTTCTTCACATGACCACTACATTCCCTCGTACTTAGCATTGCATGGGATAACCTGAGGACATGCATAAGAAAAGAGTGAGCTATAAAGCCCAGTAATGGAATAATAATGGAATAACATGAAGAATACAGTACATGTTAGACAATAGGAATATCAATAGAGAACAATATAAGAATAAACATAAAGGCATGATAAATCATGATAATCATAACATGGGAATGTGGCAACAACACTTAACATGGAATTAGCATGAGCCAAAGATCATTGCACATAGAGAATGAGTAAACCCTCATTGCACATGAAGCATGAGTAAACCCTCATTGCACTTGAATTATCATGAGTAAACACCCATTTCACATGTTGTATCATGATACTATACTTTACCCAACGCATTGGAGTGTTATCAGGGTGCACCCTTCTTAAACATTTCATTTCATGCATAAGTGTGCCACATGGATCATAAAACATGGATTCATTAAAATAATAATTTATTACACTATAAAGGAATGTGGAATTAATACATGAAACTATATAATCAATAAGTAAATTTTCATAAAGGTGAATACCCTTGATAGAGAAATGGGCATGTTATTCACTACACAATAAATTTAGCTTGGAAAAATGTGGTGCAATTTCGCCAGCATAACGGTGTGACATAAGGATTCATGAAAATGGATGATGAGAGATAAATGGGTGTATCATCATATTTACATGAAATAGAAAGTAAGTGGATCATATAGATACATGTCCCAACAAACGTAATGGAATTTATATGCATAATACAAAAGAATTACTTGGATGTAAAAGAGGAGAGAGAAATCTCTCATGGAATTTTGGCATGGTAACGGGTGTACATGGGAGGCTTTAATGAGAGAGAAAGGGATATCACATCATACAAAAATAAAGAGGACAGTATGGGGGAGGTGAAAAATCACACCCCAACATTTTTAATTGAAAACAAAAGGGCATAACATCTTAAAGAAAATTAGACAAAAATGAGAAAGGTAGAAATCTCTTACTTGGAAGTGTGCTTCCAAAGGCTTCAGAGAGGCTTGATAGAGGCTTTTTGGGAGCTTGGGGCACCTTGTGAGGATTATAGAGAGGGGGGGAAGATTTTGGAAGAACTCCATAGTCTTTGAGTGTGGATGAAGTGGGAGCTTGGGTGGGTTTATATAGGAAAGGAGAGGGAATTCTTTATTATTTAGGTTTGGGACACCTCACATCAAACTAACAAATACCAAAAACCAGCCAATGGTTTTTGCCAATGGTTTTTTCCAAATGGGAGTGTAAAAAAATATTTTATAAGGACAATTTCCTAACTTCTTAAAATAATAGGGTTTCTTATGTGTAGGTGAGTCACACTCTCAAGGAAAACAATTTAAAAAGACAAAATTTTTTATAAGTCTTGGACGGTCCATAAAAGCTTTGTAAAATAAATAAAAAAAATCTAAAATCATATTATTTTAATTCTAAAACATATATTGGAGGAACATAATGTTTATAGTATTTTATTACCTCACGATTAGGTCATTATGATGTCCTAAAACACATTATATATTTAAACGGTATTTAATTTTTACCAAAAAATTTGACGCTCAGAAAATTATGAAAAATTCACCATTGGATAATTTCGATATCCCGATTCCAAAATTAAAATTAATTTTATCTAAATAATTTCCCAAATATTTTAATTTTTACTTTTAAAATTAAAACTAACATTTATTGAAAATTCCTGGGTTTTGACAGAAATGGCTTTCAAACTTTAATAGAAATTACAATTGCATACCTAAAATTATACGATCATTTATATTTAACAAAAATTAATTTAATAACAATAATAATATTTTATTAAAATATTATTTAATTCAAAAATCCATTAATTCATCAAAATAGATTTCTTGGTTGAACATTAACTAAAAATACTATTTTTGCTTTAAAAAATTTTTACAAGGTAAAAATAATAAAATAAAAGTATATTCATTATTATATACAAAAATAATGTACATAACCAATGGGATAAGGTATTGTTACATAACCCCTTATAACACCTGCATAAGACCGAAGGGTGAGGTGTGTGATGGTGACAGACTCTTGGGGTGGCTCAGATAACATCGCTCGGGTGGTAATCTCTATCCACTTCCTCTTCTCGCATAGGTGGTTACGCTCAAGCTTAACGTGTTCAAGCTCGGTTTGAGCTTGGTCAAGAGTGAAGCCCAATGACACGACCTCCTTTCTAAGCTTTTACAAATTGGATTCATATGGGGAACCTCTACTAAATGAGGCTATTGCTTCCTTTGTCTGAGTGAATTGGATTTTTTAAAGCATTTTATTTATACTAATCATCTGATCACTTTTCAATGGCTATATTAGAAATGGTCATAATTGCTAACATAAAACCAAAAAGTTGACATTTTATATAAACATTTTACAGATTGATACATTTAATTAGATCGAGAGGTATTTCAATTAATGAAGGTTTGGGTCATTACAGGTAAGGTCCCTATGTAGAGATATTGAGATATAGGAGAATTAAAGATGGGTGGAGTTATGATGGAATTTTTGTTGCCTTCCATGGAATGACTTTTTATCTCCCCACATTTTTTTAGTACTTCACTTAAAATTAATTTGTTGTTTCATTGTCTTTTATTACATATTGATATAACATGGTTTATTTCAATTATATGTATCTATTATTTTAATATTATATACTTTTGTATATGTGCTGGTTAGATATATGTATTGAGTGAATAGTCTCCCCATGTTCTGATTTAGGCCCTTTCTTCTAGTCAGTAGCCTCTTGTGTATGAGGAGGTGTGCATGATGTCATGTGACACCCTAGGATTTACTTGATAATTTGGGTTGGGTTGTTACAAAATGGTATTAGATACATCCTTTTTCATTTGATATGATATGGGAGTTTTGTATAATGGAGATAGGATAGTTGGGACTTGGGTAGAGGAGTTATGCATGTTCCTGGATAGATCATGTGTAGTGGACCTGTAAGTTGTTAGGGAAACTTGGATTGATATTATTGATTTTAGAATTATAATTCCTGTTTTATCTTGAGTATTTTAGTGTAGTTATAGTCTATAGTATTTTGGTGAGTTTATGCATCGTGGGTATGCATGTAGGTTCACATGTCATGTTCCTGTTTGTTTTTCATTGACAGAGGTTCAATTAATTATGTGTCAATTATAATCTACGTTATGTGCCTCCCATGTGTATTATTGCTGACATTTAAATTATTTCAGCCTAGGAATCATATATTTTGTTTTATGTATATTAATATGACTAACGTGCGTGTACTAGAGACTTGGGATTACGCCTCTAGTATTATAAGGTGATATGTGTTATAGCCATTGGTTGCCTCTCAGGATGACTCTTTTTGAATTTGTTCTTATGTGTGTGTCTATTTAATTCTTAGGTAGTTTTTCTATTTAATATATTAAAATAATTTCTATATGATCATTATTTAATTTTAGATAATTTCACCTTGATGAAGTCTTATAGGACCATCTCGGGAAGCAGGCCAAGATTCTCTCATCATGGGGAATGTTATTTTAGCACTTCCGAATGTGCAGAAGAATGTAAGTGAAAATGATCCCATAGTCACTCTAGTACTCTTGGTAGAAAACCAACTATATGATGTAGTCTTTTGACTAGTACCAATTCATGGTATATGATCCCATGGGGGCAGGCCGACAATAGTTAATTTTACTCGACATTTCTAGATACAACATTCCCTAGTATTATAGGGCACTGGGGCCCTTATAATTTTAACAATTCGTGATGTGTCCTTAAAATTCACGATTTTTCCACATCTTTTTACAAATTTTTAATAATTTAATTAAGTAATTTTTCTCTTTATATTAATTAATTTTACTTGAAAACTTTTATAGTATAATTTGTTAATTAATCAATATTTATAATCAATTTTTTATGTTTACATTCAAATTATTGATTTTTTATTTATGGGTTCCATTTAATCTTGTAAAATATCAATTTAATTTGTTTCTGTATTAATTATGATTAATATTATTTATTTTAATAATTTATTAATTAAAACATAATTTTAGTTAATCACACATTAATTTAATTTTTAATCCTTAAATTTTATATTATTAATTATTTTAACTCTATTCAATCAATTTTAATATTTAATGTGATTTCAACAAATAATTTAATTATTTGATTTCAATGTATAAATTCAATTTATAATTTTAATTATCAAAATTATTTAATGGTTATTTTTTTAAATTTAAGTTTGTCGAGGAGTTCCACCACGATCTACTATGGAGTGAGGCTGTCAAGCCGGTGTTGAAGAAGAGGAACATTCCACTGTCCAACCAGAATGCACACCATGTCACCCAACCGGGCTGAAGGAGGCCGCCATCTGAGTCTTACCGCTGTGGATACAAACTACAGAACTCGTCACTGCTGAGATGATTTGTGCTGCTATCACTATGGTTTTGGGAGTGGAGGAGCTCCACTATAGCTTTTGGAGGAAGCAAAACACCCTCTACCTGTGCATGGAGAAGAAGAAGAAGGGGGAGATTAAAAAAAGAAATAAATAACAAATTAAAATAAAATAAATAAAACTAAAATAGAAAATCATAATAATAATTTAAAAAAAATGTATAATTAAAATAATTTAATTTTATTAATAAATATAAATTAATAAACATAATAATTTAATTAAAATATCCTAATTATAAGAATAATAATTCAACTTTTTAAATAAAATAATTATAATAAAAACAATAATAAAATTTAATAAAATAAATAATTAATTAGATTAATAAAATAATATATTTTATTCTTAAAATAGTAATATTAATAATAATCTTTTATAATGTTATTAAAATATTAACTTTAATAATGCTAATTTAATAATTTAATAATAATTAATAAAAGTTTATAATTAAAGAATAGAAATAATATTAAACTTTTCAAATAAATAGACTGATTAAATTAATAATTTATTATTTTCTTTTAATGTAATAATATTTAATAATTTTTTTAAAGTTTAAACTTTATAATTACATCAAATAAATTATTAATTATTCTTTTGTTTTAACTTGTGGGCACACTCTTTAGTCCGGGAATGCCTAGCCGAACAACCATGTGAAGGTGGAGAGCTGATTTCACGATGAAGATGCTGGGGGGGAGCAGTTCCAAGTAGTTTTTCAGGGTTGTATGTAATATTTGAAGCCTATGGGAAAATGAATTCCTCTAAGGCCTATAGGCCATCTAATAATTACACCTACAAGCCTTGTAAAGGGTTCCACCTCACCCCTTGAAAGTTGGATTATCAAAAATCAATAAAAATGAAGGCCTTCGGGCCCTTGGATGGATACACTCTTTAATCGGTTTTACATACATGTTAATGAAGAAATAGAGGATCAGAGGCTGTTATAGGGGTTTTTCTTAAGCCACATGCATTGATGGAATGTGCAACACATGCACGATGAAAAACAGAAGATCAAGTTGATTCAGTGGATCCACTGGGTGACGAATTAGAAGACTACTTTCGACTTATTAAATACAAGAAGTTGATGAGGGGGATTGGGGTAACTCAACTATCATTCATTCAACACATTCATGACACCTCATTGGAAAAATAATCTAGAGAAGAAGCTGGAGACCTTTGATATATCTTGGATAGATGAACATAGATATATAGACCTGTAGAGTAGGAGGAGCATGGGAGTTCTTTTTCCCACTTTTTTTCTAAATTTCTGAACTTGTAAATTTAATGTTTTCAATTATTGATATGAACAATATTATAGGATAAATACATTTAGTTGAGGGAATTTCTTGTTCTACTAGTTATCTTTAATTTTCCTATTCACATTTTCATTTTAATGTTTTCATAATTGATCGGTGATATCAATTATAAATTCATTCTATTTATTCATTCCAATTGAATTAAAACTTAAATTGCACTACCATTTGGTGAGCCTGATATAGCTCTCCATTGCATTGGGTAATGAGTGGTCTTCAAAGGTGAAAAATGAGATAGATAATTATGTAGGTTACTCCTCTGGAATTAACTTAGATTCAGTTATTCTAACATGGGTTAAAAATGAGTGAACATGGGTTATGAATTTGATGCCCCAAGTTACATATATTATTATTTTAAAAAGTTTTTTTAAATGAAATATTTTGATTACATGAGGTAAGGAAAGGTTATGAACTCCTAACAGTGAAAGATCTGTTTTTTTAAGAAATATTATCATGAGTTTCCATGTGCCTCGAGATGCCTTCATGGTTTTCCTATGCTTTTAAATGGGTTTAAACAGTTTTATTTAAGAAAAGTTTTATTTTATCATATAAATGTTTTATATTTATGAGCTCAAAGTTTTATTCTGAAAAAGGTAAATGTATTCATGAGTTTTCATGTTTTTCACTGGACTAACAGGATTCGTTTATTCTTATATCTATTACTAATATTATTTTTATCATAGTATATTTTTTAATGTTTTTCATAAGATATATGGATGAGTAGATATTTTAGCAAGGTGAATATTTTCTCACTGGTGACTCATCTTAAATGAATAAAAAGTTACTTGAGTGAAACCGGGGTGTAAACATAAAGCTCTATTTTTATGAAAGAAATGTATATTATTTGAAAGTTTATACTTTTTTATGTAATTTTATAACCTAGTTCTCTAATAATATAAACTGAAAATATTTTGGAAGTATAATAATGTGAAACCCTTGTTATAAACCATGTAATTATGGGTTGAATAAGGCACGGGTTGTTATAGTTGGTTTTAGATCAAAGTTCTAGACACACATAGAGGTTAAGATAATATTAAAATACACTACAAATATTCTATAATTTATAGTTATATTATCATGATATATATTTTTAATATTTCTATGTTCCTTCATCTAATCTATGTTTGTTAATAATGGTTTTCCAAAAAGTAAATAGGGTAGCTGGTGTCGGTAGGAATCAAGGGGATAATAAAATTCTAAATCAGAAACCTGGAATGGTTATAATAGAGTATTGTGTGGTAGTTTTGACCCAATTAAAGTGGGATATTAATGATGGAACCCATGAAAGTGAGCAACTGGATTATCTATTGAGTTACATGTCTTTAGTGGATGATTTCATGAAACAAAACCATATTACATCTGATGGATCTTTAGATTATGTGAAATACAAAGGATAGATAAATAATCTATAGAATATATTTAATGTTTTGGTATGTATATAACATTAAAAGGTAACTCCTTATATTTATCATTTTGAAGGTGAAGTCGATGGATGGTGGTCTCTGAATTGAAATACTAAGGAAAAAATATTAGATTGATGCCATGTAGTAGATAGAATTTAAATATATTTGTCTTGATAAATATTTTCTTATATTTCCTCTTCATAGAATAGAAATACAATTTCAAGAGTCGAATTTAAAGGAATAAAAGTTACTGGATACTTATTAAGAGAATTTTACCAGACTGTATTGGTATGCATCAAAAAAATTTCTATATAATGGTATTAAATTATATAGATTTCAAAAAGGCTAAAAAATGTTTATGAAGAGCATTGGCATACTGTGAATTTAAATGTCATGAGGAATTTGTTCATTATACTGAGAAATTTGAGATGTATTTTTCTAAAATTTATGTACTTCATGATGAAAAAAAAGTAAGAAGTGATCAAGGTGGTATGAAATAGAGAAGCAGTCAACCCAAAAATCTAGAGGTAAGCCCTGAGAATTTCAAAAAGTGGTAAATAAAATTTTAAAGAATGTTTGGTAGTATGAGGATATGGTTACCAATGGGGTAATATTGATCATTTAGACTATGAATGTAAGGAAATGAGTTCTAATCATACTAGTAATGAGAAAATAGATATTCATATAGCATTGAGATATTTAATTGAAATGATTTGGTTCGTTAAGTTAATGCATGTTCAATGTTCGTCACTCAAGGTGGATGTCATCAAGATTAGAAGAATAATGGTGTGGAAAAAAAATTATAAAACTATGGTGGATGTTGGACCATAAAATGAAGTGGTGTGAGGTATTAGTGCAATAATATTTATCAAAAATAACTAAGTAGGATCAAAATGAAGATCTTAGTTTTCTAAAAAGAGTATATTGATAAATAAGGGTAAGTTTCCTAATTTTAATGTCGATAAAGAATGTTTTGTCAGATTTAGAAGAGGTTGTGTGTGCCATGTGATTCCAAGTTGAAGATTGAATTTTTAATTGAAGCTCATATATCTCTATTTTCAATTCATTCATATATTTCTAATATATATAGTGATCTTATAGAATATTATTTGTGGGAAGATATGAAGAAATATATTGTTGAATTTACTATAAAATGTTTGAATTTTCAATATGTTAAAGCTGATAGATAACTACCAAAGGGGTTGTTTTATCCTTTTCTAGTTCTTGAATAAAAATGGGAGAATATATCCATGGATTTCATGGTGGTATTACCAAAAAAACCTCAAGGTAAGAATATGGTTTGGGTATTGTTGATCATTTGACTAAATTATTGGATTTTATTCTTATTTGAGAGAGTCTATATTTAAATAAACTTACTAGTCTTTATATTAAAGATATAACTATATTAAATGGTGTGCCTCTCTCTATTTTATCTTATTTTGATCCTATATTTACCTCAAATTTTTGGAAATGAATTCAAAAGTTTTTTGGTACTGAATTAAAATTTAGTATAGCATTTCATCCTTAATCTGATGGACATTCAGAATGGAAAATTTATAAATTAGAAGATATGCCCAGTGATTTATCCTTATATTATTAGGGAAGTTGGGATTAGCATATTTCACTGGTGTAATTTTTTTTATAATATAATTTTTCATTTCTATATCTAGATTGTAGATTTGAGGAATTATATAGAAAGTATTTTCAAACTCCATCATGTTGGGAAAAGTTTGGTGAAAGGATGTTTTTGGTACCAAAACTGATATAATAAATTTTAGAAAAAGTAAAGATTATATACTAGTACATAAGGACAACTCAGAGTAGGAATAATATTTATGTAGATCATATGAGGAATGATCTCTCATTTTAGGTTGGTGATCATGTTTTTCTTAAAGTATCACCATGGAAAAGTCTTCTGTGTTTTAGAAAAAAGGTAATGTTAAGTCCAAGGTTTATTGGTCCATATATAATTATGTAAAAGTTAGGATCAAATTATTATATAGTATCTTTAACTCTAATTTTATCTCAAGCACATGATGTGGTTTATTTTTATTTATTAATAAAGTATATACCTGATGCATCTCATGTTTTGAGCCCTAAAGTGGTAGAGTTAGAGGAAAATCTCTCATTTGAAGAAATCATAGTTCTAATTTTAGATCATATAGAGTAGGAAATATGAAATAATATTATTCACTATGTAATGGTTTTATAAAAGACTCTCATGATTGAGGAAGAAACATGGGAATTAGAAAATGATGTGTTGTAAAAATACCCTCACATGTTTAAGTAATGAATAAAATTGTGAGGATGCAATCTCTTAAGTAGGAAATAATTTGAAAACCCAGGTAATCCTAGAAATAAATCAATATTATTATTTATAATTATTTTTTTATATATTTATATTCATTATAGATTTATAAATAATTTTATAAAAGTCTTTAGTTGAAAAAGGAAGATATTTTTAACCACTTTTTTCCATGAATTATATGGTTTTATTAAAAAAAATTCTTGATTATATAATTTAAATTTCATAAAAAGGGATTACTATTTTTAATCAAAATATGAAATATAACTGAGGATTATTTTTTGGGATTTTTCTAAAAAGTTTTATTTTTTTAGTGAATACTGAAAATATCATTTTTTACAAAATTTTCATTTCTTTCCATTAAATAAAGTAATTTAAAAGTACCATTAAATTTTAGATTTCATTTTAAATTAACATAAAATAAATTTTATTAAAAATAATCGAAATAATTCCATATTAATAAACATTATATTTTATTCTTGTATAAATTCATTTTTATGCATAAAACGTAATTCCCTAAGAACTATTTTTCATTGTGGTTTGCACACTTAGATTAAAATTAATTTTTTACAATAAAAAATTGAATCTTGAAAAATATATTACATGTTTCTAATCAATAGGTTAAAATTTATTAATAATTTCACTTCCATTTTTGTTCATTATAAATATTAATGATAGTAAAACTGTGTTGCAATGGTAAAGTGTAAATATGGTTAATTAATGTAAAAATTAAATGATAAGGCCATAAAATCTAATCTTAATTATGAATGGATAATGGTATATAGACCATTATAAACTTATATTTTAAATTTTATTATTTTGGATACACTTTACCATGATTAAAACTTTATAATTTTTATAATTTTAGAAATATTATAAGTGTGTCATTCCCCTCACTTTTAAAATGGAAATTCCCATCCTCCCTTATTCAAAATTTTTAGAAAAATATTTCATCCAATACCTTCCCAAACTTATCCCAAAAATCCCTGACCACTTCCCTGATGTACCTTTATTCTCAAAAGTTTAATCCTATAATTCTTAATGTGTAATCCAAAGGGGTATATCTTGGGAGAAGATATAAGTCATGACCGACTTATTCCATGTTTATTTATTCTTCTACCAACTTGAAATTTTCTTCAACCATGATGAAATAATAACATAGGAGTCTTTTATATACTAAAATATTATTTTTGTTATGGTAAAACTGTTCTTCATCTCCTTTTTCATCATATGGGAAATGAAAACATTGTTCATGCATATGCGTGGACTACCATCTCTACGAAACGATGTGTTTTTTTTTTCATTATCGAATCATATATATAGTTAGAATGATTTACAAAATGAATATATATGATATTTATTATTTAACTATTTTTATTTAAAAAGTGAAATATTATCTAATTTATTTTTTCCCACTTTTAATAAATATTAAAACGTTGTTCATATGTATGTACGGACAACTACCCCAAGAAGTAATGTGGTTAATTTATCAAGACTACCTTACTAGATTAGTTTTTAAAGTGTATATACTATATAAACATGATAAATATAGCATGGTTAATATTATTTATATAATGGAATATAACTCCTTTGACCATTTTTAACACACCAATATGGTTTTTGAGGTTATAAACTGAACGACCCCAAAACATCCTATGTAAACATAATGATTTTAAATACTAAATAAAACATGGTAATAAATAAAATAAAAGGAATAATAATAATGTAATGAAAATAAAAAAATTTCTCCATAATTTGGAAAAGTAAAATAATTTTATTATTCATAATTTTTAGAAAATACAAAGGTAAACAAGACTTAAGGTAAGGGATTTTATTTTAAAATTTTGTTTTAATTGTTTTAAAATCTTACTCTTCCATATACATGTTATTTTAATTATTTAAATAATTTTATTATTTTTGTTTAAATGGTTTATAAATGAAATTTTTTAATATATTTTACTTTATTTACCATAGTTTAAAAGGGATTCTTTTTAACATTTTTCATATGGGTTATTTTTTAATGTGTTACAAAATCAAAAAAAAAGATAGCTTTTTTAATGTATATAGCCTGACCACTTTGTCCCACTATCATATCCATTATTTGTTATCAAAATTAATTTAAAATTATCCATGGTTATTTTAAATGACCATATTTTTATCAATATTCTAGTAATTTTTAGTTTTTAAAATTTTTTCTAAGGAAATGAAAACTTTTTATCATCTTTAAGATATAACTGAAAGCATTTTTCATATGGATCCAAATGAGTTTTTCAAGGGTTTTGTGAGGAAAATGTATAGTATTAAATTTTTTACGTTTTTTATATTTTACTTAATAATTATATATAATGATGGTTTATTCTCATATATCTCATGATGATTATTGAATCTAATATACCTCTCTAATGCTTTGGAAAATGAATAACCTTCAAAGGTAAAAATGTGGGAGATAACCGGGTATGTTACTCTAATGGATTTAAATGGACCGTAGTTATTTTGAAACAGGTTGAAAATGATTGAACATGGATTATGAATATTATTTTACAAGTTACCAATATTATTCTTTAAAAAGGGTTTTTAAAGAATTCATTTTGATTTCATGAGGTAGGGAAATGTTATGAGCTTCTAACAGTGAAAGGGTTTTTTTAAAAGAAATGTTTTCATGAGTTACCATGTTACCTATGATTATTTCATGATTTTTACTATTATTTATAGTGCATTTAAATGGTTTTTTAAAGAAAGGGATTATTTTATCATATGGATATGTTATATTTTTGTGCTCAATGTTTTATTATGAGAAAGGTAAATGTATTCATTGTTTTTCATTTTTTTCAATAGACTAACGGGATTCATTTATTATAATATCCATTTAAAGGAATTATTTTTTTATCCCACATTTCCAAATGGTTTTCATAGGATCTAAGGATGAGTATAAATTTTATTAAGGTCACAATTTTTTTATGGTGGCTCATCTTAAGAGAAACATAAGTGTTCTGAATGAAACATGTGTGTAAACTTATGACTTTATTTTTATTGAAATAATTTATACCATGTGAAATTATCCACTTTACTGTGTAATTTTATTAATTATTATATAAATATATAAACTGAAATGATATTGAAAATTTAATAAAATGAAATCCTATTATAAATCATGTAATTATGGGTTGAATAAGGTATGGTTCGTTATAATGAGTCTTTATGTTATCTTTGTCAACTTGGTCTATCCATTTTTCCTCTTGGCTATCCTTCACTGCCCACCTAGTGGGGTAAACACAAGTTTGGTATCTTATTCCAAAATAAATATAATAATATCTATCTCTTGGATAATTAGAACTAAAAGAGATTCCTCTTCAACTTACATCAGTACTCGAGATTGCAAATTTGCCTACCTTTGATGATGCAATCTTATATTCTGGAACCAGCTACCTAATTCTGATGAATTTTACCCTAAAAATCCTAAACCTACTTCAATACCATTATATGATTTTTCTAAAAAACTCTTAATTTATAAGTATTTCTTCAGAACTTATTCAGGGGTTTTGAATGCACATGGGTATAGACTCATCTTGAATCTCCCACCATAGGCCATGTTCAAACTTCCAAGATCAAATATGACCATCATGAATCATATACATGAAGTATCTCATGAGTTCTATAAACCTTTCATCATTCTGATACACTAATATTTTTACCTAATAGATGTATAATATTTTATGGAATCATTCCATATATTGAATTATTGGATAGAACTCTAATCTAAATAGATACTCAATCTCTAACCAGGGTAAAGTCGCCTCATTGTGTATCTATGCAATCAAAAAAATTCAGCAGCCTTATACAGCATGAAGAAGTCTCATCGTATGATCCACCATCTAAAAAAAGGGTATCCAAACTAGGATAAAACTATTAAATCAATTATACTTAATTCTCTATTTATTAATGATTTGTATCTCCTTAGAATCTAAGAGGCTACTATCATAGGAACTCATGAAACACACTCAACTTATAAATGGTCACATATTTAGTTGTAGGGATAATAATCTGCATTATGAGAGGTTCTTCTATCTTCTCAAATGGTGAGAGATAAATTATATACTCTGCTAAAGGGGAAGAAACTCCCTATTAGGTCCTTGTACCAAAGCTTCTTCACTCAACTAGTTTTTTAACAGTGGATGAATCACTAGAATGTTCTCATCATAGACCTACATCTTAATCTAATTTGGTAGTATACAGGGTGAAATATTTTGTTTCTTGATATAAACAAATAGTAACTAAATCATATCTAGAATATTTGACCAATGTAAATAATGGTTTTAAAAAATATAAACAGACTATATGAAGCCTATATCATCTCATCAAACCCCACAACTAATATATTTAAGTTATGAGTTGACTAAAAGTTTTTTAGAGTTGTTGTGAAAGGATACGTCAGCCTCACACACCAATCACTATTTTACCTAGTATGTTAACTATACTTAGTAAACCTTCAAATTATTTTCTCAAGTATCCAAATAAATCCTCATAATATTAGTAACACAAAACTTTATCCCTAAGTCTTGAACTTCTCTGATACCATTTTGACATTACCAGACCCACTAAGACCTTTACTAGGAGAGTGGTAATCCAAGTGTTATACACTAATCCAATCTTCAATAATATAGTTTATGGATACTAGATCCAAGAATACATATCACACAAATGGATACCTTAGACCATAAACCTTCACACAACAACAAGTCTCTAGAATAATGTTTATAAAACAAATAAATCTATATATATAATTAAATATTATAAAAAATATATGAGACGCGTGATAAATATCCCAATAAAGTATCAAATACTAATAATAATAAATAATAGAAATATACAATGCCCAACATCCCAGTATTAAAAACAAACCTCAAAACACTAGGACATATATATTTATTATCATGTCAATAGAGACTTGATGACCACCCACAACAATTACTATAATATATTTCATATAATAGATTTAACAGCACAACATATTTCAAATTCACCACTGAATTTTTCATTTTATAATCATACACAACACATGTAGGCCTAAGGTCAGTTTTGGGGGGAGTGTAAATATACCTAGTATGATACCCTATGAATGGAAAATATATACAAGATAACAATTTAAGCCAAGAAAATAAACCAAGATTTTCTTTAGGAAAACAAGATAACTAAGGTCAAGAAGGATCTCAAACTTCATAGATCAACTTTGAAAAAAAAACACAATGAAAGGAACCAGTTTTACCTAGAGCGCAGACCCACTATCTAACTTCCATAACATACATAGAATTCCTCAAAAACATTAATTGGGTACCTACACCTCACTAAATAATGCACATTAGTTGAGGGGGTTCCATCCCCTATGGAGGACTTTCACCCCATAACTAAATAGGGATACCTACTTTACAAAATATACAAAATACCAGTTCCCTAGAATCATTATGATTCTAGGGGGTTACAACCCTATGTCTACTCTAACCATATCACCCACTCTTTGGTATATTCTTTATAAAACTATAAAAATACAATTTCATAAGCACCTTTGATTAAAGCCCTAAATGAGGAATAATTATACAACATTGGGTTTTATATGTAAAAATTCTCATAATTTACTATCAATGAATCTAAAATAGACACCCAAGTAAGAAAATTTGAAGAACACTAACAATTTTCCAATATGTGGCACATAATATAGAGTAGGATTGTTAGCCTTGACGATAGTTGAGCTCAGGTATCTACATTCTAATTCATGTGAGGTTGACCCACATGGTGCGTCCCAATATGGTACATCATCTATGGGACCTGTATACAAGTCAATCATGTATTTTCATTACATTAGGTTCATTATGCATGTGTCATGTATTCAAAATATACAATATATACTTAGTTCACATGATGTGTAAAGCCTATGAAAAACTTGAGTGTGTATTAGAAAATATTACCCTATATGGTCATTGAAATTAATGGAACTTTTTATGGTCCAAATGGAATGTGGGTCTAGTGCGTTGATATAGAATATACTCAGATACATGTTAAGGCCCGAAGTCTCATGATACGCAGCATGTGACCCATAGTCACACCTTGTGTGATATTTATATAAATTCATGAAATTTGGCCTTAGAGAGTTTTTTTATAAATGGAATGTGACTTAAAGTAATCCATGATATATAGTTTCATTTTATAAATCCAAAGTCATATCTCCCTACATCTTCATTCACAACCACCACCACCACCACCACCTTCTCCATCAGTCATGCCTCTGATGATAGCTAATCCCAACACACCAATATTCTCTATTGAACCTCATCAAATAATTATTAACCATCCATTATTATTCAATTTTCTACCATCAAACCCCTCCATCAAATCCAATAACACAACCTCACTAAAATCCTATCACACTATCATTGGATTTTGAAAAACCAAGTGGCCTTTTTTCTTCAGATTTCATTTTTCATAACCATAAACAAATCAAATCATGAGGATGAGGATGAAGGAATTAATGGTAGATAGTCAATGGTATTTTTGACCACCCAAAGTGGGTTATGTTCAAGTTAATAGAAGAATGTGGATGATATGCGGTGAAATAATAATATAAGGATTGTTCATTTTTTTTAAAATTCAACATCTATCATTATTAGTGTAACAATTAAAATTATATAATAATAATAACACTATTATAATTAATTGATTTTTAATTCAATAATGAATAAAAATCAACCAAAAAAATTCAGTAGTGGAAATATATAAATAAAATATCATAAAAAATAATATATCATGACTTATTTCTATGGCTAAAATATTCATACCGACTATGATTTTAATTTTATAAATTATTTTAGACAAGGCATAAAATTTTTCATGTGCTATACCAAAAAACTCTAACCAAAAATTTATTAAAAGATAAATAATATAAGTTTATTTAGTTCATTATAAAATTTTAGAATTTTATAGAACTTCTAGAAAGAAGAATAAGACATGGAAACTTTAGGAACTATCCTACCAAATTAGTATAACATCGATGGTTCAATGGTCTCAAATCAATCAATATTTTTCCTTAATGCCACCATGAATAACAATACTCTAACACATAAAGAACTACATGGATCCTCTCTAGGGGACGTCTATGAAATTATATGGAAATCCATAAAAATATCTTAAAATATATTTATTGAGTTTTATTAGGTCATGGATGTCCTCATCTAGAATTTTGATTAGAAAACCAAAAAATATCGGTCTAAGTATTTAAGTATAAAAACAATTATTATACTACTTATAGGAAAAAATCATTATGGACACAAATACAGTGTTAATGTTTCTTTTCAAGGATCTATTTATAATATATTAATTATTAACATGTTCATAACTATAAATAATATATTTTTTCATTATTTATTTTTTAAAGGAATTCATCACAATTACAATTGAACCATATCTATGATCACCTTTATAAATATAATTAAAAGTATTCAAATAAATTTAACGAAAAATGAGTTCACTGTATTTCATCCCTTACACGAGTAATTATAAATGTATTTTTATTCTTAAATATTACATTTTCTATCCCACCTTAAAAATGTTTATAAACCACTATTTCATGGGAAAATATAGAATGAATAATCATAGTCAATGAATTACTTACTACTAATACTAAAAATGGTTACATTTAAAACCATTTTATTATTACATAACTTATCAAAAATCAATAATATTTTATCATAACACTATTATTTTTGGGATTGAATGTTATTTATATGGAGTGGATTCCTTTTACAATACCTATTTTTATAATTAAGGTATCACTAAAATTATATATATTTAGATTTATATCTACTCTTTATATTATGTATATTTTAATTTTTTTTTAAATTCATTGATATTCTTATTAATTAACACATCACCCTATAGTTAATTTTCATGATTTATTTGATTCTATATAGGGTGAAAGGATTCTTTTATCTTATCAATGATCAATGTTCCTTTCCCATGCATCAAGGTAACTTTTAGGCTCATGAATAACTTATAAACATATGTGAGTAATATAATTACTAAATATTTATCTTAAATTTTAACATTTATACTTTCATGATCAGGAATTATCATATTAAACTCATCTAAATTTTACCATATAGATTTATTAGGATTTAAAATAAAGTTATACAGTTTTTTCTTATTATAAAGTCTACTTATGAGGAATTTAGTAATATAGAGGTACTCAAACACAAAAAAATGTATTATTATAGGATTTTTACAATGGTGTATCCCAATCCTTGGATGAAGTTGGAAAAATTTCTAGTAGTATGTTTTTTATACCAAGTTGCAGCTCTCACTATTTGACCTTTATGGGGGGGTTTCGGGAGGTTAAAGGGGGTATCATGCCCTTTATTATGGGTAAATGGGTCAAAGTGTCTCAACCCATACTTTAGGATACTATATAAACTATGAACAATTGTAAAAAATCTAACAAGTGACACCAATAGTGGAACTGTAGCACTATGGGATTTGACATCGTTACTATAGTATCTTATAGTTTGGGGAAATTGGTATTGCAGCTACACAAAGTTCTTACTACTAGTCACTATAGTACAATGGACCAAGTATGTGTATTGGAATAGTATAAATACAGGTTACTATAGAATTGTGTTTCTTTATAAACACATTTTCGAGCTAGAGTTTATGTATCCCTGAGATTTGTCTATTAATTTTATTCTCTTATAATTTAGTGAAGTGTTTTACCTCTATGTGAAAATAATAAATATTCCTAAACCATGTAAATCTATATTTATAGTGATATTATTCTAATTAATATTTTTTCTCCATTTTACTCTTTATATGGATTTTTTCCATGATTTATCTATAAGTTTTTTCACTTTAAGCATTCACTAGTAACTTTCCTTGGGAATTTATCCCCTAGAGAGAAAATGTTTACATTATATGATTTATATAGTACCTTTGAGGATACATCAATAAAAGTGTGTAATATTTTATGATTTTATCATGTTTTTCACAAGAGTTTTTGTGCAATACCTAGTGTAAAAAATAGATTTCTCACTGTGATTTTAGCATCGGTTATTATATAACCAATAATAAAAACGTTTTTTCATCGGCTATTTATATAATTGATATAAAAACCCTAATGAAAAGGGTTTTCACATCGGTTATATCAATAACTAAAATAAAAACTATTTCCTCTAATTTTTTTACATCAATAATAGATATAATCTATATAAAAACCCTTCATTTTAAAAGTTTTAACTTTAGTTATATCAATAAACATCATCAAAACCCAATCCATGGATAGTTTTTATCATCAGTTATTTTAATAACTGAAATTAAAACTCATATAACATATAAATTTAAAAAAAATAAACTCATTTCCACATGATTTCACATTATTTACTATGAATGCATTATGTAGAAGATGAATTTTTTTTATTTTTAGAACATGCCCACACATTTCTTATAGCACACATTCAATTTTTAATTCCCCCAAAAAATTTATTATGTTATGGGATAAAATTTTCATCTATAATATATAACGTTTCATTCTCTCGTTTCCATATTTTTGATTTGATCCTCTTCAATTTACATTATTGTTCAATATCTTCTTTATTGGATGATTTCAACATGATATTTATCATTATTATCTCATTATCTATTTTTTTAAATATTGTTTTTTTATAGATTTTTTTATGATTTTTTTATATTGTAGAAGATTTATTATTATTGAGTTGAGAATATAAATTTTCCACATTAAATTTATTAGAAAGACTTTAAAATGACCTATCAACCACATTTTAGGATGTCACGTGAGTTCTTTTCACAAAATAGTATGAATATTAACAATAAAATAATTATATTTTAAGGATATTGAGGCATGATAGGAAATGAAGTCAAAGATTTAATTTATTTTTCATGTTCTCATTTCACTTATATAATTTTCTAGTTCGTCTGTCTCTTATTTCCATTCCCGAAAGTAATCTGTATTGAAATATTTTAAATAAATTTAGTAAATTTTGATGTTTTTTATTTTCATAACTACGTTGAAGGGAACTTATAACACTGGGTATTCTTATAATTGATGTCGTAAGTGTATTTCAATGACAGTGATCAAAATACCTGATGTTGAATGTCCTAAAGTTTCACTTTTGACATTGGTTATTAGAATAACTGAAATTATTGTCTAAAAAATCTAATTTTGGTTTATATAACCAACATTAAATATAACACTTACAACAATAACTGTGTTTATGTCAGATAAAAAACTAATGCTAAAATGAAAAAATGACATTAAAAGGTATTTTTCTACTGGTGAATTGATTATTAATTTGTTTTTAAATTAGAATATTATGATGAATTAATTATATTTTTATAATTTGAGTGAGAATTTATATTCAAGTAATTTTTGATAAAAAATGAAATTATTTTCTTAATTGTAATAATTTTTATAAGATTTTAAATTCCATGTGTTTTTGAATAATTTTTTTCGGTTTTACTAGATAATAAAAATTATACTTATTAAACATATTTAAATCTAGTTTTAAAATAAATTTTGGGGTTTAATTATTTATTCAATATTTTTTAATTGTTTTTAGAATTTAATTTTAATTGATATTAATTGTAGGTTCTTGGGAAGCTGTGTGAAATTAATCAAGGTAGTAGAACCTCATGTAAAGAGTTTCTTAATAAAATGGTCTCAAATGGGATTAATGTGATCTCACATCATATAAACCACAGTAAAAGGGATAATTAGGAGTAGAATATGGCTCAATTATCATGAGTGAATTGAATTCCACTGCATCTGATTAATCCCCATGCATGGGCACTCATGTCAGATTACATCACATTAGATTTACTATTGCGAATGAGTCCTTATTTAAAAGTAAATTTGTTTCTCCCAATCAATCCCATCATAATGAAAACATGGGAGAATCACTATGTTAGGATAGTATACATGGGATGGTCTCTATGGAAGATTAAATAAAACAATTGAAGTTATACATGAGATTAACTTTCACAAATTAACTTTTATATATGAATAATTAAAATGATAAATAAAATTATGATTCATCTATGTTTGATCAATCACAAACAACAAAATGTTAAATATATATTTTTGAAGGTTTTTTATGAATAATATATAACTAATAAAAACACTATAAGATGAAAAAATGTCCAGAGAATATTAAATCAAACATTAAATGGACTACATAGAATTAAATTATAAAGTTTAAAAGTGATTAAAATGTTGAATAAAACAAGCATATTTAACCTTATTTCTCATATCCCATAATTTGAATAAAGAAATCAAATCCAAAAGAAGTTGAGAACAAGGAAAAATTTGAGGAAGATTTTAATTGGAGTTTGAGTAACTAAATAAAGGATAGAAATATGTCTATGTTCTACTAAGATATTAATGGTGTGTAATCATGTGGGGAAGTTTCATAGGTCAAGGAAAATAACATAAATAAACTATATTTTGATTAAATTTGAGATGAAAAATGCTTTGAAATATTTCTACACAAATTGAAGATATATGCTAGTTCGAATTTTTATTATTTTCAAATTTTGCCTATATAAATATGAGAAGAGTCAAATTTATGACTAATTCTCAATTTGGGATTAAAATAACTAATTTTAGACGATTTTATAATTATTTTTTCTATATGTAATTTTTTATCTATTTTGTAATTGAATTTTCACGTTATTATTTTTCCTCTCTATATTATGTTGTGCTTCTCTAATCTCCATGTTAATGGAGAGAAAATCATCTATGTGTTGTCATAATTGGATGAACAACATGTAAATTTAAAATTTAATTATTTACTTGCTTCTTAATTTCATTCATTATATGGTAATAGTGATACTTAAAGTGATTAGGTTTATGGTTTCTATCAATTCTCTATCTCTTGTTTGTTTCTAAACATGTTTATGTATTCTCCCTCTCTTTATTAATATTGTAACACCTCGGGATAGGTCACCAGAACATATCGTAATCAGGGACTTTTCATGACCATAAGTATATACCCACATGCACTAAAGGTTTCTAATAAGCAATGAGGTCCAAAACAGTCATGGAGAGACTATTCCTTCAATAATAAATCCTTAGGGTTATTCCTGAGTTTACCAAAAAATCGTTATGGTCTTTCCGTGTAATAGATATAACAAAAACCTATAGACATAAGCAAGGAGTCAAGTGGGCCCCATGATATAGAATAAAAATAAATAAATAGTATATATGATGCATCAATATATAATAGAGAATTTCAATAAAGTATGCATATATAACATGCATTGTCAAATAAATATACATAGTGGAACACTTAGAGAAGCATAGGAGGAACAATACTGAAAGGTAAATTATATGACCTCATACCCAACTCACATAATCATCCCACCCAAATACTTGGCCTCCACAACCTATGAGACCTGATCCACATTTCCATCTCTAAGAGATACCTATTCTTGAAATGTAACATTAAGGTATACCGGTATACAGAAAAATAAATATCATGTACATGAGTGGGGATGAGTCCAATAACCTAGTATGAATATTTAATTCCTGATCATACCAAATTATTCTATAATAAAATGAATTTTCATGTGATATATATATATATATAAGGAGTTCAGGTTTTTCTTCTACAATAAATAAACCAAGAAACATAACAAAAAATGAACCCAAAATTATGTGTGTCAGGTCATTATGTCCAAACCAAGCCACCATGACACATGGACCTACCATCTTCGACAAATACTAGTTGAAGAGGGTCACCTCATACCACAATATCTCTTGGATCCTGACAAGTTCTTTTGTACTTGAGACATGGTTCTATTTCAAGTACCACATCAAGTCTCATACCAAGTCCTATAGCACACATTCTCACTCATGTTTAGTTACACATCATCCCATATCAAACACGATATTTTATACCATTTCAAACACTAGACCATCGCTTCCCCCTTATGAAAGTTCCATGTCAGTACCTTCCCACACAAGGTGAGGCCAAGCATCTAGTTCCACCATCAACCATGTCACATCTCATCACATACCTCGTCACATCTGGTCCATCCTTTCTCACTCAAGGGAGGTCCCTACCATAACCTTCTCACTCAATGTGAGGGAACCCGTCAAACCCATGTCGAGTTCCAAACCATACCTTCTCATGAAAGGATGTCACAAAATAAATTATACGACTACTCCTTCTCACTTGAGGTTGGTCACACATTCCCAACCACCCCATATCACTTAAGTTTGGTCATATATTCTCAACCACCCCATATCAGTCAAGATTAGACACATATTCTCAACCATTCCTTCTCACTCAAGGTTGAAAAAACATTCCTAAACACACCTTCTCACTCAAGGTTATTCACACCTTGCCATCTTATAGCTGAACCTTCTCACTCAAGGTTAGACCAAATATCTACAATCATATAACATTATATATAAACTAGTAATCCTCTCACCCCATATGTGAATACAACCATTAGTTTTAATATATCACAATATCCATCAAGGACATCACGTAGTCAAAGCATTTTTACAAGGACAAGTACTAACCCGACAAATAATTCTACCATAAAAGTACTATAGGGATATCCCTTTGATCCTACCTTAAAAACCTCTCAAGGTTTCTAACATAAAAATTTCACACACTCAAAACATAAAAAAGTGATGGAAATCATTATCTAAACTCAAATATCAGACCATAGGTCACCCAAGCATTGCAAAATTCTAAACATCTCACATTTTACCCTTTTTACCAAAGAGGATAGCCCCACATCGCTTCATGAAACTATACATAGTTCCATCAAACCTATGAAAATTAACTTATCGATTCCCTTTAAGGGTTTAATTTCTTTAATACAAAAAAACTTGGTAAATTTAATACCAAAAAAATATCCATAAAATACACACAATATTACATCATCATGAAAATAAATATACTATGAAATCACAATCTGGATGAAAATTGAAAATAAATCATTCTTTTGAAAATAGGGCATCACCCATGAGAGGTCAAATGAACCAAAACAAATATCAACCAAGACCTTCTTGAATTTCCTTTAAAACCCAAGTTAGAATACTCTTTACAAATAATTTATAAAAGGAATCATGTTTTTTTACTCATTCTAGGTTCTTGGCTTAAATTTAATTCAAAATATTCTTTTGAAACCCCATATTACTTTCGAAATACCATTTTAAACCCCATCATTCGAAATCATTATGATTAACTTGAAAATAAATTTTAAAACCATTACCAATATAGATAATTGTTTCTAAAACACATTTTTAAATCCATATTTAAGAATGAAAATCCTATTTAATTTGAGAATCCAATACATGCCACCAAGTAACCAAAACAGAGGGCCAATGGTACTCATTTGACCAAGGCACCAACAATAAAAAAAATAAAAATGATATATGGTCTATGAAAAATATTAGTTCAATGTAATCCCAACCTAATTTATAGGGAAATGTGACACAATTTATGAAAAATACTAGTAGAATAGTACTAGTGCTCACACATGCAAATAAAATAACTAAATAAATAAGAGACTTGGTAATTTAAATATCACATACCTTAAAAATGATCTTTAAATAGATCCCATGATTATTCCAAAATCCTCTAAGTCCAATTCTGTAAAGACCTAGAATTTCCATGTAATTTATTTTTAAATATATGGGAATTTTACAAGTCCACTAAAATTGACGGTGCGTGATTTTGAGGCCCAGAGTGCCCGGAATGAATTTCTGAACGTTATTTCGGGTACGTTCAGTCAACGTGCAAGCAGGTTTTTCTAACTTTTGAACTAGTGCTCGTAATTGAAATTGGAGGGCACCGTTAAACTCACAGCGCTGGTATTCACTTAAAAATACTTTCACATCAATGGCAGTTGGTTGAGGGTAAAAGTTATTTTTTGGGTTTTTTCATGTAAGAATAAAAATATAAATATAAGTGTATGACATTTTTATTTTTATTTGCAACACCCATGCGGGTGTTGGGAGGTGGGGTCCACTGGAACTAAACCTCTATGTGGAAGTTGATGTGTGGGGACCACCAAACCTTAACCTCTCATGAGAGGTTATGGTGGTGGGGACCACCCAAACCCTAACCTCTCATGAGAGGTTATGGTGGTGGGGGCCACTCGGGATTAAACCCCCCTTTAATTGAGAGAAACTCTAAAGCCCCATCATTAATGTGAAGGATCCTCTTGACTTCCTACACATTAATTGTTCCAATGCACATACCTTTAATTGTGCCAACTTAGTTATTTGGCTCCCCCTTTTTAAATTAAGTAACAGCGTCATTGGAATTTAGGAAGGTTCCTAATAAATAAACCGTCATAAATTCCAGGATCGTTACCTAACTTCCCCACTCTCCTATATATATGGAGCTTGGGAGGGTGATTTGGGACGGCTTCACCAAACGACAAAGCACTGGTAAAGTGACACAACGCCCAACACATTGAGAATTACACTCTCCAACGAAGAACGTGTTCCCCAATGAAGAATGTGCTCCCCAATGAAGAATGCTCTGCCAATGAAAAATGTTGACCTCCTTCGACCTTCTTCCTCGGGACTTCTTCTGACGTGGTACATCCTCATCTACGTCGAATCAATATCTGTACTTCTTCCCGCGCCAACGTCAACGAACGAGGTAGGGGTTTAATGATGTTTTCTTATCACTTCACAAGTACACCCCTTCTTTTCTATTGCCGGTTGGGAAGAATCTTTGCTGGAGGGTTTGATGTGATTCATTATTGTGAACTTCTTTCTACAGCTCTAATGCAGAGAGTGCGGGCCAAACTAACATGGCTCGTCCTCTCTGTAACCCTTGTGTTATTTTGAGGTGTTCTTCGAAATGGAGGAAGGCGATGAAGGCGATGAAGGCGACGGAGGCGATGGAGCCGCCACCCGCGGCCTCCATGACCCGTGCCGCCCCTGCAGTGCTATGGCCTCCCGGACAAACCAGCCTCCCGCTGCCGCCGGCCACACAGGGCCCGGGCCCCGCCGCGCCTTGGGTTCCCTGTCGAGCCACCCTGGCCACGCCATCCGTCAGTCGAGCCACCCTGGCCACTCCGGCCTCCCGGATGAACCTGCCCCAGTCACGCCACCTGCTGGTTGAACTGGCCCAGGCCCCATGCCCTGGGCCGAGCCACCCTCGCGGCACCCTCTAGGCCGATCCGCCCACGCGGTGCCCTTCGGGCCGAACTGCCCTCGCGCCGACCCATGGCCGGTCCGCGCCCTCACGGATCTCCGCGGCCCCTCACGACCTATTGGCCTGGGCCTAGTGGGTCGGGCTAAACCCAACGGGTAGGTCCACCCAATGGTTCAGGCCAGACTCAACGGGTTAGGTGAGGTCGACCCGAACCTGGTCGGCCCATGCTGGGTCGGGCTGGGTCAGTCCCACTATGACCCATTTACGCTCCTTCAACTATATCTTTGTCACCAGACGTCTATTTGACGAACTGTTATCAGAACTGGAAATCTTGGAGCGTGACAGTCTCTTTGAGTATACCGCACTGGAGTTTGGGGAATAGTTGAGATATGATCAGTTTGGATCAGGAATGAATCCAATCGGGCCCCCGAGACAAAAAGACTAATAACTAACAGACCATGCGTCTGATTGACGTGTCGTCTATTACGTTGAGGCCCATATGATGTGGAAGACCTTTGAGATACTTCTTTGTAGGACTTTGTGACATTTGGAGTATTGACCAGAAGCTCATGGAGTGAATCCTCTCAGAGACGGGTGAGCGTAGTGTGGAGACCTAGTAGCTGGATGAGACCTGATGACTGCCGATTGTTTTGACTCTGAGTGACTCTACTAGCCCAGTGGGGAGCGCCTTGGTGTTGCGGTAGACCCACAGTGGGGAGAACCTTGGTGTTGCGGAATACCCCTAGTACTCGATAGGAGGAAGGCCTCAGCAGGCTACGAGGGGGAGCGCGCTTGGTGATGCGGCAGACCCACGATGGGGAGCACACTTGGTGATGCGAAAAATTCATGGTACTCAACAGGAGAAGTACCTCAACAGTCCAAGGTTAGTGGGGAGCGCACTTGGTGTCGTGGTATGCCCAATTCACTTGATAGAGGAGGAGTTCTCCAACAGTTGAGGTTTCGATAATGTGACTGGGGATATTACTTGATACTACCCCTAGAATAAAAATCCTGGTTTGAGCTGAGTCAGTTTTTCAGTGTTTTCCTCATGATTGAGATAGATCACTTGATAACTTAGGTATATGTATGGTAATATACCTAAGTAAGGTTATCTATTGATTTCATACTTTTTGTATTATCCTTGATATATTTTTTGATACATTGAGGGTCTCGAGGTCCCTACTGAGTATCGTTATACTCACCCCTGTACGTGTTATGCACGCACCTTGTTGTGTTGGTTGCAGACGACGGACAGCGCTGACTAAAGTTGAGAGTACCAGGATTGGACGGTGCCTGGAGGTGGACCATACGACGTGTCAGTATGTGGAGGATACAGACAGATGGGGAGTGTTAAGGAGGTTATCTCTACCTACCCTTCAGGTATGAATCCTGGAGGATGACCCAATAGCTGTGTTTCTTTCTTTTTCTTTATTTGTATTATTTTCAGTTGTACTTGTACCTTTACTATTGGTCTTGTATTCCAGCCCCTTTTACTTTCATCACTTTTTTAGTTATACAGTTTACTCATGTTTTCATCTTGTTGTGTGTGTTTACAGGTTATAAATAAATGCCTTCCCAGTTTTAGGGAATTACGGATTTTGGTGCTATTCTCTAGCCCCTGGCCTATGGAAGGTGGGCTTTTTGTAGTCATGGCATGGGCCCCTATGGACGGTTCGTGACAAATTGGTATCAGAGGAGTTGGTTCTACCATAGAAATTAGGACTCTGGTCTTTTTTGTGAAGAAATAGTGTTATGTGTAGTGAGTGTGTTTTTCAGTTCAAGGAGTCCAGTGTTGGTGCGGCGGCCGACGTATCCATACACCAGGAACCTAACTTCTGATTTCCGACTCAGTGTATGAAAACACTGATTACATGTGTGTTTTCAAAAAATTTCTTTAATTCATATCACCATGTCATCTCACTAGGTATAAGTTTTAACTGTAGTGTACCTGTTTCTCTTCAGTATGCCTCCACACAGACAACCGGCTAGAGTTTCGAGAGTTGTATGCACTGATAGCCCACCAAGAGACGAGGCTTCGATGTGGGGCCCTCTTCCTGTTGAGGCACCAATGGAGGAACCAGCGGTATCATTACCCGTTGGTCCACTGATACCACCAGCCCTAGTAGCAGATGGTGCACACTGCTTGAGTGCATTGCACAAGTTCCAGCACCAGATGCCACCCAGGTTCAGAGGAGAGATAGATCTACAAGCGGATGAGGATTGGCTGGAGGCTATGGGGAGAGTCTTTTGACTCGTAGAGACACCATCCAATCTCATAGTGATTTTTAATACCATCCTTCTACAGGAAGAAGTAGGAAAATGGTGGAGCTTAATCTCCAGGTCCACGATGAGGTGACACTTCTCTGGGCAGACTTCGAGAGCCTATTTCAGGCAGAGTTTGTCCCAGCAACTCTTCATGCAGTGCGCATACAAGAGTTGCTTCGTCTACAGCAGGGTAGCATGATAGTATCTCAGTACTCAGTGAGGTTCACTGACCTCTCATGTTACTCCACCGATATGGTGTGGGACCCTATCTTTAGGGCTCAGACCATCAAGCAGGGGCTTATACAGTAGATCAGAGCTCTAATTATCTCACTCAGCATCTCAACACAGGCGGGGGGGGGGGGGGGGGGGGGGGGGTTAGAGAGAGCCCTCCTAGTGGAGAGTTTCCTTGTTGAGTAGTCACCAGCAGCGAGAACCACTACCATTCATTACGTAATAGAGTCTTCTGCAGCTTTCAGTAGATAGACGTCACAGAGGTCCAAGAAGACCAGACATACAATTGGATGACCGCAAGACTCAGGATCAGTTGTGCAGAGCACCTGAGGTTGAACCAGTCATGCCAGGAGTGGGCAGTGTTATGCTTGTGGTAGGTAGGGTCACATGGCTTGTGACTGTCCGAACCACCGTTTGGATGATCAGCATGTTAGATTTGGTGTTCTAAGAACCAACTGTTTTTTACTTTGATTACATGAATGTACACTTATTATATATTTTTCGTTGTTCTGCATGACTATAATATAATAATGTCCTGGAATATTTGTTGCCCTGATAAGGTCATGGAAGATCCCTGCTATGATGATAACCTTAAAATTATATAACAATATTCTTAAATAAAGTTCTATGGTTGGATGAAATACTATGATAGGACACATGGTATACATACCGTCATGTGCGAGTACTCGTAAGAAGACGAGACTCTCTCTCATGGAGTTTTCACTTGGTAATCTCCAAGATGGGAGATTATGAGAACAGACCTGCCCATATAAATTCGGCATGTCTTGGTGTCATCAGACATTGCTATCTATGAGCGTGTGTAATGGTCCTTAGACTAGAAGATTATCATTAACTCATGTCATGACTTGCGCACTTATATTTTCTGATGAAAACCGTCACAAAGACAGTTGGTGGGAAGTAGGGTATGCTGTGTGCGTCAAGAATGACATGTTCTTAATGGATAATTTGAGGAAGGATTTTTCCCTGCCATATTTATGGAAGTAAATATCTCAGGCCCTTTGATTGAAATAAAATTTTAGAAAAAATTCCATGGCCATAGTGTCATGACGAGTTTATTTTTGGAAGACAAAGAATGACAGATCAAGTATATAGGTTTATGACACTACCATGAAACCTGCTTGATGAGATATTGAGACAAAGGGATTAAATTACTTAGTAAGAATTCATATGATGTGACACGTTAATGCGGCATCAAATTCTTTCTCTTGGGTGCCTTGACCCGTTACAAGATAGTAATCTTGGACTTTAGGCAAGCCCGCCTAATGCCAATGAGAAATAGGCCTAGAGGGTCATACACTAAGTGTATCCATGTATATCAAGTTGAATAAAGATTATTCCTATATGTGGTTTAATAATTATTAAAGGAATCCTAAATCATTTTAATGTTGGAGGAAGAATAAAATTAAAACAATTACATGTCGTGTATTAATGATTACATGCCGTGTAGTTTTTATTTTTGAAAAAAAAGTACACACTGTGTATTAATGATTACATGCCGTGTAGTTTTCATTTTGGAAAGAAATTGAAAAACATGTACATGTTGTGTATTATTGATTACATGCCGTGTAGTTTTTATGAAAAACAAGTACACATCGTGTATCAATGATTACACGCCGTGTAGTTTTTCCAGTCGGGATTTTGAGGATATAATATTGTTTTATTAAATGATATTTATTATAATTAGCATGGGTGCATGTCAAAGAATTATTTATTCGGCATGGGGGTTTTCAATAAGAGTTAATAAAATAAATAAAATGCATAAAGCGTATATTTATTGTCATAACTCTATAACCAAAAAACTGATTATAAATATCCTCAAAACCCTAACACTTTTCCCCAATCACTGTGCACAACAATTATGGAGAATTAATTCAAGGCCGAAAGAACTCCTTCCTCCAACAACTCTCTCAATACTGATAGAGATCCTACTCCATAGGATCAAAATGATCTAAGGATGACAATTCAAGCAAAGGCTTCTCCATGCTAGCACCTAGAGATTCCTTTGGAGACATCCAGAGATAGGTGGTGCATGTGTGGATCTCCGCTAGAGGAAGTCTACACTTGGCTTCTACGACGCAACGGCGAATCACATCAAAACGTGATAAAAAATATCAACGAATAAAGAATTCCATAAAAGGTACTTCTGGTAAATTAATTAAATTAATTATAATCAACCTGTGATGATCCTTGTTTTTTGTTCCAAGACTATTCTTCTTCTTTGTCTATTTTTGTGATTCGATCTGTGGAGTCTGGCGATTATCGTCGTATTGATCCCAGATTGATCATTGTTAATGAAAAAAGGCCAAGTGGGAACATCCACCCATGAGCTTCCACTACGCCTGGAACCTTCAATTGGTATCAGATCCAGGTTACAACATTGATTATAGTTATTTAATTTTCATTGATAATTTACGCATTTATATTTGATTAAATTCAAGATAAATCATTCTATAAAGTTGAATGAATGAGATATATTCTTCCTCCTCAATCTCTCAATTCACATCACAGAAAAGACCTTTTAATTTTAATTTTTATTAAAATAAAAATGAGAAACTCATCCAGAGGAGCCGCTATTTCTGTCTGTACAACACAAGAATACACGGGGTGTAGTGAAAACAACACGCCGTGTACTTAGGTTCAATGAACCGGTACTGGTTTGCCAAACCACGCTGTGTGAATTGAGCATGACTAAGTATCTATTACACCATGTTGACTAAAACTAAATGGCATGTGGAAATCAGAATACACGACGTGTATGTTGAGTCAACACGCCATGTTGTCCGATCCAGACCAGGTGAAATTGTGTACAAGGAGAAGCTGTGTACTGTGTACATGGGATTTCTAGGCTGATAACTATATAACAAGGAAGTACACGCTGTGTTAGATTAATCTACATGTCATGTACTCTAAAATTTCCGAAGGATAGAAAACACGCCAAATCCACTAGTGTGTAATTTGGATAAAGGGTGAAAAAAATACACGTCGTGTAATATAGCCTACACATTGTGTACTTTCCAGAAATGGAATTTCACTAGGTTTCCTCTAAAAGTACAAAGACCTCATACAAAGAATATGGATGATAAGAATCTCAAGGAAATTCATAAAGGAATTTATGATAAAGAATTGACTAATTATAAGATCATAATTAATTGAGTTCAAGTGTGACTTATCTTGAATAATAAAACGATTAAATGAATTTGAATTCAAAATATGCATAAATTTCATTGCATGCTATGGATGATCATGATCTAGAACAAAGACCCTTTGTGTGCGTATGGTTTTATTTAAATTTATTTAAATTAATTGGACTGCGAGCCTTCTTCCAATAAAATGTAGGGCCAGCATGCCAATGGGTTCTTTAATGTAAACCCCATGTAATGGAGGATCTCCCAATCTAGAGGATACGGTTCAAAATATGAAGTTGAGGCAAAACCAACCCAATATGATACAAAGGCGGACAGTTGGGATCTGTAAAACATGAACCATCAACTTCAAGGTGTTTTTTCCAAGGTTAGGGTTACCTTATCAAAACCACTAGATAAGCTAACCAATAGAAGCTCATGATCATACCATCTTATTTTATTTTTTTCTGATTGCATGGTGTATTTATTATGTATGTGTTGTCATGATCACATAATTAATGAAATAAAAAAGCATGCAAATATGGGATAAAATAGAAACCAGACTATGCATAAACATTATCAGAACATGGTTAATCACTTAAGCAAGCATCACTTAATATTAAAAATCATGTGATAATGAGAAACAATGCATAAAGGATTAAAATCCATCAAATACCATATTAAGTTAGACCAAGCCTTTCGTTAATTTATTAAGGTAAAGACTTAATAAAACTATGTGTTTGACCAACCCTTGTTGGGACACTTAATTTTATAAAGGAAGCTCTTATGAAAGTTTTGGGTTGACTTAAAAATTTTACATCAAGAGCAATAGCCCTTGCTAGACTTGTTGTAAAATAGAGGCAAGTTTTGAGGAAATCCAAGTCAGTATTTCAGGATTGGGGAGTCCACTCAACAGATCAAGGAACTATAATCTCACATTTGGCAAAGACCTACCTACCTAAATACCTTTAAATAGCTTGAATAACCCTTGTTGGGGTTATGAGAAGGATAATATGGATCCTTCCCCCTAGAATGTCAAAGCAACTGTACATTTTGAGTTCAATGGTGAGGTCCATTAGGACTTGATAAAATAGTGGGAGACTTAATAAAATTTATTATTTCTCGTAAAATGTAATCAAGAAAGTACTGATAAATCTGCTCTTTTAATTTGTAGAATCAATATGACAAACTCGTCAACCACATTTTCTCTGCGATCAATTCTGGATAAAGACAATATCCTCACCAGTAGTAACATTCAAGAATGTTTTAGGTGCCTTTGGGTTATCCTACACCATGAATGAAAGTTTTATGTGTTGGAGTCCGCACTTCTTGATTCACCTGCCCAAGGGGCGAGTGATGAAGATTTCCTAGTCTATGATCAACATTTGAGCGATGTACTCGAAGTTCAATGTTTGATGCTATCATCAATGTCAAGTGAGGTCATGAAGTCTCATGAAGACATGGATGCCTATAGCATACTCGAGAACCTTCGTGGTCTATACCAGGAGAGGGCAAGACATGAAAGGTTTGAGATCTCCAAGGCTCTATTTCAGAGCAAGCTTGGAGAGGGTACCCTGGCTAAGCCTCATGTAGTCAATTTCATTGGCTACATTGAGCGCTTTGAGGTTCTAGGGTTTAAACTCCCTAAAGAAATGGGTATCGATCTCATTCTTGCATCACTCCCCCTGAGATTCTATAACTTTGTTGTAAATTTCAACATGAACAACATTGAGATGTCTCTATCTAGTCTTCTTATCCTCATTCACCTTGTGGACAATGATATGAAGCATGAAAAGCCTTCTGTCCTTATGGTGAATAAAATAAAATAGAAGGTGAATAAATTTAAGCCCAAATATTCTTCAAGGACTTCCATGAAAAGGAAGATCAAAGGAGAGGCGAGAGAACAAGAGGCTTTTTGTTTCTCATGTGGCAAGAAGGGCCACTAGAAAAAAAACTACACCCAGCCAAGGAAGCAAGGGGAAGCTTCATGTGCGTTTGTTATCAAATTAAATCTATCTATTTCTACCAATTGGTTATAAGATGTTGCTTATGGTGCTCACATATATATCCAAATACAGTAACCATGTAGATTTAAGAAGATTGATCGAGGGTATGTAGATCTACGAGCAGCCAACGGAGCCAGACTTACTGCTGTAGCTATCGGCGAATACCACCTCACATTGCCAACTGGAATGATATTTGTGTTAAAGGGTTGTTATTATGAGCCTTATATTACCAAAAACATTATTTCAGTATCCAGATTAGATACTGATGGATTCATCTTCAAGTTTGGAAATGAATGTTGCTACTTTTATAAAGATAGCATTTTTTTGGTATAGCACATTTATATAACATCCTTTATGTGTTAGACTACACAAACCATGTAATAACAATCAATGACAAAGTTAATTCACATGACTCATACTACACCAACTTTGGAATCACCGGCTATGTCATGTAAATGAGAAACGTTTGACAAAATTACATCAAGATGGGTATTTAGATTCTTTCTAACTAAAACCACTTGGTGTATGTCATGTGTTTCTACAAGGAAAAATGACCAAATCCCCATTTACTAGGAAAGGTGAAAGGGCTAAAGAGCTTCTAGAATTAGTTCTCACAGATGTGTGTAGACCATTTTCAGTTGAAGCAACGGGTGGGTTCTTGTACTTCATAACTTTTACTGATGATTTTAGTAGATATGGATATATTTAATTAATGAGGTATAAGTCATATTATTTTGATCAGTTCAAAGAATACAAGAATGAAGTTGAGAACCAGCTTGGTAAGAAGACTAAGAAACTCCACTCAGAAAGAAGATGAGAATATCTTAATTAGGACTTCATTGATTTCTAACGGGAGTTTGGGATTTTATCTCAACTCAATCCTCCTTACACACCTCATTATAATGGTGTAAGTGAAAGGAGGAAACGCACCATGTTGAACATTGTGAGATCAATGATGAGTCATGCGAGTCTTCTATTATCCCTTTGGGGATATTCATTAAAAAAAACAACACACATACTAAACCAAGTACCAACTAAATTGATAAATGGTATTCTATATGAGTTATGGAGTGGATGCAAATCCGTGTTATAAAATTTACATGTGTGGGGTAGCGAAGCATTTGTTAAGGCCACTTCAGGTAACAAACTTACACCCTAAGGCAGAAAGTGTATCTTTATATTATATCCCAAAGAAACAATGGGATATTACCTATAAAACCCCTTGGATAAAAAGGTTACAATGGAAAGACATGCCACATTCCTTGAGAGGGAGAACATCTCCAAAACAGATAGTGGGAGAGAGATAGACTTCAATGAAGTCGAGGCTCAAGATACATAAGATTTGGTACAATAATATATTCCACAAAGCCCCGTGGAAGAACAATCTATTCCAAAGACACAAGAACTACGTAGGAGCATGAGAGAGGTGAGAGAACCAGAACGATGTGGTTTTCTTATCATCGAGGATGGTGACTCAATGTTGGTTGAAAATGATGATCCTCTTACCTACAAGGAAGCAGTTGAAGGCACAAACGCTGCCAAGTGGCAAGAATCCATGAATTCTAAAATGGATTGCATGTACCAAAACCAATTCTAGATTTTGGTAGATCCTCCATTTGATGTAAATCATGTTGGTAATAAATGGGTATTCAAGAATAAATTGGACATGGAGGGACAATTCAGCACCTATAAGGCACGACTGGTTGCAAAAGGTTTTAGACAACGTTAAGGAATAGACTATGATGAAACCTTTTCACTGGTTGCGATGCTGAAATCCATCAGAATCCTATTGGCCTTTGTCACTTACCATGACTACGAAATTTGGAAAATGGATGTCAAAACAGAATTCTTTAATGGGAACCTCCATGAAGATATCTATATGACACAACCTAAAGGTTTTATGGCTCCAAAGGATTCTAACAAGGTATTCAAGTTGCATAAATCCATTTATGGATTAAAGAAAGCATCAAGGTCATGGAACATTTGTTTTGATGAAGCCATTACGGAATTTGGCTTTATTAAGAATGAATGTGAGCTGTGTGTCTACAAAAGGTTTAGTGGAAGTGCATTCTTTTTCCTAATAGTATATGTTGATGACATATTACTAATTGGAAACGAAGTACCTGTCTTACAGTCAGTTAAGGAATGGTTGGATAAATGCTTCTCTATAAAAGACTTGGGCGAGGTAGCATATATTCTTGGGATCAAGATCCATCATGATAGATCCAAAAGAATGCTGGTCCTGACTCAAAGTACATAGATTGACAAGATACTAAAAATATTCATTATGGTACAATCCAAGAGGGGATTGTTTCCAGTGTCACATGGCATTCATCTTTCTAGGAAAATGTGTCCTCAAACACATGAGGAAAAGAAAGAAAATGGAAAGGATCCCTTATGCATCCGTGATTAGGTCAGTCATGTATGATATGCTATGTACAAGGCTAGATGTTTCTTACACATTAAGTGCAGTGGGAAGATATCAAGCTGATCTAGGAGACCTCCATTGGATGGCAGTCAAGACTATCCTTAAGTATCTGAGACGTACTAAGGATATGTTCCTGGTTTATGGAGGAGATGAGGAACTAGTCATCTGAGGACATGTGGATGCTAGTTTCTGGACTGATCAAGATGACATGAAGTCATATACTGGATACATATTCACTTTGAATGTAGGTGCAGTTAGTTGTAAGAGCTCTAATTAAGGTGTGTTCGAAGATTCTACAGCAGAGTCCGAGTATATCGCAGCTTCTGAGGCAACTAAAGAAGCAGTATAGATGTGAATCTTCATCCAAGAGTTGGATGTAGTACCAAGAAGTAAAGATCATATCACACTCTATTGTGATAATACTGCAGTGGTGGCACTTGAAAAAGAGCCAAGGTCACATCAGCGGACAAAGAAGATACTTCAGAAGTATCATCTCTTTAGGTATTTTCTCAAAGTGGTGAAGTTGCAGTGAGTAGTATTTCCACATAAGACAATGTGGTGGACCCCTTGACTAAAGCCTTAACTCAATAGAAACATGATCATCATGTGAGTTCTAGCGGACTAAAAGTCATAGGCAGTTGTCTCTAGTCCAAGTGGGATTTTTTTAGAGTTGGTGTCCTAAGAACCAACTATTTTGTACTTTGATTACATGAATGTACACTTATTATATATTGTTCATTGTTCTACATGACTATAATATAATAAGGTTTTGGAACATTTGTTGCATTGATAAGATAATGGTAGATCCCTACTATGATGTGAACCGTAAAATGCTATAACAATATTCTTAAATAAATTTCTATGGTTGGATGACATGCTATGATAGGACACATGGTATACAGACTGTCATATTCGAGTACTCGTAAGAAGACGAGACTCTCTCTCATAGAGTTCTCACTTGGTAATCTCCAAGATGAGATATTATGAGAATATACTTGCCAGTAGAAATTCTTCATGTCTTGGTGTCATCATACATTGCTATCTAAGAATTTGTGTAATGGTCCTTAAACTAGAATATTATCATTAACTCATGTCATGACTCGCGCACTTAGATTTCCTGACAAAAACTATCACGATGATAGTTGGTGGGAAGTAGGGTACGATGGGTGAATCACAAATGACATGTTGTTAATGGATAATTCGAGGAAGGATTTTTCCCTTCCATATTTATGGAAGTAAATATCTCGAGCCCTTTGATTGAAATAGAACTATCGAACAAATAACATGGACATGGTGTCACGACGAGTTTATTTCTAGAAGTCAAAGAATGACAGATCAAGCATATAGTTTTATGACATTTCCATGAAACCTGCTTGATGGGATATTGAGACAAAGAGATTAAATTACACAATAAGCTTTCTTATGAGGTGACACATCAATGCGGCATCAACTTCATTCTCTTGGGTGCCTTGAACTGTTTCTAGACAATAATCTTGGACTTTAGGCAAGCCCGCCTAATGCCAACGAGAAAGAGGCTTAGAGGGTCACACACTAAGTGTATCCATGTATCTAAAGTAAAATAAAGATTATTCCTATATATGGTTTAATAATTATTCAAAGAACACTGAATCGTTTTAAGGTTGGAGGAAGAATAAAATGAAAACAAGTACACGCCGTGTATTAATGATTACACGCTGTGTAGTTTTTATTTTTGATAAACTAGTACACGCCATGTATTAATGATTACACTTCATGTAGTTTTAATTTTGGAAGGGAAATGAAAAACAAGTACATGTCGTGTATTATTGATTACATGCCATGTAGTTTTTATGAAAAACAATTATATGCCATGTAGTTTTTGCAGTCGGGATTTTGAGGATATAATATTGTTTTATTAAATGATATTTATTATAATCAGCGTTGGTGCATGTCAATGAATTAATTATTCGACATGGGGGTTTTCAATAAGATTTAATTAAATAAATAAAACATGTAACGTGTATATTTACTGTCATAACTCTATAAACTAAAACCTGATTATAAATATCCTCACAACCCCAACATTTTCCCCCAATCGTTGTACACAAAAATTCTGGAGAATTCTTTCAAGGCCAAAAGAACTCCTTCCTCCAAGAACGCTCTCAATACTGATAGAGATCCTCCTCCATCGGACCAAGACGATCTAAGGTGGACAATGCAAGAAAAGTATTCTCCATGCTAGCACCCAGAGATTCCTTTAGCAACATCCAGAGATACATGGTGCACATGTGGATCACCGCTATAGGAAGCCTACACTTGGATTCTACGATGCAAAGGCGAATCACATCAGAATGTGATTAGAAATATCAACGAAGAAAGAACGCCATCAAAGGTACTTCTTGTCAATTAATTAAATTAATTATAATTAACCTATGACGATCCTCATTTGTGGTTCTAGGACTATTCATCTTCTTTGTCTATTTCTGTGATTCGATCTATAGATTCTGGAATTTATCATCGTATTGATCCTAGATTGATCATTGTTAATGACAAAAATACAAGTGGGAACATCCACCCATGAGCTTCCACTGCGCCCGAAACCTTCACAACAGATGCTGGAAGGACTGCCCAGGCAGAGACAGAGATTCGATCGAAGTGGTCCACAGGGAGCAGTAGGACGTGATAGAGGATCTGGTCGTGCAGTTGGCGGTGGGCAACGATTCGATATGTTGTTACCACCACCACTAGGAAGTGCACCCCGACCATAGGGATCTGGTGGATAGTGGAGATCTCAGCTCCAGGTATCTAAGGCTTATGATCATGATGCTCTTGAGATGATACTAGGTAAGGTTTGTGCCTATTCCCCCTTCGTTGTAGTACTTATAGACACAGGTCATAGCCATTCTTTTATTTCCACTACCCTCATTTAGAGCTCATAGATTCTGACGGATCTTTTTCCTCGATTCTTATGGATAGAGATTCCTATGGGATCATATTCGACGATTACACACTTGTGCCAATAGTGTGAGCTTACTCTAGGAGGTGAGAGCTTTACCTGGGATCTCTTAGTAGCGGCATCGATGACTTACGATGTCATCTTGGGTATGGACTAGTTATCTATTGTCCATGCTCAGATTGACTGTATTAGGTGAAAAGTGAGGTGTGTCTGTATGGATGGGACCAGGTTTACCTTCAGCGGCGAGAAGGGAGCCTTTGCAGCACAGGATGGACTTTCTCATAGGAGAGTGTAGTCGATCACTTATCAGTTGGCTAGAATTACCCTCAGAGTGGTTTATGTGGAGTCTGACTTATCATGTAGTGGTGGACCAGTACGCAGATGTTTTCCTTGATAATTTCCTAGGTATACCTCTTCACAGAGAGGTGGAATTTTACATTGACTTATCCCCCAGGACGGCACCGATATCTATACCAGCATATCGGATGGCTCCCGTGGAGCTTCGTGATCTATGGGTACCGCTAGAGGAATTATAGGGGAAAGGGTTCATCTGGCATAGTGTTTCTCCTTGGGCATCCCTAATTCTGTTCGCCATGAATGCAGATGGGAGCTTGAGGCTTTGTGTCAACTACCGGTGCCTGAACTAGGTGACCATGAAGAACAAGTACCCACTTTCGTGGATTGACGACCTCTTTGATCAGCTGAAGGGATCGCGATGCTTCTCGAAGATAGACCTCACATCAGGCTATCACTAGCTGAGAGTTCAAGATGAGGATGTTCAGAAGACGACTTTCAGATGTCGGTACAGCCACTATGAGTTCTTGGTTATGCCATTCGGTGTAACCAATGCTCTAGCAGTGTTCGTGGGACTCATGAAAATGGTCTTTCAGTCGTACCTTGATCACTTTGTATTGGTCTTCATCGACGAAATTCTGATCTACTCAGCTACTAAGGAGGATCATGCCTATCGTTTACAAGTAGTACTGGACACACTTTGAGAGCACCAACTTTATAGTAATCTCTCGAAGTTCCAGTTTTGGATCCAAGAGGTTTACTTTCTGGTACATATCATATTGGAGGCTAGAGTTATAGTATATCCAGCAAAGATTGAGGTGGTACTTTCTTGGGAGCCACCCAGGAGTGTGACGGAAGTACGGAGTTTCCTGGGTTTGGCAGGATACTACTAGAGATTTGTGCCATATTTCTCCAGAGTTGTTGCACCACTATCAACCTTTACAAAGAAGGGGCAACACATTGTGTGGTCAGAGAGATGCCAACGGATTTTTCAAGATCTGAGTCAGAGGCTGACTAGTGCCCCCATCCTAAGGCTTCTAGAGGAAGGCGTTGGGTACGTAGTCTACTATGAAGCATCAGGGACTAGACTCGGATGTTTCCCGATGTAGAAGAGAGAAGTGATCGCATATGATTCTCGATAGCTGAGACAACATGAGTATAACTATGCTACCCATGACCTGGAGTTATAAGCAGTGGTATTCTCCTTAAATATTTGGCAACACTACCTGATGGGTGAACGTTTTACTATGTACTTCAATAAAAAGAGTCTCAAGTATATCTTTTCTCAGAATGACCTGAACCTGAGACAATGACTTTGTCTTGAGTTCCTCTAGGACTATGACTTTGAGATAATATATACTCTTGGGAAGGAGAACGTAGTTACAGATGCACTCAGCAAAATATATGGTATACAGATGCTAGGTGAGGCGACAGAGTAGCTAGCCGCTTTGTAGATATCCTTTGTGGATAGCGATGGAGAAACTTTTCTTCAGTCTCTTACAGTCACTCCCCCACTTCTTCAGCAATTCAGGGAGGCGCAGTATGGGGACGCTGACTACGAGACACGACATGCTCAGATATCCATAGGACAGGCACCGGATGGATTTTCTGAAGGTAGGGAGCATTTCATCCTCTTCAGACGACATATCATGGTACCAGTGTCACTTCAGGAGGAAGTGTTGAGGGAGTTCCACACATACCCTCTAGCGGTACATCCAGGAGTGGAGAATATGTACCAAGACCTCTGACGACAACACTGGTGGATGAGAATGAAGAAACCAGTTGCAGAGTTTGTCTCTTGATGCCTCACTTGTCAGCAAGTGAAGGCGGAGCATCAAGTACCAGCATGCTTGGTTCAGCCTTTAGAGGTCCCAGAGTTGAAGTGGGATGAGATATACATGGACTTCCTGATAGTAATTCCACATACATCTAGGGGTCTTGACTCTATATGGGTGATCATTGACCGACTCACCAAGTCGGCTCACTTCTTACTGATTTGAGAGCAGGCTTCAGTAGAGAGCATGTTAGGCCACTATGTGCAGGAGATTGTATGGATACATGGAGTACCTTCGACGGTTGTCTCCGATATTGATGCATGTTTTACTTCCTGGATATGGAATGGATTGCAGGAGGCTTTTGGGACGTTTCTTCATTTGATCACCACCTTCCATCCTTAGAGGGATGGTCAGACTGAGTAGAATATTCATACCCTTGAGGACATGTTGCGTTCTTGTGTCCTCGACTTCGGTCACTGCTGGGAGGATCACTTTCATTTGGTGGAGTCTACATACAACAACAGGTATCACTCCACCATTGGGATGGCACCTTTTGAGGTGTTATATGGTAGACCTTGCAGATCACCCTTGTGCTAGACTGACCCAGGGGAGTTAACACTAGTGGGACAGGAGATGGTACAGGCTACCATAGAGAAGGTGCAGGTCATCCAAGACTGGATGAAGACTACACAAATCAGGCAGAAGTCGTATGCCGACAGGATACGAAGACCTCTAGAGTTCGAGGATGGAGACCACGTCTTTATAAGGGTCTCACCTCGATGAGTTTTGCAAATATTTGGCCGAGGCAGAAAGTTATCTCTGAGGTTCATCAGAACTTTTCAGGTCCTCAGCAGAGTTGGCAAGGTGGCATACCACTTAGCTCTTCCACCCCAGATGCATTGGGTGCACGACATCTTCCATGTATCCCAGTTGAGGAGATACATTCATGACCCTTCTCACATCATCGACCATGGCGAGATGGACGTTGACTATGGGGTGACTTTTACTGAAGTTTCATTAGAGATTTAAGATCAACAAGAGTGGGTCCTTCGTGGATGATCAATACATCTGGTGCGCGTTCGCTGGCAGCACGAGAACCTCCAAGAGAGCACATGGGAGCGGGAGGCTCAGATTCATGATCAGTACCCCCACATGTTCGCTTAGTTTGAGTTGTGGATTATGGGGACGTAAATCTTGAGGTGGGGAGAATGAAATGACCCGGAATTTCCATGTAATTTTTTTAAATATATTGGAATTTTACGAGTCCACAAATATTGACAACATGTGATTCTGAGTCCCAGAGTGCCCGGAATGAATTTCTAAACTTTATTTCAGGTACGTTCAGTAAACGTGTGAGCGGGTTTTTCTAAATTTTGAACCGGTGCTTGGAATTTAAATATGAGGGCACCGTTGAACTTGTAGCATCGGTATTTGCTTAAAAATTATTTCACCTCAACAACAGTTGGTTGAGGGTGAAAGTTAGTTTTTGGGTTTTTCATGTATGAATAAAAATAAAAATAAAAGTGTATGACATTTTTATTTTTATTTTCAACACCCATGTGGGTGTTGGGAGGTGGGGTCCATCAGAACTAAACCTCCATGTGGAAGTTGAGGTGTGGAAACCACCAAACCTTAACCTCTCATGAGAGGTTATGGTGGTGGGGACCACCCGAACCATAACCTCCCATGAGAGGTTATGGTGGTGGGGACCACCCGAGATTAAACCCCCCTTTAATTGAGAGAAACTCTCAACCCCCTCATTAATGTGGTGGATCCTCTTGACTTCCTCCACATTAATTGTGCAAATTCACATACCTTTAATTGTGCCAACTTAGTTATTGGGCTTGCCCCCTTTTTAAATTAAGTAACAACATCGTTGTAATTTAGGAAGGTTCCTAATAAATGAACCGTAAAAAATTCCATGATTGTTACCTACCTTACCCCCTCTCCAATATATATGGAGCTTGGGATGAGGATTTGGAATGGCTTCACCAAGAGACAAAGCATTGGTAAAGTGATGCGATGCCCAACACTTGGAGGATTATGCTCTCCAATGAAGAACACATTCTACAATGAAGAACGTGCTCCCCAATGAAGAATGCTACGCCAACGAAGAATGCTGACCTCCTTCAACCTTCTTCCTCGGGACTTCTTCCAACATGGGATGTCCTTATCTACGGAGAATCGACGTATGTACTTCTTCCCACGCCAACTTCAACGAATGAGGTAGGGGTTTAATGTTGTTTTTTTATCACTTCACAAGTACACCCCTTCTTTTCTTTTGCAGGTTGGGAAGAATCTTTGTAGGAGGGTTTGATGTGATTCGTTCTTGTGAACCTCTTACTACCACTGTAATGCGGAGAGTGCGGGCCAAACTAACATGGCCCATCTTCTCTGTAACCCTTGTGTTGTTTTGCGGTGTTCTTCAAAACAGAAGAAGGTAGCGAAGGCGACGAAGGCAATGACGCCACTACCAGCGACCTCCATGACCGGCGTCGCCCCTGTGGCGCTCCAGCCTCCCATCCACACCGACCTCGTGCCGCTGCTGGCCGAACCGACCCCAGGCCGCTCCGCGCCCCATCCACGTCGTGCCCTGGCTGTGCCGCACCCCAGCCTCCCGGCTGAGCCACCCCAGCCGCTCCATCCTCCCGGTCAAACTGGCCCTAGTCGCGCCACCCGCTGGCTGAACCGACCCTAGTCGCGCCACCCCGGCCCCCAGGGCGAGCCTCTGCGGCCCTCCGAGCCAAACAGGCCCCATGCCCCAGGCTAATCCGCCCTTGCAGTGTCCTCTTGACCAAGCTGCCCACACGGTGCCCTCCAGGCCGAACTGCCCTCACGCCAACCTGCGGCTGATCTGCACCCACGCGACTGGTCCGCGCCCTCACGGATCTCCGTGGCCCCTCGCGGCCAACTGGGATGGGCCCAGTGGGTCGGTCCGAACCAAACAGGTCGGGACGACCCAAACCGGGTTGGCCTAGGTTGGGTCGGGCCGGGTCGGTCCCACTCTGGCCCATTTACACTCTTTCAGCCATATCTTTGGCACCAGATGTCTTTTTGACGAACCGTCAGCGGCGTTGAAAATATTGGAGCGTGATGGTCCCTTTGAGTATACCCCACTAGAGTTTGGGGTATTGTTGAGATACAGTTACATTGGATCGTGCACAAATCCAATCGGGCCCCCATGACTAAAAGGCTAATAACTAACAGACCGAGCATCCGATTGACGTGTTGTTTATTACGTTGAGACCCTTATGATGTGGCGGACCTTTGAGATACTTCTTCCTAGGACTTAGTGACAGTTGGAGTATCTACCAGTAGATCATGGAGTAGATCCTCCCGGAGATGATCAAGCATAGTGTGGAGACCTAGTAGCTGGCTGATACCTGATGACTGCTGACCATTTTGACTCAGAGTGACTCTACTAGCCCAGTGGGGAGTGCCTTGGTGTCGCGGAAGACCCATAGTGGGGAGCACCATGGTGTCGCGGCAGACCCACGGTACTCGACAGGAGGAGTACCTCAGCAGGCTATGAGGGGCAGCGTGCTTGGTGACGCGGTAGACCCACGGTGGGGAGCACGCTTGGTGATGTGGTAGATCCACGATACTCGACAGGAGGAGTACCTCAGCAGTCCAAGGTTAGCGGGAATTGCGCTTTTTGTCGCAGCAGTCCCATTATACTCTATAGAAGAGGAGTTCTCTAGCAGCCAAGGTTTTGATAATGTGACTAGGGATGTTACTTGATACTACCCCTAGAATAAAAATCCTGGTTTGAGCTGTGTTAGTTTTTCTGTGGTTTCCTCAAGATTGATATGGATCACTTGATAACTTAGGTATATGTATGGGCATATACCTAAGTAAGGTTATCTTTTAATTTCATACTTTTTGGTTTTTCCTTGATGGATTTTGTGAGACCTTGAGGGTATCAGGGTCTTTACCAAGTATCGTTATACTCACCCCTACACGGTCTATGTCTGCACCTTTTTGTGTTGGTTGCAGACAACGGACAATGCTGACTGAGAATGAGAGTACCAAGATAGGATGGTGCCCATAGGTCGACCATACGGCGTGTCGGTGCATGGAGGAGATGAACAGATGTGGAGTGCTGAGAAGGTTATTTGTACTTACCCTTCAGGTTGGAATCCTGGAGGATGACCCAGTAGCTACTTTTCTTTCTTTTTCTTCAGTTGTATTTTTTTCAGTTTTACATGTACATTTACTGTTGGGTTTGTATTCCGGCCCTTTTTACATTCAACACTCTTTTGGTTATACAGTTTACTCGTGTTCGTATCTTGATGTGTGTGTTTACAGGTTATAAAGGCAATGTCTTTCCAGTTTTAGGAAATTATGCCTTTGGTGCTAGTTGCCAACCCCTGGCCTATGGAAGGCGAGCTTGGGGTAGTCACGGCATGGGCCCCGGGGGACGAGTTGTAACACCCTGAGATTTTATGAGAAATATTATTTTTTTAATTTCTTTGATGTCCTATGGTGTACGCTACACAAATATTAGCTTGCACTATACATAACACCATATTATCTTGTAGTATACGCAACACTATTCTTGGCTTGTGTTGCACGCAAGAGCGACATTCCTCGATAGCGTGGGTTGTACGCAATACCGAGTTTCACCAAACAACGATATATTGTTATGAACTAGCCATTATGAATAGTATTAACTACATTTTGAATTCTATTACATAATAATTCATCTAACACATATTCTAGAGTATGGTATGAGAATAAAATAAATCTTTTGGGTAAAATAAGTGTTTTTCAAAAAAATGCAGTTGTGTCGCCTTTTGATGGCGCACCCACTTTAAATCTAGTTTTTGACATGTTTATAAGTTAAATTAGACAAAATAAACTTATTCATTGTAATAATAATATAAAAATCTATTTTGGATAAATTTTTTATATTTTTCTATTAAATTTCATATTTTGATGAATAGTAAAAATACGCCAAATTTTTCTTAAAAACAACTTTTTTCATCAAGATAATTTATATGGTTAAATTATAAAATTTAATGGTTTTAAATTATAAATAGAATATATTTTTACCCTTTAATATAATGTAAGTCATTATCATTAATTTTACATTGAATTCATAGGTAAAAACATTTCAATCTTTTGCAATGTTTTAACTTTTAAAACTCGTTTTCTCAACAGCAGGATTAATTTTAAATTAAATACTGCAACTTCTGTGTTTTGAATTTGGAAAAATTGATTCCAGATTTTGAATCAGTAGTTCAAATTATGAAAATAAGCTACTTTTTATTTTTTGACATTATGAATAGTAACTACGGTAAATTTTATTTACTACAGTTAAAGGTAAATCGGGTAAATAAGGGTGAAAATAAGATTATAAAATTACCCTAACACTAGATAAAATTCTATTGGATGAATAAAAGTCAACCCATACCACCTAAGGGGCGAAATAGATTCATTTCATGGACTCTTGACCATGAAAATGATGTAATTATTATTAAAACCAAAGAAAGTGACAACATGTCACTCTTTTATATCTTATAAATGTAATAATTATAATTTAGTGATAAAATTCAAAAAACATAGAACATAAATAGTCACCAAAAATATAATAAAATTATCTATATCATTTAAATTTATTAATAATTTTTAGGGATTAAATAATTATCATTAATGATGACACAATAGTGATGTACAAATTATTTTATTGATTGAAATATCAAATAAATGGTTTTAAAAATATTAAAATAAATATTATATGAATTATTAATATGCTCCACGAATTTTTAAGATGAATATTACATATTAGGGATCTATTAATTTTTTTCGAATATATCTTCTGTGTGTAATTAATTTAAATTCAAATAATTGAATAGTGTCAAAATTGACACTGTTGATATTTTACAAAAATAATATATTATTAAATTGTTTAAAAATCACAAAAGTATTTAAAAATTAAAAGTTAATAATTATATGGTCTAAAATGTAATAATTTATCTAATTATAGAAAATTTACATAACATAAGTAAGTATTTACAACAATTTAGAATTTAGAATCTTTTTACCACAAATAAAATTAAATAGATTAAATAAGGATAAATCAAAATGATAGGGTTTAAAATTAAATAAAAACAAGTCTAAATTTTATTGGTTTATTATATTACAACCCTATATCATCTCATATTTGAATTAAGACATTTTAGGAGGTTTTTAGTTGGGTTTTTTGTTTATTATAAATAAATATTTTAGAGGTTTCCAAAAGTACCCCTCCCCTCTCTTATAAAAGGGAACCTCCTCCCTCTCCTCTTCACAACATTTTGAGACTTCAATGTTGGATAAACCCTGTCCATATATTTTATATACTTCCCTATAAATATATTATAGGTTCTTATCTTCTTTAAAGACCAACTTTAGTGCTCTAAGAGAAGGTTTAGAAGAGTCGTGTTGAAGAAGAGGTAATATCTTCTACCGATTCTTTCATGTTTCTTTATTATTCTACTTTTTATTATTTAGTTATTTCATCATAAAATAATAACATCAGTATCACTAATATACTGATATGTTATTATAAATATGAAGCAACCCTATCTCACCTTCTATCCATCCTACGAAAAATGAAATCACCTCGCGTGCGTACGTACGGAATTTCATCTCCACGCCATGGTGTAATATGTTTTCCACCACCACCTTACATGGATGGGTATAATGGTGTAAAGAATAACTATATATGATTATTAAAACATGTTACTAATTCTGAGATATTCTATCATCCACTTCAATACCATTCAATAATTATGCGAACGATATCATCACTTGTGCGTAAGTACGGATTACTGTCTCCACGACATGATGAGATTCATTCTTCATGTTAACCATTAAAGAATGATTATAAAGTATATATATTGAATAATAATAAAATATATGACATAATAATGCTATTGGATTTATGTGTGTATATATATATGTGTGTCATCTACTTACTTCCATTCAAGTCAATAAGGAAAGGAAAATAGCGTTCATGCGTACGTACGACCTACCTTCTCCATGAACAGTGTATTTAATTCCATTTATCGATATATTATATTCTGAATATATATAAATCATGTTTTACATTCTGTAAGTAAGTAATCATGGTCTAATTAATCAAATTAATAATAACAAGTCAAAACATGGATGATAAATGAAATGATTTTACCCAAAACGCTGCTTTAACATGGAATTGAAAAATGAACGAGTAACATAACGTCGTCAGTGAATCATATATGATATCATAAATATTATTATGTTATATTACAAGTTAATAATATGTTTAAACCCACTATACAGGAGTCTCGGAAACATACAGAAGAAATTAGACATAAGGTAAGGGATAATTATTCCAATCTCATTCTTATCCGAGATTGTTTATTCGTAAGTATTTACTCGGGTTATATTTATCATCCATGTCCATGTTTTCTAAAAATGTTTTCATGTATGTTTAAATTCCTTTTTACCCATTTTTTACTTTTACTACATGGTATGTAAGGAATCTTTTTTTACCATATGAGGTACTTTTTGAATTTTCAAGTAAAAGTATGAGGAGACTGTTTTTTTAACTTATATGGCATGACCAAATTTTTACGTTTTCATAACCGCTTATTTCCATGAAGCATACTCTACAGGATTTCAGGATTATTTTCAACAAAAATCATTTCTTTTAAAATTTCACGTTATTTTGAGAAAAGAAAATGATTTCTAAGAGGAAGAGATATTTTCCTCAAGAACTTCATTTCAAGTGTTTTATCGAAAATATTTTCCATCTACGTTGAAATTATTTAATATGGTCATGTTTCAAGTATAATGTCCCTATTATTTACATGGTTTGATTTTGTTTATGATGAAATGATATCCATTATTTTATATGGATTATGTTATGATGGGATGATGTTTATAAAACCCATTTTATTCGTTGGGTTATGATGAATGATTGATGTTTATTTTGTGGCACACAAAAAAATGATTTCATTATGAGATGGGTGGGACCTGTATATCCCTATAATGCATTGGGTAAAGATTTACATCTCATGAGATAGACATGGTTGGAATGTCAAGTAAAATCTGGTTCAGTAATACAGGGCTGGAATGGTAAATAAACTCAGTTCAATAATGGACTTTATCCACTATGATGGTCTGGGCAGCAATACCTTGGCTACTATGGAAATCATAACATGTTCGTAATGGTTTCCCACAATTACAGGTTTTATTCCCATGCTATTTTATCATGATTAATGTTCCTTTATGATCTATTCCTTATGTACTACCAAGATTTATGTCATTACTCATGTTTTATGTTCACGTTTTTACGTTCAAATGTTTATGGATTGTTTTATGTTTTCCCTATTTACCCTTACTGAGAATTTGACATCACCCTTTTTTATGTTTTATTTTCCCCATGATATAAAGAAAGGTTTTAGGTAAGAAAACAAAAAGGGAAGATCTTTATGGGAGATGTTTAAGATCATTCACCATGATTAGAAGATTTTGTTCTGAGTTTTCAGAGACACTAAAATAATATGGTCTTTGGGAATATGTTTTTATTATGTATTTAGTATTCCGCCAAAGTAATGTAATTTCCATGTACGTCAAGCTTTGGGTATCTACAGTTGGTATCCGAGCAAAGGTTTAATCAACCTTTGGAAACTAGGATGTGAAAACTTTAGTGAGATCCCTAGAGATATTTCTAAGGTATATCTAGGTATTTCCCTAAGGTTAAGTATAAGTATAAGTTATAGTCCTAGAATTACGGCAACGATCTTAGAATTAAACATAAGATGTTATATATTTAAGGTACTCCTCCTTTATTATGTTTTTTTCCAAGCATGATTTTTTTGCCTCTCACACAATTCTTTTTCGGTTTTTGATAATGGTTGGAACCCAAAGGAACCATGTTAATGATCAATGCACTGGGAAATGCAATGATTGTCATCATGAAAAACCAAATGTTATGGTAAATGGAGTGAAAAATCATATTGTTATACTTAAACAAGATATGAATCATTCTAGACTTCCAAATGAGCAGAGAAGGAAACAATATTCTATTGAGTCCTTCATGAGGAAACGTCCACCTTCATTCAGTGGGTCTTCTGATCCACTTGTTGCTGAACAATAGATCAATACCATTGAAAGGATATTTTCCATACTTCTTTGTTCAAAGCATAAAAAAGTCATTTTGGTTGTTTACCGTTTAGAAGGTAAAGCATACCAGTGGTGGACTCTAATTAAGAATACAAGGCCCCAATATGAAATCGAATCCATGGAATGGGACGAGTTCAAGAACTTGTTTTTCAATAAGTACTTCTCTCTTATTCTTTGAACGAAGATGTAAAATAATTCTTTGAGCTTAATCCAAAGGATGATAAATATGTAGGCATATATGAGGAAAATTTTACAAGGCTTTCAAGGTATGCATCTGACTTTATCATCCAACCTAAAAGTAAAGTTGATCGATTCTTTAGTGGCTTAAAACCCAAGTCTTCGAAGGGAATTAGCGATAAGAGACTTCAGTACCCATGAATAAATTGTGCATTTTTCTATAAAGGTTGAACTAAAAGTTGGTGTTACATATCCATATCATGGTTTTGACAAGAAATGAAATATGGAGTTCAAGGAAAAATCTCAAAACAATGGTTAAAAGAAAACGAATGTTTCATTATGATCAAAGTGTGGATAGAAGAATTTTAGAGATTGTATTAAAGGGACTAGAAAATGTTTTAAGTGTAGAAAAGAAGGTCATCGAGCATCTGAGTGTTGAAGTAATGGGAAAAGGTAGCTAATGATGTGAATAGAGAAAAGACTATAGAGAACGCATCAGCAACACTTCAATACTGCAAGTTCAAGGAAGTGGGGCATTATACTAACCAATGCCCTAATACATGGGTTAATGATGATCGACATCAACAACCTCTTAAAGAAAAGGACAAAGGGAAGTCACATGCGATCACTATTGGCGATGTCAAGTATAACAATGATGTGGTGGAATGATAAAGTGTTTATGTAATGAGATTTCAAAATAATGTTGTGGAATCTCATTTATAGTATCATGGAATATTAGAATATCTATATTGGTTTATTGTGGTTTTCAATAATTTTATGGTACCGGTAACTATGAAAAGTGATTGAAATATTTTTGGAAAGAAGATGATATGTGCATAATGAAGGGATAAGGAGAAAATAATATTTTTTATAGTATTAATGAGCTCATTACTGTTATAAGGACAAAGTGACATCATGGTTTGAGTATAGAGAAATTTTGGGATTTTGGAATGTTGAAAGAGTTAACTTTTGATATCATTAATGTTTTCACTAAGGGTCTATGGTAATTCATTTTTTAAGAGAATACATGATTAAGTTAGTCACATGTTTGGAAAGTGACCAAAAACAAGATATATCTTATGATATATGGGGGATAAATAATGGTATTCACATGCTTGGTATATGACCTCTCTAGTAATATTTTTCTTTATACTATGAGATTGGACATAAGTATTTTGGATAAGCCTAAATATTGGAATGGATTAAGTTAGACATCAGATAGTATTGTTTAAGGATAGAACTTTTTGATATTATTTCTGAAATTTTATAATAGTATAGTTTTAGGAAAAAGGACAACCCGTAGGACGGGTGACAACCCGTCGTGTCGGACAAGGATGCGGGAATCGAACCCACAACCGATGTGAGAAAGACCTTTATCACCTACCACTGGCCTACAAGAAGTCCCCGGTTTGTAGAAATTAGTTTTATTTTATTAAGTGGTGTGATATATGAAGTATAAATCCATTTTTGGATCCATATATGATTAATATCACCATATATGGACTTATGTATATTTAATAACTTTGTTAACCTTTTGTTTGAGATAGATGGAATGACCCATCATTCTATCACATGATATGCTAACACTTCACGAATGATAAATTCAACTTAATTTATTTAAGATATAAAGTGGGAATTTTTCAAGGAACGAACAATGGTGAGATTGTACCAAAATCAAGTAAGTATTTCTTCAAATTCAAATTCTTCAACTTTAGGGAAATGATCTTGAAAACCAAAAATGTTGTCCTAGTACCCTCATATCCGATGAATCATATGGTACCTTAGGTTATCACAAATATATGGCTTTGTTATTGTTGGATTTTTCATAGCCATGCTCTCTACCACTCTCCATCAGAACTTAATGGTTATATTTCTCTTCCATATCCATGTTTTCACCTATGTTCTCCTATGTGGAAACCCAGTGATTAGTTAATTTGGGTAACCGTTACATTTCTTACTTTAATTTTTAAAATTAAGTTTTAGTATTCCTTTTTACAATGTGGGTTTCTATGAATGAAACATTCATGTAGTAAACGATTTATAACCCTGGCGAATTTTGAGGGAGAAATTCATTTTAAGGGGGGTAGAATGTAACAACCTGAGATTTTTTGAGAAATATTCTTTTTAATTTCTTTAATGTCTTGTTTTGTATGATACACCAATATTATCTTGCACTATACGAAACACCATATTATCTTGTAGTATACGAAACATTATTCTTGGCTTGTGTTGCACGTAAGAGCGACCTTCCTCGATAGCGTGGGTTGTACGTAATATAGGGTTTCACTAAACAATGATATATTGTTATGAACTAGACATTTTGAATATTATTAACTACATTTTTAATTTTATTACATAATAATTCATCTTAAACATATTCTATAACATGGTATGAGAACAAAACAATTTTTTTGGGTAAAATAAGTATTTTTCAAAAAAATGCAGTTTTGCCACCTTTTGATGGCGCACCCACATTAAATCTAGTTTTTGACATGTTCATAAGTTTAATTAGACAAAATAAAATTATTCATTGCAATATGTATATAAAAATTTACTTTGGATAAATTTTTTATATTTTTCTGTTAACTTTTATATTTTGATGAATAGTAAAAATACACTAAATTTTTCATAAAAACAACTTTTTTCATCGAGATAATTTATATGGTTGAATTATAAAATTTAATAGTTTTAAAGTATAAATAGAATATATTTTTACCCTTTAATATAATTTAAGTCATTATCATTAATTTTGCATTGAATTCATAGGTAAAAACATTTCAATCTTTTGCAATGTTTTAACTTTTAAAACTCGTTTTCTCAACATCGGGATTAATTTTAAATTAAATACTGGAACTTCTGTGTTTTGAATTTGGAAAAATGAATTCCATATTTGTAATTAGTAGGTTCAAATTATGATAATAATCTACTTTTTTATTTTTAGAGATTATGAATAGTAACTATGGTAAATTTTATTTACTACAGTTAAAGGTAAATCAGGAAATTAAGGGTAAAAATGAGATTATAAAATTACCCTAACATCTGCCAAAATTCTATTGGATGAATAAAAGTCGACCCATATCACCTAAGGGTCGGCATAGATTCATTTCAGGGACTTTTTACAATGAAAATGATGTAATTATTATTAAAACCAAAGAAAGTGACAACATGTCACTCTTATATCTTATAAGTGTAATAATTTTAATTTAGTGATAAAATTCACAAAACTTCAAACATAAATAATCACTAGAAATATAATAAAATTATATAAATCATGTGAATTTATTTATAAGTTTTAAGGATTAAATAATTATCATTAATGTTAACACAATAGTGATGTAGAAATTATTTTATTGATTGAAATATCAAATAAATGGTTTTAAAAATATTAAAATAAATATTATAGGAACTATTTAATGTTCTCCACGAATTTTTAAGATGAATATTACATTTTAGGGGTATATTAAATATTTTTGTTTGAATATATCTTCTGTTTTTATTTAATTTAAATTCAAATAATTTAATAGGGTCAAAATTGACACTATTGATATTTTATAAAAATAACATATTATTAAATTGTTTAAAAATCAAAAAAATATTTAAAATTTAAAAATTGAAAATTATATGGTCTAAAATGTAATAATATATCTAATTATGGAAAATTCACATAACATAAGTAAGTATTTATAAAAATTTATAATTTAGAATCTTTTTACCACAAATAAAATTAAATATATTAAATAAGGATAAATCAAAATGATAGGGTTTAAAATAAAATAAAATAAATTCTTAATTTCATTAGTTTGTGAGATTAAAACCCTATCTCATCTCATCTTCTAATTGAGTCATTTTTTGAGGTTTCTTGGTGGGTTTTGAGTTTATTATAAATTAATATTTTAGAGGTTTCCAAAAGTGCCCCTCTCCTCTCTTATAAAAGGGCACCTCCCCCCACTCCTATTCACAACATTTTGAGCCTTAAAGCTCTGCCAAAACCTGTACATTTATTTTATAAACATCCCTAGAAACATAATAGAGGTATTATCTTCTTTAAAGACCAAATTTAGTGCCCTAAGAGGAGGTTTAGAGGAGGTGTGTTGAAGAAGAGGTAATCTCTTCTACCAATTCTTTCATGTTTCTTTATTATTCTACATCCTATTATTTATTTGTTTCATTATAAAGTAATAACATAAGTATCAATAATATACTGATAGTTTATTATAAATATGAAACAACGTTATTTCACCTTCTATCCATTCTATGAAAAACAAAATCACCGTGCGTGCGTACGTATGGAATACCGTCTCCACGTCGTGGTGTAATCTGTTTTCCACCACCATCTTACTTGGATGGGTATAATGGTGTAGATAATAACTATATATGATTTTCATAACATGATACTAATTATGAGATATTCTATCATCCACTCCAATTCCATTCAATAATTATGGGAACGATATCATCGCTCGTGCGTACGTAGGGATTACCGTCTCCACGATGCGATGAGATTCATTTTTCATGTTAACCATTAAAGAATGATTATAAAGTATATATATTGAATAATAATGAAATATGTGACATAATAATGCCACTGTATTTATGTGTGTGTGTATATATATATATATATATATTTCATCTACTTACTTCCATTCAAGTCAATAAGGAAAGGAAAACAGTGTTCATGCGTACGTACGGCCTACCGTCTCCATGAACGGTGTATTTCATTCCATTTATCGATCTATTATATTATTAATATATATAAATCATGTTTTAAATTCTGTAATTAAGTAATAATGATCTAATTAATCATATGAATAATTACAAGTCAAAACATGGATGATAAATGAAACGATTTTACCCAAAACGCTGCTTTAACATGGAATTGACAAATGAACGGGTAATATAACATCGTAAGTGAATCATATATGATATCATAAATATTATTATGTTCTGTTAAAAGTTAATAATATTTTTAAACCCACTATACAAGAGTCTCAGAAACATACAGAACAAATTAGACATAAGGTAAGGGATAATTATTCCAATCTCATTCTTATCTGAGATTGTTTATTCATAAGTATTTACTGGGATTATATTTATCATCCATGTCCATGTTTTCTAAAAAGGTTTTCATGTATGTTTAAAGTCATTTTTACCCATTTTTTACTTTTAATACATGGTATGTATGGAATAATTTTTTTACCATATGAGGTACTTTTTGACTTTTCTGGTAAAAGTACGAGGAAAATGTTTTTTTAACTTATACCGCATGAACGGATTTTTATGTTTTCATAACCCCTTATTTCCATGAAGCGTACTCTACAATATTTCATGATTATTTTCAAAAAAAAATATTTTCTTTTAAAATTGCATAGAATTTTGATAAAATAAAATTATATTGATGAAAAAAGGATATTTTCCTCAAGAATTCATTTCAAGTGTTTTATCGAGACTATTTTCCATCTAAGATGACATTCTTTAATATGGTCATGTTTAAAGTATAATGTCCCTATTATTTACATGTTTTGATTTTTTTATGATGAAATGATATCCATTGTTTTATATGGATTATGTTATGATGGGATGATGTTTATGAAACCCATTTTATTCATTGGGTTATGATGAATGGTTTATGTTTATTTTGTGGCACACGAAAGAATGATTTCATTATGAGATGGGTGGGACCTATATCTCCCTCCAATTCATTGGGTAAAGATTTATATCTCATGAGATAGACATGGATGCAACGACAAGTAAAATCCAGTTTAGTAATACAGGTCTGTAATGACAAGTAAACTCGGTTCAATAATGGACTTTGTCCAATATAATGGTCTGGGCAGCAATGCCTTGGCTACTATGGAAATCATAACATATGCTTAATGGTTTTCAAAAATTACATGTTTTATTACCATGATATTTTATCATGATTAATGTTCCTTTATGATCTATTTCTTATGTGCTGCCAGGATTTATGTCATTACTCATGTTTTATGTTCATGTTTTTACGTTCATATGTTTATGAATTGTTTTATGTTTTCCATGTTTACCCTTACGGATCATTTGAGCTCACCCTTTTTATGTTTTATTTTCCCCAATATATAAAGAAAGATTTTAGGTAAGAAAACAAAAGGGAAGATCTTTATGGTAGATTTTGAAGATCTTTCACCATGATTAGAAGATTTTGTTCCTAGTTTCCAAAGACATTAAACTAATACGGTCTTTTGGCGTCTGTTATTATTATTTATTTAGTATTCCTAGAAAGTAATGTAATGTCCATGTATGTCAATATTTGGGTCTCTACACGGGTCATGAAAAATACCACCTATATCAAGGATAAACACTATCAAATTAACAAAAATATAATTTAAAACCAATACCCCATGATTCCATAACTGGTTCCAGACTCACCAGGTGGCATAATGATGTTGGAACCATTAGAAAAAGGGTGGGATGCACTCAAAAAACACACTCAAACCTAAGAAACACAAAATCCAAAATTTATTTACATGAATCAACAATCAATTAAAAATAATTTATCTTAAAAAACTAAATAAATCCAATAAGTAACATTCCTCAAGGAAAAAAGATGAAAGATGACATGAAAATACCCACTCGAGACCTCCTACAAAAACCACACACTAAATCCCCATGAAGTAGAAAATTTATAACATGTAGGATAAGGTAAGAGGTATTACCTTAAATATATGCGACAAAACCTTTTTGAATAATCCATATCGAACAGAGACAATGGGAGGAGAATGGGAAAAATGATCTCAGATTCCCCCTATACACACACCCTAAAATAATGAAATTTGGAAGGGGGTTTCTAATTTAAAAGCCTAAAAAAGGACCATTCTACCCTTATAAACAAATAACCTAGCATTAGGACATAACAAATCCCTTATGTAATGGATTGTCACACCTCTTCCAAGAAAAACTGACATCTCTCGTGCTTGTCCATCATAGTGTGGCCCTTCTAGATGCAATGTGACACCCTACATCTAGAAAAAACCAAAATCAATAGACCAATATTTTACATAGTGGACTTTTATATTAATAATTTATCATTCTACCTCCATACCATTACACCTTAACTTGGACAATACTTCATGGCATGGCTCGTGGGTCATGGCATGACTAGACATTTATCTTTGAATTTGAAAATGGAATACTTAAAGGAACTTGGATGATATGAAAGGATATGGGCCATGGGATTATTAGTTCCATCATGGTGTGACCTCAATATATAACATATATTTCCATTAGGAAACTTACACACAAAATACTCCACATCATGGAATCTATGAGTCACAATGTGACCTACTACATTTAGTCTCCTTCACATCATAGTTCCCCCCTGGAAATGAAATGACCTCAATCAAACCCTCATCATGGAATGAAACTCACCCATCATGTAATTACAAGAAAATAATAGTAAAAATATATATTAAGGCCACCCTAACCCTACTCCATCACTTTAACACCCGAGTCACCTCACATTCCTTTGAACTCATAACAAAATATCATATAGAGATATTTTAACTCTAAAAATTCTAATATAAACCCCAATTCTCAGATATTCCATTACCTTAGGACTAAAAAATAAAATATTTCTTGAAAAAACAACCTATAAATTTCAGTTTCATTACAAACTATGTGCAATGAGGCTTCTCATCCCTGAGAAGCACTCAGGAACATTCCTTGATTTCCCATTCATTAACTGATTCATAAGTAAACTACATCATCTCCCACTATGTTCTTCATAACTAAAACCACTATTATAAATATCACACATAATACCTGTATTAATAACCTAGGAAAATAAAACATAATAAATGGTGCAATTATATGCTCAGTAATGTTCAACAAGAGAGATATCAATGATCACATAAACATAATATGAGCATAATGGTACGAGTACATGATCATAACACTTGAAAACTATAACCTTCATATCTTAGTTCATAATCTTGAGGAATAGTATAAATCTTGGATATTCATAATACATGAATCATATAAGAATCAAAAAACATTATCCATGAGATCATAACACTGGAATAAGACATAGATTTGTGGCATACACATAATCATAGAAAATTATTTCGACGGTTGTCAAGGTTCATTTCCAAGACTATCATAGTGGAATGTTTTTACTCTAAAACCCATCAAATTATTTAAGTTTAACTCAAAAGACTATCAAAGTGGATATATTCCCTTACTAAACTGAGTTCACTCACCATTCCAATCATGTTTATCTCATGATATATTCATCTCTACTCAATGCATTAGAGGAATATATAATTCTAGGCTTACCAGTCACATAATAAAAATAATATAGATGTGTTCCAAAAGATTATAAATTATTCATCGTATCATAATATTTTAAAATAAATGGGTTTCATAAACATTTCATCATTTCCAACCCATGGAAAATAAATGGGTTTCATAAACATTTCATTAATTCATCATATCTTAACTCATGGAAAATAAATGGGTTTCATAAGAATCTTGTAATTATAATCATAAAAATCCAAATAAATAATAAGTATGGTATAATTAGATCATACCCTATTAAATATTAGGAAACAAAAAATTATTTCATATTATATGGAAAATTATTTTAAAATAATACTTGGAACATTTATTGAGGAAAATATCCTTTCCACTTTGAAATCGCTTATTTAAAAGAAAAAAACCAAACAAATTAAAGAAAAAATTTCTCTAATAAAAACTTTATAAAATTTTAAAGTAAGATTCAAATAATTTGGGATTCATAACATTAGGAAAATTAATTTATTTTATATATGTTAAACCAAATATCCCTTTTAAATTTTTTATAAAAAAGTCAAAAGTACCACATTTGGAAAAACGACAATATTACTTATAAACCATTTTTTAAAAATTAAAACATGGGTAAAATGAATTTAAAAAATAATTATATAATATTAAAAACATTATTGAAAACACTTTTATAAAATATGTACATTTAAGGGAAAGTATTTTTGACCAAAGAGAGAAATAAAGTTGACTTTATTTAAAAATATTATTTTAGTATCTTGAGTACTTAAAGAGAGTAAAATGGAAATAAAACATGTAATTTCATGAAATAACTAGATGAAAATAAAATTCATGATAATTTTGATAGATATGCCATAATATTTCATCATTATAACTTAACCATAAATAATCCTGATAAACAATGATGTTGTAACATAAAATCATTATCACTGGTAACTTTTGAATCGTAATCCCCATTAAAGAAATAATATTAGATATATATGTTTATCCAATATTTTTTATGAGAATAACCATAAAATATATTCATGGGTTTTATATACATAACATAAAATAAACAAGTGGTGAATATGGTATGTGTCTCACTGAAGTAAAAGTGGGAGGAAAATCTCTTACCTCTTGCCCGACTTACTTCATATGTGTTAAAACCTCCTATATAATAAATATATATTTATTATAAATATATAATAGAAATATAATAATATATTTCATACCATAAATTATTTAATTATAACCTTTTATAAAATTTTTATTAACAATTCATTATTAAAATTGCTATTACGGGTGATAACTGCTTCATTTTTCATATATGTTTTGGTTCAGTAGTTTTGGTCCTTATAGTTTGATCTTGTTTACATAATATAGATGATTTTAATCATTATATAAATATAATATATATTAATTATATATATATTTATATTCATCCATTAAATTCAGAGATAAACAAATGAATTACATGATTCATAGAGACGGTAGGTCAAAAGTACACATGGACATTGATTCCATTTTTTTAACAGATGGAATAAAAAAAGGTAAATAATATTTCACCTTAAAAAAATAATTTTTATATAATATATATAATATATATAATATATATAATATATATTTATTAAATATATATTATTTACCATATATTTCAAAATAAAAGTAAAAACGAGTCACATCACTTCGTTAGGTGGTAGTACACACGTATACACGAGCGACGTTATTGTTTTCCAATGGATTGTAAGGTAATAATTTAGGTGTGATATTATAATTATATAATAATAATTATTTCATAAATATCATATATATATATATATATATATATTAAATCCATCATTATATCCATCTATTTTATGTGATTATGGAAAATGAATTACACTGGTTCATGAAGCAGTAGTTCACCGTACACATGATTGATGGTTTCATTTCCCATTTGATGGAAGTGGAGATGGATATAGGTTATAAAATTATCTTAAAAGATATTAGGATAATAAATATAATATTTTTATTATTTAATTATTTTTAAAAATATTTTAATAAGGTATAATAATGAATAAAACGAAAATTCATGGTTAGGAATTATACATCTTCTTCGGGTGACTTCTTTGGGTTTATACCTAAAGCCTTACTAGGATGGTTTTATAATCAATATAGGGAAAATATTTCATGTGTATTGATTTAATTCAGGGTTTTGGGTTGGTATTGGCTGATCCAAAAGTCACTTTACTTGTGGAGAAGAGATGATAGGGGATTCCCTTTTAAAATTGAGGTGAGTGGCACACTTGTAATTTTTCAAAGTTTTTAAATAATGTCATGTAACTTTCATAGAAAAAAGGATCACAATGAAACATTTTAGAATATAATATGACATAATTTCTAAATATTTCCATAAAATATTAATTAGATAAGTTTTGAGGTCATTTTAGATTTTTTATTTTTAGTTAAACCCATGGTAAACTTGTTTTAACCTTAACAGCGGTAACATGTTTTTATTATTTTTACTATTAATTATGACCAAAAATTAAGTTAAACTTATTAAATAATATTATTTATTGTTATTAAAAATATATAATTCCTTTTATCAAATTAAATTCATAGAGTTGGTATAATTTAATTTAAAATTAAACCCGCAAACGCGATGAAATGAGGTTTTTCAATGTTTAAGTTTCCTAAAGTATAAAATGTTTTTATATAAAAATTAAACATAAAATTAATTCCAATCATCTAATTTAGATTAATAAAAATATAATTGAACTATTTTTACTTTAAAACCCATTTTAAAACAAAATGCAACTTTTTAAGTGCTTTAAACTAAAATAAAATTTTTAATAATAAGTATTTTTCATTATTCATAAAAAAATTAACCTTTTTTTCTATGTGATGGATAATAATAAATAAAGTTTTATGATTAAAAATTTATTTTTATAAAAATTGGTTTCATCACATTTTTTAGACATATTTTAAAATTATTTTTTACCAATTTTAGATTTTTTTTTTGAAAAAATGCACATCATTTAACTTAGTAGTGGTAGATAAAAACAAATTTTTAGAAAAAAAAAATTCTTTTTTACTTTCAAATGATTTTCATTTAAAATCAATTGATAACTAATGAATTTATTTTATACATGTTTAAACCATGTGAATTTCATAATTTATTTAGTCTTATTCATACCCTCCAACCCAATGACTAAGAAATAACTATCATATTCAAAAATAATATTTTAATTGTATATCACGATTTGTTTAAACTCATTATTATGTGTAATGAAATCTATCGAAGAAATTAAATTCATTTGAAAAAAACATTTCATAAAATCTTGATATGGTACATCATAACCCCCTTAAAAATAATTTCACCATCAAAAATACATTACTACAATACAAAAAATGAGAATGTGTCTGTTTCATTACATCCTCGAGTTCCAAAATCGATTTCCTTAATTTCTAATTCTACCAGAGAACTTTAACCGGGTCAGTGGTCTTATTCCGTATCACTTTATCTCTATAATAAAATATTTATACTATTTTTTCTTTATAAGAAATATCATTCTCCAGTGTTAAGACCTATAATTTTAGTACATGTGAACGATCAGGTATGTACTTCCTCGGGAGAGATACATGGAACACATCATGAACTTGAGAGAGGTTAAATGGAAGTGCCAAGTGATAGGTTATCATCCCAACATGATCGAGAATATAGAAGGTTAAAATATACCTTGGTATCAAATTTCCTTTCTTCTAGAATATCTTGACCTTCTTCTATGGATAAATTCATAGAAACGCCTTCTCACCAGCTTCAAACTCTAAATCTCACTAGCGATTATCAGCATAACTTTTTTGTCAACTATGAGCTTCCTTGATGTACTGTTGAATGGTTATGAATTTATCTACCTTTTATTTAGTTATACTATGTACCAATATATTTCTTTATCAAATTTCATCCTAGAACGTTGGAGTTGTAAACTTTTTTCCATATAGGGACTCATAAGGATCCATCTGAACTCTCGAGTAAAATCTACTATTGTAAGAAAACTCAACTAGAGTAAAGTGTTGATTCAAACAACCTTTAAATTCCATTGAAAAATATCCTAACATATCCTATAGGTTTTGAATGTTCCTATTAGACTAACCATCTATCTATGGATGATACATTATATGAAAACTCAACTCTATATACAGAGCCTGCTAAATACTTCATCGTAACTTCTAGGTAAACCTTAGATCTAGATCAGATAAAATAGAATGTGGTACTTCATTCAAACTTAACACTTCCTTAATTTATATTCTAGAAATATGATCAATATATAAATTTTTTCTAATAGAAAGGAATAATTATAACTTTTTAAGGCGATCAACTACTAGCCTAATAGCATTTTATCATTTAGAAGCTTTGGGGAGTCTGAAAAAAATACATGGTGATGTTTCCACATTTACATTTTGATATGGGTAATGGTTGTAACATAACCTTAGAATTTTTTCTCTCAGCCTTAACTTACTGACATACCAATCACCGATATATAAACTTTATAATATCTATCTTCATGTAATCTCACCAAAAATACTATTTCAGATATCTATATATCATTATACTTCTAGGATGAATAGAGAATGAAGAACTATGATCCTCTAATAACAAATCCTTTAAATATGGTACAGAGGGAACACATACATGGTTCCTAAATATTATAATTTTATCATAATAAAGATTGAACTCAGGAATATTTATGGCCTACTTTTTTAGTTTTACTTCTTCCTTTTACTCATCTTTAATCTTTACCTAGATAGATGGTTGAATACTTATTTAAGAAGGATAATATTTCTACCCTTCCTTCAATATTTCTATATAAATCCTTTTTAAATCCAAAAATATTTTATCTTTTGTGATCCTTGTCACAGATAGACTAGCACTATCCTTTAAACTTAAAGCATCAACCACCTTGTTCTCTTTCCTAGGGTGGTAATGTATTGAGTAGTAATAATCTTAAATCAACTCCAACCATATTCTATGGAATATATTAAACACTTTCTATGAGAATATTTACTTTAAAATTTTATGATTAGTTATATATCACACCTTTCTCTATAAATATAGTGTCTCCACATAATTAATACAAATATTACTGTAACTAACTCCAAATCATGAGTTGGGTAATTTTTCTCATGAAACTTTAATTATCATGAGGCATAAGATATCACCATATCATTATGTATGATAACACATCCCAATACCTTCTTTTATGAATCATTGTAGATTACAAACCCTTATTCATTATAGTTTACTATAATAACTAGTGAGCTGACTAGTTTTCTCTTCAACTCCTTGAAATTTTCTTCACATTAGTTCATATAAAGGAACTTGGAACCCTTAAAAGTTATAATGGTGAATGGATTAGATAGTTTTGAAAAATTATCCACAAAGTGTTTTTAATATCAATCCAAACCAAAAAAACTATAGATCTTAGTCATTGTTATTGGTTTGGGCCAATGTTCAATAGCCTCCTTCTTTGATGGATCCACTAATATACCCTCACTGGATATTATATGACCAAAAAATGAAAGTTTTTGTAGCCAAAAGTCACATGTTGTAAAATTTTCAAACAAATTATCTTTTATTATGGTCTTCATTATAATACTCAAGTGATATTCATGTTATTATTTTATCTTTAAATATATAAGAATCTTTTCTCTAAATACCACCACAAACTAAATAAGGTAATCTCTAAAGACTCTATTCTTTATATCCATGAAGAAAGTAGGGGGATTAGTAAGACCAAATGGAATCACTATATATTTATAGTTTCCATATCATGTAAATAATGTTTTCTTCGTCATATCCACCTTCTTGATCCTCAATTAATGATATCGAGAATGAAGATATATCTTAGAAAAGTATTTATCTCTATATTGTTGATCATATAAGTCATCAATACAGGGTAGACGATACTTATTATTGATTTTGATATTTTTATGTTCTTGATAATCAGTTCAGAGTCACATTAATCCATATTTCTTGTTAACAAAAAGAATAGGTGCACCCCAAGGTGACACACTTGGCCAAATAAATCCCTTTTCAAGATTATCTTAGATTCGATTCTTCAATTCCTATAACTCAATCAGGTCTATTCTATATGGATTCTTTAAAATAGATATAGAACTAGTTATGAGTTCTATTGAGAACTAAACTTCATGATTTAGTGGAAAACTAGGAAAATCTTCCATAAATACATCAAAAATATCCATCCCAATAGGAATATCATCAATGTTGAGTTTCTCCCCAACCATCTAAGATAAACACCCCTTTTTAAATGGAATCAAGACCCATACAATGGATGTTAATGGAAGTTTATATTTATAATCATATAAATAGATGATCATAGGTTGGTTTAGAATAAAAAAAATGAATTCCCTTCCTTGAAAATTTATGTAGGTTTTATGTAGAGAAATCAAATCCATGCCTAAGATAATATAAAAATCAACTATATGAGGAATAACAAGATTTATAGGAAGGAAATTCCCAAAAACTTTAACTAAAGAATAATCATAGACATTAAATGTTATCATAATTACATTAGAAGTTTTCACTGATAATTTACCATTTAATCATTGGTGTGTAATTTTAATACACTTAAAAAAAATTAGAAATAAACAAGTCAGTAGAACCAGAGTCAAATAATGCATTTTCAATTTTATAGTGGATGGTAAGTATAATTTTCACAACATTTATATCATACTCCTCATCATAAATAGTGATTTCATGATATTTCCTTTAGTGTCTAGGATTCATAGGTTATAGACATAGATCGTCATCATTAACCATTAGATGTGAGAACTGGTTAACATGATTCCCATACTCCATGAATTTGAAACACTAGAGTGTGGGTGGTGCATTCTGTGGATCATTATCTTTATGCACATAATTATCTAACTTATTCTGATCACTTCAGCATTTGATTTCCCAATATCATTCTTTTCCATGATTAAAACATTTACCATTCCCCTTAAGTTAGTTTCCTTAATATTTCCTCCTACACTTCAATCATAAAATATGTATCATCTTCTTCTCTCCATATTTTTTAGAACTTAATTTGAATTTCATCTTTATTTTTTTATCAAAACCATGAGATTAATGGGTAACTTCAATCCACATTTCCACCTTGATAGCACATCAGAATTTTTCTTCATAGCTATTGAAGTCCCTTATGGATAATTACCTTCATATAATTAGTTTTAATACACTTAAGAATCAATCAACCTTACTTTCAAGATGGATGATAATATTAGAATCATACCTCGCAAATATTAAAAAAATTCCTCAAAGGTAGCAACAGATTCATCATCCTTATGATTTAGATCAAGGAAGTCATTATATATTTTCAAATGAAGAATATGAAGAAATTTCTTTTTGTAAAATATGTTCTTAAAATTATCCCACTCTATGGAATCAATTTCATCATATTGCCTTGAATTTTTTATAAGAATCCACCATTGATCCACTTCGTCATCCAAACAATAGACATCAAAAATGACTTTTTCATTCTCTAAACATTGGAAAACGTAAAATATATTTTTAGTGGTACTAATTCATTATTCATAAACTAATAGATTAATAACCCACTAAATGAGGTAGAAGTTACCTCATGATGGACTCAATATAGCATTGTTTCCTTTTTGAATGTTGTGGAAGCTCAACATGATAAATAGCTTGATAAAGTTTCATAAGAAAAGAAATGATATTTTTATTTCTAGTTCCCATAACATTTGGTTTCTCATGTGGAAAATAATTTAATTTTCAATCACATTCATCATCAACATTGTAACTTCGGGTTACATTCATTGAATAAAACCAGAAATCGAAGAGTGGGAAGAAATAATCATATTGGGAATCCACATAATCAAGAAAAATAAATTATAGGATGTTTAAATCATGACACCTTATATTAAATATATGAAACCTGAGGTTTAACATAGGTCATTCATGTGAAAACCTGGCCCCCAAAATGCCAGGGGCCGGTGCCTGAGAATATGGTGTGTAATTTTTCTACAAAAACAATCACTGATAAATTACACATCATACCCCATAGAGAGGATCGAATTCAGTTCAGGCTATAGGAAATCAGCAAATTCTGAAATGATTCTTTTACTAAAAGATTCTACCTGAATATTTTATTTCAAAAACATAGGGTGAGGATACGAATACCTAGTAAGGGGTTTAAAAATAACATACTATACCCAATATAACTTTTGAAAACATTCTTTAAAACTTTCCATAAAACATTTTTCTTACATGTAACACATGTAACGCTTCGTAATAATAAAAGTGCACAACTAAAGCATTCCAATGGAATTAAAAGGTCACATAATTCAATTATAAGAATTCTCATTTAGATTAATAATTATAAGACATTCGAAATTAGCATGACATATGAAGCACAAGAGCCTCAGCCCAGTTGGTGAGGACTCGTTAGGTGCATCCAAGAGACCCGATATCAAATTCGGGTGGAGGCGTATTTTTGAGTTACTGTAGTAGTATTGTAGCAGTACTATAGTAGAACTATAGTAGTACTGTAGCAGGCATTGTTCAATACTGTAGCAGCTGGAACTATTCATCCATCTGGGCCTTCGGGCCACCGGTTTGGTCCTCAGGTCCTGTAAGGATTTCAGGCCACCCAAGGCCTTTGGGCCAGTTGATTCTCAAGGCCTTCAGGCCACCTTAAGGCCTTCGGTCCACCCCAAGGCCTTTGGGCCACATGAATGTAGGCCCCAGACACACTACAAAAAAGGATCAGCCCCAGATGATGATTCAGTGCAGGTGCACTCACCAGAGCATAGCCAAATGGATTGTCAGAATGAGAGGGTATGGTTATGCCATCAATACCAGCCTGTGCTTGCACGGGAAGCCTAGCCAGACGGTCATGCAAAGGTGGAGAGCTGCTATCAAGATACAGATGCTGGGGAGGGGTAGTTCCTTGTAGATAGTCTGGTTGACTTCCCTAAGACCTTCGGGTCATGTAATCTTCTAAGCCTATGGTCCATGTAATCTCTGAGCCTACGGGCCTTTTAAGGGTTCCCCCTCATCCATTGAAAGGGGGGTTATGAAAAATCAATAAAAAATGAAGGCCTTTGGGCCATTCAATCATGACATATGAATATTAAAGTACAACTAAATGTAATGCATGATCAAAGTTGCACATAACAAAATTGAATGTACTCCTTTACTATAGTGAAACATACACTGGACATTAAATCTTTTAATATTGCATAAATAATATTTCGTAATTTATTCTTGTTTTTATTCTCATAATCATAAGTTCCTTAACCAATGATATTCTAATAGCCGAATAATCCTATGGTTAATTAATTTTCATAGTCATAAAGAGGAAAGTGTATATGCTGGACATTCTGAAACATATTGTCAATGCATCGGCCAAGCCGTCTAACGATTAAGGCCTCAACAAAAATCCATAATCTATTTAACCAATAATATTCTACTAATTGAATATTTTCTAGTTAATTAAATTATATAGTCATAATGAGGAAATTGAATATGCCGGACTTTGTTAAGGCCTCATCCAAGACGTCTAATGATTAAGGCCTCGACCAAAATCTATATCTCATACTTGGGGAAGGCCTCGGCCAATTCCACTTCTAGTTTTCTCATGAGACCTACAGATGCATCGAGGGGTTGTATCAGGCCCCACCTATCACATACTAAGTCCAACGTATTCCTCATGTCTCTAAATTAAAGTTCACATTCCACTTGATTTATTAAATCACTTATTACTTATCATAGCAAGTGCACAAATTACTTGGTTCCTTATTTCACATTATTCAAAGTGTCCTATACCACCTTGAATAGTTTAATTTCACAATTTATTTTATTCAAGGTGTCCCATATCACCTAGAACAATTAAATCCATAATTCTAGGAAAGGGCATAAAAGTTTAAATTACAATCATTCGCATTTATACGTATATAGTGAATCTGGCACAAGACTATGAACTATGTGGTCATGTCATTAAATGGTATGCAAGTTAGGAGTACTTGAGATGAAAACTAATAAACAAAAGAAATACAAACTTGATAACATATAATGACAAATCCTAAAACCATTTTAATCAATTACTTAATGGAATTTTCTTTTGGTTGCATAATAAATAAAGAGGTAAACTCAGCATTCCATGTGGGGTACTAAACTCACATTTTCTCAAACATTTATTATAAATAAGATTTTTTTAACACATTAAATGATAAAAACTAAAAGTATGAAACTCAACCATAACCATTATCATTTAATATAAATAGTGGAGAGTAACTCATACATGTGATTATGTAGTTTCAAGCCTCCAATATTTATTCTCATGATCTAAGAACATCAAAAGAAAAGCATTTGGAATATATACACTTAGGGTTTCATGTTGTGTAAAAGATTCATTCAACGGGGTGTTCATAAGAAGTAGTGTTTAGTCAAACTAAAATATATTTAAAAACAAATGTTTTGTACCTTCTTCGTAAACCTTTGAAATCTTTAAATAAAATTGGGGATCAAAGTTGGCATATATACACATGTACCCACACACCCGATTATACACTATGAGTATACGTAAGGATCTTATACCTAGTTTATTTGACACTTGAAAGTTTATCAAAATAAAGGATTAATCACCGAAGTAAAATTTTGAAATGATTAAAACCACATTCATATAATATAAATATATATTTAAGAACATACAGAATCAGGTATAAAAGTTTTCTTACAAAATATGACTCCATGCATTTTATAGTTCTTCATGAATTTTGAAGATCAAAGTTTTTCTAGACATAAGTGTTTTATGAAAAACCGTAGGGTTGTGTATATGTATATATATATATATATGTTTGTGTACGTACATGGATGTGGCATCTGAATAAGTCTGCAAGGGGAATTTATGATTCTGGTCCACTAATATTCTATAAAATCCCGAATCTCTAATTCAGGTAAAGAGGGGTTCAAACTCAAGAACAAGATGTATATATATATATATACAGTTGTACATGAATATACAGATTAAACTCAACAAGAAAGATAAATCAACCCTTACATTATCTTGAGGATAAAGAGGGATCGGAAGATCTCATTGAAGCTCGCTAGAAGTTGAGTGCAAAGAACCGAGGGGATCCTTGGGGGTGCCTCAGATGTATTTTATAAACTAAACCTATACAATATATTTTAATGCAAGTTACCTGGGATCCAGAACCAAAATGGTTTATAAAAATACTAGGGGGTATCTGTGGAAACCGTGTGAGAGGAGGGACCAGCGGCTATAAAATGTGAAGAAAAGTGGTGCAATATAGGGTGTAGGGTACTGATGCAGTGCACGTCGTGGGTAATAAGAAGACAACACTGAGGGAAGAAACCAGGAAAAAACAGATGGTCAGGATCGAGTCTAACCTTGATCCAAGGGCTGGGGTGCATCCGAGGTTTTAAAAGAAATGGGTGGCTCAGATTAAATATGAGTTTGATTAGATGGTCCTAGGTTGATGTGGAATTTTAAAAAGTCTCGGACGGTCGAGATTAGATCTAGGGTTAATCGAACGGTCCACAAAAACGTGTTGGCGTTCCGCGGTTGCTGAGGGTCGAACGAGGGATCAAGATCGATGGCCCAGATCATGCGCGATACGATCCAATAGCCCGGATTTGATCCTCGACGGTTTTAGCCATCCCACATCAAAAGGGAGAGATGTTTTTGTATTTTTTATAAGCTCGAGCCTCCGAATGATAGCTCAGAAAAACACACAGCACACACCTAGGGAGCCTTATGCATGGGCTCCCTCCCCCACAGGCCTCGACCAACCCCTTCTTCATCGTGGCCTCACGCCCACGGTGGTGCGCTCATGCGCTCCTATGCTCCCATGATTCTATGTGCTCTTCAGGGAACCTATGTCCGCACTCGGGCCAGACTTGGCTTGGGTTGAGGGCTAGGATCAGCCACCTAATGTGAGTTTCCTCCTTTGGCCCAACCATAAAGGGCTGGCCCTAGTGACCCAATTTTTTATAAAAACTAACCTAAAAAATATGAAGGCTTAAGGTAACATAATAAATTTATTAAAACTATGTAAAAATTATCCTTTTAAACATTTATTTTATTTAAAAATAATAAGGCTAAAGAATACAAATAATACTTTATCATAGTTCAAATTATTTACAAACACTAAACCTTCAACATACAAAGTTATAACTTTAATGATAATTCTTATACTATTATTATAGAGGTCAAAACTTAGTTTAATCAAAAACATATTTTAATTATAAGAAATTAAACATAGTCTATAACAATGTTTAAGAAATGAAAATCTTAACAATATAACTGAAATATTTGTGAAGTGTTTCGGATTCTTAATACATTTTAAAATCACTTAAGTGTAATTCAAAATGTTTCACCATAATCAGAAGTTATCTTATAATCTCTAATTCATAAATTCTGGAAAACTAAGTTGTAATTAAATGTTTTTAGTTAAATCTCCACAGGGACAACGGCTATAATTATAGCCATTGGAATTCAACAGTCACCCAAGGAAACGGTCGAGTTGTTTCCTTATAAAACCTTGTTTTAGGGTATCTTAAGATTAAGGAAATTGAAGAAGATGGTGTTTTCTATACTCCTTATGCTCAGTACGGTTTTCATGATCACAGTTGTGATGTTATTTTTTTTGACTGATCTGAAGGATCTCCTTTGTTTACCAGACCTCATTATTGTATTTTGTGGTATTCCCATAGTTTTGACAGGGTTTTTAGTAGGTATATTTGGTTATAATAGTTTATTGTGATCTTGGTACATTGTAAACACTTTGGGGTCCTGCTTAAATAAAAATTCTTGTGTTTATATCTTAAATTTTGTTCAATTATTATGAAATTAAAACAAAATTCAAACATAAACTTTTCAATACATGAGGTTAAAGTTTTTGGGGTGTTACATTATCCCCTCCTACGAAGAATTGCGTCCTCTAAATTCACTCTACATACACATAAGAGAAAGACTCCCTCACAAACATTACCACAACCTCCATCGCGGAGGGTCCTCTGGTGGTGCCAGTTGAATTCCCAAGTTAATGTTCAACTCTTCTAATTCCCTAGCCCAGATACATTTTGAGCAGAAAGGTTTGAACATTTTCATAGTTCATTCGGGCTTCCAAAGAGAGGCTCGAATGGTGGAAAGTTTAGATATGTCCAAGTGGACCAACTCTCGAATAATTCACCAAAAAGACTCTCGTTTGAGAGAATCTAAGCTACAGTCATTGTCATATAAGTTAAAACTAAAAATTTGGTACATATAGGTTGCACAAAGGTTTCCCTCCAAAGCGTCCTCTTGAAATATTTCTCTAGCTGTGAAGTTTTGGCCTAGAGTAAAGCATAGAAAAATCCTTTTCTGGTATTTTCCTCTTTCCTTGTACACGACCAATTAGATCGTGGATATTCTATAGTATATGTAATCATTCTCATGACAGGAATGGAGAATTCCTAGACTATTTGACACTTCGTAAATTTTCTTGCATGTTTTTTGAAAATTTTCAAAAGTTAGGTACTCTTCTTCACAGTTTTTGACCAAGATGGTCTCTAGTATCTTGGTAGGGAGTGATAAGATGTATTACATCCTTCTATATAATTTTTTTTATAAAAGTTAAATCATTTAAACCCATCCAAAAGTATAAACAAAGTAAATATAGTAGAAATAGAAGATAAAAAAATATATTCTCATATAACCACTGGTACATAAAAAGGAATGGTTAATGGTTTCCCTAGTTTCCTAATACACGAATCCCCAAAACTAATCCAAACTTTCAATCTCCCTAAACCATATGCAACTCGAGCAGTCTGGTTCTATCTCGTGGGTGCACTTATGGTGTCTCCAAAGTCTGTCATGTGGGGTGTACAACTGTGAGACATCTGTATGTACTTTTTACATAGAATAGGAGGCTTCATATTCAAGGATGTCAAATTCAATTACTTGACTGTAATGGCCATAAGACAAGACTGGACACATATACGCAGTGTAGAGGTCTCCCTCTGCTGTAGCTTCTTGGAATTTTGTGAGGGATGGGATTCCTTCCACAGCGATGAAGCATCTAAAAAGATCCTCGTAGTATTTTCCCCATCATACATAGGATGGAAATTGGGCTTTCATCGTAAAGATGTAATCTAGACCTGCTCTTCGGTGGAGTTACAGTACTCAGGGGGAGTTGGATACATCATAGAGATTTTTTATGACATATGGATATGGTCATAGTTTATAAAATTTTCTTGTCTGGATAAGGAAATTATGGTTTCTAGGGCCTCATTGGGAAGAGACAGAAGACAAGTACCTTCGTTTTCCATATGAAAATTCGGAAGATCCTCATAATTATAAATGCTTAAGTAAATTTTTCTTTATTTAATTTCTGGTTTTCAATATTTTTCTAAACCAAATCCTCTGATACCAACTATGACAACCCGACCCCAAAAATTCCAAGGTCCAGTGCCTGAGAATATGATTTGTAATTTTTCTACAAAAAAAATTAATTATAAATTACACATCATGCCTCATACAGAGGATCAAATTCAGTTCAGGCTCTGAGAAACCAGCTACTTCTGAAATTATTCTTCTGCTAAAATCTTAAACTTGAAAAATTTATCTCAAAAACATAGGGTGAGCATACAAATTCCCAGTAAAGGGTTTAAAAATAACATACTATACCCAATATAACTTTTAAAAACATTCTTTAAAACTTTCCATAAAACATTTTTCTTACATGTAACACATGTAACACTTCATAATAATAAATGTGAACAACTAAAGCATGCCAATAGAATTACATGGTCACATAATTCAGTTACATGCATTCTCATTTAGAGTAATAATTATTCAACATTCAAAATAATCATGACATATGAATATTAAAGTAAAACTAAAATCAATGCATGATCAGAGTTGTGCATACCAAACTTCAATGTACTATTTTACTACAGTGAAACATACATTGGCCATTAAATCTTTGAATATTACATAAATAATAAGTCATAATTTATTCTTCTTTTGATTCTCATAATCATGAGTTCCCTAACCAAGGATATTCTACAAGCTGAATAATCCTCTGGTAAATTAATTTTCATATTCACAAAGAATAAAGTGTACATACTGGACATTCTGAAACATATTGTCAAGGTATCAGCCAAGACGTCTAACGTTTAAGGCCTCGGCCAAAATCCATAAGCTCTTTAACCAATAATATTCTACTAGTTGAATATTTTTCTGGTTAATTAAATTACATAGTCATAATGAGGAAAGTGCATATGTCAGACAGTTTCAGGTCCTCATCCAATACGTCTAATGACTAAGGCCTTAACCGAAATCCATAACTCATAATTGGGAAAGTCCTCAGCCAATTCTGCTTCTAGTTGTCTCATGAGACCGACTGATGCATTGAGGGGTTGTAGCAGGCCCCACTCATCGCATACTAAGCCCAATTCATTCCTCATATCTCAAAATCAAAGTTCACATTACACTTGATTTATTGAATCACTTATTACTTATCATACCAAGTGCATGAATTACTTGGTTCCATATTTCACATTATTCAAAGTGTCCTATACCACCTTGAATAGTTTAATTTCACAATTCATTTTATTCAAGGTGTCCCATACCACCTTGAACTATTAAATCCATAATTCCATAAAAGGGAATAAAAGTTTAAATTACAATCTTTCTCATTTATACGTATATAGTGAATCCGGCAAAAGACTATGAACTATGTGGTCAAGTCATTAAATGGTACTAAAGTTAAGAGTACCTACAATAAAAAATAATAAACAAAATAAATACAAACATGATCACATATAATGAAAAATACTAAAACCATTTTAATCAATTACTTAATGGAATTTTCTTCTTTATGCATAATAAATAAAGAGGTAAACTCATCATTCCATGTGGGGTACTAAACTCACATTTTCTCAAACATTTATTATAAATAAGCTTTTGTTTAACACATTAAATGTTAAAACATGAATGTATGAGACTCAACCATAACCATTATCATTTAATATAAATAGTGTAGAGTAACTCATACATGTGATTATGTAGTTGAAAGCCTCCAATATTTATGCTCATGAACTAAGAACATCAAAATAAAAGCATTTGGACTATCTACACTTAGGGTTTCATGTTGTGTAAAACATTCATTCAACGGGGTGTTCATAAGAAGTAGTGTTTAGTCAAAGTAAAATATATTCTAAAACACATGTTTTATACTTTCCTTGCAAACCTGGGAAATTTATAAATACAATTGGGGATCAAAGTTGGCATATATACACATGTACCCACATACCCGATTATACACTATGAGTATACGTAAGGATCTCATACCTAGTTTATTTGAAATGTTAAAGTTTATCAAAATCATGGATTAATCAACAAAGTACAATGTTGAAAAGCTTAAAACCTCATTCATATAATACAAATATATATTTAAGAACATACATAATCAGTTATAAAAGTTTTTTTAAAAAATATGACCCCATGCATTTTATAGTTCTTCATGAACTTTGAAACTCAAAGTTTTTCTCGACATAAGGGTTTTATGAAAAAATTTAGGGTTGTGAAAATGTATATATATATACATATATACAGTATGTGGATGTGACATTTGAATAAGTCTGTAAGGGGTATTTATGCTTCTTTTCTGCTAATATTCTATAAAATTTCAAATCACTAATTCAGGTAAAGAGGGGTTCAAACTCAAGTGAAAGATGTATATATATATATATATATATACATTTGTACATGAATATATAGCTTAAACTCAACAAGAAAGTCAAATCAAACCTTACATTAGGTTGAGGAGAAAGAGGGCTCGGAAGAACTCGTTAAAGTTCGCTGGAAGTTGAGTGCAAAGAACTGAGGGGATCCTTGGGGGCGCCTCAGATATATTTTATAAACTAAAACTATAAAATATATTTTTAATGCAAGTTTCATGGGATCCAAGGCCCAAAATGATTTATAAAAAGACTAGGGGGGAGGCCTATGTGGAAACCTCATGAGAGGAGGGACCAACATCTATTAAAGGGGAAGAAAAATGGTGCAATGTAGGGTTTAGGGTACTGGTACAGTGCACGCCGCGAGGAATAAGAAGACGATGCTGAGGAAAAAAAACAAAAAAAAATATGGTCAGGATCGAGTCCAACCTTGATCCAAGGGCTGGGGCGCATCCAAGGTTTTAAAAGAAATGGGCTGCTCAGATTAAATATGAGTTTGATTGGATGGTCCTGGGTTGATGCTACATTTTAAAACTTTCTGACGGTTGAGATTAGATCTAGGGTTGATCTAACGGTCCATAAAAACGTGGTTGTGTTCCGCAGCTGCTGATGGTCAAATGCAGGATCGGGATCAATGGCCTAGATCGCACGCGATGCGATCCAACGGCCTAGATTTGATCCCTGGTGATTTTGGACATCCCACATTAAGACAGCGAGATGTTTGTGTCTCCTTTATAAGCCTGATCCTTCGAAGAATAACTTAGAAAAACACGCAGTACACACCTAGGGAGATATACACATGGCCTCCCGCCCCCGCAGGCCTTGGCCTACCCCTGCCTCACCATGACCTCGCACCCACGGTGGTGCGCTGATGCGCTCCTTTTCTCCCATTCTCCTATGCGCTCTTTGGGGAACCTATGCCTGCACTCGGGCCAACCTTGGCTTGGGTTAAGGGCTTGGTTCATCCACCTAGCGTGAGCTGCCTCCCTTGGCCTAGCCATAAAGGGTTGGCCCTAGCGGCCCAATATTTTATAAAAACTAACCTAAAAAATTGAAGTCTTAAGGGAACAAAATACATTTATTGAAAATATGTAAAAATTATCCTTTTAAACATGAATTTTATTTAAACATTAGAAGGATAAAGAATACAAATCATACTTTTTCTTAGCTCAAATTATTTTCAAACACTAAACCTTCAACATACAAAGTTATAAATCGAATGATAATTCTTATACTAGTATTATAGAGGTCGAAACTTAGTTTAATCATAAAAATAGTTTAATTATAAGAAATTAAACATAGTCTACAACACTGTTTAAGAAATGAAAATCTTTACAGTATAATTGAAATATTTGTAATGTTTTTTAGATTAATAATACATTTTAAAATCACTTAAGTGTAATTCAAAATGTTTCACCATAATTAGAAGTTATCTTATAACTTCCAATTCATAAATTTTGGAAAACTAAGTTGTACTTAAATGTTTTTAGTTAAATCACCACAAGGCTAATGGCTATAATTATAGTCATTGTAATTCAACGGTAACCCAAGGAAACGGACGGGTTGTTTCCTTATAAAACCTTGTCTTAAGGTGTCTTAAGATTAAGGCAATTGAAGAATATGGTTCTTGTTATACCCCTGATGCTCAGTACGGTTTTCATGATCACAGTGGTGATTTTCTTCATTTTGACTGATCTGAAGGATCTCCTTTATTTACCGGGCCTCATTGTTTTATTTTGGGGTCTTCTCTGATCTGAAGGATCTCCTTTATTTACCGGGCCTCATTGTTTTATTTTGGGGTCTTCTCGTAGTTTTGACATGGTTTTTAGTAGGTATATTTGGTTAGAATGGTTTCTTGTGATCTTGGTGCATTGTAAACACTTCGGTGTCTGGCTTAAATAAAAAGTCTTGTGTTTATCTATTAAATTTTGTTCGGTTATTATGAAATTAAAACAAAATTCAAACATAAACTTATCAATACATGAGAATCAAGTTTTTGGGGTGTTACATTATCCCCCCTATTAAGAATTGCATCCTCGCAATTCATTCTACATACGCATAAGAGAAAGACTCCCTCACCACTTTACGACAACCTCTATCGTGGAGGGTCCTCCGGTGATGCCAGGTGAATTCCCAAGTTAATGTTCAACACTTCTACTTACCTGGACCATATACATTTTGAGCAGAAAGGGTTGAACCTTTGCATAGTGCATTTGGGCTTCCAAAGAGAGGCTTGAATGGAGGAAAGTTCATAGACGTCCAAGTGGACCAACTCTCAAAGAATTCACCAGAAAGACTCTCGATTGAGAGCATATAAGTTGTAGGTGTCGTCATATATGCTGAAACTGAGGAGTTGGTATATATAGGTTGCACAAAGGATTCCCTCCAAAGAATCATCTTGAAATCTTTCTCTAGCTATGAAGTTCCACCCTAGAGTAAAGCAAAGAAAAGTCCCTTTGTGGTATTTTCCTCTTCACCTGTACTTGGCCAATTGGGCCATGGTTATTCTGTGGTATATTTAAGCATTATTCTAACAGAAATGGTGAATGTCCAGACTTTTTGACACTTCGTAAAGTTGCATTCACGTTTTTTGAAAAATTTTGAAAGGTAGGTACTATTATTCACATGTTTTGACCAAGATGGTCTCTAGTATCTTAGTAGGGAGTGATAAGATGTGAGTCTATCCTTCCATCTGAAAATTTTTATGAAAGTTCTAAACCCATCCAAAAGTACAAACAAAGTAAAGATAATATAAATAGGAGATAACAAAACGTATTCTCATATAACCACTTGTATATAAAAACGAAGGGCTAATGGTTTCCCCAGTTCTCTAATAGGCAAATCCCCAAAACTAGTTCAAAAATTTCAATCTCCATGAACCATATGCAACCCGAGGAGTCTGGTTCTATCTCGTGGGTGCACTTATGGTGTCTCCAGAGTCTAGCATGTGGGGTGTACAACTGTGAGACGTCTGTATGTACTTTTTGTTTGTACACAGAATGAGAGGCATCGTATTCAAGTATGTCAAAGTCTATTACTTGACCGTAATGGCCATAGGATAAGACTTGACACATATACGCAGAGCAGAGGTCTCCCGCTGCTGCAGCTTCATAGAAAGTTGTGAGGGATTGGATTCCTTCTGCAGTAGTGAAGTATTTAAAAAGTCCCTCATAGTATTTTTCCCCATCCTGTGTAGGATGAAAATTGGGATTGCATCATAAATATGTAATCCAGACCCGCTCTTTAGTGCAGTTACATTAGTCGGGGGTGATGGATAAGTCATAGAGATGTTTGCATGACATACGAATATGGGCATAGTTTATAAAATTTTCATGGCTGGCTAAGGAAATTATGGTTTATTGGGCCTCATTAAGAAGAGACAAAATACTAGTGCCTTCATTTTCCATCTGAAAATTAGGAAGATCCTCATAATTATAAATGCTTAAGTAAATTTTTCTTTGTTTAAGTTCTGGTTTTCAAGAGTTTTCTAAACTGAATCCTCTGATACCAACTGTGAAAACCCGACCCCCAAAATGCTAGGGGCCAGTGCCTGAGAATATGATGTGTAGTTTTTCTACAAAAACAAGCACTGATAAATTACACATCATGCCCCATAAATAATATTGAATTCTGTTCAGGCTCTGAGAAACCAGCTACTTCTAAAATGCTTCTTCTGTTAAAAGATTATACCTGAAAATTTTATTTCAATAACATAGGGTGAGCATATTAATGCCCAGTAAGGGGTTTAAAAATAACCTGCTATACCCAATATAAATTTTGAAAATATTCTTTAAAACTTTCCATAAAACATTTTTCTTACATGTAACACATGTAACACTTCATAATAACAAAAGTGAACAACTAAAGCATGCCAACAGAATTACAAGGGAACATAATTCAATTTCAGGAATTCACATTTAGAGTAATAATTATAAGACATTCTAAATAGGCATGACATATGAATATGTAAGTACAACTACAAGTAATGCATGATCAGAGTTGCACATAAAAAACTTCAATGTACTCATTTACTATTGTGAAACATACACTGGCCATTAAATCTTTGAATATTGCATAAATAATATGTTGTAATTTATTCTTATTTTTATTCTCATAATCATAATTTTATTAACCAAGGATAATCTACTAGCCGAATAATCCTCTGGTTAATTAATTTTTATAGTCATAAAGAGGAAAGTGTATATGCTGAACATTCTGAAACGTATTGTCAAGGCCTCGGCCAAGACGTCTAATGATTATGGCCTCGGATAAAATCCATAATCTCTTTAACCAATAACATTCTACTAGTCGAATATTTTTCTGGTTAATTAAATTACATAGTCAAAATGAGGAAATTGCGTATGTCGTACTGTGTTAAGCCTCAGCCAAGACGTCTAATGATTAAGGCCTCGACCAAAATCCAAAACTTATAATTGGGAAAGGCCTTGTCCAATTACGCTTCCAGTTGTCTCATGAGACCTACCGATGCATCGAGGGGTTGTAGTGGGCCCCACCCATCACATACTAAGTCTAATGCATTCCTCGTATCTCTAAATCAAAGTTCACTTTCCACTTGATTTATTAAATCACTTATTACTTATCATACCATGTGCACGAATTACTTGGTTCCTTATTTCATATTATTCAAAGTGTCATATACCGCCTTGAATAGTTTAATTTCACAATTCATTTTATTCAAGGTGTCCCATACCACCTTGAACAATTAAATCCATAATTCCAGGAAAGAGCATAAAAGTTTAAATTACAATCATTCACATTTATACGTATATAGTGAATCTGGCACAAGACTATGAACTATGTGGTCAAGTCATTAAATGGTATGCAAGTTAAGAATACTTGCGATGACAACTAATAAGAAAAATAAATACAAACTTGATCACATATAATGACAAATCCTAAAACCATTTTAATCAATTACTTAATGTAATTTTCTTCTAGGTGCATAATAAATAAAGAGGTAAACTCAGCATTCCATGTGGGGTACTAAACTCACATTTTCTCAAACATTTATTATAAATAAGCTTTTTTTAACACATTAAATGTTAAAACTTAAAAGTATGAAACTCAACTATAAACCTTATCATTTAATATAAATAGTAGAGAGTAACTCATACATGTGATTATGTAGTTGCAAACCTCCAATATTTGTACTCATGAACTAAGAACATCAAAAGAAAATCATTTGAAATATCTACACTTTGGGATTCATGTTGTGTAAAACATTCATTCAACGGGGTGTTCATAAGAAGTAGTGTTTAGTAAATGTAAAATATATTTGAAAACACATGTTTTGTACTTTCTTCTCAATCCTTGAAAATTTTTAAATACAATTGGGGATCAAAGATGGAATATATACACATGTACCCACATACCCAATTATACAATATGAGTATACGTAAGGATCTCATTCCTAGTTTATTTAACACTTGAAATTTTATCAAAAGCATGGATTAATCAACAAAGTATAATGTTGAAATTCTTAAAACCGCATTCATATAATACAAATATATATTTAAGAACATACATAATCAGGTATAAAAGTTTTCTTACAAAATATGACTCCATGCATTTTATAGTTCTTCATGAACTTTGAAGCTCAAAGTTTTTCCAGACATAAGGGTTTTAGGAAAAACTGTAGGGATGTGTATATGTATATATATAAATATATATATGTATGTATGTATGTATGTATGTATGGTACGTTGATGTGGCATGTGAATAAGTCTGCAAGGGGTATTTATGCTCCTGGTCCGCTAATATTCTATAAAATCCCGAAGCTCTTATTAAGGTAAATAGGGGTTCAAACTCAACCACAAGATGTATATATATATATATATATATACACACAACTGTACCTGAATATACAGCTTAGACTCAACAAGAAATACAAATCAACCCTTACATTAGCTTAAGGAGAAAGAGGGCTTGGAAGAACTCGTTGAAGCTCACTGGAAGTTTAGTGAAAAGAAATGTGGGGATCCTTGGGGTTGCCTCAAATGTATTTTATAAACTAAACCTATACGATATATTTTAATAAAATTTTCAAGGGATTTGAGGTCCAAAATTGGTTATAAAAATACTAGGGCAGAGGTCTCTATGGAAACCATGTGAGAGGAGGGACCAGTAGCTATAAAAGGTGAAGACAATTGGTGCAATATAGGGTGTAGGGTACTGGTGCATTGCACACCATGGGGAAGAAGAAGATGACACTGAGGGAAGAAACCGAGAGAAAAACAGACGGTCTGGATCGAGTCCGACCTTGATCCAAGGGTTAGGGCGTGTCCAGAGTTTTAAAATAAATGGGTATCTCAGATTAAATATAAGTTTGATCAGATGATCCTGGGTTAACGTAGAGTTTTAAAACTCTCAGACGGTTGATATTAGATCTAGGTTTGATCGAACTGCCCACAAAAACATTGTAGCATTATGCGGTTGTTGAGGGTCAAATGTGGGATCATGATCGACAGCCCAGATCGCGCACGAAGCTATCCAATAGCCCAGATTTGATCCTCTGTGATTTTAACCACCCCAAATCGAAACAGCTAGATGTTTGTGTCTTTTTTATAAGCCCAATCCTCCGAATGATAGCTCATAAAAACACACAACACACACCTAGGGAGCCTTACACAAGGGCCCCCACCCTCACAAGCTTTGGCCTACCCCTACCTTGTCGTGGCCTCATGCCCATGGTGGCGCGCTCATGCGCTCCTGTGATCCCATGCTCCTGTGTGCTCTTTGGGGAACCTATGCTCGCGCTCGGGCCGGCCTTGGCATGGGATGAGGGCTAGGGTCAGCCACCTAGCCTGAGCTGCCTCCCTTGTCCCATCCATAATGGGCTGGCCCTAGAGGCCCAATTTTTTATAAAAACTAACCTAAAAAATCTGAAGACTTAAGGGAACATAATACATTTATTAAAACTATGTAAAAATTATCCTTTTAAACATGACTTTTATTTAAACATTATAAAGCTAAAGAATAAAAATAATACTTTGTATTTGCTCAAATTATTTACAAACACTAAACCTTCAAGATACAAAGTTATAAATTGAATGATAATTCTTATACTGGTATTATAGAGGTCAAAAGTTAGTTTAATCAAAAACATAGTTTAATTATAAGAAATTATACATAGTCTACAACACTGTTTGAGAATTGAAAATCTTTACAATATAATTAAAATATTTGTAAAATGTTTTGGATTCTTAATAAATTTTAAAATCACTTAAGTGTAATTCAAAATGTTTCACCATAATCAGAAGTTATCTTATAATTTCCAAGTCGTAAATTTTGGAAAACTAAGTTATACTTAAATGTTTTTAGTTAAATCACCATAAGGCCAACGACTATAATTATAGTCGTTGGAATTCAACTGTCACCCAAGTAAACGGTCGAGTTGTTGCCTTATAGAACCTTGTCTTAGGGTGTATTAAGATTGAGGCAATTAAAGAAGATTGTGCTTTCTATACCCCTGATGCTCAGTATGATTTTCATGATCAAGGTGGTGATGTTCTTCTTTTTGACTGATCTGAAGGATATACTTTATTTATTGGTTCTCATTGTTGTATTTGGGGGTCTTCTCGTAGTTTGGATAGGGTTTTGAGTAGGTATATTTGGTTAGAATGGTTTCTTGTGATCTTGGTACATTTTAAACACTTTGGTTTCCTTATTAAATAAAAATTCTTGTGTTTATCTCTTAAATTTTGTTCAGTTATTATGAAATTAAAACAAAATTCAAACATAAACTTTTCAATACATGATGTTAAAGTTTTTGGGGTGTTACAATTCATGGTCATAATCTATTCAAATCCTTTAGAATTTTTAATAAATAAAATTTTAATTAACCCAAGAATATCCCCTAGGAGTGTCAAACAAGTTGTGTAGTAAGGGGAGACTCACCGTGCACCAAAATGATGGATGAGATATACTAAAACAGCTATTTTTGAGGTTATTACCCATAGATGCATCACTTATAAAGCTAAATCCATTTTTAGTCTCTAAATAGGGATTTTTTTCTCTAGTAAAACCAAACTCCTTTCTTGTAACACCCCATGATTTTGAGTGAGATGAAAATTACAACTAAATTTGAAAATTTAACATAGTGGATGGTCCAAATTTCAATTTGATATTTGAAACATAATTAGAAGAGTTTTATCACATTAATATGTTGTTTTGGATGGGAATTTAGGATTGGTAAGTGTATCAGGGGTTTTCTTCAGTTTTGAAGATTAGGATTTCCAAAACCCAACTTCAGGATAAACATAATTGGGAGTACAATTGGTGCATAGTTAGTGTTAACCGTGTATCCCAAACCATGTGGTCCATTTGTACTAGAGTATGTTTAGTGCAAAATATGTGAGGGAGAACACAATTGTGTTATTTAGTGTAGATGTGAAGAGATAACCACATGGTTAGGCTCATGGTTTGACTAATTGTGAACTTAAACCATGTTAGGTGGGGATCCCTTTAGACACTGGTAATGCATTGTTGGTGCATGGTTAAACAAATCATACGTCCAAACCATCCATCACTTTAAAAGTTGAAATTATGATTCCAACACTCCCTTAATTTAACCATAAAACCTTTTTTTTCTTATCTCATTCACTCAATTCCTCAATTTCCATGGAGGTCTCCTCTTTCTATCCTAGGTTTATTTGAAACTCCTTTGTTTGGGCTTCAATTCAAGAATTTATCATCACGTCGGATAGCTTATGGTAAGGCTACTAGTCCTCTTACTTCCTTTATTTTTTTCAATTTCCATTTGGAATACTATTTCTATCCAATATAATATTTCTTATTTCCATTGAGTTTGTTAGATTATTCATTTTCATGAATTTTGTATCAAATTAGAGGTCGGTTTGTGATGAGTCAATGTCAATGGGTATAAGGTAGGTGCTAACTAGATTTCTCAAATTTATATGTTTTCTATAGAATTCATAGTTAATAGGAATGAGTGGGGTGGTTTGGGCATGACCATTTATTTATTAATTTTATTTTCTGTTATACCTATGAGATTTTGATGGGTTATCTCATGTTTATTATGGTCTCTTGAGCCAGGTGTGGTATAGAATATACAAAATAGGGATTCTAATTAGCATGGTAGGTTGTTTCACTTTTTTAATTTATTTAAATTTAATCCAGATATGTGAGTATCATGGGAACATGATGGGCTTGGCCTATGAGTTTTGGGGTCATGTTGACAACTATAATTGAGGTGATGTAATTTTTTAGGTTAATACGGATGGTGACGACCCATAATGAGGTTAGTAAATTTGGTCATCATGTGGAAATGAAGTTTTATAGAGTTTTGGATTAGGTTTTTGGTAAATTTTATCTCACTATTGTTGGATGAAATCATTGTTTGGGTTATGTCCACATAGGATCAGGACCTAGTGAGGTGGTTTTGACCAATCGGTGTGAGTGGAGGCTGCCATTGATTTAGTGGCATAGGGAATGGTATGGGCCATCAATTATGGAGGAGGTTCTCACCATAGAAAACCATGTTTAATGGTGTGATACCAGTAGATGGTGTCTGAGGAGTTTTTTTAATATTTAGTTCGATGGTCCATGACTATGGAAGTACAAATATCGTTATGCCTTAGTATGTTGTCCTACCGAGCTTACGATGATTAAATGATTGTAAGTCCAAAGAACTTGTGATGTATTTATGGGTGTGCTGAGGGGATGTCAGGTTGACTTGACATGTTGTATATATGGTAATGATTTTAATGAGGTGTTGTGCAGTATGAAATTGGATAGAATATCTAGGGTTCTTTTAATATAAAAAATATTGGATACATCATTCCAATCCAGTATTGGTTGTAGTAGGTAAATTCTCCCTTTTGGCTATTTAGCATAATACAAGTAGTTTGTGTGGTATATTTTTTTAATTTATATTTATTTACATTTTTCATACACTAGTAAAAAATATGGATTTAAGATATTCACACGTTGCTGGTGACCTAATTAGTTTATACTCACACCCTACATGGGCCCCTTGGGATTCATGAATAATTTATGTCTTTGAGATCAAGAAAGGGATCAGACTAATGGGTTGGACCTTAGTGTGTAAGGATATTCCATAGTTGCATGGAATGGGTGGAAAATAGACCAAGGGGTTAATTTGTGTAGAGAAATAGATCATTTTTCAATTTTTATTAGGTACTCATACAATCATCCCTTGGGAAGTAATTCATGCTTTTTTATGTCAGGCAAGGCATGTTTACTATAACACCGTAAGATTTTGTGAAATATTTTTTTCAAATTAATTTAATTTTTTTTATATTTTTTTATTTCATGAAACACTTAATATAGTTTTTTATATTAAATAACTAAGTATTTTTTCTTTATATGATATATCAAGTTAATCTTGTGCTATATGCAACATCATTTTTGGCTTTCGTTACATGCAACACTGAGTTTTTACGACACAACATTTTATTATTATAATTATTTAAACGATATAATTATAACCAAGCAGTTAAACATAGTAATATAATTATTAATAACTATTTTTAGATTTTATTTATAATGGTCTCATATAAATAAAACATATTGATAATTAAATATATAATTTTTTTCAAGTCATTAAATGTTTAAAAAATACTATTTTCTTAAAGGAACTACTTTTTAAGTCCTTTTGAGAATAATAATAAAATTAATTTTAGAAAATATTAAAAATTATTTGATAAAATAGAATTCATATTTGAATTCATTATTCCAAATTCATTTTAGGGTAATGTTTTGGGATTTCTCTGAGAAACTTTATTTTTTGGACGAATAGTGAAAAATACTGAATTTTAATTCAAAATTGTTTTTTCATATAACTTATTTATATAGTTAAATTATCATTTAAGTGTGTTTTAAAGTCAAAATATATCAATTATACATATATTAATCCAATTTATTTCATTGAAATTATTTGTATATTGAATTTAGATATAAAATATTAATGAACTTTCGAACATTCTCACTTTAAAAACCCACTTTCTCGTCACGTCTATGGGATTAACATTCAACTTAATTCTTCCACCTATGTGAATTTATTTTAGAAAAATGAAAATATATGGTTTTAATAAGTATAATATTTATAGTCTATTAATACCAACTTAATTTTTTGACAAAAAATATTAGTGAAATTGATTAAAATTAATTACAACGATTAATATAAAATTAAGCTTAATAAGGGACTAAACCTTAAACATAAAGGATAAAATGACCTATCCACTTGTCTTAAACCCATTTTATAGACATATTTTGGCCATAAATATTATATTTTTGAGTTTTTTTGTGAGGTTATTTAGGTAAAAACGTGGGTACACCAAACTTGTTTTCAAAAATGCTAAGTGTGTCCCCTCCCTCCCTTATAAAAGGACACCACTTATCCCCCTTCTTCAAACCTCTAAAAACACATAGGTTAAGAAAAAATCTTCCAAATTAACTTAAAAATATCCCTCTATTCCTTTTATAATCCTCATTTTGGGTATAAATCTATCCAAGGAATCCCTTTGGTACAAACCAAAATGAGTTACCCAAAGAAGAGGTAACATCCTTCTTCAAGCTCCTTTTTTTATTTTCAATATACACCCCCACAATTATTTTTATTCCATGGTTATATAATAAAATCATTATCATAAACATACTGATATGTTTTTATTCTATGTTTCATCCCTAAAATTACACACACTTCTATCTAATGGGTAATGAACTTACCGCTTTTGTGTACAAAAAACTACCGCCTCACAAAACGGTGTAGTTCTTTTTTCTTTTAACACCTATCATAGTTGGGAATTATGACATACACTATATTTTTATATGATATATATGATATTTATTATTTATTTATACTTATTTTTTTATTATATAAATCCTACCTTCATGATTTCTATTTTCTAAAAATGTGATAACTTCGTTTGTGGAAGAGTAGACTACCACCTCCTCAGAGCAATGTGATTTGTTCACAATTTACATAGAATGTATTAAAGATGGGTTTATTAAAATTATATAATATATATGACATATTAATTCTAATTTAATTGTATTATAAATATATATACATATATTTAATTTACTTTGTTTCTTTCAATATGATAATAAAAAAGAAGAAATGATCATGCGTACATATGGTCTACCGTCTCCATGAACGGTGTATTCATTTAATATATTTATATTTTATAGATTATTTTAAATAATTATATAATGAACATTTATGATATATAAATCATGTTTTAAATTATGTAAATAATTAAATCACGATCTAAGTAAGAGGATCAATAATAACAAGTCAAAACACGTACGATAAACAAAACGGTTTTTACCCGAAACATTACTTTAACATGGAGTTGTTAATAAATGGATAATATAAAGTCATAAGTGAATAATATATGGTATTATATATAATAATATGGTTTTGTGGTATATTTATAATAAAATTATATTTATTATAAAGTATGTTTGAATGTGTACAAATAAATTCAAGATTTAAGGTAAAGGAATTTCATCTCACTTTTTTATTTTCGTGAGATACATGCCTTATTCACCACTATTACATTTTGTGTGGTGATTATACTGAACATTTAAGTATTATATGATTCTTATAATTAAATTTATGGTTATTTACATATCCATTTGATGATATTTCTTTCATGGGTTTTTTTTCAAAAGTTTCCAAATCGATAAAGTAATTTTGTCTAAATTCTACTTCTTTGAGACACATGTTATGTTATTTATATGAGGTGTATATACTGAATTTTACATTTTATATCATTAATATAATTAATTTAATGACATTTTATTCTTCATTTAAATTTATTCTTTCCATTTTCTTATGATTCAAAGTCACTAAAGTGGTAATGTTTTATAACTACAATCTCATTGTTTATCAAGATTGTTTATGATTATACTTCCATTGATGAAATATTATGATCCATATATCAATAACTCTCATGATTTTTAATAACCTATATTTATTCATGTTATATCCAATTAATGGAACCATTTTTCCCTCTTTTTTACTTAATATAATTAACAAAAAAATTATGAAAATATGACTTTAATTCTCCTTTCAGTTGGAAATATGTGTTCTTTCGATTCTGTGATTTCTAAAATGGTTTTCAAAAATATTTTAATATTATCATGTGATTTTAGAAGGAAATTTTTACCCATGTATTAACCTTTTAGAATAAAATAAAAGGAACCTTATTTTTTATTTCAAATCAAGGAACTTTTCTAAACTTTTAAGGTGAAAAAGGAATGTTCAGCATGTATGGACGCACCCGATGTTATGAACATCATTTACTTGATGATTACCTTATAAGTTTACAAGGTTTTTTTTAATAGAATACCTTTTCCCTAATATTTATGAAATTTATTTATTTTAAAATTGTTTTCAAAGAATTAGTTTTTTCAAAAATTGTTTTATGTTAAAAAAATTTTTTAAATGATTTCAAAAGCTGCCTTTATATTTTTTTAAAGGCTATTTTCAAAGAAAAACTTTTCAATGATTTCAAAGCTTATTTTATAAGTTTTAAAATTATTTTCAAATAAAAAGGTTTTAAAAATGTTTTCAAGCTTATTTATAAGTTTTCAAGGTTTTTCTTAATGGAAAATGTCTTCAAAATGTTTTATTTTTTAAAAAGTATTTTTTTAAGAGTAAAGGATATTTTTCTAAAGAAATGTTTTAAATGATTTTTCAGGATTACTTTATATTTTTCAAATTTTTTCAAGTTAAATGATTTATAAAATTTTATATGTTCTAAAAAGTGATTTTAAAAAAATGTTATGTTCTAAGTGAACTTTCAAAATCCTTCTCCATCTAAGATGACATCCTTGGTTATATTTTATGCTTTACTAAGGATATGATCCATATATACAATTCACATTATTCCAATTAATGGTCTATGTTTATATGTATTGATGTTTATGAAACCCATTTCTCAACAAATTGGTTATACCAAGATAAATTCTTATGAAACCCACATCCTTTCATGGGTTATTCTATAATAAAATGATTATGAAACCAATTTCTATTTTTTAGGTTATTAGATTTTTAAAACAACTTCTTTTAGTATGTTATGAATTGATGAAATTATTATGAAACCTATCCCTTTTGCAAAGGTTATGATGTGACGAAACGTTAATTATACCAATTTTATTTCATGGGTCACGATATGATGAAATGTTTGTTATCTTTTAGCACATTCATTTATGATTTCATTATTTGATAGGTGGGACCTATATCACCCACCAATTCATTGGGTAATAATAACTATTTTATGAGATTAAGAGGATACATGGGAGTGCATTTCAATTCTAAAAAAGGATGGAATATTATGCTCAAAACAAGAGTGTACATGGGAGGTAATCCCAAGACAGAAACAAGAGGGTACATGGGAGGGCATCCCAATCCCAAAACAAGAGGCTTCACGAGAGGGAATCCCAAGACCAAAATAAGAAGTTACATGGGAGGGAATCCCAATCATGAAACAAGAGGGTACATAAGAGAGCATCCCAATTCTAAATAAGGTACACGGGTTATTAACCTAAGACTAACAAGTTATGAAGGTCTTGGTAGGTATACTTGATATAGGATTTTCTATTCTTATCTGTATTATACAAATCCCATGTCTTATTCCTATGTTATGTTATGATGGATTATTCGCTTATTTTCTTTATGATTAATGTCTTATAAAATATTAATGTTTATGTTGTGTCTCATGATTATGATCTTTGATATATAGGGTATGATCTTAAATGATATTCTCTTGTTCTCATAACCTTATGTTCATGTTATGCTTATGCACTTCCTTTATTTACCCTTACTAAGCATTCGAGCTCACCCATTTCTTATGTATCCTTTACCTAGGTTATGAAGAATGGTTTTAAGTGGAATTACTAAAGGGGGAGTTATTTGTGGGAAACATTGAAGATCTTTCACCAATTTAGAATTTTTTGTTCTAAGTTTCCAAAGACACTAAACTATTATGGTCCTCTAGCATGTAATTTTGTAATATGTTGAATATTCATCTCTATTAATGTAATATAAATGTATGTTAATCCTAGGTCTATATAGTTAGTATCAAAGGAATGTTTTAGTAAACCTTTGGAACCTATGATGGGAAAACTTTAGTGAGATACCTAGGTATATTTCTAAGAATATGTCTTGGGATGTATCTAAGGATAAGTATGAGGATGTTTTAATGTTAAGGAAAATGTCCTAGAATTTTTGTAAAGGATAGAGTGAGTGGTTTCCTAGAAATACATTCATTTATAGATACTACAAGTGGATTTGGTTTTGGAATAAACTACTTGAATGGTGGGATATACCAACACTTTCATGCCAACAGTTTGAGAAAACCATTGGTATAGTTCATTTTTTCCAACGGTTTATGGAAACTGTTGGGAAATATCCCATTAGAAAACTTTTTCCCAACGGTTTCCTAAACTGTTGGGAAATCTCCAATTAGAACACTTTTTCCCAACGGTTTCATTGAAATCATTGGGAAATGTCCAACTTTTACCAACGATATACAGAAAATATTAGAAAAAGTTAAAATAACATCCTTTACCAACGGTTATATAAAACCTTTGGTAAAGAATACCTTTCCCAGCAGTTTTTTAAAACCGTTGGGAAAGTTTTCCTCTAAATACACCGAACCCCCAATTCCATATCCGTGTGTGACTACAGCCCTAGCTCACTGTGTCTCCTGAAGGTATCTCATTACCCACTTTTCGAAACTCCTTCCATCCTCTTCAATCAACACTTTTCTTGTTCTACACTGTAAATCGGTAAGTGTTATCTTAGTTTTGTTGTTATGATTCTATGATTTTTTGTTTTTGTTTTGATTTGGATTTATGAATCTATGAATTTTTGTTTTATGTTTTGATTTGGATGAATTTATGTTTTAATTTGGATTGGGGGAGGGTGTGCAGATAGGGTGGGGGAGGATGTCGAGGCAGGGCTATCCAAGTGGGGTGGGGGAGGGGCTGTCTAGGTAGGATGGGGGATGGGGCTAGGTTGTCCAAATGGGGTGGGGTTAGGGCTGTTTATTTGTTTTTTGTTTACTGTTTTAATTTGGGGTGGGGGAGGGTGTGCAGGTGGGGTGGGGGAGGGTGTCCAGGCAGGGTTGTCCAAGTGGGGTGGGGAGGGTGTGTAGGTGGGGTGGGGGAGGGGTTGTCTAGGTAGGGTGGGGGATGAGTTGTCCAAGTGGGGTGATGGTAGGGCTGTCCAGGTGGGGTGGGGGGCTGGGTTTTCCTAGTGGGGTGTGGGGGGTAGGGGTGTCCAGGTGGGGTGGGGGGGATTGGTTTTCCAAGTGGGGTGGGGGTAGGGTTTTCCAAGTGGGTTGGGGGCTAGGTTGTCTAAGTGGTGTGGGGGTAGGGTTGTCCAAGTGGGGTGGGGTGGGTGTGCAGGTGGATGAAGCTCATAACTATAAACTATCTATAAATTATGGAATTATGAAAATGTATAGGGACATTCGTGATCATTTTTTGGTGGGATAACATAAAAAGTGTTTGATGTATTTAGTCATTTTTTACTTGGAGTTTCTTTTGATGCTGATGTTTCTTATTGATACCTATGATGGGAATTTATTTTAGTTTCTAAATTGGTTGAGACTCCCCCACCATGCACAGTGTATGCAACCTTTACCCGTATTTAATCATTCTATTTACACAGCCTATGCAACCTCTACCCTCATTTAATCAGTGAACTCAAGTCATTAATTCAATCCTTCATTCTCACTATCATGTAATAAATTGAATGATGTATACCCATCCTCACATGATTTCTTACCTTAGATAGTGTCCAACATATGGAATATGAGCTTTTGAATTCATCAGTTAACCAGGATCATATATTCCATTTCCCCCAAGATGACTGTACTAATATAAATTTAGGGTCAATTAAATATCGTTCTCATTGTAAGTTGTATATTAGGTGTCCTTCTTGTCCAATACTCACTTTTATGAGGGTGGGGTTCTTTTCACTAGCCATACTGGCATGTGTAGACATCCATAAAAATGTAAGATAAGTCACAAGTTTAATTCAGTAATGTTGTTATCATTGACATACTTTATTATTAATCTCAAATTTAAAAATAAATGTTTTTGTCTATACTTTATGAAATTAAGTCTTTTTACAAGACATGAACAACCTATTAGTGTAGAAGCCTAAAATTTATTCACCCATGGGGTGCTCTTGACTTGGGTAAGTAATTGGGTAATGAAAGGTATGGCCATAGAGGTGCCAATAATGTGTTATTGAACATGAGTGAATGATTTGGGATGCCTATAACACATAATGGGACCTGAGGCATGTGCCTCTTATAGACCTAATGAAAATGAATAAAAAAAATTTTAATTTAGTTTTTGAGTACTTGTTCTTTACAATATTTTAATAGTTCACTACATCGAGTGGAAACTTCTTCCATTATCGTTTACTTAAATGTATTTTCTATTAAAGTTCAATCCTATTGAATTGTTTATGACAAAATGACTTATATAAATTATTTTTACAGAATGGATAGAAGTTGGATGTAAGAAACTGATCAGATCTTAAGATATTTTCAAAATAATTTGGAGAGCTTTATAGATTTTTCATTTCACAATGATTCAGATAGTGGTCACATACACTGCCCATGTTCCAATTGTGTTAGTAGACCTTGGTTGAGCCGTGAAGAAGTCAGCTACCACATAACCAAATATGGTTTTCAAGAATACTAAATTTTTTGGTATCACAATGGGGATAAAATTAAATCTCATATGTGACGTGTATGAGTCAACAGCGCCACAATCCGAGTTGCGGTGTGGTCGGCACCACCCAAAGTGTCTCTCTTATGTTTAAAATGGACAATATTTTAAGTACATACGGAAAACTGTCCAAATGGATTCTGATTGTGTTGATAATTTAGAACAATGATCCATGGGTCATTTTTGATGTGTAAGAGTCAACCACGCCTCAATCCGAGGCGCGGTGTGGCTGACACCACTCAAAGTGTCTCTCTTTTATTTAAAAATCACTTCATTTTAAGTGAAAACAACAACTGACATATAGAAAACTGACCAAACGGATTCTTATTGTGTTGATACTTTAGGAAAATGATCCATGGGTCATTTTTGACATATACGAGTCAACCCAGCCTCAATCCGAGGCGCGGTGTGGCCAGCACCACTCAAAGTGTCTCTCTTTTATTTAAAAAGCACTTCATTTTAAGTGAAAAGAACAACTGGCATACGGAAAACTGACCAAATGCATTCGGATTCTATTAATACATTATAAAAACGGTTCATGGGTCATATGTAACATGTACGAGCCAACCCGGGCTCAATCCGAGTCGTGGTGTGTCCGAGATCACTCTAAGTGTCTCTCTTTTGTTTAAAATGGACAACATTTTAAGTACTTACAGAAAACCGACCAAATGCATTCGGTTTCTATTGAAACTTTAGTAGAATGATCCATGGGTCATATGTGAAGTTTACGAGTCAACCACGCCTCAATCCAGGGTTCAGTGTGGCTGAAACCACTCAAAGTGTCTCTCTTTTTTTAAAAAGGACTTCATTTTAAGTGAAAACAACAACTAGCATATGGAAAACTGACCAAATGGATTCTTATTGTGTTGATACTTTAGAAAAATGATACATGGGTCATATGTGACGTGTACGAGTCAACCCATCCTCAATCCAAGGCTCAGTGTGGGTGGAACCATTCATAGTGTCTTTCTTTTGTTTAAAATGGACATCATTTTAAGTGAAAACAACAATTGACATACGAAAATCTGACCAAATGCATTCGGAATGTGTTGATGCTTTATAAAATGATACATTGGTCATATGTGACATGTAAGAGTCAACCCTACCTCAATATGAGGTTCAGTTTGGCCGGGATCACTCTATGTGTCTCTCTCTTGTTTAAAATGGACTACATTTTAAGTACATACGGAAAACTTACCAAATGGATTCTGATTGTGTTAATACTTTAGTAAAATAATCCATGGGTCATATGTGACATGTACGAATAAACGCCGCCTCAATATGAGGGGTGGTGTTTCTAGAACCACTCAAAGTGTCTCTCTTTTGTTTCAAAAGGACATCATTTTAAGTGAAAACATCAACTGGCATACGGAAAACCAACCAAATGAATTCGGATTGTGTTGATACTTTAGGAAAATTATCCATGGGTCATTTGAGACATGTACGAGTCAAACTCGTCTAAATATGAGGCGTGGTGTGGCCGGTACCACTCTAACTGTGTCTCTTTTGTTTAAAATGGACAGGATAATAAGTGAAAAAGAACAACTGGCATACGAAAAACTGACCAAACGCATTCTGAATCTATTGAACCATTAAGACAATGATTCATGGGTCATATGTGACGTGTACGATTAAACTGTACCTCAATATAAGTCTTGGTGTGTCCAACACCACCCAAAGTGTCTCTCTTATGTTTAAAATGGACAACATTTTAAGTACATATGGAAAACTGACCAAACAGATTCTGATTTTATTGATACTTTATCACAATGATCCATGGGTCATTTTTGGCATGTACAAGTCAACCCCTCCTCAATCCGAGGCACGGTGTGGCCGAAACCACTCAAAATGTCTTTCTTTTATTTAAAAAGCACTTCATTTTAAGTGAAAACAACAACTGACATACAAAAAACTGACCCAACACTTTTGGAATATGTTGATACTTTAGTACAACGATCCATGGGTCATTTTTGACGTGTATGAGTTAACCTCACCTCAATATGAGGCATGGTGTGGCCGGTATCACTCCAGGTGTATGTATTTTTTTTTAAATGGACATCATTTCTAGTAAAAACATCTGGTATATGAAAAAATGATCAAATTATGAATTGAATTCCAGATTCCACATATAATTGTCATCAAAAGTTTAAATATAATTCTAAATGAATTATGTATGTTTATAATTATGTTATGAATTCTGATTTAATTCTGGATGTGTATAGTTCTAGGATGCATTATATGTTAAATGTGTATGAATTTGTACTATATATGTATGTGTTAGTTGGTTATTGCAGGTACAGTAATTGTATATGTATGTGTTAGTTAATTATTGTAGGTACAATAATTGGAAATGAGAGGGAATTGGAAAAGAGAGGGAATGGACACCTTGCTCTGTGCCTGCTGTGCAAATTGTAGGTCTGCTGTGAAAATTGAAGGCTGGTATGAAATTTGCACAGCATAGGCTCTGCCAACAGTTTCAAACCATTGGCATAGGATTCCCAGTATTTTTTTACCAACGGTTCTCTATAAACCGTTGGTAAAAAAACCTTTCCCATCGGTTGACAAAGCATTGGGAAAGAAGTCATATGGTTGTTTTTTCCAATGGTTCAAGCCAAACCGTTGGAAAAAACTATCCCAACAGTTGTGCAAAACCGTTGGGATAGGTTCATTTTTCTAACCTATCCCAACAGTTCTGGGTAAACCGTTGGGAAAGGATTTCCCAATGGCTTACTTGCCAATGGTTTTAAGAACTGTTGGTTTAAGATATACCAGCGGTTCTGCAGGCTTTCCCAACGGTTCAGAACCGTTGGGAAATTGTCCATTTCCATTAGTGATATATGTACCTAGGAGTAACAACTCTGAAAATGTGTGTCATTCCTGACTTGAGTGTAACCTGGTATACAACAACGGGCCTTACTATGCATCTGTTTTGATACTCCTAGGGGATATTCTTTGTAAATTCACAAAATCTTTACAAATCATCATTAAGAATTTAAATAAAATATGACTATGAATAACCTAGGAAAAACTGATAGTGTCATAGATTAAATAATTATGATCCCTGATTTATACATCCTATAAGTAGTTTTTCAAGATTATGTGCTTTCCTACTATGATGATGTTTCTTACTCTATGATTTTTGGTTTTAGTCAGTCGATGGAACCTAAATAAACATGTTAATGGGGAATTTCATAGAAAATGAAATAGATATTCTCCTGAGCAACTGAATATTATAGGATATGGAATGAAAAACCTCACTATTATGATCACACAAATATCTCAATCTATAAATTGTGATGATATTCTAAATGATGAAAGGAGGGAATAATATTCTGTTGAGTCCTTCATCAGGTAATGTAAACCTTCTTTTAGTGTGTATTATGATCACCTTATTGCTAAAAAATGTATCAGTAACACTAAAATAATAATATCCATTATCCATTATTAAAAACATAATAAAGTCATTTTGGACGTTTATTGTTTTGAAGGATAATACGACTAGTGGTGCACTGTAATCAAGAATACTAGGAAGCAAGATGAAATTAAATCCATGGACTGGGATAAGTTCATGAACTTTTTCTGCAATAAGTATGTTCCTAATGTTCTTCATATGAATATGTAAAATGAATTCCTATATCTTAATAATAATTATGAGGAATTAGTTGGTTCTTATAAAGTAAATTTTACAGGACTTACAAGGTACTCTTCAAGTATTGTCATCAAACCTAAAATAAAAATTGATTGATTCTTTGGTGACCTGAAAGATACTATTCAAAAGTACTTGGATATAAGAAACTTTAAAATCTAATAAGAAGTTGTTCGACATGCTATCAAGTGGGAAATGGACGTTGGAATTTCATATCAATCTCATGGTTTTTGACAAGAAAAGGAATATGGAGTTCAAAGGAAAATATAACAACCATGGAGAAAAGAATATGAGACTTCCATTATGTAAAAAGTGTGGGAAGAAACATGGATAGAGTTGTCTTAACATGACTAAAAAATGTTTTATGTGTTTATTGGATGGTCATCGAGTGGCTTAATTTCAAAGTAATGGGAAGAAGTTATCTAATGATGCGAATAATGAGAAGGCCTCATAGAATGCACCTCTCACACTTTAGTTCTTCAATTTCATGGAGTTTGGACATTATTCTAATAAGTACCCCAATACAAGGATTAATGTGGATGATAATCCACAAAAACCTCTGAGAAAAAAATGAAAAAGGAAAATCCTATACAATCACAATGGATTAAGTGAATAATGATAATTAGGGCACACTTATCCCCCCTTCTTAGTCGGGAATTTCATATTTGATTTTGTATGATTAAGCCCTATGAAAATATTATTTTTCATCATTTATTGAATTTTTATGTGATTATGTCCCTCTAAATGGATTTTTTTATTAATAAAATCGCATTTTATATTCTATCATTATAAAGATGGTGTATCACCCTGATATTTTTAAGAGATATATTTTTTTTAATTTCTTTTATTCCTTGTGTTGTACGCTCAACCAAGATAAGATTGTACCATACACAACACCAGCTTAGCTTTTTGTATACACAACACTATGCTTGACTTATTTTTATACACAATTTCAAGTTCTTCTGATAGAATTTAATTCACGCAAGACCAAGTCTAACCGAACAACTAAATATTATTATGCTACCTTATAACCTAGCCATTATAACGGAGGGTATAAATAGCATTAACTAAATTATTAAAATATTCTTTACACATGTATATATAATTAACTATTTTATGATAAATTATTTATAAATGAAAATAAAACCCTTTTTAAAGTAAATGAAATTTTTTCTAAAAAACTATTTATATGCAAATAAGTGGGTTTATAAAATAATAAAATTACTCTTGATGGATTTTATTAATGAAAAATATATGTAATATATTAAATAAAATGTTTGAAATTCATCTTATATGTTTTTTAGAAATGATATTAAAAAAATCAATTTTTCAAATAAAAGAAGTATTTCAAAAAAATGCAATTTTTCCACCTTTTGATGGTGTACAAATTTTAAATCTATTTTTGACACTTTATTATATTCTATTTGAAAAAAATAAACTTATTTTTTGAAATCATAGTATCAAAATTTACTTTGGTTTAATTTATGATATTTTCATGATAAATTTTACATTATAATGAATAGTAAAAAATAATGCATTTTAAATAAAAACTACTTGTTCATCGAATTTATTTATAGTGTTAAATTATATATTTGAATAGATTTAAAGTATAAATAAATTATATTTTTATCATTTAATATAATTTATTTAATTTTCATTAATTTTATATTGAATTTATTTTTGGTCATTATGAATAGTATCTTCATTAATTTTTTATTAATACGGTAAAAAGGTAAATCGGGAAATTAAAGGTAAAAAGATAATACTATAAAATTACCATAACACTTTCCCTGATATGATTGGATGGTTTTTTTTAACATAAATCATCTTTGGGCAAAAATGGTATTCTTTGGAAGCCACTTGGATGAGATTATGACATTTAATATATTTTATTTATAGAAAAAGATAAATATGTCTTACAAAAAATTTAATAACTATATCATTTTTAATATAAGTTTATATAGAATATAATTTTGACTATAAATACTCATTTTAAAGATAATTTTTTTTATTTATCATATTAATTTTATTTTATTTTTTAGAAAATAAATAATTACCTTAAATCCTTATACAATGATCATGCAAAAATTATTTAATTAATGAAAAATCAAGGAAATAATTTTAATTAAAATGATAATAGCCTTTAAAACACTGAAAATCTTGGTCAAATCTTATTGTTCGAGTAAATATAGACCATAATCATCTAAGGGTATAATTATAGACCATTTGGACCCACATGTAAATGATGATGGCACTTATAATATTTTATCTAAAGTAATGTTAAAGTTGTCACATTCATATTTTAGTAAAGATAATATTTTTAATATAGTATTTTCCTAATGATATATTCAACTATAAATATTACTCTTAAAAATAAAAGATTTATATTCATCAAGGTATTTTAGTTTTAATTTTTTGTAAAGAAATATGTATATTAAATAATTACACAGCATTGATGTAGTAATTATTTTATTAATGGAGATATCAAATAAATGATATTAAAATTATTAAAATAAATTTATTTTGAGATAAATAATGTCATCAATAAATTTTATTAATTAATTTTAATCTTTAAGGATAAAATAAGTTTTTTAGGTTAACATATTATGTTTATATTTTTAAAAACCCATGAAATGAATAGTGTCAAAATTGACACTATTTATATTTTGTCAAAATAATACTTTATTAAATTATTTAAAAATCATAAAATATTTTTAAAAATATAAAATAATTATAATATGGTCTAAAATATTCTAAATTGTTCATTTATGGTCTATTTGAAATAAAATAAGTAAAAATTATACTATTTTAATATTGAATAATTCGTTACCTTTGTTAAAATTAAAATAGAATAGCTAAGGAATAATTATAAAGATAAGGTTTAAATTGATATAAAAACTTGTCTAAAATTTATTGGTTGATGAGATTACAACCTTAACTCATCTCATATTATAAAATATTACATTTTCTAGTTTTTTGGATGTGGTTTGATTTTATTATAAATTAATATTTTTGGAGATTCCAAAATTACCCCTCACCTCAATTATAAAAGGAAACCTCCTTTATCACTTCTTTACCTCACTTTGAGCCTTAAATCTCGATCATACCCTAAAAATTAACTTCTCAACTTCCCTAGTAACATTATAGAGGTTTTTTTATTCTCAAAAGACCAACTCTAGTGTCCCTAAGAGGAGATCTAGAAGGAGCTTCTTGAAAAAGAGATAATATCCTCTACCGATTCTTTCAAAATTATTTATTCTTATACATCCTATTCATGAATTGTTTTCATTATAAACTAATAAATATAGTATCACTTATATTCTAAGATTTATTATTATTATGGAAAAACCATATTCCACCTTCTATCCATCCTATGAAAAATGAAATCACCACATGTGCATACGTACAACTTACCATCTCCAAGTCGTGGTGTAATATGTTTTTCATCACCACTTTACTTGAATGGGTATAACTATGAAAATAATAACTATATATGATTATTATAATAATATATTTATTCTGGAACAATATATATACCATCTACTTCTATACCATTTTATAATTAAAGGAATGATATCATTGCTCGTGCGTACATACGGCTTACCGTCTCCACGACGCGATGTGATTTATTATTCATGATATCATTTAAATAATAATTATATAGAATTATTAAATATGATATATATTACCTTATTATCTTTATTTAAATTATATAAAGTAAATATTTGAAAAATAACTGAGTTTTATATTACAAAACGTTAAGCAAATAACACCTAAAAGAAGAGTAATGATTAAATATTATTAAATGGGTGATAATATGGTCACTTATGGTATCAAAAATATAAATATGGATTAGGAATAAGTTTATAACACTATTTAATCAATTATACAATAGTTTATGATAAATGTTAAAGATCACAAACCTAAGGTAATGGATAATGTTACAATCTCATTTTTATTCGAGATTGTTTATACGTAAGTATTTACTGGTGGAATATTTATCATCCATGTCCATATTTCCTAAATATATATTCAAAAATAATATTTATATATTTCAATAAAATTTAAAGTAAATTTTACCCATTGGTGAATTTTATTAAATAGTATGAAAGGAATATTTTATCATTTTCGATACGAGTTACTTTTTGACTTATCTGAAAAAAGTACAAGGAGAATGTTTTATTTTAACTTATACGACATTAATGGATTTTTATGTTTTCATAAATCCTTATTTATATTAATATTTTTTTACATGATTTCAAGTTTAAGGGCCCGAATCTACATGGATCAGCCCTTTGCATGTTCCTGAGGCTTGTGGAGCTCGGAGGAGGCTCGGAGGAAGTATGGAGGAGTTCAGGTGTTAAGAAATGGGAGTAGGGAACTTTCATGTTGTGAAAGTGGGTTTCACGCTGTGTAGAATACTTTCATGATGTGAAAGTTAGATTCAATTCATGTAATATTTAGGGTTTTGGAAAATAAATAAAATCAAAAGGCGGCAGTTTTTTCAGGGGAAACCGAACTCGAGGCATTATATGATATGAAAGGGAATTACACATCGTGTAATTCCATGTTGAAGTAATGTTTTAAAACATTCCATCCAATCAGGTTGTCAAACCCTGTGGCCGATACTTCCCTCCCTCTAATCCCATGAGACCCGATGGTCCCCTCTTTGGTGTTTTGAAGATTCCTTTTATGGGGATCGATCCTTGGGTTTCCATCTTCGATCTATGGTGACCCGACTTGATCCATGGTGTGTTTTCCTTTATTTTCCAATTGTTTCCCCTGGTTTTAACTCTTTTTTCCTCTCGTTATTCTTTCAATGAAATGAAGTATGATCTCAAATGTTTTTAATGGGGTTTATCTTAGTTTTTTTGTGCGATGGTGTCGCGACGTCCTCAGATGGATATAGATCTTGCGGGAGAGTTGATCGTAGATTTATTGTGTGGTTAATTCTCGTGCGAAGAAAATCTTTGACCTTTTTAGGTATGGGATTCATTGATTATCTATTTATTTATGTGTAATCATAAATTTATCATGATTTGTCTCCTTGGATCAAAATGAAATTGAAATACTTAAATACTTGAACTAGATTAAATAATTTGTATTGATCTCATAACGATGTTGCTTTTTTGTACTGCGATAACAGTTTGCCTATTGATTTTCTAGATAGTGTGATATCTATGGTTTTATTGGTTTAGCATGCTGTTCTTGATGAAAATTACTAAATAACATACAGCCAAAATTAATTGATAATTTATTGAATAAAAGATAAAGAGGCATGTTTAATTAATCTGGTTGTTATTGTTGCAATTTAATGTTTATCAAATTGATGAAAGTGTTCATGTTTAACTGAATTGGTTAATGAACATGAAGCATGATAATTCTTGTTGATAAATAAATTAAATGCATGTTAAATTAAATTTTTAACTGACTTTTTATAGCTATGATATCGTGTTTCTTAGGTTTCCCATAGTTGAAAATTAAGAATAACGAATTAGTTAATTCAAGATGGAATAATAACCGGTTGTGAGATAAAATATAATGACTTTGTAGGGAATGAGTTTACCATTTTATTGTAAATTCCATGATCCTTATTCTTTGGATCTATGAGAGATCATTGTGTGTGAAGGTTTGATGCCTTGCTTTAGGGATGATATCTTGGTTTCTATATTTGTTTCTTGTTGCTTTTGATGTGATGTGAGACTGGGATGGATGATCCTAGAGGGATGTTGTGGTATGTGTGGTAGGGAGGCCTAGATGTGACATGGTTCTGGGATAGATGGTCCTGGATGGTTGTTTTGGTATGAGGGGCAGGGAGGACTAGTTTTTGTGGTAGAAGTTGATGCCTAGAGTGGTGAGATTCAACGGTATATGCATATATGGGTGTTAGGGAGGAAAATGGAGATAATGGAATGGGTTGAAGCTGGCCTCGGAGGGGTACACATTGTGGGGATGGGTCATGAAAAATTAGTATCAGAGGTATGGTTGATGTATAGGATAGATTTTAGAGTTAGGCAGAGTTGATGTTTCATGGGTTGATAGGGGAACAGTGTCAGCTATGTTTTTCAAGCAATGTAAACATGGTAGATCGGCTGAGACATTGGTATTTAGGCCCCCCTCTAATCTGATGTATAGAACTTTAATCATACAGTGGGTACTAAATGAAGTGATAGTGGTTATAGGTTAGATACCTTGGAAAGGATCATGCATCATTATTTTTTATGCCTCTGTTTGAATGTGTAGACCTTGGGATAGGTTAACCAAAAAAGAATAAAGGAAAGTAATTAATTAATGTTAATATAACAACCCTTATCTTTATTTCACACATAAACATGATTTATTACATAAAATTTCACTTAAGAAAAATTTGAGGATCGATAGGTCTAGTGTATTGGGAAATTAGGAACATTATATAACAACATAGAACATAAAACAAAACATATTTATTGAAAAATTCTTTTATATGACCACAACATTCCTTCGTACTTAACATTGCATGGGATAACTTGGGGACATCAATAAGAAAAGGGTGAGCTATAAAGCCTGGAAAGGGAGTAAAAAAGGAATAACATGAATAATATAGTACATTTTAGGAAAAAGGCATATCAAAGGAGCACAAGAAAAACATGAACATAAAGGCATGATATAGCATGACAATCATAACATGGAAATGTGGAAACAACATTTAACATGATATTAGCATGAGCTAAGGCTCATTGCACATGAATCATGAGTAAAACCTCATTGTACTTTAATTAGCATGAGTAAACCCTCATTGCACTTGATGTATCATGATACTAATCTTTACCCAATGCATTGGAGCGCTATCAGGGTACACCCTTATTAATCATTTCATTTAATGCATAAGTGTGCCACATGGATCATATAACATGGATTCATAAAACATCATCATTTATTCCACGATAAAGGAATTTGGAATTCATAAATTAAACTCTACAATCAATAATTAAATTTTCATAAAGGTGAACACTCTTTATAGAGAAATGGGCATGGTATTCACTACACAATGACTTGGGCTTGGAAAATCATGGTGCAATTTCGGTAGCATAACGGCATGACATAAGAATTAATAAAAATGGTTGATGAGCGATAATGGGGTGTCTCATCATATTTAAATGAAATTTATAGTAAGGGGGTCATATAGATATATGTCCCAAAATATTTAATGAAATTTATATTTATAAAACAAAAAGAATTGCTTGAATGTAAATGTGGAGAGAGAAATCCCTTACGGAATTTTGGCATGGTAACAGGTGTACTTGGAAAGAATTAATGAGAGAGAAAGAGGTATCTCATCATTCAAACATAAGGAGGTAAGTATAGGGTCAGTGAAAAATCATACCCTAACATTTTTAATTGAAAATAAAAGGGCATAATAACATAAATAATTTTGGACAAAAATGAGAAAGGAAGAAATACCTTACTTGGAAGTGTGATCACAAATGCTTAAGAGGAGCTTGAGAGAGAATTATTGGGAGATTGGGGCACCTTGGGAGGATTTTAGAGAGATAATTTTAGGTCAGGGACGTGGTCCAAGTGTTTTTATTGAAGATAATTGGGAGCTAGGGTGGGTTTATATAGGAAAAGAGAGGGAATTCTTTATTATTTTGGTTTTGGACACCACACATTAAACTAATCAAAACCACAAACCAAACCATTGTTTTTGCCCATGGTGTTTTCAAAAGGGGAGTGGAAAACATTATTTTATAATTCCAATGGCCTAACATATTGAAATATTAGGATTTCTTATGTGGAGGTGAGTCACACTCTCAAGTAAATCATTTTAAACAGTTAAAATGTTTTATAAGTCATGGAGGGTCCACTAAGGCACCATAAAATTAATCAGAAAAATCTAAAATCACATTTTTTAAAGGTGAAACATATATTTTCTAAACATACCTTTTATATTATTTTATTATGTCACTATTATGTCATTATGATGTCATAAAACACATTATATTTTTAAACAGTATTTAATTTTTATCCAAAAATTTGACTATCTCAGAAAATTATGAAAAATTCACCGTTGGATAATTTGAACATCCTCATTCAAAAAATAATATTAATTTTATCTAAATAATTTTCAAAATATGTAATTTTTTTATTTTAAAATAAAAAACAATATTTTTCAAAAGTTCATGGTTTTTGACAAAAACGACTTTCAAACTTTATTAAAAATTACAATTGTATTCATAAAAATTATACAATCATTTATATTTAATAAAAGTAATTTAGTAATAATATTTTATTAAAATATTATTTAATTCAAAAATCCATTAATTCATCAAAATAGATTTCTTAATTGAATTTAAATATTAACTAAAAATATTATTTATGGTTTAAAAATCATTTACAAAGTAAAAATAATAAAATGAATGTATATTATTCATACAAAAATAATGCACATAATCACAGTGATAGGGTATCGTTACATAACCCCTTATAACACCCGCATAAGACCTAAGGGCAATGCATGCAATGGTGACAAACTCTTGGGGAGGATCAGGTAACATAGCTCGGGTGGTAATCTATATTAACTTCCACTTCTCTCGTAGGCAGTCCCGTTCAATCTTAACATGTTAAAGCTCGGATTGTGACTGTTCAAGAGCGAAGCCTAGTGACACTACCTCCTTTCTAATCTCTGAAAAATGGGCTTCGTATGGAGAAATTCTATTGGATGATGCCATTACTTCCTTTGTCTGAGTAAATTGGATTTGTTAAAACCCTATATTTATACTAATCAAGTGGTCACTACTCTATGGATATATTAGAAATGGTAATAATTCTTAATAGTATTCTGAAATCCAAAAACATAAAACCAAAGAAGGTCATATGTTATATAACCATTTTACATAATAATACATTTAATTAGATCAAGAGGAATTTTCATTAATAAAATTTTGGGTCGTTACAATCTTCCCCCATTAAGAAATTTCACCCTCAAAATTTCCTTTTCCCACACTAAAACATATGTGGGTAACTCCACATCATCACTTCCTTTGGTTCCCACTTTTCTTCTTCAAAATTTTGGTTTCTCCAAAACACTTTCATGATAGGCATTGTCTTATTTTGTAGAACTTTTTTCTTATGATCAAAGATCTTTATAGGATTCTATTCATATGAGAGGCCATTATCCAATGGTACCAACTCTGGATTGACTACATATGATTGGTCAGGTATGTACTTCCTCAATTGTGATACATGGAATTCATAATATACTTGAGATAGGTTTTTTGGGAGTTCTAGTCGATATGCCACTACTCCAATGCGATGAAGGATCTCAAAAGGGATGATGTACCTTGGACTAGCTTTATATTCTTCCAAAATCTCATAATTCTCTTCCACGATGATATGCAGAGGAATACCATGTCTCCAAAATCAAACTCTAGGTCTCATAGGCGATTATCATCGTAGCTCTTTTGTCAACTCTAAGAATCTTTAATGAGTTTTTGGATGTTCTTAACCTTCTCCACCATTTCTTCGATCATTTCTGGATCTAGGAGTTTTTTATCCCCAACATCATCCAAACATACTGGTGTTATCCACCTCTTCCCATAAAGGGATTCATATTGAGCCATTTGGATGCTTGAGTGGAAACTGTTATTGTAAGATAACTCAACCAGAGGAAGATATTGATCACATCTACCTTTGAAGTCCATTGATCATGCTCTCAATATTTCCTCAAGTGTTTGGATAGTCTGCTCATATTGGTCATCAGTTTGAGGATGATAAGACATATTGAAGTTCAGCTCAGTATTCAGAGCATGTTGAAGACTCTTCCAGAACATAGAGGTGAATCTTGGATCTCGATTAGATACAATCGCTAGTGGTACTCCATTCAATGTTACCACTTTCCTGATGTATATCCTTGTCAATTTATCCAATGAGAAATCTTCTCGAATTGTAATGAAGTGTATAGTCTTTGTAAGACAATCCACAATAACCCAGATATCATTGTTTCCTTTGGATGTATTTGGAAGTCCGATGAAAAATTCCATGGTGATGTTCTCCCATTTCCATGCTGGTATGGGTAATGGTTGTATCATCCCCTTAGACTTCTTCCTCTCAGCATTCACTTGCTGACATATTAGGAACTCTGATGTATACTCAGCGATCTCCTTCTTCATGTTATCCCACCAATAATACTCTCAAATATCTCGATACATCTTTGTGTTTCCTAGGTGAATGGACAAATTCAAACTATGTGCATCATCCAAAAGCTCTTTCTTTAACTCTGTATTTTATAGAACACATAGTCTCGACCCAAATCTCACAATTCCTTCATCATTAACATTGAAATACGATGATTTCCCTTTTCTGATAGTTTCCACTTTCTTTTGAATTCCCGCATCATTTTTTTAAGAATCCTTTAACCTTTCCAAAAGAGACGGTTGAGAAATCATTTGTGAAAGGATTGATGATGTTCCATTCTTTTTTATCCCCATGTAATTATTCATAAAATCTAAGATGATTGGATCCTTTTCAATTATCATCAATGATGGAATTATTGGGTCCTTTCTACTTAGAGCATCTTCCACCTTGTTCACTTTCCCAGGGTGGTAATGGATTGAGCAGTTATAGTCTTTGATCAGCTCTAACCATCTTCATGGGCACATATTCAACTTGTAACAACCTGAGATTTTATGAGAATTATTCTTTTTAATTTTATATATTTCTTGTGTTGTACACTACAGGCATCCCTGACTTGGCTTGCATTACATGCAATCGCGACCTTTCTCGATAGCGTGTGTAGTACGCAGTACCGGGTTTCACTAAACAAAGATATATTATTATAATATTATTATGGACTAGCCATTATGAATAGTATTAACTAAATTTTTAATTTTATAACAATATTATTCATCTTACACATTTTCTAGAACATGTTATGAGAACAAAATAATTTTTTTGGGTAAAATAAGTATTTTTCAAAAAATGCAGTTTTACTACCTTTTGATGGTGCACCCACATTAAATCTAGTTTTTGATAGGATTATAGGTTCAATTTCAAAAAATAAAATTCTTCATCGGAATCAGTATATAAAAATTTACTTTGGATTATTTTTTCATATTATTATGATAACTTTCATATTTTAATGAATAGTAAAAACACGCTATATTTTAATTAAAAACAACTTTTTTCATCGAAATAATTTATATGGTTAAATTATAATATTGAATGGTTTTAAAGTATAAATATAATATATTTTTACCATTTAATATAATGTATTTCATTACCAATAATTTTACAATGAATTCATATGTAAAAATATTTCAATCTTTGGCAATGTTTTAACTTTTAAAACCCGTTTTCTTAACAAGAGGATTAATTTTAAATTAATTACTATAACTTCTGTGTTTTGAATTTTGAAATATGGATTACATATTTGAATTAAGTGGGTCCAAATTATGTTAATAGGTTACTTTTATTTTATTTTTTATGAATATTAACTACGGTAATTTTTATTTACTTCAGTTAAAGATAAATCGGGTAATTAAGGGTAAACCTAAGATTATAAAATTACCCTAATACCTGCCAAAATTCTATTGGATGACTAAAAGTAGACCCATATCATCTAAGGATTTGAATAAATTCATTTAATGAACTTTTGACCTGGAAAATAATTTAATTATTATTAAAACCAAAGAAAGTGACAACATGTCACTCTCTTAAATATTATAAGTATAATAATTTTAATTTAGTGATAGACTTCATGAAACTTCGAAAATTAATAGTCTCCAGAAATATAATAAAATTATATAAATCATGTGAATTTATTTATAATTTTTAGAGATTAAATAATTATCATTAAAGGTGACACAATAGTGATGTTGAAATTATTTTATTTGATTGAAATATCAAATAAATCGTTTTAAAAATATTAAAATAAATATTATATGAACTATTTAATGTTCTCCACTAATTTTATAGATAAATATGACATGTTATGAATCTATTAAAGCTTTTATTTCGAACATTAATTCTGTGGGTATTTTATTTAAATTCAAATAAAAGAATAGTGTCAAAATTGACACTATTATTATTTTATAAAAATAACATAATATAAAATTGTTTAAAAATCCCAAAAATATTTAAAATTTATAAATTAAAATTTATATGGTCTAAAATGTCATAAATTATCCAATTATGGAAAATTCACAACACAAAGTAAATATTTATAAAAATTTATAATTTATAATCTTATTACCACAAATAAAATTAAATAGATTAAATAAAGATAAATCAAGTTGATAATGTTTAAAATAAATTCCAAAAATGTCTAAATTTTATTGGTTGATGATATTACAACCCTATCGCATCTAATATTCTTATTTTATTCATTTTGGAAGTTTTTATGTGGGGTTTGAATTTATTATAAATTAATATTTTTGAGGTTTCCAAAGGTGCCCCTCTCCTCCCTTATAAAAGGGAACCTCCTCCCTCTCCTCTTCACAACACTTTGAGCCTTAAAGGTCAGACAAAACCTACCCATTTATCTTCTCCACTTCCCTATTAACATTATGGAGGTTCTTTTCTTCTCAAATAACCAACTCTAGTACCTTAAGAGGAATCTTAAAGGAGGTGCGTCGAAGAAGAGGTAATCTCTTCTACCGATTCATTCAAGTTTCTTTCATCTTCAACTTCTTCTTATTTAGTTGTATCATTATAAAGTAATAACATTAGTATCAATAAAATACTGATATGTTATTATAAATATTAAACAATCCCATTTCACCTTCTATCCAACCTACAGAAAATGAAATCACCACGCGTGCGTACGTACGGAATACCGTCTCCACGCCGTAGTGTAATCTATTTTTCCACCACCACCTTACTTGGATGGGTATAATGGTGTAAAAATAACTATGTATAGTTATTATAACATAATAATAATTCTGAGATATTATATCATCCACTCCAATTCAATTAAATAATTATGGGAACGATATCATCGCTCGTGCGTACGTACGGATTACCGTCTCCACAACGTGATGGGATTCATTCTCCATGTTAACCACTCAAGAATGATTATAAAGTATATATAATGATTAATAATGAAATATATGACATGATAAATCTACTATATTTATATATATATATATATATATATATATATTTCATCTACTCACTTCCATTCGAGTCAATAAGGAAAGGAAAACAGCGTTCATGTGTACGTACGGCCTACCGTCTCCATGAACGGTGTATTTCATTTCATTTATCCATATATTAAATATATATACTGAATATATATGATATATAAATCATGATTTATATTTTGTAATTAATTAAATCATGATATAAGTAATAATAATATCAAGAACAACAAGTCCAAACACGTACGATAAATAAAACGATTTTACCCAAAACGCTGCTTTAACATGGAATTTACAAAAGAACAGGTAATATAAAGTCATAATTAAACCATATATGATATCATAACAATGAATATAATTCTATAATAAGTCAATGGAATTATTTAAATCATTATACAGGAGGTTCGGATACGTACGAAGCATATCGGACCTAAGGTAAGGGATAACTTTTCCAATCTTGTTTTTATCCGAGATTGTTTACTCGTAAGTATTTACTAGGGTTATATTTATCATCCATGTCCCTATTTTCTAAAAAAGGTTTCAGGTTTGTTTAAATTCATTTTTACCCATTTTTGACTTTTAATACAAGGTATGTAAGGAATCTTTCTTTTGTTTACCATACAATGTACTTTTTGACTTTTCCGGCAAAAGTACGAGAAGAATGTTTTTTTTAACTTATACGGCATGAACGGATTTTTACAGTTTCATGAAACCTTATTTTCATGAAGTTTATTCTAAAAGATTTCATGTTTATTTTCAATAAAATCCTTTTCTTTTAAAATTGTGTGGCATTTTTTGAAAAGAAAAATGATTTTTAAGAAGAAAGGATATTTTCCTCAAGAATTATTTTCAAGGGTTTTATCAAAACCATTTTCCATCTAAGATGACATTATTTCATATGTGTATGTTTCAAGTATAATATGCCTATGATTTATATAGTTTCACTTTTATTATGATGAAATGATATCCATTTGTTTTATATGGATTATGTTATGATGGGATGATGTTTATGAAACCCATTTTTATTCTTTGGGTTATGATGAATGATTTATGTTTATGTTGTGGCACAAGTAAGAATGATTTAATTATGAGATGGGTGGGACCTATATCTCACTCCAATGAATTCGGTAAAGATTTATATCTCATGAGATAGACATGGATGTAATGGTAATTTAATCCGGTTCAGTGATACAGGACTAGAATGACAAGTGAATTTGATTCAGAAATGGACTTTGTCCACTAAGATGGTCTTGGCAGCAATGCCTTGGCCACTATGGAAATCATATCATGTGCTTAATGGTTTTCCACAATTACATGTTTTCTTCCCATTCTATTTTATCATGACTTATGTTCCATTATGATACATGCCTTACGTACTTCCAATATATATGTCTCTGCTCAAGATTTTGATGTTTAGATTTTATGTTCAAGTTTTTGCATTCAAATGTTTATGGATTGATATATGTTCTCTATGTTTACCCTTACTGAGCATTTGAGATCAACCTTTTTATGTTTTCTTTTACACAGGATATAAATAAATGTTTTAGGTAATAAAACAAAAGGGGAAGATCGTTATGGGAGATGTTTAAGATCTTTCACCATGATTAGAAGATTAAGTTCCAAGTTTCCAAAGACACTAAACTATTATGGTCCTTTGGTGTTTGTTTTTGTTATGTATTAAGTATTCCGCAAAAGTAATGTAATGTCTATGTACGTCAATCTTTGGGGTCTCTACATTTGGTATCAGAGGAAAGGTTTAGTTAACCTTTGGAAACTAGGATGCGAAAACATTAGTGAGATCCCTAGAGATATTTCTAAGGTATGTCTCGGGATGTCCCTAAGGTTAAGTATAAGTATAGGTTATATTCCTAGAATTATGGTAACAATATTAGAATTAAACCTAATATGTTATATATTGAAGGTAATTCCCCTTTATTATGTTGTTTTTCCTTGAATGATTTTTGCCTCTCACACTATTCTTTTTGGGTTTTAGACGACGGCTGGAACCCGAAGGAACCGTGTTGATCAATGTAATGGAAAATTCAATGATTGTCCTCATGAACAAACCAATGTTATGGGAGATGGAGTGTAAAATATTATTACTATACTTACACAATCTATGAATCATTCTGGACTTACAAATGAGCAGATAATGGAACAATATTCTATTGAGTCCTTCATGAGGCAATGTCCACCTTCTTTCAGTGGGTCTTCTGATCCACTTGTTTCTGAACAATGGATCAGTACCATTGAAAAGATATTTTCCATACTTCGATTTTCGGAACATGAAAAAGTCATTCTGGCTGTTTACCGCTTAGAAGGTGAAGCAGACCAGTGGGGGAATCTAATTAAGAATATAAGGCCCCAAGATGAAATTAAATCCATGGAATGGGATGAGTTCAAGAACTTGTTTTTCAGTATGTACTTCCCTCATATTATTTGAACAAAGATGGAAAATGAGTTCCTTGAGCTTAAGAAAAAAGATGATTAATCTGTTGGTATGTACGAAGAGAATTTTACAAGGATTTTAAGGTATGCATCTGGATTTATCATTCAACCTGAAATTAAAGTTGATCAATTCTATAGTGGATTAAAACCATGTATTCGAAGGGAATTAGCTATAAGAGACTTCAGTAGCTATGAAGAAATTGTGCATTGTGCTATCAAGGTAGAAATGGAAGTTGGTGTTACATATCCATCTCATGGTTTTGACAAGAAACGAAATATGGAGTTCAAGGAGAAATCTCAGAATAATGGTGAAAAGAATATGAATGTTTCTTTTTGCTAAAAGTGTGGAAAGAAGCATGGTGGAGATTGTTTTAAAGGGACCAGAAAATGTTTTAAGTGTGGGAAATAAGGTCATCGAGCAGCTGAGTGTCGAAGTAATGGAAAAAGGGTTGCTAATGATGTGAATAAAGAAAAGCCAGCAGAGAACAAACCACCAACACTTCAATGCTTCAAGTGCAGGAAATGGGGAATTATGCTAATCAATGCCTTAATCCAAGGGTTAATTATGATCAACTTGAGAAACCTATTAAGGAAAAGGATAAAGGGAAGTCACATGCGATCACTGTTTGTGATGTTGAGTATGACAATGATTTTGTGTAATGATTAAGTGTTTATGTAATGGTATTTCAAAATAGTATCGTGGAATCTCATTTATGGTATCGTGGAATTTTATAATATATATGTAGTGGTTTTCAATAATTATATGGTACCAGTAACTATGAAAAGTGATTGAAATATTTTTGGAAAAGAGATGATATGCGCATAATGAATAGATAAAGAAAAAATGAAATGATCTCATGACTGATATAAGGACAAAGTTATATCATGGTTTGAGTATATAGAAATTTTGGGATTTTGGTATGTGGAAAGTGTTAATTTTTGACAGCATTCATGTTTTCACTAAGGTTCAATGGGTCTTTCGAGAGAATACATGATTAAGGTATTCAAATGTTTGTAATGTGACCAAAAAGATATATCGTATGATATATGGAGGATAAATGATGGTATTCACATGCTCTGCAGAGGACATTTCTTGTAATTGTTTTCTTTATACTATGAGCTTGGACAGAAGTATTTTGGATAATCCTAAAGATTAGAAAGGATTATATTGGACATAAGTTAGTATTGTTTAAGGCTAGAACTTTTTTTGATATTATTGATGTAATGTTATAATAATGTAGTTTTAGAAAAAGGATAACCTGCAGGACGGGCGACAACCCGTCGCATCGGACAAGGCTGTGGGAATCGAACACACAACCGAAGTGTGATAGGCCTTTATCACCAACCACTGGCCTACAGAAAGTCCCTGGTTAGTAGAACTAGTTTTATTATATTAAGCGGTTTGATAGATGAAGTATAAGTCCATTTTTAGAATCATATATGATTAACCTCGCCATAGATGGACTTATGTATATTTGATAACTTTTCCTAACCTTTTGTTTGAGATAGATGGAATGACCCATCATTCTATCGCATGATCTGCTAACATTTCATGGAAGAAAAATTCAACTTCATTTCTTTAAGAGATGATGTGGAAATTGTTCAAGGCACAAACAATAGTGAGATTGTACCAAAATCAAGTAAGTATTTCTTTTAATTATTCTTCAACTTTAGGGAAATGATCTTGAAAACCAAAAATTTTGTCCTAATGTCCTCATATCCAATGAATCATATGGTACCTTATATTATAACAAATTTATGGCTTTGTGATTGTTGTCTTTTTCATAGTCATGTTCTCTACCACTCTCCATCGCAACTTGACAGTTAGATTTCTCTTCCATATCCATATTTTCACCTATGTTCTCATATGTGGGAACTCAAGTGATGAGTTACTTTGGGTATCTATTTTGTTTCTAACGTTCATTTTTTAAATTAAGTTTTAGTGTTCCTTTTTACGATGTGGGTTTCTATTAAAGAAACTTTGAATAAGTAAACTATTTATAACCCCGACAAATTTCGAGGGCGAAATTCATTTTAAGGGGGTAGAATGTAACAACCCAAGATTTTATGAGAATGATTATTTTTAATTTTATTGATCTCTTGTGTTGTACACTACTTTCATCCCTGACTTGGCTTGCATTACATGCAATCGCGACCTTTCTCGATAGCGTGTGTAGTACGCAATACTGGGTTTCACTAAACAATGATATATTATTATAATATTATTATGGACTAGCCATTATGAATAGTATTAACTAAATTTTTAATTTTATAACAATATTATTAATCTTACACATTTTCTAGAACATGTTATGAGAACAAAATAAATTTTTCGGGTAAAATATGTATTTTTCAAAAAATGCAGTTTTGCCGCCTTTTGAATGGGCACCCACATTAAATCTAGTTTTTGATAGGATTATAAGTTAAATTTGAAAAAATTAAATTCTTATTTTTAATAAGTATATAAAAATTTACTTTGGATAAATTTTTCATATTATTCTGATAACTTTCATATTTTAATGAATAGTAAAAACACGCTATATTTTAATTAAAAATACCTTTTTTCATCACAATAATTTATATGGTTAAATTTTAATATTGAATGGTTTTAAAGTATAAATAGAATATATTTTTACCATTTAATATAATTTATTTCATTACCATTAATTTTACATTGAATTCATAGGTAAAAACATTTCAATCTTTGGCAATGTTTTAACTTTTAAAACCCATTTTCTTAACAACAAGATTAATTTTAAATTAATTACTGAAACTTCTGTGCATTGAATTTTGAAAAATGGATTCCATATTTAAATTAAGTGGGTCTAAATTATTTTAATAGGTTACTTTTATTTTTTTATTATGAATAGTATCTATGGTAATTTTTATTTACTTCAGTTAAAGATAAATCGGGTAATTAAGGGAAAACCTAAGATTATAAAATTACCCTAACACATGATAAAATTCTATTTAATGACTAAACTTAGACCCATATCACCTAATGGTCATAATTTATTCATTTTATGAACTTTTGACCATTAAAATAATTTAATTATTATTAAAACCAAAGAAAGTGACAACATGTCACTCTCTTAAATCTTATAAGTATAATAATTTTAATTTAGTGATAAACTTAATGTAATTTCAAAAATGAATAGTATCCAGAAAGAAAATAAAATTATCTACATCATGTGAATTTATTTATAATTTTTAGGGATCAAATAATTATATTTAAAGGTGACACAATAGTGATGTTGAAATTATTTTATTGATTGAAATATCAAATAAATCGTTTTAAAAATATTAAAATAAATATTATATGAACTATTTAATGTGCTCCACTAATTTTCTAGATAAATATGACATGTTATGAATCTATTAAATCTTTTATTTCGAACATTTCTTCTGTGTGGATTTTATTTAAATTCAAATAAATGAATACTGTCAAAATTGACACTATTGTTATTTTATAAAAATAACATAATATAAAATTGATTAAAAATCACAAAAATATTTAAAAATTATAAATTAAAATTTATATGCTCTAAAATGTCATAAATTATCCAATTGTGGAAAATTCACAACACAAAGTAATTATTTATAACAATTTAGAATTTAGAATCTTATTACCACAAATAAAATTAAATAGATTAAATAAGGATAAATCAAGTTGGTAATGTTTAAAATTAATTCCAAACATGTATAAATTTAATTGGATGATGATATTAAAACCTTATATCATCTAAGAATCGTATTTTAGTTATTTTGAAAGTTTTTATGTGGGGTTTGAATTTATTATAAATTAATATTTTTGAGGTTTCCAAAGGTACCCCTCTCCTCCCTTATAAAAGGGCACCTCCTCCCTCTCCTCTTCACAACACTTTGAGCCTTAAATATCGTCCAAAACCTACCCATTTCTCTTCTACACTTCCATAGAAACATTCTTGAGGTTCTGGTCATCTCAAAATTCCAACTCTAGTTCCTTAAGAGGAATCTTAAAAGAGGTGTGTCGAAGAAGAGGTAATCTCTTCTACTGATTCTTTCATGTTTCTTTCTTCTTCAACTTCTTCTTCCTTAGTTGTTTCATTATAAAGTAATAACATTAGTATCACTAATATAATTATATGTTATTATAAATATGAAACAATACCATTTCACCTTCTATCCATCCTATGGAAAATGAAATCACCACGCGTGCGTACTTACGAAATATCGTCTCCACACCGTGGTGTAATCTGTTTTAACACCACCACCTTACTTGGATTATTATAATGGTGTAAAGAATAACTATGTGTAGTTATTATAACATAATAATTATTCTGATATATTATATCATCCACTCTAATTCAATTCAATAATTATGGGAATGATATCATCGTTTGTGGGTACGTACGGATTACCATCTCCACGACGCGATGAGATTCATTCTCCATGTTAACCACTCAAGAATGATTATAAAGTATATATAATGATTAATAATGAAATATATGACATGATAAAGCTAATGGATTTATGTATATATATATATATATATTTCATCTACTTACTTCCATTCAAGTCAATAAGGAAATGAAAATAGCGTCCATGTGTACGTACGGCCTACCGTCTCCATGAACGGTGTATTTCATTTCATTTATCTATATTATATATATATATACTTAATATATATGATATATAAATCATGATTTATATTCTAGAATTAAATAAATCATGATATAATTAATAATAATATCAAGAACAACAAGTCCAAACACGTACGATAAATAAAACGATTTTACCCAAAACGCTGCTTTAACATGGAATTTACAAAAGAATGAGTAATATAAAGTCATAAGTAAATCATATATGATATAATAACAATGAATATGATTATGTAATAAGTCAATGAAATTATTTAAATCATTATACAGGAGGTTCGGATACGTACGAAGCATATCAGACCTAAGGTAAGGGATAACTTTTCCAATATCATTTTTATCCGAGATTGTTTACTCGTAAGTATTTACTGGGGTAATATTTATCATCCATGTCACTATTTTCTAAAAATAGTTTCATATTTGTTTAAAGTCCTTTTTACCCATTTTTTACTTTTACTACATGGTATGTAAGGAATCTTTCTTTTGTTTACCATACGAGGTACTTTTTGACTTTTCCGGAAAAAGTACGAGAAGAATGTTTTTTTTAACTTATACGACATGAACATATTTTTACGATTTCATGACGCCTTATTTTCATGAAGTTTATTCTAAAATATTTCATGGTTATTTTCAATAAAATCCTTTTCTTTTAAAATTTCGTGTCATTTTGTGAAAAGAAAAATGATTTTTAATAAGAAAGGATATTTTCCTCAAGAATTCTTTTCAAGTGTTTTATCAAAACCATTTTCCATCTAAGATGAAATTATTTCATATGTGTATGTTTCAAGTATAACATATCTATTATTTACATGGTTTCACTTTTCTTATGATGAAATGATATCCATTTGTTTTATGTGGATTATGTTATGATGGGATGATGTTTATGAAACCCATTTTTATTCTTTGGGTTATGATGAATGATTTATGTTTATGTTCTAACACAAGTAAGAATGATTTCATTATGAGATGGGTGGGACTTATATCTACCTCAAATGCATTGGGTAAAGATTTATATCTCATGAGATAGACATGGCTGGAATGGTAAGTTAATCTGGTTCAGTGATACAGGACTGGAACGAGGAGTGAACTCGATTCAGAAAGGGACTTTGTCCACTAAGATGGTCTTGGAAGCAATGCCTTGGATACTATATAAATCATATCATGTGCTTAATGGTTTTCCACAATTACATGTTTTCTTCCCATACTATTTTATCATGATTAATGTTCCATTATGATACATGTCTTACATACTTCCAAGATATATGTCTTTGCTCAAGATTTTGATGTTTAAATTTTATGTTCAAGTTTTTACATTCAAATGTTTATGGATTGTTTTATGTTCTCTATGTTTACCCTTACTAATCATTTGAGCTCACCCTTTTTATGTTTTCTTTTCCCCAGGATATAAAGAAAGTTTTTAGGTGAGAAAACAAAAGGGGAAGATCTTTATGGGAGATGTTGAAGATCTTTCACCATGATTAGAAGATTATGTTCCAAGTTTCCAAAGACACTAAACTGTTACGGTCCTTTGGTGTCTGTTTTTTTTATGTATTAATTATTCCACAAAAGTAATTTAATTCCCATGTATGTCAATATTGGGTCTCTACACAACTCTTTATGTGTGAATATATACATGAGGCTTTTGTGGTCTGTGTATATTTTACACTTCTCCCCAAAGAGGTAATGCCACCAAAATTTTAAAGTGAAGATTACTGTAGCAAACTCCAAATCATGTGATGTATAGTTTTTCTCATGAACTTTCAATTTCCTTGAAGCATAGACAATGACTTTGTCATTTTTCATCAACACACAGCCCAAGCCCTTCCTCAAAGCATCACTAAATACCACAAAAGTTATCCACTTGTGGGTAGTGTGAGCATGGGCATCATGATAAGCCTTCTTTTCAACTCCTTGAAGCTATCTTCGCATCCATCACTCTAAGAAAACTTGACTCCCTTCCGAGTTATCTTGGTAAGAAGGTTTGACAATTTTGAAAAATTTCTCACAAATCGTCGATAATATCCAGCTAACCCCAAGATGTTAAGGATATCTGTCACCAATTTTATCCTCGGCCATCCCTCAATTGCAACTGTCTTGGAGGGATCCATATATATCCCATTTCTTGAGATGATATGACCCAAAAATGAGAATTCCTTCAACCAGAAATCACACTTTCTATACTTTTCATGGAACTTCTCTTTTATCAAGGTCTCCAGTACAGTTCTTAGATGCTCTTTATGCTCCTCCTTGGTTTTGGAGCATATTATAATATCGTCTATGAAGACTACCACAAATTTTTCGAGGTAATATATAAATACTCTATTCATAAATTTCATAAATATTTCTAGATAATTAGTGAGTCTGAAAGCCATTATTATGAATTCATAGTGCCCGCACCTTGTATGAAAAGCAATCTTGGGGATATCCTCCTACTTCACCCATACTTGGTAATATCCCGACCACAAATCCACCTTGGATAAGTATTGTGATCCATGTAGCTTATCGAAAAATTCATCAATTCAGGACATAGGATAATTTTTCTTTATCGTGGTTTTTTTGAGCTCACGACAATCAATTTAAAGGTGCATTGACCCATCCTTCTTCTTGATGAAGAGGACCGGTGCACCCCATGGTGAAGCACTTGGGAGTATAAACCCTTTATTCAGATTCTCCTGTAGTTGTTTCTTTATATCCTTAATCTCCACAATAGAAATTCTATACAGATTCCTAGATATTGTAAATTCCCCATGTATAAGATCAATCGAGAATTCAACATCTCTTCTAAGAGGAAATCCAAGAAATTCCTTAAGAAACACTTAGCCGAATTCCCTCGCAATAGGTGTGTCTTCAATGATGGTTTCTTCCTTAGACTCAATCATCTGAGCACGATATGCTTTCTCATAGGGAATTAATATCCACACTTGCGATGATGGTTCTAAACAAGATTCATCCTCCACCTTGCACTTGTACAGAATTAGGGTTCGATTCGCTATATGGAGAGTGATTTACCTCTCATGGAAATTTATGTTGGATCTATATAGGGAAAGTCAATCCATCCTAATAATTGCATCAAATTTAACAAGAGGAAATATTAAGAGGTTTTCCAGGATGTTCAATCCAGAAATTATGATAGGGGAGGAGTTATATTCATGTGTTGCAATGATTATCCAATTTTCTGTTCTCACTGACATCTCTACCTCCATGATTTGTAGTGATGTTGGGATTTTTCTACTAAACTTTCAGGAAATAAAAGAATGCGTAGAACCAGAATCAAAAAGTACATTCACTATTCTTAAATTAATAACTAGCATACTTGTCACCACTTCGTTTCTGGGGTTCTCTTCGGTTGTAGTGGTGAAAAAATATCATCCTTGATGCCTTAGAGGTTGTTGGTTGCCTCTGAAAACCCTTGTCTTAAGGAACTGGTTTTAAAAGTTCCCTGGTTCTTTGTAGTTGAAGCAATGAAAAATGTGTTGAGGTCGAACAAAGGGTTCCTATCCTCTATAAAAGCAGTGGATTTTTCTTGTCTGTAGTTAATGGTTAGGTTCCCTTGTCTTCCAAACCTAAATCATTTCTTCATTCCCTTCAGGAAATTTCTAGGGTTCTTCTTTCCTAAACCTTGGAAAGTGGGGTGCTGGATTTTATTAACACCATTTGATTTATCAATCAAACAATCAGAATTAAATTTCACCTTATTCTTCTTATCCCCATGATACCCCTGAGATTCTTTGATCTCTATTTTAACTTTGAGGGCACATCGAACAATTTCCTCATAGCTCTCAAAGTCACGGATTGCTAGGTATTTCCATATTCTAGGTTTTATCCCACCAAAGAAGAAGTAAACCTTGAATTCGAGTGTAATGACCAAGATGGAGGTGTATCGTGCAAGACTTGTGAATTTTACCTTATATTCTCTGATGGATTCTTCATCTTTTTTCTTAAGGGCAAGGAAGTACTTTCCATCTTAAGTTGGATAGTGTGAAGAAAATATTTATAGAAAAACATTTTTCAGAAATCCTTCCATTCCAACAACTCAATATCCTCCTTAGGCTTCATATTTTTGATCAACTTCCACCATTGATCAACTTCACCCTCTATACGATAATCATCCAGAAGAACCTTCTCTTGTTTAGAACATTAAAGGGTGGAGAAGATCTTTTCAATGGAGTTGATCTATTTTTCAGCAATCGAGGGATCGGATGATCCATTAAAAGTAGAAGGCCTTTGTATTATGAAGCTCTCGATTGGGACTTTTTCTTTATTAGGGGGGTTGAACATTCCTATTTACCAATGTTTCTATTAAAAACATGAGTTAACTGAAAGAGTACTGTGATAAAGTTTGCAATTCCCACTGCCATTGGATTGGGCAGCTCATTAAAACAGTCATCACATTGATCTTCACATTGGTTGTTATCCTGAGTCCTACTATTCCCGGCCATTGACTGGAATAAAAGGAAAGTTAGGGGTAACACATAAAAGGTAATCCAAATAAAAAAAATAGATGAATTATAAATTACTTCTATTTCCTTAACTTATGAATTTATAGGCTTCAATCTGTGTTATCCATAATCTACTTCCCAACATATATTCTTAGGGGGATTTTTTTATTCCTTTAATAATGGTTCATACTAAGATTATGAATTTAAAAAATAATATCCCTTGGGAGTTTTGTAACCAAGAGTGCAGCAAGACCCATTGTTGTGTACCATTTCTTGTTCGAGTCTAGATCAAAGCTGTGTTTTCGGGTTTCACCCCTAGATACATTTGGGCCAAATATGCCTCTACCTGCTTGTATCCAGACAGGGATGAATTTTCTTGATAAAACACTAAATAAATACTCACCAAAATTTAGGGATGTTTTTATTATACTTAGTCTTATCCCTAAGGCTTTCACGAGGGTTTTCTAATCCTAATCCCAAAAATAACTAAACCTATCCTCTGATACCTATTATAACAACTCTGATCTTTATTTCACACATAAACATGATTTATTACTTAAACATTCACTTAATACAACTCTGAGGGTCGAGAGATCTAGTCTCTTGGGAAATTAAGAACATTACCTAACAACATAGAATATAAGCACAACATCTTTGTTGAAAACTTCTTTTACATGACCACAACATTCCGTCATATTTAGAATTGTATAGGATATCCTAGGGATATGCATAAGAAAAGGGTGACATATAAAGCCTAGTAAGGGAGTAATTAAGGCATAACATGAATATTTTAGTACATGTTAGTAATATACATATCAAAGGATTACAGGAAAAACATGAACATAAATGCATGATATAGTATGACAATCATAACATAGAAATGTGGAAACAACATTTAACGTGATATTAGCATGATCCAAGGCTCATTGCACAAGGATCATGAGTAAAACCTCATTGCACTTGAATTATCATGATTAAAACCTCATTTAACTTGACTTATCATGATACTAATCTTTACCCAATGCATTGGATCACTATCAGGGCACACCCTTCTTAGTCATTTCATTTCATACATAAGTGTTCCACATGGATCATATAACATAGATTCATAAAACATCATAATTTATTCCATGATAAAGGAATGTGGAATTAATAAATGAAACTATATTATAAATAAGTAAATGCTCATAAAGGTGAATACTCTTTATTGAGAAATGGTCATGGTATTCACTACACAATGACTTTGGCTTGGAAAATCACAGTGCAATTTCGACAGCATAACGGCCTGACATGAGAATTCAAAAAAAATTGGTGATGAAAGAGAAAGGGGTGTGTCATCATATGTAAATTAAATGGACAGTAATGGGGTCCTATATATATATGTCCCAACATATGTAATGAAAATCAGTTTCATAAAACAAAAATAATTTCTTGAATGTAAATGTGGAGAGAGAAATCCCTTATGGCATTTTGGCATGGTAACAGGTGTAATTGGGAAGCATTAATCAGATATAAAAGGTGATATAATAATTAAAACATAAGTAAGGACATATAGTAGAGGTTTGAAATCATAACCTAATATTTTTAATTAAAAATAAAAGGGCATAACAACATAAATAATTTTGGACAAAAATGAGAAAGGAAGAAATTCCTTACTTGGAAGTGTGATCCCAAAGGCTTGGTAGGGGATTGAGAGAGCCTTCTGGGGAGATTGGGGTTCCTTTGGAGGATTTTAGATAGAGTATTTCAGGATAGGGATGTGCTCCATGGTTTTTTAGTAAAGATAAGTGGGATCTTTGGTGGGTTTATATAGGAAAAGAGAGGGAAATATTTATTATTTAGGTTTTGGAAACTACACATTAAACTAATCAAAACCACAAACCAACCCATGGTTTTTGCCCATTTTTTTTCCAAAGTGGAGTGTAAAAAATTATTTTATAAGTAAAATCAAATAACTTATTAAAATATTAGTCTTTCTTATGTTTAGGTGAGTCACAGTCTAAAGGAAATCATTTTAAAAAGTTAAAACGTTTTATAAGTCTTTAAGGGTTCACTAAGGCAAAATAAAATGAATCAAAAAAATATAAAATAATATTTATTTAAATTTAAAACCTATATTATCCTAAAATACCTTTTATATTTTTTTTATTATATCACTATTGAGTCATTATGATGTCATAAAACACATTATATTTTTAAACGGTATTTAATTTTTACCCAAAAATTCGACTGTCTTGAAAAATTATGAAAAATTAACCATTGGATAATTTCAATGTCCCGATTCCAAAAATAATATTAATTTTATCTAAATAATTTTTTAAATATGTGAATTTTTACTTTAAAAAAAATGACATTTATAAAAAAATCATGGGTTTTGACAAAAACGGATTTCAAACCCTTTTAAAAATTACAATGGTATTAATAAAAATTATAAGATCATTTATATTTATTAAAATTTAATTTAGTAATAATATTTTATTAAAATATTATTTAATTAAAAAATCCATTAATTCATCAAAATAGGTTTCTTAGTTGAATTTAAATATTAACTAAAAATATTATTTGTGGTTTAAAAACCATTTACAAAGTAACAATCATAAAATGAATGTATATTCTTTATAAAAAAAATAATGCACAAAATCATAATGCTATATTCTTGTTACATAACCCCTTATAAAAACTACATAAGACCAATGGGTAAGTTGTACGATGGTGATAGACTCTGGGGGAGGATCAGATAACATCGTTCGGGTGGTAATCTCTATTAACTTTCACATCTCCCATAGGCAGTTCTTTTCAAGCTTAATGTGTTGAATATCAGCTCGGGAATGGTCAAGATTGAAGCTCAGTGATGTTACCCCCTTTTAGATCTCTGAAAAATGGGCTTCATATGGAGCAATTATACTAGATGAGGTCATCGCTTCATTTGTTTGAGTAAATTGGATTTGTTAAAGCCCTATATTTATACTAATCAAGTGGTCATTGTTCAAAGGCTATATTAGAAATGGTAACAATTCATAACGGTATTCGGAAATCCAAAAACATAAAATGAAATAAGGGCATATGTTATATAACCATTTTACATAATAATTCAATTAATTAGATCAAGATAAATTCTCATTAATAAAAGTTTGGGTTGTTACAGTTAAATTCTTCAATATTCTAGGTTTAGGAGCTATAACTATTTATTGTTTTGTTGGTATGGATCCAAGTCTACGTCCTCATAAGGTTCATGTAGAATATGTTCAATAGGTTGATCCCACATATGGTCATAGAGTAAATGTTGATGACAATGAAACTTGAAGGAGGAAAATCTGAGAGTTTCAGCATTAGATTCTGTAGAGGCATGAGGGCTCCATTTCAGATGAAGTCACAAAAGACTAGTTAGAGGAGGTTTAGATAGCCTTCAGTTTGATCAGTTCTCTAAAGTATCATTGGGTATAATTTTTTTAACTATGTTGTGTGGGGTAGTGAGGAAGTGGTGGTTCTTGTTCCATGGGGATCGTGTGGAGTCAACAATCTCATGGGAGGAGCTCTGAGACCAGTTTAGAGTTTAGTTTCTTTCTTTGACCATGAAGGTAGCCAGTCACCAGGAGTTTCTTACCCTTTTATAGGGAACCTACCATGTGTAAGAGTTTGTAATCTATTTTGGAAACCTTTTGCGATATTCTAAGGACCTATTATCGGATGATGAGGCTAGAGAGAGGCATTTCAAAGATGTTTTGCATCTAGAAATCTAGCGCCAGTTCACCTCGTTTATTCTGAAGATGTGTCTTGAGGCGATAGTTATATCAGAGGTTATCAAGATGAGATTATCCAGAACCAGATCATCATGATAGAGGAGTCATCAAGATTCCCCACAAATAAAAGATCTCATCGGGGGTTCCCAGTTTCCAGGACAGAAGATCTTCCAATCAGCTGGGGGTAAGTCCCAGCCCTCAATGTCTTGTTTCTTCAGGGGTGGAGGATCTCAAACCTATACCAAGGGATCAAACACATGTTTTTATTGTGGAGCTCGAGGTAATAAATGTGAGAGTTTACAACCTTTCTAAGCAGACACATGCACTAGTTTTTTCGTTTTAGGTTCCTCCATTGTGGCAGTTTCAGCTGAGGTAGAAAAAATAGGTTTCTCTAATTTGGGATCAGAAAAGAGTAGTTGGTGTAGGAAGAGGATATCCCTGGGATGATCCATTCCTCATAGAGCATATCATATCCATAGAGTTGGTAGTAAACATAGTCATAGAGGTTGTGGAGTATGTCATGATCAGCTTCATGCTTTAATGTTGCTAATGCTAGGTGATCTAGACATCATTTGAGGTATGATTTTCTTGGTTTTTACTGGTTTCATGCTTTGTTTGATCTATGATGGATGTACTCCTTCATATCATATTCCCTTTTTCATGATTTGGGACTTTATGTAGATAGGCTTATAGTGCCCTTGGTGTTGACTACTCCAGTTTGAGGTCAGGATGACTTGTTTGAATTATGTAGAAGTTGTGAGCTAGTTTTGGGGCAGCATCGCTCTTGGAGAGATTTCATATGTTTATGGATAAAAACATATGACATAATCATCGGCGTGTATTGGTTGTATTTTTCTAAGACTAGCATGGGTTTCTTCATGAGTTAGATTATTTTTTTCGATGTTGATGGAGATTCAAAAGTTTATTTTGGTGAGAGAGACCCTCAGATGGGTCAAAGGTGTGTTCCTTCCTTGTCATAATTGATGGTTGATATGATTTTGAATTCATCATAGGTTCGGAATTTGGAGTTTCCTAGGGTTATAGAAGAGTACCCCGATGTCTTTCCAGAGGAAGTTTTACCGTTACCCCCTTGACGAGAGATTGAGATCGGTATTGAAATACAGCCAGACATGTATCCTATCTCAATGTACCTATATAGGATATCACCTTCTATGTTTCGAGAGTTGTGTATACATCTTGATGGTCTATTGTATTGTGGTTTTTTTCGGTCAAGTGTGTCAGTATAGGGTACACCATTTTTATTTGTAAAGAAGGTTGACAACATTTTGTGGTTGTGTATCTATTATGATTACTTAAACCAAGTGACAGTGAAGAAATGCTATCATCTTCGGCTAATTGGTGATTTATTCGATCAACTGGGGGTGTAAGCTGGTTCTTAAAGATCTATTTTTGGTTAGGATATCATCAGTTTCATGTAAAGGATGAGGATATCCTAAATACCACTTTTTGTTGTCATCATTGGCATTACAAGTTTGTTTTGATGTCTTTTAGCATGATGAATGCTTCAGATGTGTTCATGGGGTTAATGAAAGTTGTGTTCCGTGAGTTTTTGGATATGTTTATGGTGGTTTTCATTGAGTATGTCCTTGTATACTTTGAATCTGAGGAGGATTATACAAAGCATCTGTGTACCATCTTGGGATTTCTTCACAATGATAAGTTGTTTGGGAAGTTTTTGAAGTATGAATTTTGGTTTCAAGAAGATCGTTTCTTAGGGAATGTTGTATCCCATCAAGGATTAGTTGTGGACCCATTGAATATAGAAGAGTTGTCTCTTGGGAATCCCCTAAGATAGTAGTAGAGGTGTGAAGTTTCCTTGGTCTTTCAGGATAGTATATGAGGTTCCTAGATTATTTTTATTAGATTGTGACTCCTATAATAGATTTTACCAAAAAGGATTAGGCATTATTGTGGACTAATCATTGTTAGACAACTATTAAGTATCTTAAGTAGAAGTTGTTCAGTGCTCTAGTTATTTTTCTTCCTATAGAAGGAGTTCAATTTGAAGTTTTCTGTTATCCTTCGACTCTTGGGTTGGTTTGTGTTTTGATGCAGTAGAGATCAGTAATTTCCTATGGGTCTCTGTAGTTACATCCCCATGAGTATAACTATGCCACCCATAATCTTGATTTGGTGGTACTAGTGTTTTCTTTGAAGTTATGGAGACATTTCCTCATAGGTGAGCATTTTTTGGTCTTCATTGATCATAAGAGCCTGAGGTATGTTTTCTCCCAACATGGCTTAAACTTACGCCAGTGTCGGTGGATTGAGTTTTTACAGGATTATGACTTTGATATTTCCTATAAACCTAGAAAGGGGGATGTTTTAGCCAATGTGATGATCAGGATGTCACGTAGTTATGTAGTTCATGAATCTAGTGATTCACTACTGGAAAACTAACCTTTACCAACGGTTTGGAGAACCGTATCCAAGTAAGCCGTTGGGATAGGTCTATACCAATGGTTTTCTGAAAACCGTTGGTATAGACCTATAACAACGGTTTTGGAAACCGTTGGTATAGGTAATATGAAATCTATACCAACGGTAATGGAACTGTTGGTATATAAATTCCAAAAATAAAACATCCGCTGGGATTTGATCCCAGGACCCCTCGTTTATAATTGAACGACTTAACCACTAAGCTAACATCACTTTGTAAACATAATTTCATAAATATATATATGTATTATCATAATTATTTAAAATTTTGATTTATATAATGTTCTCGATTAGTAGATCCGGAAAAAAATTAAAGAACCTATCCCAACGATTTTCAAAACCATTGGGAAAGGGTTATCCCAACGGTTTTCAAAACCGTTGGGATGGGTTTGGGTGGGTTGTAGTTAAGTTGGCCGAAGGTTGAAATTTTCCCTCCTCTTTCCCAATGGTTTTGGTGAACCGTTGGGAAAGAGGACTCTTTCCCAACGGTTTTGATGAACCGTTGGGAAATAGGAGGGAAAGAGGACCTTTTCCCAACAGTTTTGGTGAACCGTTGGGAAAGAGGCTCAAAACACACCCTTTCCCAACGGTTTGGCATAAACCGTTGGGAAAGAGTGACCCTTTCCCAACGGTTTTCCAAACCATTGGGAAAGGTGGGGAAATCTATGGCTTTCCCAACAGTTTTGGTGAACCGTTGGGAAATGGTAGCTATACCAACGGTTTTTACAAACCATTGGTATAGAAGTGTTGGGAAAGATCATCTTTCCAGTAGTGATTCCTAGAGATTTATGGAAGAATTTTCATCATTTCATCTAGATATGGGAAAATTTTGGTGCAGAGTTTGTCTTTTTCAAATTATTGTACATTCATCTTTGGTGTAGCGGGTGGAGGAATCCCATTTGGGGGATATTTTTGGGGAGGTCTGGAGAGACTGGGTTGTTTTTAGTGAGTCCCCTAATGGTTGGTCTGAGGATGAACAACACTGGGTGTTGTTCCATGGAAGGATTTTTATTCCTATTGGGATGTCTAAGATGGTTCTAAGAGAGTTGAATAACACTCCCTTAGCGGTACATCCTGGCATGAAAAAAATTTAACGAGATTTGAGAGGTCAGTTTTGGTGGCCTACGTTGAAGTGTGTGGTTTCAAAGTTTGTGTCTGGATGTTTGGTCTACCATAAGGTGAAGGTCATGCACCATCTTCCAAATGGTTTTATCTAGCCATTAAAGTTTCCTCAGTGGAAGTGGGATGAAATCTCGATGTACTTTGTTACTGGTTTAACTCAAGATCAGGGAGGCTATGATTTTATATGGGTGGTAGTGGATCGTTTGACAAAATTTGCACACTTTATAGAGATCAAGGAGTCGAGATCAGTGGAGTTTTTATTGATTCAGTATCTGGAGGTGGATGTGAGACTCCACAAGTTCCTGAGGACGATCATTTTCGATCTAGATACTCATTTTACCTCCAGATTTTAGAGAGGTATCCAGTGTGCTTTTGTTTCTCAGGAATGCCTTAGCACTGCTTCTCATCCGTAGATGGATAGTCAGACATAGCAGACCATCCAGACTCTTGAATAAATGTTGCACTCTTTTGTCCTGTATTTTTAAGGTTTGTGGATGAGGCACATTACCTTGGTAGAGTTCTCTTAAAAAATATATATCACTCCACCATTGGTATGTCACCATTTGAAGCCTTGTATATATGGACTTTCCATTCTCCATTGTTCTAGACTAGGGTTAGAGAGTTAGTGATTCTTAGCTCAGAACTGGTATAGAATATGAAAGAGATAGTACAGGTGATTCACAAGTGGATAAAGGCAGTATAGAATCATCAAAAATTCTATTTTGATCATAGTAGGAGACCTCTATAGTTTGTCTTTTGGGATCATGTGTTTCTAAAGGTGGATCCCCATCATGGGTAGAAAAGGTTTGGTCATGGGAGTAAGCTTTCTCCCCAATTTGTTAGGCCTTTTGAGGTGTTGGATCATGTTGGAGTTGTGGCGTATCATATAGTGTTTCCCCCATAGATGATCTAAATATACTATTTTTTTCATGTATCATGGCTCTGTCATTATCTTCATGATGACTCTCATGTCATCAATCGAGTTAAGATCGATGTTGATGATGATAAGACCTTTAAGGAGCGGCCTGTAGAGATTCAGGACTTTTAGGATATGGTGTTGTGTAGGCATTCTATCCCCTTGGTTCATGTATTATGGTGGAATGGTGGTGTGGAGGATAGTACCTAGTAATGTGAGTCATAGATACGTGCTCAGTACCCCAAGTTTTTTTATGTTTAGTTCTTCTCATGTAACGTTGTTTGTTTCATGGTTTTCGACCTTTTTGGTTGTGAGATTGATTTCTCTTGTTTCTTGTTGTTTGTTCCTCTATTTTTATAGGTATATCTCATAGGAGAGTGTTTAGGATCTAGTTATGGCTGTTTTTTGGTTTTTCATTGTTCCCTTGGTCAGGTGGTTGAGCTCTTATGGTGGCGAGATCCTTGAGAGGTATCTCATGGGGTGGATGCTTGGATGACCCCTTTTTATTTCCTCTCTATGTTGGTTTTGGATCTCAAGGATGATGATTGTTTGAGAGGTATCTGATTTAATGGATTGGATCCATGTGGATCTGCCCTTTTCATGTTCCCTAGGCTTGCGGGCCTTGGAGGAGGCTCAGAGGAAGTCTAGAGGAGTTCGGATGCTGAGTATTGGGATCAGGTAACTTTAATGGCGTGAAAGTGGGTTTCACGCCATGTAGAATATCTTCATGATGTGAATGTGGTATTCATGTCTTGTAATATTTTGGGGTTTTAAAAATAAATAAAATTGAAAGGAAAAGGTTTTTTTGGACATAAACTGACCTCGAGGCATTACACGACATGAAAGGGAATTAAACGTCATATAATTCCCCTCCACATTAATGTTTTAAAACATTATAGCTGCTTGGTTTGTCAAACCCTATAGTTTTTTCTTCCCTGCCTATCATCCTAAGAGATCTGAAAGTCCTCTATTTAGTGTTTTCGAGATCCCATCGATGGGTATCAATCCTTGGGTTTTCATCTTCGATCCATGGTGACCCAGCTTGATCTACAGTGTGTTTTTCAATTGTTTTCCAATAGTTTCTCCCAGTTTGATCTCTTTTTTCCTCCCATTATTATTTCCATGTTATGAAGGGTTATCTCTCATGTTTATAATGTGGTTTCTATTGTTTTTTTGGTGTGATGGTTCCATAGTGTCCTCGTATGTATGTAGATATTGCGGGAGAGGTGATTGGTGATCCATTTCATGGTTCATTCTTCTGCGAAGAATATCGATCACCTTTTGAGGTAGGGGGTTCATTTCTTCTCTATTTATTTACATGAAATTATAGATTTATTGTGATTTATCCCCTTGTATCCTAATTAAATTGAACTACTTAAATACTTGAACCATATTCAACAATTGTTATCGATCGTATAGCGATGTTTTTGTTTTGTATCGTGATAATAGTTTGCCTCTTGATTTCTTAAATAGTGTGATATCTATGAAATTCTTGGTATAGTATATTGTTCTCTATGGAAATTGGTAAATATTTTAAAGTTGTAATTAATTGATAATTAATTGGTTAAAATATAAAAAGTCATGTTTAATGAATCTGATTGTTACTATAATTTGATGTTAACCAAATTTATGAAAGTGTCCATGTTTAATTGAATTGGTTAATGAACTTGAATCATGATTATTCTTGTTCATAAAGTAATTAAAGGCATGTTAAATCAATTTTTTAATTAATTTTTGATAGATATGATAGCTTGTTCTTTAGTTTTCTCATAGTTGGAACCAATGAATAATGAATTGGTTAATTCGAGATGGAATAAGAATTGGTTTTATGATCAAGGATAATTCATTTTTAGGGCCTGATTTTCCTGTTTGATTGTAAATTCCATTATCCTTGTGCTTTGGATCCATGATATCTCATTTTGTGTGAAGGATAGATGTCTTGATTTAGGGTCGAGATCCCGATTTCTATATTTATTTCAAGTTTCTTGTGATATGATGTGATCCTATGATGGATGATTATGTAAGGCTATTGTGATATGTGGGGTATGGAGGCCCGAATGTGACGTGATCATGAGATGGATGAGCCTGAAGGTATTTTGTAGTATGAGGGGTAGGGAGGCCTAGTTTCTATGGAATCAGTTGAATTCTGGAGTTGCGAGATGCATTGGTATATGCATGTGGGTGTCAGGGAGGACACCAAAGATGATGTAATGGGTTGAAGTTGGGCTAACCCATTGTTATTAAATCTAGATGTTTGTTGAATCTATTTCTTGGATGGTGGCTAGGTTGTTGTTTATATTCATTCCTTTCCACACTATTTGAGGAAGAAGGATGTGTTTGGTTACTCTCTTTCCATGGGAGGTGAAAACGTATGGGGTATGTCATGTGATTTCCATGTTTAGGTCCTCATGGTTAGACGAGTCTACTCTCTAGCTATAGGTGACGAAGACTTGATGGGTAGTTCATCTACTCACCATGTTTATCCCCTTGTGTTTGGGGATATTATAATGTTTACCTAGAGAACCATGTGATATTAAAAGTAATGATGGTAATAAATGAAAAACAAATTAACCCATGGGGTTGGATCTTTCTAGGATGTAATGTTGAGGTTGAAATTATGATAATCCATAGACTTGGTTTTCTTATACCTGGAGGTGATGAATCTTTGTGGAAATGGTAATGTGATGTGATGTGTAAATGATAATGGTTAATAATTAGTTAACGTATAGTAAAATTGATAAAAATTGATAAAGTAATTTAATGTAAATCTTTAAATGGTTGTGTGCTTATAGGATATCTAGTCTTAGCAGTGGCATCTAGGAGTCTGAGAGACGTTAGCTGCAGTTGAGTCTGAGACTAGGATATGACCATAGCGTGGTTTTGACCTATATTATATCCTATGCTTCTTGTGTTTCAATACTCTACTCCACCCTTTTGGTTAGGGAAACTGAAACCCTGAGGATTTTAATCTCTGGGAAGGTTTTTTCCCCAACATCACAGTGAGAGGATGGATAGATGACTACCCCATTTGGCCTCACTCTCCTCTACTGGTAGTTACTTATGTTGGTATACATGGTAGCTAGTTTTCACCATATATATGTGTATAGGGATATAATATCTTGTGTTTTTTTCACACACATATATTTTGGATATATTTTCATAAGAAATATTATAGGTATAATGTTTATAGGCTATGATATCTTGAGAATCCTTACTCGGTGTATGGGCGATGATGGCACGAGGTATAATACCTGATGTATAATACATGTTATGTGAGATGTGGTGGATCCCGGAAAATACCTGTTTACTTTTGGTTATGTGTAAATGGTGGTGTGTTTCATGAGGTTCATGTTTTGGTTCTTAGTTTAGGTGTGTGCGGGCTAGAATTTTTGGAGAGAGATGCTTAGGATGTGCAAAGTTGGGGCAGAGGAGAAAACTATTGGGGAAGTGGTAGCGGGGTACCCCTGATATTCTTTATTATATTATATAATCTTTCATACAATACTTGGTGATATTATCCATTATTAGGGTGGAAAACTAATATACCTATTTAGGTAATGAGTTATCTTCACTTGTTGTTCATTTTTATTTATCATGATTTCGTTACCTTTTGTATGAGAGGCTTCGGGGAGGATCCTACTGGGTATACAGTTATACTCACCCTACGCATATATAACTATTTTCATGTCAGTTGGAGTAGGTTTGGGATCAGGATGGTTACTACTAGATTGGGTTTTTTCAGGAGTTTTTTGGGATTTGAGGTCACTGTCATCTTAACTTTGTTTTGGTACTTTCAATTTTCCCTATCACTTGTAGTATTTCTTACATGATATTACATTTATGTACTTAGGTTTTATTTTATATTGTAGTCTAGGTAGGTGTTGGTTGGTTTCTATCTTATCTCTCTCTCATGCGTGTGTTTCTCTTAGAGGGTAATGCCTCCAATCTGCATGTTTGTTACACCCTCAGTGCTATTCACCAACCCGGGGCCTACTAGAGGCGGGACTCAGGGGGTCACTATATATCTTCTCCCATTTTGGTCCTAGGATGGGTACACTTTGTGGGTACATTGTCATGACATCAAAGTTATTTTCAAAAAAAATATTCTCTTTTAAAATTTCATGACATTTTTATAAAATAAAATGTTTTTGAAGAAGAAAGCATGTTTTCCTTAAAAATTAATTTCAAATGTTATATCAAAATTATTTTCCATCTAAGATGGAATTATTTAATTGGGTTATGTTTCAAGTATATTGTCACTATTATTCATATGGATTAATTATGTTTATGCAGGAATGATATTTATGAAATACTTTTGTTTTACATGGATTTTTTTAAGATTGAATGATGTTTAAGGAACTCATTTTATTCCTTGTGTTATGATTTTAGGAATGATTTGTGTTTTTTTGGAATATTTAAGAATGATTTCAGTATGAGATTATAGGGACCTATATCGCCCTTTAATGAATTGGGTAAAGATTTATATCACATGAGATAGATAGGGTTGGAATGGGAAATGACCTCGGTTCAGTCATACAGGGTGGGAATGCGAAATGGTCTCAATTTAATAATACAGGGCTGGAATGGGAAATGATCTCAGCCCAGTAATACATGGACAGAATGGTAAGTAAACTTGGTTTAGTAATACAGGCCTAGAACGAGGAGTGAACTCAGTTCAGTAAAGGAATTTTTTCACTATAATGGTCTTGGAAACAATTCTTGGGTAATATGTAAATTATTTTATATTCTTATGTGTTTTCCAAAATTCCATGTTTTATACCAATTCTATTTTCTCAAGGATCATTTTCCTTTATAATTTATCCCTTATTAACTACCAAGATTTATTTCATGACTCAATATTTTGAAATATGTTATACATGGTATTATTTTCAAAAGTTATGTTTATGTTTTTACATTCTTATGTTCATGTTTTGTTTGATATTTTCTTTGTTTACCCTTACTAAGTTTCTGTGCTCACCCTTTTCATATGTTTTCTTTTTCCCAGGATATAAAGAATGGTTTTAGGTATGAAAAAATGGGTAAGATCTTTATGGGATATGTTGAAATATCTTTCACAAAATTATATGAATGTGTTTCAAGTTTACAAAGGCACTAAACTAATAAGGTATTTGGGTGTATATTTTTGTAATGTATTATATATTCTGAAAAAGTAATGTAATATTCATGTACATCAATCTTGGGTCGTCAGATTTGGTATTAGAGTGAAGGTTTAGTCAACCTTTAGAAACTAGGATGTGAAAACTTTAGTGAGATCCCTAGAGATATTTATAAGGATATATCTATGGATTTACTAAGGATAAGTCTAATTATAGGTTAAAATCCTATAATTTTTCTAATGATCATGAATAACCTAGGATTAATCCTAAAATATCAAAGACTGAAATATTATAAGTAATTTCCCTTAATTAGGTGTTTTTAATATATGATAAGTATTTATCACACTTTTATTTATGGTCTCAGTCAATAGACATAACTTTATAGAACATAGTTAGTATTGGATGTTCCATATATGGAATTCATTGGAATTATATTTCCAAAGTGGAAATATCATGAAGCGAATCAGGAAGGTGGTATGAGTATTGGCTACACAACTGAGGATAAAGAGAATGAAAATGACATGTGAAAGGTATGGGATGATCTAACCATATTGTTTACCTTAAAAATAAGACTAATGATTAGATTAAGTTTGAGGAACCTTAATATATGATTAACATTTCATATTAATGGAATGAATAAAATAATTAGGCATGAGTAATTAATTAAGAATAAAGTTGGATGATAAAAATGTATATGTTTTGGAATATAAGGATTGTGTATAAGTATTTTCTATATAAGTTTTTCATTAAGGATTGGGAAAGATATGTTGAATGGTGATGAAGACCTATAAAATTGATTTAATGGAAAGGTGATATTTTTATTAAGGAAAGGTAACCCTTAATGTTTTCAAGATGTGGAGAAAATTTTGTTTATTTTGTATAAAGATATGTTGAATAAGATTAATTAGATGATAATAGTTAAGGATTTTTCGACATGTGGGTTATGATATCATTGATTAATTTTAAAACATTTTGTACTTAAGTAATATATCTAATAAAATTTTAAATAAGGAAACATTAATTTTTTCAATAAGTATTTATTAGAATTCAAGTTATTACCATGTTTTAGGAGAATACATGATGAAGGAATTCATATTTTTGGAATGTGACCAACACGATATCCTTTATGATATATGGGGGATAAATGTTAAGCTGATTTAGTGAACCTATTTCTAAAGTTTTGGATTTTAAACTTTTTTAAGGATTGTGAGGCTATCGATTTGTGGAATATTTAAGTTAAAATTTAGATGAAGTTTGTAAGATTAAATTATTATCTCACCATAGGTAGTTTTTTTTCATATCTGGTAATTTTTTCTGAGATTGTTTTGTAAATACTGATGCAATGACTCATCAATCTATGTATGGATATCATGATCTTTTAGTATTTCATGAATTCCAAATTAAACTTCATTTATTGGAATAAGTGATGAAGTGGAAATTGATCAAGGTTTGAAAAATGGTGGGATTGTGATGAAATAAAGTAAGTATGTCTTCTTATGAAAATTATTTAATATTAGAAAAAATATCGTGATGTAAAAAGGTTGTCATGTCATCATCATTTTGATTATATCAATGACCCATTTCATGATTCTTTAGTATATGTTTTTTTGATTTTTAACTTTATTTGGATCACCCACTTTCTTATGATCAGTGATCTTTATCAGTCTCTATCATTATTTATTCTTTTCCCCTATGCCCAAATCTTCACCTATGTTCTCTTACGTAGAGACTTAGTTAAGAGTTAAATTGGGTGATTATTATGTTTCTAACATTCCTTTTTAAAATGAGGTTTTATTATTCATTTTTATGATGAGGGTTTCTTTGAAAGAAACATTCAATTATTAATCCTTTTATAACCCAGATGAATTTTGAGGGGAAAATCATTTTAAAGGGGGTAGAATGTTACACCCCAATATTTTTATGAGATGTATATTTTTTAATTTCATTGATGTTTTGTGTTTTACACTATACCAAGATAATCAAGAGAAACATGCAACACCATCTTAGATTATGGTATACGCAACACTATTCTTAGCCTGTGTTACACACAATTTCAAGTTCTTTTGATAGAATCCATTTCACGCAAGACTGAGTTTAAGGAAAAAATATAAATATTAATATTTTACTTTATAACTTATCCATCATAATGGTGGGTTTGAACAGTTTTAACAAAATTATAAAAATATTTTTTATACATGAATATATAATTAATTATTTGGTGAGAAATTAATTATAAATGAAATTAAAACCCTTTTAAAATAAAATATTTTTTTTCTAATAAACCATTTAAATGAAAATAAGAGAGTTTATAAAATAAAAAAAATCACTCTTTATGTATTTTATTAAAAAAATATATGTTTAATATATTAAATATAATTTTTAAAATTAATATTTTATTTTTTCAATACCAGATATAAGAACAGATTCATTTTTTTGGATAAAATAAGTATTTTTAAAAAAATGTAGTTTTGTCGTCTTGTGATGGAAAACCATTTTAAATCTATTTTTTGACACTTTTTTATATAATATTTTAAAAAATAAACTTATTATTTGAAATAATTGTATAAAATTTTAATTTAGTTTAATTTTTGGTATTTTTCTCATAAGTTTCACATTTTAATGAATGGTAAAAAAAATAATGCATTTTAAATGAAAACTATTTTTTCATCAAATTTATCTAAAGTGTTAAATTATATATTTGAATGGTTTTAAAATATAAATAGATTAACTTAATATAATTTAATTCATTAGAATTAATTTTTCATTGAATTTTTATGTAAAAACATTTTAATATTTTGCATGTTTTAACTTTTAAAACTCATTTTCCCATTCTGAAAACAAGATTAATTTTAAACTAATAACTACAACTTCTATTTTTTGAATTTTGGAAAATGGATTCCATATTTGGAATCAATGGTTCAAAATTATGTAAATATATTTATTTTATTTTGTTTCATTATGAGTACTAACTTCAGAAATTTTTTATTAATACGGTAAAAAGGTAAATCATATAATTAAAGACAAAAAATAATATTATAAAATTACACTAACACTTGTCCTAATATCATTGGATGAGTGTGTTTTGACATAAATCATCATTGGTTCTAGATTTTATCCTTTTAAATCCACTTATATGTGATTAGGACATTTAATATATTTTATTTATAGAAAAGTTAAATATGTCTTACTCAAATTTTTAAAACTATATCATATTTAATATAAGGTTATACATAAGATAAGTTCAACTATAAATACTCATTTGAAATATAATTTTTTTCTTTATCATGATAAATTATTTTTATTTTTTATGAAATAAATAATTACTTTAAAATCTTATACAATGATGGGGGAGAAATTATTTAATTAATTAAAAATCAATGAAATAATTTTAATTAATATTATAATAACCATTAAAAGACAAAAAACTTGGCCAAATCTTATTTTTTGAGTATATTTTGACCATAATAATTCAAGATTCTAATTATTGACCATTTTTAGCCACATGGAAATGATTATGACACTTATAATATTTTATCTAAAGTAGTGTTAAAGTTATCACATTCACATTTTAAAAAATATTACATTTTAAATATAGGATTTTCCAGATGATATATTTGACTATAAATATTCCTCTGAAATATATAATATTTATATTCATCAAGTTATTTTATTTTTTATTTTTATTAAAAAAATATTTATATTAACTAATTACAAAACATTTATGTAGTAATTATTTTATTAATGGACATATCAAATAAATGATATTAAAATTACTAAAATAAATTTATTTTGAGATAACTAATGTGATAACAGAATTTTATAGATGACCTTGAACACTTAGGGATATAATAAAATATTTAGTTTGGGGTTAACATATTATCTTGATATTTTAAAAAATCCAAGAAATGAATAGTGTCAAAATTGACAGTGTTGATATTTTATCAAAATAATGCTTTATGGAATTATTTAAAAATAATTAAATATTTATAAAATTATAAAATAATTATTATAAGGTCTAAAATATTCAAACTTGTTCATTTATGGTATAATTTATACAAAATAAGTAAAAAATATACTATTTTAATATTGAATAATTTGTTACCTTATTTAAAATTAAAATAGAATAACTAAGGGTTAATTATAATGATAGGGTTTAAATTTATATAAAAACTTATTTAAATTTTATTGGTTCATGAAATTAAAAACTTATCTCATCTCATATTCTAAAATAAAACATTTTTGAGGTTTTTTTATGTGGTTTAATTTTATTATAAATTAATATTTTTGAAGATTCCAAAAGTGCCCCTCACCTCAATTATAAAAGGGAATATCCTACCTAACTTATTTACCTAACTTTGAGACATAAATCTAGGCCATACCCTACCCATTTCCCTTTCAAATTCCATAGTAACATTATAGAGTTCATGGTCTTCTCAAGATACTAACTCTTGTGTCCCTAAGAGGAGATCTAGAGAGAGCTCATTGAAAATGAGGTAATCTCCTCTACTAATTCTTTCAAACTTATTTCTTCTTCTACTTACTATTCATGAGTTGTTTTCATTCTATTGGACCCTTTGTGAGATAATTATTTTAATAATCACAAATCATGCTAATTTACAAATCATGATAAATTACATATTATGTTATAACTAATGTTAATCATGTCAATGAACATTTATAAATGAAAAAATTATGTCACATGGTATAATAAATTTCAATAAGTTAGTAAATTATGAAAACTTATGTTTCAATATATTTACAAGTGTATATTTACATGTAATTATGAATTTCACTTAATCTGGTATTGTGTTGTATAAAACAGACACTTTGTAAGTTTTGAGAAGTCTCTGACATTGATTGGTTCAAAGGAGTTACCAATGGTTGACTCACTGATTAAAGAAGACTCTAATGCATGACTCACCAATCGAAAAAATTACACACCAATGGAAAAATCACTGATGATTGGTCACACTGATAGTTCAAGCGACTCACCGATAGGCGACTCACTGATGGCCGACACACCAATAGTTCAAAGGACTTACCAATGGATGACTCACCGATGGGTGACACACTGATAGTTTAAAGGACTCACTGATGGACAAGTCACCAATGGGAGACACACCGTTATTTCAAAATGACTCACCGATGATGACTCATCGATGCCTGGATAGACCGATAAAACAAATAACTCACCAATGTCCAGAGTCACCGATACCGATGGAAAGGACTCACCGATACAGAGAGTCACCAATACTGATAGATCGATTCTAATGAATCCCTGACACTTATGACTCACCAATAGTTATAAAAACCATTTTTATTTTATTAATTAAAATATATATTTAACGGTCATATTTAGACAAATTAATATTTCTAGCATTATTTAATGTTGTCTATAGGATATTTAGAGTACAGTAAAAGGTACATGCATGTGGGGAGATCATTATGTCTAATAGACCTTGAATTATAAAATAATTACCAATAAGATCATTAGACCTAGAAAAAACAAGTGAAAAGTGCATAAGAACACCTACAATTCTCGAGCATACTTCCAAAACCCAAGAACTCAAAAGGACGAACATATGGGGAGATCAAGAAGTGAAGTTAAACCTACTGAGTTGACCTGAACATCTTTTAAACAAGAAGCTATACATCTTATAATCCTGGAATCCAAAACACAAAGTCTTTGACACTCTGTTTTGGATCAAACTTCCATAAGAGGACTCTAACTTCAATTCCACTACATCAAATGATTCTAGAGCATCACTGAATAACACATAGATCCTTCTAAACCTAAATCTACATCTTTATATCTGTTATGTTCATTTATTAACATCTCTGAGTAGTGTGTGTGTGTTTCTGTTACACGCACACTGACTCCTATGCATAACTGGAGGATACTTGATATCCTCAATCTCAAACTCTATTTATCTAGTTGTATCCCACATAGAACTATGGAAGAGGTTGTGTGTGACTTGTTTTTTGTTTTCCCCACAAAGTACTATGGTAGAGGTCAAGGGTGACCTAGAGAGCCTTTTGTGTTGTTTTAAACCCCGATCCAGGGTGTGGATAAAACTTTTTTATTAATTTAAACTGCTTGGTGGAAGGTGATCACCAAGTCGAGAGAGATAAGTCTCAACTTGAGAGTGAACCTCTTGTTTTAAATTCCATTATGCCTATTGTTATTTTCTTTTAGTATGTTTTATAAAAAAATTCATTAAAATGAATTCATACTCAAAATGTTATTTTATCATGTGTTTATAATAGTTTTGAACTAGTAAGTTAGTTTCAAAAGTTATATTAATCTTTAGGTTAGTGTAGCTGAGAACTAATCAATCTCTTGAGAAATTAATTGAACATTCAGGACTCTTATAAATTCACTAAAAACTAACTTGGATTATATTTTTAATTGGTGGAAAATTTCAAAGAATCAATTTTTGATATAAATTTTTATAGGGGATAAATTCACCCCCCCCCCCCCCCCTCTTGAGTACTCTATGTCAACCAACATTTGGTATCAGAGGAGTAGGAATTTCTTAGTTTTCAAAGCTTTTTCAAACTTTTTCAACTGTGATTGTAGTTGTATTCCAAATATCATAAAATTTCTATTAATACTAAATTTTTTATCTCTTTGAAATATTTTCCAAATTTATACTATAAAAAATAGATTAGAAGGTTTTACTACAAATAGACCACCTTTTTTCAATGGAACAAATAATGTTAAGTGGAAGCATAAAATGAAAATACATTTTGAAAGCATGGGATTTGAAATCTAGACTGCTATTGAAAGTAAATATGTACTCCTTTAAACTACTAGAAACACTTGGTATGAAGCTACCAGGACTTCCTATAACAATAAATGTAAAGATATGAATGCATTATACTGTGCACTAGGATATGAAGAATTTAATCTCATTTCCACCTGTAAAACTAATCATGAAATTTGGGACACTTTAGCTATTTCCCATGAGGGAACAACTAATTTGAAAGAGATGATATTAAATACTTATACTATTAAATATGAAAATTTTAGAATGAATCCTGATGAATCTATTTCTGATATGTATCTCAGGTTCAATGAAATGTGAACACCATGATTTCTTTAGAAAGATTTTTCATAGGAAAGGAGAAGATCATGATTATTTTGCGATGTTTACCAGAGAGATAGTGAGGGACATCAGTATCCATAAGAGAATCATGCAACATTGATAAACTGATAGTAAAGGAACTAATTGGAAAATTAATTATGTATGAAGAGGAACTAAAGGTGAATCGAGAGGAGGAAGATCCAAAGAAAAAAATTGTAGCCTTCAATACTACCACTTCTAAGAGAAAATACAAAGATAAAGTTAAAGCAACTGTTAAGAGCACAAGTAGTGAAGAATCAGCTTCAAACAGTGATGAGGATATGGCCCTGCTATCCAAGAGATTCAGAAAATTTTGCAGAAAGAAAAATTACTTCAAGAAACCAAACTTTAATAGAAAATATGACAACAAAGGAAATTGGAAAATGGATTGGAATAAGCCTAAAAAATCAGAAGAAATAGTTTGATATGAATTCAAAAATAGAGTGAATGTCAAAGATGACTATCCTAAATTAAAGTATAAAAAGAAGTATGAGTATAAGGATAGGAAATATAAGAAAGCATTGAAGGCCACATGGAGTGCATCCAAGGACAGCTCTAGTGAATCTGCTTCTTCTATGAATGAGAAATAAGATATGTAAAACTTGTGCATTATGAAAAATACCTCATAGGTACTCTTAAACTCTATTATACCTAATTACTATTATTCTAGAGATTAATATGAATCAAAAAAATGAAAAATAATGAAATGTTTAAGTATTGTAATATGCTAGAAGAAACTTGTATTGAACTAAAAGATAAGTATAAATCATTAAATAAATAGCATGCACTCTCTGGAAATATTAAATCTAAACTTACTATTGATAGATAGAAAAATTCACAACTACTAAAGGAAAATAATTACCTAAAGTTTTCTAATGACCAATTAAATAAGTATCTGAAAAAGTTTACCAATGTAAAAAACACACTTACTCAGTTACATGGTAGACAGAGAGCTTCTAGGTATACTATTGGAATATGATATCATCCAGGACAAATAAATTTATCTAAAACATATTTTATAACTAAATATGTAAAATTTGCTTCTCTGTCCAAAAAACAAGATTTTACTACATGTTCTAGTTCTGAAAACTCTTTTACTGCGTCAAGTTTTTCTAGACAGAATAAATTTTATTTTTCAAAAACTTTACATTCTATATATAGAAAACCCATAATACAATTGTGGGTTCCTAAATCCTTTATTACTAATGTTTTTGGACCCAGAAAAATATGGGTTCTAAAATATTTTCTTGAATGAATTTTTTTGTAGGTAAACTTCCAAAAGAGTTCCTATATAAAACTTTTGTACTTGGGCAGTGGTTGTTCAAAAAACATGATAGGATATTACTCAAGCTTCAAGAATCTCTTCAAGATTGATGGAGGACATGTCACATTTGGTGACAGTGGTAAAGGAAAAATCATTAGCTTAAGCAAGATTGGGACCCCTAACTCTATTTCAATTTTCAAAGTACTTTATGTTAATGGATTAAAATATAACTTACTTATCATATCTCAACTGTTTGATGATGGATTTAATGTAAAATTTAAAAATGATTCATTCCATGTTTTTATTCCAAAAATAACTTAGCATTTACTGTTCTTAGAAATGATAATGTATATGCTATAAATTTAGACACACTAGCATCACAGAATGTTTCCTGCCTAAGTGCCTTTTATAAAGAGTCTTGCATCTGGTACATAAGACTAGGACATTTTAATGTACAATCCATTAATAAATTAACCAAAAAAATTTTATTTAAGGACTTTCCCAAACTAGAGTTTCCAAAAAATATAGTGAGGAATCCTTGTCAAAATGGAAAACAACACAAAATCTATTTCAAACAAAACAAATAAGTTCCAACTTCTCAACCTCTCGAGTTGGTTCACATGGAATTGTTTGGACCATATAGAGTTTCAAGTCTCAATGGGAAGCACTATGTTTATGTTCCTGTAGATTAATTCTCAAGGTATACTTGGACCTTTTTCTTAGCTCATAAAAGTGAAGCTTCCTCTCATTTTACCAAGTATGCTAGGACTATAGAAAATATTAGTGGACTTAAAAATTAAATCCTTAAGAAGTGATCGTGGTTGTGAGTTTAAAAATCTCGACTTTGAATTTTTTTCTCACAAAATTTCTATAAGCATAACTTCTCTTCCCTAGGACACCTCAATAGAATAGTGCAGTAGAAATAATAAATATAAACCTATAGGAAATTTTCAAAACTATGATCAATGAATATGATCTACCGATTTATTTTTGGGCTGAAGCTGTTAATACATAATGTTATATAATAAATAGAGTCTTAATCAGGTCTATTCTTAAGAAAAATCCTTATGATTTGTGGAATAATAGGAAACCCAAGGTAAATTATTTTAAAGTGTTTTGTTGTAAAGTTTATATTCTAAACACTAAATATAATCTAGATAAATTTGCCTCCAAAAGTGATGAAGGAATATCCCTTGGATATTCTACATAAAGCAAAGAATATAGTGTCTTTAATAAAAGAACCAAATGTATGGAGGAATCTGTACATGTCAAGTTTGATGAAACAGATCCTCATGAACCTAATACCATTATAGAACATCATTACGATAATATATCAAATCTGGACGTTAATGAAAAACCCTCTAACAATCCTATAAATCAATCTGTTAAAACTTTCAGTTCTGGAAATTCTATATATTCTAGCCATAATGAACCATAACCAAGTGATGAACCTAAAATAACTTTCCCTACTTTTACTAGACCAACTTTAACCCTTAAAAACCATCCCTTAAATGATGTAGTTGGAGATTTAGATAGAGGAACACAAACTAGAGCTTCCTTGAGAAATAAAGTTGAACATTAAGTATTATTGTCACAAATTAAACCTAAAAATATCAATGATGCAATCAATGATGAACTTTGGGTGATGGCTAAGTAAGAAGAGATTAATCAGTTTGAGAGAAATAAAATTTGGAAGCCTTTTGATAGACCAAAATATGCCTTGACCATAGGAACTAAATGGGTGTTTAGGAATAAAGTAGATGAATATTGAAATATAGTTAGAAACAAAGATAGATTTCTTTCAAAAAGCTATAATCAAGAAGAGGGTATTGATTATGAGGGTACCTTTGCACCAAGATCTAGGCTTGAAGCCATTATAATCCGACTTGCCTATGCAAAACACTTTTATTTCAAACTTTATCAAATGGATTTCAAAATTTAATTCTTAAACAGTTATATAATTGAGGATGTTTTTGTTCCCCGAGTTTTACAAATCCACATATTCCAAATCATTTTTTCAAATTAACTACAGCTTTATATGGTTTGAAACAAGCTCCAAGAGCTTGGTATGATAGGTTAAGTAACTTTATTATTTCTAAAGGTTTTAAAAAAGGATTTGCATATCCTAATTTAATTATAAAAATATTTTAAAAATATTTTTTAATAGCTCAAATATATGTAGATGATATTATTTTTGGTTCCTCTAAAAATTATTTACCCAATGATTTTTCAAAAATGAGGAAAAATGAGTTTGAAATGAGTTTTATGGGTGAACTTAAATATTTTCTTGGATTTCAAATATTTTAAAACAAAGAAGGTATTATTACAAATTAAAGTAAATATACTAAAGATCGTTTGAAAAGATATGGATTTGATGGTATTAGGAGTAGTGAAACACCTATGATTTCTACATGTAATTTGGATCTTGATGAAAATGGGAAATCAGTTGATCAAATAGCTTATAGAGGAATGATTGGGAGTTTTCTTTACTTAACCGCTAATTGGATAGACATCATGTTTATTGTGTTTCTATGTTCAAGATTTCAAGCAAACCCAAAAGAGTAACATTTAAATGCTGTTAAAAGAGTTTTCAAAAACCTCAAATATAAAACTAATTTAGGACTATTCTACCCTAGAGGACAACCTTTTGATATGGTTATTTATTCTAATGATAACTTTGGTGGCTGTAAATTAGAAAGAAATAGAACCTATAGAACATGTCACTTTTTGGGAAAATCTCTAATTTCATGGTGTAGTAAAAAGAAAAATTCAGTTGCATTATCAACTGCTGAAGAAGAGTACATTTCTTCTCGTAGTTTTTGTGCACAAATTTTGTGGATGAAACACACTTTATTAGATTATGGATTTTAATTCAGACATATCCCCATAAATTGTGACAATACAAGTGCTATTAACAATTCTAAAAAACGAATTTCTCCTTCTATAAAAAAACATATTGATGCAAGACATCACTTTTTGAGATACCATTATAGAAAAGGTGATATAACTCTTGAGTTTATTGGGACTGAACATCAACTTCAGGAAATTTTTACCAAACTTTTAAACTTTGAGAGATTGAGCTACATTAAATATGAACTAGGAATGATAAATATATAAAGACTATCTAACCTTATCCCCTTAGAAAAATATTTTTATCTATGACACTGATCCCTGTGAAACCAATCGCATGAAACTGATTAGGTGAAACCGATAAAGTGAAACTAATCAGGTGAAATCGATTAGGTGAAACCGATCAAGTGAAACCGACCAGATAAAACTGATCAGATGAAACCGGTCAGGTGAAACTAATCAAGTGAAACTGATCAGGTGAAACCGATAAAGTGAAATCGATCAGATAAAACTAATCAGATGAAACTGATCAGGTGAAACCAATCAAGTGATACCGATACCATTTGAGTGAAACCGATACTGATAGAGACTTTTTAGTAGATCAATTTATCTAAATATTTTAAGTAAAACTACCCATCTTCATTCTTTTTATTTTACCATTATTCTATTTTATTTTTTTATGAAGTATAACCCCTAAATGATAAAATTGAATCAATCTATGACCCTTCAATACCCTCACTACCTTCGAACCTTTGACCTTTCGACTCCCTTCTTCAAACCCTATCATTCATAATGGCGAGGAAAAAGTGCGTGATGGAATGACTGGGTGAATCGTTGTCGGCCAAGCATCAGAAAGGAGAATCAAGAAGTGCCAAAAGTTATGTGAATCTAGAGTTGGGAAGCCACATAGTAACTCCTGGAAAATAAGTGTCTACCAAATGGTTGTTGTTGAGAAAGTCTATCTTGCTAAAAAATTTGGAATCACAGTGGTGGATTAGCTATTTTGTAGATAATGAGATACCTTTCTATCCCAAACTGGTAGACCAATTTTATATCTACTTGGAAGTGTTTTTGGAAGGATCCAAGTAGGCTTATATGAAATTAGTGGTAAAGGGAAAGAGATTTCATTTTCTTTAGGAGAGTGGGATGAATTCTTAAGGATGCTGCATGAGGGAATATTTGTTGAATACTGGGGTAACATTCCACCAACTTCAGATTTATTCTCTTATGAAAATTAATTGAAATAATTGACTAGAAAAGAGGATTCATTGAGCCTGATATCTTCAGAATTAGATGGAGAGTCCAGAATTCTTTTCAAATTAATCCAATGCCAAATCTTCCCAAGGAAGGGATATTTTACTGCCTTAAAGTATTAGGATGTCTTCCTAGTTTACTTTTTGAAGAATAGGGTGAAAGTGAATATGTGCAGGTAACTTATGGTATAAATTTGTGAAATGATAAAACCATCTCAAAAAGAAACTTCTATACATTATCCAAGGATTATTTCGAAAATGTTGAAGAAGATAGGATGTGTGGAGGATGAAGATGAGGTGATTACTGCATGTAGTGGTTTCTACCTACACAAAGACATCTGCAAAAGGATGAGCATATTTTGGATCCCATGGAGGAGAATGTGGGTAGAATATGAGGATAAATTGTATGAGGATTATAATCCCATAGATCATCCTACCAGACCAAGAGAACAAGATGATCCATGTCTTAAACATGGAGAACAGATTTTGTATTTAGATGAAGAACAAGCTAAGACTGATCTTAAAAGAGAAGAGGGGACTCCTATAAATGATATGAGTGACCCAGATATTGCTGAAATCCCTAGGTACATGACATATTAACCCACCAATCCACCATTATAATTACCTTCTACTGAACATTTATTAGATGATGATAAGGAGGATGAAGAGACTTAAGTCTCTGGAGTTAAAGGATATGTGAGCAAGACTGATGGTGATGATGAGGATGATTATAATAATGATGATGAGGATAATGATGGTGATAATGTGAGTGACTCAATGAAATAAATAAAAGATGTAGTCAGTTCAGGTGAGGAGTCATTTCATGGATATGATGATGCAGCTGATAGATAGAATGATACTGATCCTGATGGACAGGATGTTGTTGATCATGATAGACATGATGATGGAGATGTTGGAAATGAGGATATACATGACCACCCTGATGATGCTCAAGTAATCATTCATAAACTTGCTAATATTATGGCTGGAGGTCAAGAAGAAGAAGGTGAAGCTCAGATTGTACGTGTGCCTCAGAATGAGAGAGATCCTCAAGTGGCTGGAGGTAAAGAAGAAGAAGATGAAGCATAGATTGTACCTATGAATGAGGGAGAGACTCAAGGTAGAAGAGTAAGAATTGATATTGTGGAGCCTAGATATTGGAATTGTTCTGGTGATTAGAATATAAATCTAGGATATATCCTGTTTGGCTTGGATTATGATTCAGATAAGGAGATGGTAGCTTCTCCTGCTCCACAAGATGATATGGAACTGACAGCTCCTACATAACCTATATTACCTAATGTTGATGAGCCTATTTTACCTTCAGTTCCTAGTGACTGTGTCACTAAGGTTGATTTTGAAAAATTCAATGCTAATGTGTGTGAATATATGAGATCTTAAATTCCAATCAGAAATGGAGCTTCTACATCTGGGAGTATTTCAGAGGTAGATGTTGCTCGGATTGCTAGAATACTGATTCAGGAAATATAGCCAAATCTTTTCACTATATCCAATACCATTCTGAGAAATAATTTAGTGCTGGGAGAAGAAGTGAAGAAAATGAATCAGGAAATTGTATCTTTTTCCAATGATTTTAGAAAAATGCTTGGTGGTTTTATAGAGGTTCTTATAAACCTTGTTATACATCTACTAAATGCATATTTGAAAAATTTTAAAGAGGATCTTGGAAATATGATTTCTGGTGCATTCAGTTCTAGAGTTACCAGGCCTACTACTGATATGGGGTCTTTTAGGGCTGTTATAAGAGAAGAGATGAGGTCCATTCATAATGACTAAGAAATACTCTCTTGTTAAAGTGAAAAGGAATATTGAACATGTTTATAACATGGTGAGATAATGTTTCAATGAGAAAACTGCTACTCCAAAGGAGATCAGGGACAAAGTGGACAAGTATTTCTCTAAAATCTACACAAAGCATGAGTTGAATAACAACTTTAAGTACATGGTTGAGAATATCAAGATACCAACAGTGACTGAGGCATTCAAGAATCAAGTGATCTAGTTGAAATATTTTACACCCACATTGGAGAAATTCATGTAAAATAAGGAGGATTTTGAGAAGGCCATGCAGTATGGGGGTGAAATCATCAATGATTTTATCAAGCTTTTGAATACCTACCTGCATGTACAGTCTGAGGCTATAGTGGCCCCTACAACTGCATCCATAAATCCTGGTTCACCGCCTCCTGCTCGTATGATAGTGTCTCAAGCTTTAACTCAAATCAGACCAACGATCCAAGAGTATCCTCAAAGTCATGTTATGTTAGAGTAGAGACCAGGCCTTGTATCTAATGTTCCTACAGTCATTACCTTACCTGGTGTAATCATTCATCCAGTCCTTCCTACATCCACAACACCACCTCTTTAACCCACTATTTACCCTTCATAAAAATAGGAATCTCATCAAAATACCAAGAATTAGTTGTGGATCATTTTTTATAGGGATTTGTACTTTTCATTTTATGATTGTACTCTATGTACTTTAATGAATCTCACTTTGACTTCACTGTATTTTAAGTTTCTTTGTGCTATTTTTCTTAATTCTTTATGTTTCTTTTCACCTTTTTTCTAATCCCAAAATGGGGAGAAATCTATGGATGGAATAAACTCTTAACCTATAGGGGAGACTCCCTGTGGAATTGGAAAGATGGAATGCAATTAACAGAATATATATATATATATATATATATATATATTCCAACTCTGATATAAATCACTAAGACTGCTCTAATATAACTTATTAAGGGAAAGCACAAAAGGAAAGACCTTATGGTTATATTGAGAATTCACACACATTTTTGGTATGCTAAGACAAGTCATTTTTATTCCTTAGCATCTTGTATAACTCATTAATTACATGATTTATGATTATTAAAAAGGAGAATATTGTTAGATCCTTTGGTAGATAATTGTTTTAATAATCACAAATCATGCCAATTTACAAATCATGATAATTCACATATTATGTTATAACTAATGTTAATCATGTCAATGAATATTTATAAATTAATAAATTATATTACATGGTATAATAAATTTAAATAATTCAATAAATTATGGATATTTATGTTTCAATATATTTACAAGTGTATATTTACATGTAATTATGAATTTCACTTAATCTGATATTATTATGTTTAAGAAAGACACTTTGTAAGTTTTTCAAAGTCTCTGACACTGATTGGTTCAAAGGAGTTACCAATGGCTGATTCACCGATGAGGACTCACCAATCAAAGAAGACATTTATGTAGGACTCACCGATAGAAAAAAAGACACATCGACATACAAATCACTAATGATCGGTCATACTAATAGTTCAAGAAACTCGTCGATAGGCAACTCACTGATGGGAGATGCACCGATAGTTCAAAGGAATTATCGATGGATGACGCACTGATGAGTGATGCACCAATAGTAAAAAGGACTCACTGATGGAAAAGTCACCAATGGGCGACACATCGTTAGTTAAAAATGAGTCCTTGATGATAACTCACCGATGCCCAGACATACCGATAGTACAATTGACTTACTGATGTCCAGAGTCACTAATACCGATGGAAAGGACTCACCGATACAGAGATTCAATGATCCTAATAGATTGATGGTAATGACTCACTGATAGTCATAAAAACTATTTTTATTTTATTAATTCAAATTTATATCTAACACTAAAATTTAGAAAAATTAATGTTTATGACATTATTTAATGTTGTCTTTAGGATATTCAGAGGAAAGTATGAGGTACATTCATGTGGGGATATCATTATCTCTATTATAACTATAAGTATAAAATAATTACCAGTTGGATCATTCAACGTAGAAAAAGAAAGTGAAAAAGTGCAGAAGAACACCTGAAATTCTCGAGAATACTTCCAAAACCCAAGAACTCAAAAGAAAAAACATATGAGGAGATCAAGAAGTCAAGATAAACCTACTGAGCTGACCTAAACATATTTTAAACAATAATTTGAACATCTTATACTCCTGGAAGCCAGAACAAAGTGGCTTTAACACTCTGTTTTAGAGTTATATTCCATAAGAGGACTCAAACTTCAATTACACTACATCAAATGAGTCCATAACTGCACTGCATAATACATAGAGCCTTATAAACCTAACTGTACATATTTATCTCTATTGTGCTCATTTATTTACATCTCTGAGTAGTGTGTGTGTATGTCTGTTATACACACACTGACTCTTGTGCATAACTGGAGGATACTTGATATCCTCAATCTCAAGCTCTATTTATCCATTTGTATCGCACATAGAACTATGGAAGTGGTTGTGTGTGATCTGTTTGTTTTTATCATGAAGAACTATGGTAGAGATCAAGGGTGACCTAGATAGCCTTGTGTGCTGTTGTGAACCCCGATCCAGGGTGTGTAACAAACTTGTTTATTAATTTAAACTGTTGTTGGTAGGTGATCACCAAGTGGAGAAAAATAATTCTCGACTTGAGACTGAACCTATTATTGTAAGTTCCATTATGCCTATTATTATTTTCTTTTACTATGTTTTATAACAATTTTCATTCAAACAAAGTCAAACTCTGATTGTTAGTTTAAAAAGTGTTTATAATAGTTTTGAACCAGTAAGTTAGTTTCAAAAGTTATATTAATATTTAGGTTAGTATAGCTGAGAACTAATCAATATCTTGAGAAATTAATTGAATATTCCATACTCTTATAAGTTTACTAAAAACAGACTTAGATTATATTTGTAATTGGGGGAAACTTTCAAAGAACCAATTTTTAACAGAAATTTTTATAGGGACTCAATTCACCCCCTCCCCCTCTTGATTACTCTACTCAGACCAACACATTATAAAGTAATAAATTAATTATAACTTATATTAATATATCTTATTATGATTATGGAACAATCATATTCCACCTTTTATCCATCCTATGAAAAATGAAATCATCATTTGTGCGTATGTATGGCTTATTATCTCCAAATCATGGTGTGATATGTTTTTCATCACCAATTTACTTGGATGGGTATAATTATGGAAGTAATAACTATATATGATTATTCTAACAAGATATTTATTCTACAAAAATGTATATACCATCCACTTCCATACCATTTCATAATTAAAGGAATGATATCATCGCTCGTGCGTATGTAAAACCTACCATCTCCATGACTTGATGCAATTCATTATTCATGATATCATTTAAAGAATGATTATATAGAATGATTAAATATGATATATATTACCTTCTTATCATTATGGAAATTATATAATATAAATCCATTAAGAATAACATGGATTTATATGACAAAACCTACAGAAAATAAGGCCTGAAAGAAGAGTAAAAATTAAATATTATTAAACAGGTGATAATATGATCACATATGATATCATAAATATAAATATGGTTCAAGAATAAGTTTATAAAACTATTTAATCCATTATACTATATTTTTTGATACATACAAAGGAACTCAGACCTAAGGTAAGGGATAATTTCACAATCTCATTTTTATTTGATATTATTTATACGTAAGTATTTACTTAGGTATATATATCATCCATGTCCATGTTTCCAAAATATTCATTCTATTATTATAAAAATTTTGAAAGTAAATTTTTTCCATTGGTGAATTTTATTAGATGATATGAAAGGAATATTTTATCATTTTTTATATGAGGTACTTTTTGACTTATCAGACAAAAGTGTGAGAGGAATGTTTTCTTTTATCTTATACAATATGAATGGATTTTTACATTTTCATAACTCCTTATTTCTATGAAGCTAACTTTAGAATATTTAAATTTTATTTTCAAAGAAATTATGTTCTTTTAAAAAAATGTCATTTTGAGAAAATAAAACAGTTTTTAAGAAGAAAGGATATTTTCTTAAAGAATTAATTTCAATTGTTCTATCAAAATTATTTTCCATCTAAGATGGAATTATTTAATAGGGTTATGTTTCAAGTATAATATCTTTAATATTCCTATGGTTTTATTATTTTTATGACAGAATGATATTTATTAAATCCATTTGTTTTACATAGATTATGTTACGATGGAATGTGTTTAAGGAACCCATTTTATTCCTTCAGTTATGTTATGATGAATTATTTATATTTTTGTGGAACACGTTAGAATGATTTCATTATAATATGGAGTGATCTATATATCCCTCAAATTCATTGGTTAAAGATTTATATATCATGAGATATACGAGGCTAGAATGGAAAATGATCTCGGTTTAGTAATACAAGGCTGGAATGATAAATGATCTCAGTTTAGTAATACATGGTTGGAATGGGAAATGATCTTGGTTCAGTAATATAGCGTAGGAATGGTAAGTAAACCTGATTTAGTAATATAGGATTAGAATGAGGAGTGAACTCAGTTCAGTAAAATACTTTTTCCACTATAGTGGTCTTGGAAATGATCCTTGGCTAATATTGAAATGATTTCATATGCTTATGTGTTTTCCACAATTCCATGTTTTATGTTAATTCTATTTTTTCATGGGTCATGTTCCTTTATGATTCATTCCTTATAAACTAAAAATATTTATTTTATGACTCAATATTTTGATATATGTTATACATGGTATGATTTTAAAGAGTTATGTTCATGTTTTTACATTCTTATGTTCTTGTTTTGTTTGATATCTTCCTTGTTTACCCTTACAGATCATATGATCTCACCCTTTTCATATGTTTTTTTCACCAGGATATGAAGAACGTTTCTAGGTATGAAAATAATAGGGGAAGATATTTATGGGATATGTTTAATATCTTTCATAAAATTAGAATAATGTGTTCCAATTTTTCAAAGTCACTAAACTAATATGGTATTTGGGTGTCTGTTTGTGGCATTGCCACCTCCCTTGAAGTTGAGATGATGGTTTTGATTTATGTGATAAAATTTTCTTTGGCCTTTGGTTGGAACAACCTTTGTATTGAAAGTGAGTTGAAAACAATTATACAAGCTATTTGGAATGGTTTAACCCATCAAGCTTGGTTGATTACTTCCCGTTGGATGGAATGAAACCATTTGCTCGCTGATCTGAACTACATCATAACACATGTCTAATGGGAAGCAAACATGGATGCTGATAGCTTGTCCAACTTGGGAGTTAATCAAGACATGACCTAGTGCGAAGACCTCCCTGCTACTCTTATTCCTTTCCATGTGAAATATTGTAATATGATCCCATACTTTCGACTCTTGTAAACATTATTTTAATAAATTTTGTGTTTTGGCCAATTTTTTCAAGGCATTATCCTTCAAAAAGAAATGTAAATAAATCTTGGGTTGTTATAGATGGACCCAAGTTTCCAATAAAAAAATTGGTATAATATAAGATATTATTTAAGGAATAAAGGGTGAATTATAGTTTGGAAGGCTTATAAAGTTGTTCATTTATGGAATGGTTTATTCTAAAATTAATATGAGGTTTTATATATTGAATTGTTATCTAACCATTTGAGTATTTATGCATATTGGATAACTTTTTCTAACCTTTTATTTTGATAAAATAGTAGGAATGGATTTTCATTCTATTAATGTACCTCATGATCAGTTAATGATTTAGGAATGAAAAATCCACCTTCATTTCTTTAAATGAGATATGAAGTGTAAGTTGATTAAGGAAAAATAAAGGGAATGGTCTTCCTCAAATCATGTAAGTATATCTTTTCATGAAAATTATTCAACTTTAGGTAAAATTATCTTGAAAACAAAATTGTTATCATGGTACCTTTATTTCTAATGAATCAAATGGTCCCTTAGATCATCACGGATTTATGGATTTGTGATTGTTAACTTTCTTCTAATTATTTTCTCTATCACTCTCCATTATAACTTTATAGTTATATTTCTCTTCTATGTCTTTGTTTCCAATTTTCACCTATGTTCTCCTATTTGGGAACCAATCACATGTTATTTGGGGTAACCATTATGTTTCCAAATTTCCATTTTTAAGGAGGTTTTAGTATTTTTTTTATAATGTGGGTTTCTAAGAAGGAAAATTTCAGGTATCAAACTTTTAATATCCCAAATGAATTTTTAGGTAGAAATTCATTTTAAGGGGGGTATAATGTAACGCCCTTAGATTTTGTGAAATATTTTTTAAAAATTAATTTAATATTTTTGATATTTTTTATTCTATGTAACACTGAATATAGTTTTTTATATTAAATAAATAAGTTTTTATTGTATTATATGTTATAAAAAGTTAATCTTATGCTACATGGAACACCGACTTGGCTTGTGTTACACACAACACTGAGTTTCTACAAAACAACATTTTATTATTATAAGTATTTAAATGTGATAGTTATAACCTAGCCATTAAACATAGTAATATGGATAGTAATAAAAAAATTTAAATTTTATTTATAATGGTTTTAATTAAATAAAATATATTGATAATGAAATATATAATTTTTGTTAAAGTATTTATTTATTTAAAAATATTATTTTCTTACAGGAACTACTTTTCCTGTCCCTCTAAGAACAATAATAAAATTAATTTTAGACACTCTCAAAAATTTAATTTGATAAAATAGACTTTATTTTTTAATGTAGGATGTCAAAATTATCTTAGGGTAAATTTTTTGGGATTTTTCTGAGAAACGTCATTTTTTATAAATAGTGAAAAATACTAAATTTTAATTCAAAAATGTTTTTTTGTATAATTTATTTATATATTTAAATTATTATTTAAGTTTTTTTAAAGTAAAAATAGATAAATAATACAAATTTTAATCCAATTTAGTTCATTGTAATAATTTTATATTGAATTTAGATATAAAATCTTAATGAACTTTTAAGCATTCTCACTTTAAAAACATGCTTTCTTGCCACATTTATGGGGTTAGCATTAAACTTAATTTTTCCTCTTTTATGAATTTAATTTAAAAAAATTGACATAAATGGTTTTAATCAGTATAATATTTATATTAAAATAATATAAACTTAATTTTTTGACTAAAAAGATTAGTGAAAGTGATTAAAATAAATTATAGTGAATAAGGTAAAATTAAGCTTAAGAAGGGACTAAACCTTAAAATTAAAGGCCAAAATGACCCATCCACTTTTAAAAACCCAAATTTATGGAAATATTTCGGCCTTAAACCTTCTATTATTTATTTCTTTTGGTTTTTTATGAATTTTATTAGGTAACAACTTCGGTACACCTAACTTGTTTTCAAGAATGCAAAGTGTCTCCCCTCCCTCACTTATAAAATGTCACCACCTATCCCCCTTCTTTACACCTCTCAAACCACTTAGGCTTAGTCAATATCCACCCAATTAACTTTCCAAAATTCATCCCTTCCTTTTATATGCCTCCCATTGGGAATAAATCCATCCAAGGAAGTCTTTTGGTGCAAACCAAAAGGAATTACCCAAAGAAGAGGTAACATCCTTCCTCGAGCTCTTTTTTTTATTTTCATTAGCCACCACCTAAATTATTCTTATTATATGCTTATATAATAACATAAATATCCTAAATATACTTATATTTTTTTATTCTAAGGGTTAGACTTTCACTTAAACACACTTACATTTAATGGGTAATGAACTTATCGTTTTTGTGTGTGTATAACTCCCGCCTCACAAAACGATGTTGTTCATTTTTTCCTTACCACCTATCATGGTTAGTGATTATGATATAAAATATATTTGTATATGATATATATGATATTTATGATTTATTTATACTTATTTATTTATTATATTAATCCTTCCTTCATGATTTCCATTTTATGTAAATGGGAAAACTTTGTTTGTGAAAGTGTGGACTATCACATCTTCAAAGTGATGTGATTCGTTCACACTTTACATGGAATGTATTGTGGATGGGTTCAGTAATGTTATATGATATATATTACATAATAATTATAATTTAATTATATTATACACACACATATATATATACATATGTCATTTACTTTCTTTCTTTCAATACGATAATAAAATGGAAGCAACGTTCATGCGTACATACGGCCTACCATCTCCATTAATGGTGTATTTAGTTTAATATTTATATATTTTATAGGTTAATATAAATATTTATATAATGAATATATATGATATATAAATCATGTTTTACATTCTATAAATAATTAAATCATTATCTAAGTAAGAGGATCAAGGATAACAAGTCAAAATACATAGGATAAACAAATCCGTTATTACCTGAAACATTACTTTAACATGGAATTGTTAATAAACAGGTAATATAAAGTCATAATTGAATAATATATGGTATTAGATATAAATATGTGGTTATATTTAAGATTTATAAAAAACATATATTTATTATACAATAGGTTTGAACGTGTACAAATAAATTCAAGACTTAAGGTTAAGGAATTTCATCGTACTTTCTATTTTCGTGAGATACATGCCTTATTCACCACACATTTATTTTATGTGGTGTGTATAGTGACCATGGATGTATTATATTATTATTATAATTAAATTTATTGTTATTTACATATCTATTTTATGATATTTCTTTCGTGGGGTTTATTTTTCTACAGTTACCAGATCAGCAATGTAATGTTGTCTCAATTTGCCTTCTTTGAGACACGTGCCATGTTAGGCACCTATAAATTTATTTAAGGGGTACATACTGGATTAGACATTTTATATCCTTAATATTCTTATTTAATGATATTTTAATCTTCATGTAATGTTTTTATTTCCATTTTATTATGATTCAAATTTACCAAAGTTGTAATGGTTGATAGTTACAATCTCATCGTTTATTGAGATTGTTTATGATTATGAATCCATTGATTAAATATTATGAACCATATCTGAGGAAAACTAGTGATTTTTCATAATATATGGTTATTTATGTTATATCCAATTAATTTTAACATTTTTCCACTCTTTTTTACTTGATGTAATTAATAAAAAAAATTATGAAAATCTAACTTTATTTCTCCTTTCGGTTAGAAATATGTGTTCTTCCACAACCATGTTTTCAAAAAATGTGTTCAAAAATGTTTTACTATTATCATATGATGTTTAAATAAAAAATTTATCTAGGTGTTGAAATTTTTAAAAATGGTTTTAAAAGTAATATTATTTTTATTTTCCAATCAAGGAACTTTTCTAAACTTTTAAGGAGTAAAAGGAATGTTCAGCATGTGCAGACTTACCCGTCATCATGACCATCATTTCCTTGATGTTTCCTTTTTAAGTTTACAAGGTTATTTTTTAAAAATAAATTTTTTTCCCCAATATTCTTTAAATTTTTTGATTTTAAAATGGTTTTCAATGAAAAATTTTTTTCAAAAAAAATATGTTTAGAAAGTGTTTTAAATGTTTTTCAAAGCCTCCTTGATATGTTTTCAAAAGGTTATTTTTAAATAAAATGATTTAAATGATTTAAAATCTCATTTTTTATGTTTTAAAATTATTTTGAAATAAATATTTTTTAAAAAAAATTCAAGATTATGTATAACTTTTCAAGGTTATTTTCAATGAAAATGGTTTTCAGAATGTTTTATGTTTTAAAACTCATTTTTTTCAAAGAGTGATTTATTCCTCAAGAAATGTTTTAAATTATTTTTCACGATTAATTTATAAATTTTCAAAAAAAATCAAGGAAAATTATTTATAAAAATTTTTATTTTATAGAAAGTGATTTTCAAAGAAAATTTATGTTCCAACTGATCTTTCAAAATCCTTCTCCATTTAAGATGACATCCTTAGTTATAATTTATTATTTACTAGGGATATGATCCAAGAATACCATTCATATTATTTATTTCAATGTTTTATGTTTTGATGGATTGATTTTTATGAAACTTGTTTCTATTCAAGTGGTTATACCATCATAAATTCTTATGAAACCTGCTTCTTTCCATTGGTTACACTACGATGAAATGATTATGAAACCCGTTTCACTTTCACGGGTTATATGATTTTGAAACCAACTTATTTTAATGGGGTATGATTTAATGAAATGATTATTAAACCTATACCTTAGGTTATAATATGATGAAACTTTAATGATACCCACATAATTTCATGGTTTATGATATGATGGATGATTTTTTATCTTGTGGAACATGCATGTATGATTTCATTATGTGATGGGTGGGACCTATATCTCCCTACAATGAATTGGGAAATGATTAATGTTTTATGATATCAAGAGGGTACACAGAAAGGAATCCCAATCCTGAAACAAGATTTCATATTAAGGAAAAAATAAGAGCATACATGGGAGGGAATCTCAAGCCCGAAACAAGAGGGTGCAAGGGAGTTCAACCCAAGCCCGAAACAAGAGGGTACATGGGAGGTCATCCCAATCCCAAAATAAGAAGGTACAAGGGTGGGAATCCAAAGACCAAAATAAGATTGTACATAGGAGGGAATCCCAATCATGAATCAGGTGCATGGGTTATTATCCCAAGCCTAACATGTTATGAAGGTCTTGGTAAGTAGCCTTGACATATGATTTTCTATTCTTATGTGTATGCCACAAGTTCTGTGTCTTATTCCTATGTTATATTTTCATAGATTATGATATTTTCCCCTTTTTGCTTATTTTCTTATGAACATTCGATCTTTATTCCATGTCTCGTGATTATGATCTTTTATATGAAGGATATGATATTCAAATGATATTCTCATGTTCTCATACCCTTATCCTCATTTTATACTTACATACTTCCTTTATTTACCCTTAATGAGAATTAAAACTCACCCATTTCTAATGTTTCATTTCCCTAGGTTATGAAGAAAGGTTTTAAGTGGAAGTAGGGGAATATCTTTTTGGGGAATATTAAAGATCTTTCACCAAGTTAGATGATTTTTTCCAATTTTTAAAAGACACTAAACTATTATAGTCCCTGGGAATGTACTTTTGTAATATGCTTAATACTTATCTATATTGATGTAATATCTATGTATATTAATCCTAGGTAACTATATATACGTTATTTATTTTTTTAACTGTTTCTTTTGAGATTTAAATTTCCTCTATTTCTTCTGATTTTGTTTAGTTTTGTTCAGATCTTTAATAGAATAGTTAAATATTGACCATTTTATTTTTATTATCAATATCACCAAAGGGTATAGTCTCCCCAGTATCACCTAATAGACCCTCACTACTAGTCATAAGACTTTATTGTATTGTTTGGCATGCCTAGTTTTCATTTTCCCTCTGGCCCTAAGCATAGGTTAAGTAGATCCTAGTTCAAGGTGTTATAAGTGGTATCAGATCCCTGGGTTAGTTAAAAGTGGAAATAACATTCAGCTGGTTTCCAAGTGGCATTAAAGGTGGGTTTTTAAAATAGTCAAATATTTGGGCTATGGTATGAAGGGGACTAGGATCTTGTCATAGCTTGGTGACGAGATCATGTTTGGGTTAACAAATCCCCACACATGGGGGATAAACTAAGTTTCTAAGGGTCAAAAATTCATCTTCCTACTTTGTACTTTTACTATTGACTAATTTTCCACCTTGAGTGGTGCACTTGGGTGTGATGTTATCAGTTTATGAGGTTTTGACCCTTGAACTGGTATAGAAATGTATGATCATTCATTCATCATGGTAGGCACTTAGGTTCGCATGAAATATGTATTTGTTTGTGATTTTTTCATAATTTGGAATATAGTAAAGGGGTTTTTCTATTTAAAGTGTAAAAAATAATATAAACATTGTTTTACTGTATATCTTCTTGGTAGAATTCTACTCATCCATCCTAGGTATGTGGTTTCTTATGATGTTGGAATCTGAACCAATTTGTGTATGGTGTATGTTGGATTGACTTTGATATGTGTAGGATAGAATAAAGAAATGGTTTGAGTTGTTTAAAATATCAACAATATGATAAATAGTGTTTTTCTAAATAGTATCTTGGTGGCACTCTACTCAGTCATCCTGGGCTGGTCATTTATGGTATGATTGGTATGTGATGTTTGAATCTAATATGGGTAGTGAAGGGGCCATGAGGCCATATTATATGTTATATGGGTTTGGTAGGGAAGTGTAAGGGTAGTGATATGTGATACCTATTACAACATTCCCTATTTTCAATACCTGGACTATTATTGTTGGTATTGGTCATGGATTTTGGTTTTTAGTGTTATTACATCTAGGCTCTGGTGTAGTGTTAGGAGGGTAGATATGTGGTTTCATTATAGAGTGTATTGGATGAGGCACCTAATATCCAAGATGATCATGATCCATAGGTAGAGGTTTTAAGGTAGGCAGGACAACCACAAAAGGTAAAAAAGTTTGTACCATGGCTATAAAATCAGCTCATGGTGATCTTGGTGTAAGTAATTCAAAGTATTGATCTGGGAGCTTAGGGATATGATATTTACATGTATTATCTGATATAGGAGTTCCATTCACAGAATGATCCATTGTTTTAGGGTGAGGATGGACCACATATAGTAGAATATTAGATTGAATCTATGTAGAAATATTTTTATTAGATCGAGACACCCCTATGGTGTAGTATGAAGCTATCTATATATATTCTCAGGGGACTATAAAATTACTTGTAGAAAATAAAAGTACATAAATTCATAAAAGAGGGGATTAAATAGAAGGACTTTGAGTCCAGGTTCTTTGATCATTTCCTTCTAGAGACATTGAGGGTAGACTAAGCCTATGAGTTCAAGAACTTGTATAAGGGGGAAAAGCTGGTCATAGATTACTCTATGAGTTTCATGGACTTGTATGATTTTTTACCCTCTATTTCAGAGGATGTAATCTCTAGGTCGATATGTTTTGAATATGGTTTGTAACATTCCATCAGATTGTAGGTAAAAATATTCAGGTTAGTCATGTTCTTGGAGTTGGTTAACTAGTCATTGATATCTTAGGGGGTCCTGATAAATAGGACTTATTTGATCCAGAAGATGGAATCATGTGAGCTAGTAAATGGTTCTTTAAGTAGCTAGAGTATAGTCTACGAAGTGTCTCGGTAAGGAAGTCATGTTAGGGACTCGAGCTGATTATCGTGGAGTGGGTCATCGACATTGTTATTCTAGTGTGAGTAACTAGGTCATGTTCAGACTCAGTGTGAGTGGACTCTAAAAGAGTTTTGGTAGTTTGTAAAGATAAGAAATCTTGAAAGTTTCTCTCAGGAGACATCCTATATAGCTAGGATTTAGGTACTAGGATAGACTCATGAATCTAAGGTGAGATAGTGAATGGTACTGGGAGTAAGTATTTAGGATACAATTGTGCACGTAGGTTGTGGCTAGTAGACAGAGACCCAATAGTAGGGTCAATGGTTGGTAGTGGATTAAACTCACCAGGGAGGAAAGGAATTGGGAATTCAAGATTTAGGCTAAGTGCATGTAGTGTAGATTTTTGGTTCAAAATATTCCTAGGATCCAATAATGGTTAGAGGTACACCATCGGTGTGGTTGTGTTGTTTTTGTATTTGGTACAGAGGATACTGGTGCACAAGGTTCATGTGTGATAGCTTAATTAACTTGGTTCTAGTAATATGTGGGAATAAGGTACAGTGCATGGATTTTATGAGATCCATAGGAATTAATATATTTGTTTGGGAGCTATGTATATTTGTATATATATATATATATAATGAGGGATCTCTTGTGGGGCATCAAATGTGATGCAAGACTTTTTGGCATCGGTTGTGATGCAGAACTATAAGGTCATAATATATGACATGGATATGAAATAACAATATAATGAGATATAGGATTTATGGTGTAAGTAAATTGGGATATGTATGTTATGCGGTGGTTAGCATGGGACCATTGTTAATGTAGGAAGTTTGGGTTGGGAATCGATTGAGTGGGTAATTCCTAAGGTAGGGTTCCACAAAAGGAATTAGTCAAGAGTAAGTGACCAAGTTAGTCCAAGTTAATGGTTATGAGATGGATATATTCAGAATCATCTCCTTGTGTGGAAAAATATCTTTGGTACAATCTATTTTAAGGTGGGGAGTTTGTAACATCCTAGGATTTTGAGTGGCTTGAAAATTACAAGGGAATTTGAACTTTTAAATTGGTGGATGAGCCAACATTCAATTTGAACTCCAGAACATAATTTTGAGACTTTCATCTTGGTTATGTGTTAATTTTGGACAGATATTAAGTCTAAGTAAGTTTCTATAGGGTTCGGTTTAGTTTTGGAAGCATTGGGATTCAAAAAACCCAACTTCGGGAGACACATCACTCAGTGCATGGTTAGTGATAACTGTGCGACCCAAACTATACAACCCATTTTTACTAGAGAACGGTTAGTTCAAACTATGAGAGGGGGTGCACAATCATGTTATTTGGTTTAAATATATAAATAGACTCACATTTTTAGGTACATATTTTGACTAACCTTGTACTAAAACCATGTTAAGTGGGGTTCCCTTTGGATAGTGTCACTATACAGTTGGCGCACGATTAGACAAACCATGTGGCCCTTTAAAAAGGGTGAAATTATGATTCTTCCCCTCCCTTGTTTTATCCCACTCACCATATTTTTTCTTCTCCCATTCAGCCAATTCCTCTTCATACATGGAGATCTCCTCTTCCTATCATAGGTTTATTTTAAACTCCTTTATTCAAGCTCTAATTCATGCATCATTCATCATGTTGGATAGCTAGTGGTATGGATACTAGTCCTCTTTCTTTATTTATTATATTCTATTAACATTTGGATTGTTATTTCCATTTGATATAATATTCCCAATTTCTAGAGATTTTTTAATATTATTTATTTTATTATATTTCAAATCAAATTATACGTTAGTTTTTTATGATTGAATGTCAAAGGGTATAAGTTAGGTGATGCCAAGATTTCTTCTAATTTATACATGTTCTATTGAATTCATAGTAAATAGGTGACAGGGGGGTTGTCTGGGTGTGACAATTTATTTATTTCTTTTACTTTCAATTATTCTTGTGAGATTTTGATCGGTTTTCTCAGGTTTATTATGGTATGTTGAGCTAGGTGTGGCATGGAATGTATGAAATGGGGTTTCTCATTGACTTAGCAGGTTTTTCATTTTAATTTATTTAATATTAATCCAATCACTATGTGAGTTCCATGGGAACATTATGGGATTTCCCTATGAGTTTTGAACTGATATTGATCACTGAAATTGAGGCGATGTGGTTCTTAAGGTTAGGGTAGATGGTGATGACCAATACTGTAGTTGGGAGATGTGGTTCACATGTGGTAATGGAGGTTTATTGAGTTATTTATTAGTTTTTTGGTGAATTTATACTCATAGTTGTTGGAAAAATCATCATAAAGGTAATTTTCACATGGTATTAGGACCCAATGAGGTGGTTTTAACCACTCAATGTGGGTGGAGGCCTTCGTAGAGTTAGTCTCATAGGGGATAGTGCTGACCATCAATTACGGAGGAGGTACTCACCATAGAAATCCATGGTTGATGGTGTGATGCTATCAGATGGGGGTTGAGGATTCCTGTTATATTTAGGATAATGGTCCAATACTAGGGAAGGATAGATATCATCGTGGCTTGGGATATTGGGCTACCAAACTGATGGTGATTAAATGATTGGAAGTCTAAGGTAATTGTTATATATTTATGGTCATGCCGAGGGGACATCATATTAACTTGACATGATGTATCTGTGGTAATGGTAGGTATGAGGTTTTATGTGATATGGAAGTGTATAGGAGACTGTGGGTTCTTTAGGTAAGACATATAGTGGTTACATAATTCCACTCTAGTATTTCTTGAAGTAAGTAAATTTTTCCTTGTGGTCGTTGAGCACAAGTGAAGTGGGTTATGTGTGAAATTTTTATTTATTTATGTTTTTTATAAACCAGTATAAAATATGGATATAAGATAGTAATGCATTAGTGGTTTCCTACTGAATTTATACTCACACCATACATGGGGCCATTAGGATGTGTTCATGCTTTATGGATTCAAGATCAGGTAAGGAATCAAACTCATTGGTTGGACCTTAGTGAGCAGGGATACATCGTAGTTGTATGGGATAGATGGAAGATGGACTAAGGGTTCTTTTATGCAGAGTGGAAGGTATTTTGGGATTTTTCATGTGAACTCATACGATCACCTCATGGGTAATCTTTTATGTCTTTGTATGTAAATCATGAAATGTATAAATTATATGGTTTGTTTTGTTATTGATTTTATACTTTTTATTGTCTCTATTTTTTATGATTCCAATGATTTTTGTTTAGATCTTTCATATAATAGTTAAATATTTCCCATTTTATTTTTATTATCATTATCACCATAGGGTATAGTCTCCCAAATATCACCTAATAGACCCTAAATTCTAGTTATTAGCCTTTGGCATGCAGTTTGGTGTGCATAATTCCCATTGGAACTCTGGCGCAGATCTTAGGTTAAGTGGCTCCTAGGTCAGGGAGTTTCATTTCTTTACCATAGCATAAGATGTTCTCATATACTTAGTATTATTCTAAGGGTTATAACTAAACTTTTCTCATCCTAGTTTCCAAAGGTTAACTGAACCTTTCCAATGATAACAACTATAGAGACTCAAACATTTCATACATAGATATTACATATTAATATAATAATATTCATTTCATTTTATAAAAAATATGCATGAGGACCCTAAAGTTTTAATGTATTTGGAAACTTTGATACTTAAAAAATAGTTTTATAATTTAACTACATCATTTACCACTATAATCTTCATAACTATAACCCTTTTTATATTTATCATGTACAATACCTTTCTTCATAACCTAGATAAAGGAAACATAAGAAAGGGTAATCTTGGATGCTTGGTCAGGGTAAACAAGATAGATATCAATGAACACATAAACATAACATGAGCATAAGGGTATGAGTATATGAGTATAACACATGAAAAATATACCCTACATATCTTAGATCATACTATTGAGGAATTTAATAAATCTTTATAGTTTATAAGACATGGATAATAAAGTAATCAAAGAATATAATCTAGTAAAAAATAATTATGGAATAAGACATAGATTTGTGTCATATACATAGGCATATAAAATTATTTCCTTGGCAGTCAAAGATAATTTACAAGACTATCATATTGGAATAGGTTCACTCCACAAACCATCATTGTAGTCAAGGTTCACTTCCAATACTATCGTAGTGGAAATATTCCCTTACTGAAATGGGTTCACTCCCCATTCCAGCCCTATTTATCTCATGAGATATCCATATTTACTGAATACATTGAAGGGAAATATAATTTCAGTACCACCCTTTACATAATGAAAATCATATATATGAAATCCAAAGTATAATAAATAATTTATAAGATCATAACCAGTGAAAAGAAAAGTTATTAATAAACATTTCACCATCGCATAACCTGTGGAAAAGAAATTTGTTTCAAAAACATTTCATAAACTCATCATATCATAACCCATGTATAGTAATGGATTTCAAAATAATATGATTATAATAATCATAAACCATATAGATAAATAATAATGACGGTTTTATTAGATCATATCACTATTAAATATTAGGAAACATCAAAGGATGTCAACTTAGATGGAAAATTATTTTAAAGGAATATTGGGAACATTTCTTGAGTAAAATAGCCCTTCCACTTTGAAATAAACTATTTAAAATAAAAAAACCAATATATTAAAGAAAACAATTCTATAATAATAAAATTGTAAAATCATAAATGAATAATAAAAAAATTGAGCATCCATAATATAAGGAAACTCCATTCATACCATATACATTAAAACAAATATTCCTTTAATATTTTTGGAAAAAGTAAAAAGTACCTCATTTGGAAAACGACAAGATGGTTCCTTTTAAACCATTTTGTAAAAATTAAAAATGCATAAAAATTACTTTAATATATCATTATATAATACAAAAAAATTTCTTGAAAACATTTTTATAAAACATGGACATATAAGAGAAAGTATTTTTGAACAAAGAGAGAAATAACTTTGGTTTTCCTTAAAAAATATTATTTCATTATCTTGAGTTTTTTAAGAGGGAAATTTGAAAGTTAAAAAATTTAATTTCAAGAAATAACCATATTATAATAAAATTTATGGGATTATTTTTAGATAGAACACAATACTTTTTTCATCATAACTTAACCATAAACCATCATAATAAACAATGGGATTGTAAGATAAAACCATTACCACTTTGGTAACTTTTGAATCGTATACCCCATGAAATAAATAAACCTATATGGATATTTATATCCCATGTTTTTTATGACAATAATCATAAAATACTTTAATGGGTATTATATACACCACATAAAAGAAAAAAGTGGTGAATATAGCATGTGTCTCACTGAAGTAAAATTGAGATGAAAATATCTTACCTTCGGTCTGACTTCCTTTGTATGTATTCGAACCTCCTATATAATAAATATAAATTTATTATAAATATATTCCATAAACAAAATCATACAATTCATTCCATAAATTTTTTACTTATAACATTTTATCGTCCATTTATTAACAATTCTTTATTAAAATCACTATTATGGGTGATAATTGCTTCGATTTTCATGTATGTTTTGGTTCGGTAGTTTTAGTCCTTATAATTTGATTGTAGTTACATAATCTATAGTATGTTAATAGTGATATAAATATAATACATATTCATTTTATATTTATTTATATTCATCCATAAAATTTATAGATAAAGAAATGAATTACACCATTCATGGACATGGTTGGTCGTATGTATGCATGAACGTTGTTTCCATTTTTTTTAATGAATTGAATCAAAGAAAGGTAAATAATATTTCACCTTTATAGAATAATTTTTATATCATATATATCATATATATTCAATAAATATATTCTTATTACAATCCCTTACAAAATAAAATGAAAAACAAATCGCATCGCTTCGTGGAGGCGGTAGTCCACAAATACGCAGGAGCAACACTATCACTTTTCAATGGATTGGAAGGTAAGATGATATATGAGATTTTATAATTAAAAAGGTATAATTATGTAATAAATATAATATATATATATATATATATTAAATTCATCATTATATCCATCTATGAGAGGTAGTGTTTGAAAACAAATTACATCAGTTCATGAGGCGGTAGTTCATCGTACACATGATCGACAGTTTTGTTTCCCATTTAATGGAAGTAGAGATGGATATAGGCTCTTAAATTAGCATAATAACATCTCAGTATAAGTAATATACCATTTTTATTATTTAATCATGTTTAAATAATATTTTAAGGAGGTATAATAAGGAATAAAATGAAAGCGCATAGTTAAGAACTATACATATTCTTCGGGAAACCACTTTAGGGTTTTACCTAAAGAAATTATATGATGGTTTTATGATAAAACAAGGGACACTAGGTCATGGTAAGGTATTTAAAGAATAGATTTTGGTATTTATTAGATGAACCAAAAGGAACTTTAATTGTGGAGAGTAGATGAGAGGAGGTTCTCTTTTATAATTGAGGTTAGTGGCACACTTATAATTGTTCAAAGTTTTCGAATAATTTCATGTCACTTTCTTGGAAACAAGACATATAAATAGACCATTTACGAAACTTATATTACATAAATTTTTTATATTTCCATAAAATATAAATTATATAATTTTTAGGTCATTTTAACCCTTATCTATTTAGTTTATCTTCCCCAAGTAAACTTGTTTTAAACTAAACCATTGTAATAGTTTTTTATTATTTTTACTATTCATTATGACTAAAAATTAATTTAAACTTATTAATAAATATTAATTTTTATTATTCAAAATATTTAATCCATTTAATAAAATTCAATTTACATAATTATAATAATTTAAGATAAAATTAAACCCACAAACGCAATGAAAAGTGGTTTTTCAAACAAAAAGTTTCTTTAAGTATAAAATGTTTTTATATAAAAATTAAAAATAAAATTAATTATAATAGACTATATTGGATTAATATTAATATAATTGAACTAATTTTACTTTTAAACCCATTTTAAAACAAATTTTAGATTTTAAATTCTTTAAATGAAGGCAATTTTTAATAAAATGGTATTTTCACTATTCATTGAGAAATTAATCTTTTTAGAAAATTATAAAACATTTCTTGTAATATAATTTTGACATGTTAATTTAAAAAATATAGTTAATTTTTTCAAATAAGGTTTCTAAAATTATAAAAAAATAATTTTAAAATAAGTGAACAAAATGTGATGAAACCAATTTTTAGAAAAAAAAACATTTTTAAGCATAAAACTAGATTTATTCTTATCTCATGCCTAGAAAGAAGAATAGATGAATGATAAAAAATATTAAATATATAATATATAAACTTAATTTAAATAATTCCCTAATAGTGAGTATTTAAATTTATTAAGATAAAAAAACATTGTGTACATAAAAATAACTTTTCAAAAAAAATATGTCTTTTACTTTCAAATGATTTTAATTTATAATCAATTGATATATGGTGAATTTATTTTATACATATATAAACCATAAGTTTTTCATTATTTAGTTTTTCCTAATGATACATTTCAATCCAATGGATTGGTGATAACCGTCACATTAAATAAAAAAAAATTAATAGGATATCATGGTTCATTTAAACTTAGTGTTGCATATAATGCAAACTATTGAAGAAATTAAATTCATTTGAAAAAAATATATTTCATAAAATATATGTTTGTTACACCTAGAAAACTAAGATGGTGTATGGAAAAACCTTTCAATCCTAAAACACTAAAGTTTAAACAACTGATTTATCTCCATAATTATGGTGCTCCCCAATATAAGACTCTTCTCATAAAGGATAATTCCGAGTAATAGTGCTCCCCACCCTGGGAAACACCTAACAAAAAATCACCTCAAGTTAACATAACTATAGAACCATAAAAAATAACTTATTTTCACTTGATCCATTATTATTGATCTGTCCCATTATCTAAAACAAGATGCTCTCTCGAAACAACCATAGAATACCCAGATGATGCATAATTCAAACACTCGGGTCATCCAAAACCTTTCACTGAAAACCAAGAAAATATGATCTACACAGAAAACCATTTATTTTTTCTAACATCAGGTCAAACCAACTCCAAACCTTCCAAATTCAATTGCTTGTTAAAAAAACATGACACACTATCTGGTCACATGATTCAAGTATCTAAGCCAATTTTGGTTAAACACTAAAATCCAAGAAGTTCAGTTTACACAAGTATTGGTTTCTTATTCAAACTAACTCAAACCATTTTACTAAAAACGAAGCTAAATAATGTTTTTAAAAACACTCCTTAACATGAAAATTGTTTTTATAAAAAACAAAAATATCAAAAAACCTCAACCTATATGGTTCCTTCCATTCCCAAAAATTGATCTCATTTTTAAAATTAATTTTTAAATAAATTTTCCGAACCCCTTTTCCTCATATTTTCTCAAAACTATAAAAATATCAATGAAAGGCGCCGTTGTGGGTGCTTTCAAATGATGTTCAGTTTCGGGTTATTTAGGTGCAGCAGAGTGGTTGACTAAAGTCATATCTCAAAGGAGGAAGTAATTTAAGACAACATATTGAAGGTATTTTGAAAATAAAATTAAATAAATTAAACATAATACTTTAAAGGAGGGGGTTTTTTATCATTGATAAAACTTGAAAAAGTTTGTTGGAAAAATATTGCATTTTTTTTTAAATGAATTTTGATTAAAAAGACACAACAAGAAGATGTTTTTTTAGAAAATGTTTTAAAAGGATTAATCAATATAACTGTAATTATTCACTTTATTATTAATCAGTATCATTTAAATTAGTCTCAAATTAATTATAATCCTATAATTTTATAACCCTGAAACTTTACAGGAGTTAACTTTACCACAAAGATGAAAAGAGTTAAACCCTAGACTAGCTTTGGAACATGAAATCACATCACCCTCCTTTGATTGTCATTATAAGGATAGATTATGGTTAGTGGTGAATTAGGGAACATACCCACTCTATAAATGAGGATTAATTGAGCTTAGGTATTTTATTTTAACTATACAAATTTATCTCATGTGGTCTTGTTTTACATATTAGGTTTGTGATCTCACAATTTACACAAATTCTCGACCAGAAGTGTTTTTGTGTAAATTGTTAAATTGATTACTTAGTTTACTACAATTTAAAAACTCAATTCATGGATAGTATTAATTGAATTAAAGTATCTCATTGATTCAAAATAAATAAATGAATAAGGTAAGAGGTAAATATATTACTAATAAAACTACTCTTTCATGGGTGGTGTGGTCATAGTAGAAGCAAATTGCATTTGCAATAGTTTAGAATGGGTATAGCCCAATAACGCTTCTACTATTTACTTACATACCAAATAGGAAGATAAAATAAGAATAGAAACATAATAAAATAGAATAAAACAGAATAAATAGAAGAGTAACTAAGAATTTTATTATGAAAACACAAATATTACAACATTGAGAAGAAGAAGAATGTGTCGATGAAGGGATCCTTGCTTCAAGAGATAATATTCTTTAAATGCTTTGATAATTGGAGTAGAACCACTTCTACTCTTTCCTAAACTTCATAATTCACTTACCAACCCCTAAAAATGAGAAAAATACAAATTTATAGAGTGTATGGGAGTCTAAGTTACAATTGGTTTCAAGTGTGAACGGGGAAATTCAGACAAATATTTTAAGCCAAGGTTTACTACCTGTTTGACCTCCAAAATGCATGATTCAGATATCCTTCCATAAGAATTCAATGTTTGGAATTGGGTCCTTGATATCATCTAAATATTTGGGCCAAATCCAATCTCTTATGAAGAAGTTATGGCCTAAATATAGAACTAATGTCCAATCTGGTGAGTCCAGCCCACCTTTGACTTCTTGGCCCTTTTACTCTAATCAAATGCATGATTTTGTTCCAATGTCCTGAATAAAAGTTTTATACCATTAAGTAAGGAACATATTTACAAACTTTTAAGTTAAAATAATACATATAAAAATATTTATGTCTGAAATGCTACAGTGGATTTTAAAGGGTAAAACTAGAATTTTCATCAAAATTTTAAATGAATGATCTAATCCCAAATATTTTATAAATAAACATATTTAACACAATGTGAATAAATTATGTCATTTATTATCAATAAAATATTCAAAAAAAATAGTGTTTTATCAACTCCCCCACACTTACCCTTTTTCACTCCTGGGAAAAACCTAATATCATGCATTCAAAAAAATGTGACAAAATATTCATTTTCATATTTCTCAATACATAGGGGAAATATAAGAAAAGTAAGAATCCCATCAAGAGTCAATATCAATAAATTTTAAATTCATTATCTCATAAATTATTTCAAAACAAAATATAGTGAGATTCATTACACTAATCATAGGGAAACAAGTCATGGGTCTACCATGACACTAATTCTCCACATGTGTGTGTGAGACAACCATTCCAAGCTCATAAATCCACCCATATTCAATATATTCAGATCAATTATAACAATTATTCTTACCTGGTTTAATTCACCAAACCTATTCAACATTCTATTATAATTGAATTTCAAGACCCACTCACTTCATCATTCCTGAAATTTTAACCTTAATCTACCGACCTAGATATCTTCATATGTTGTACATTTCATCACTCCCCTAATTTATTAATTTTTTTTTAAGTTTCACATGGAAAAAATCTCACAATTATCTCTAAAACCATGTTTGATCTCCCCATGATAGTAATTTTAATAGTTATAACAAGATCAAAGGCTAAGGAAGAGTGATTTTTGACCTTTCCAAGACACAAACAATATTTTTTATTTTTTTTAGGGAATACAATAGTTAGATAACAGGTATACATGCATAGGTAAATTTGGTAAAATAATGAAATTGATCAGAATATAAATGAACAAATGGATCAACCAAGGACGTTTTTTTACCTAAATTGACTATAACTTCAATTGAGTATAAAAAATTTCACAATTCATGATTGAGTGGATTTTTTTTGAGAAAATAATGACACAATTTACCATGAAAAAAATATCACAAATAATGATGTAAAAATATAAAATTTTTTATAATGATACAACCAATCATATCATTGAAGACATCAATTTTTATAAAAATAAACCCTTGATGATGAAATCTTACTCAGGATTATAATTCTATGAATGAATTTAGAAAAAATGAATTTTCTATATGTTCCACATGAGAATGTTACATAATATCTTTGTTTTTTTTAAATTTAGCAAAACACTTAATAGAAAATACTCACAAAACACACAAAATAAAATCCTAAATATCTACTCCAAAATGTTTTCCCCTCCCTCACACATAAAATTCTGCATTGTCTTCAATGTGAAATTTTGAAATGATATGTGAACATGAAATTCATAATTTTAGATAGGAAAAATAACATAAAAGTTAAAGGGTTTGGAATAGCCTGATATTCTCAAGTGATGATGGGGTTATGCAGTGTGATTTAATTCAATGCATCAATAGAAAGTCTCTCAATGTATTTCTTCAAACATTTCCCATTGAATATAAATATCCTTCCTATGTCATCCTATGTGATCTCCACTACACCATACATAAAAACATTAGATACAATATAAGGACTTAACCATTTGGAATGCAACTTATCGGGCATCAGCTTCAGTTGTGAACAATATAATAGAACTTTCTCTCCAATATGAAACTCCCTTTGTTGGATCATTCTGTCATGATACACTTTTGATCTTTCCTTTTAGATCCTTGAGTTCTCATATGAGGATAATCAAATCTCCTAAAGCTCTTGAATTTTTAGCTTCCTTTGAATTCTAGCTTGGTCCAAATCCATGTTGCATTTTTTTATAGCCCAATAATCCTGATGCTTGACTTCCATGAGGAGATAACAGGCTTTTCCAAAAACAATCTGAAATGGGGACATACCTATGGGAGTTTTGTATACCATCATATAATCCCAAAGCGCATCATCCAATCACTTGCTCCAATCCTTTCTATTCAACTACATAGTCTTCTCCAAAATTTGTTTCAACTCATGATTTGAAACCTTAGCCTGGCCATTTTTTTGGGGATGGTATGGTGTTGATGTTTTGTGTGTCACCCCATACTTATGAAGGAGGGAATCCAAATTCCGATTGAAAAATTGTGTCCCTTGGTCACTGATGATGGCCTTTGATACTTCAAACCTACAAAAAATATGTGCTTTGACAAAGTCCACTACAACATGATAATCATCTGTCCTAGTAGCCTTAACCTCCACCCATTTTCTCACATAATCAATAGTGAAAAAAATGTTCAAGAAACCAAAATAACTTGGAAAAGGACCCATAAAATAAATACCCCACACATCAAAAATCTCACAAAATAATATGTGATGATGAGGCATCTCATGTCTCCTAGAAATGATTCTCATGTGTTGGCAATGTGAGCATGACTTACAAAATAGATGAGCATCATGGAATAATCTAGGACAATATAATACAGAGTCTAAAAATTTCCTAGCTCTCCATTGAGATCCAAAGTGTCCTCCACATGAAAGTTTATGTAAAAAAAATTCAAAACAAACTCAAACTCATGATCAGGAACACATCTCCTAATGAACTAATCACTACACATGTGCCAAAGGTAGGTATCATCCCACCATAATACCGAGACTCACTTTTTAATTTTGGGACTTGATGTTTCATTAAATTTGGAGGTATTTCAGATGAAATAAGTTAGTTCACTAAATCAGCATACCAAGGATGCGTACCTGAGATGGAATATAGATGCTCATTGGGGAAAGTTTCTTGAAGGGGTACCTGGTCCAAGTTGTCAGCCTCTAGTGTATGAGTAAGCCTACTCATGTGGTCCACCACTAGGTTTTCTGACCCCTTCTTTTCCTTTATTTCAATATTTAATTCTTGAAGAAGGATCATCCATCGGATAAGTTTGGGCTTTGCATCGAAATTCTTCAAGAGGTGCCTCAGATATGAATGGTTAGAAAAAACAACTACTTTAGAACCCAATAAATATGAGAAAATTTTATCTAAAGAAAATATGATGGAAAGAAACTGATTTTCTATGGTAGTTTAGTTTTATTGGGTTGAATCCAATGTCCTCAATGCATAAGAAATCACTTATGAACATCCCTCCACCCTCTGTGATAAGATAGCTCCAACCATGAAGTTGGATGTGTCACACATAATCTCAAAAGGAAACACCCATCATGGAGGTTGTATTATAGGTGGAGTGGTCATACATTATTTTAGATCATAAAAGTAATTCCTTCAAGAATCATCAAACACAAAATCATAATCTTTTTTAAGTAATCATGACATAGGAAGAGAAATCTTACTAAAATCTTTGATGAAGCGTTGATCAAATCTGGTATGCCCAAGGAAAGACCTAACATCACGCACACATGAAGGATAGGGTAGGGATGAAATAATATATACCTTATATATATCAAAGTGTGTCTCATGGTTTCACACTACATGCCCTAAGACAATTCCATACTCTACCATGAAATGAAACTTTTCAAAGTTTAAGACCATATTATTCTCAATAATATGATTCAAAACCTTTCCCAAACTAGAGATACAATCATGAAATGAATATCCATACACTATAAAATCATCCATAATTACCCCCATGATGGTCTCAAGGAAATCAGAAAAAAAAAATACTCACCATGCATCTCTGGAAGGTACCTGGGGCATTGCAAAGTCCAAATGGAATCTTCCGGAAGGTAAACATGCTGAATGGACAAGTGAATGTTGTCTTATCCTGATCTTCCAGAGTAATAGGAACCTAAAAATATACATAAAATCCATCCAAGAAATAATAGTGTGTTTTCCCAGCTAGTCTCTCAAGCATCTAATCAATAAATGGGAGGGGGAAATGGTCCTTGCAAGTGTACTGGTTTAGTTTCCTATAATAAATACACACATGCCAACTGATTTTCACCCTCATTGGAACTAACTCATATTTAAGATTTTTAACAATAGTAACACAAATTTTCTTAGGCACAACCAAAATAGGGATCACCCACTAGGAATCTAAAATGGGATAAATTATACATGCCTCGAGAAATTTTCAAACCACTTTTTTAACAACTTCCAGAAGGGTTGGATTGAGTCTCCTTTTTTTGCCTAAATGGTTTATCCCTATCCTCAAAAATAATCATATGAACGAAAATGGATGGTCTAATACCTAATATGTCATCCAAGGTCCACCCAATTTCCCTAATGTTCTCCCTCAAAATATTCAATAGTTTTTCTTCATGTTCAAAAGGGATATTGTTAGAAATTATAATAGGTAATCCATCACCACTTAATAAGTATGAGTATTTGAGATTAAGTGGAAATGGATTGAGATAAAGTGTAGGGGGTTATTTATGGATGGAGAAACTAAAGGAACTGAAATATGTGCACAATGAACATCAGTATTAGAATATATATCATCAAAATCATAGTTCTCATGATCAAAATCATAATATGAATCCATTACAAAATCAAATCTAATAGAGGTTTTTGCATTATAAATTAGTGTGGAAGTACTTTTAGACATCAAAATAGAACCAATACTAATAATATCCCTAATAATAGGAAAATAAAATTCCATGGGGATTTTATTTGGTGGTTCAAAATGGGAGATAACAAAAGTAGAATGGTCCTCTGAGGGGTACTTCATGGATTCAATAACATTATATATTACAACTTATTCTCCAAAATCCATGGAAAGTGTACCCTCATGAACATTTATGATAGTTTTTTTATTTTTTAGGAAGTTACTACCTAAGATAATGGGATCATGAGAACTTACCTAATCATCCTCCATGTTAAGCATGTAGAAATTTGTTAGAAAGATCATGTCTCTTACCCGAACAAGTACATACTCAAATACTCTCACTGGATATGTTGTAGCTATATTCACCAACTGCACCACTACCCTAATTGACTTCAAATAACCAACCTTTAAATAAGATAACATAGTGTGAGGCATCACATTTATGGAATCTCCCAAATCACAATGAGCATCAGAAAATTGAAAATCCCCTATAGTGCATGGGATGGTGAATGTCCCCAGATACTTTCACTTTGTTGGCATTTCTAGAGTTGGTGTAATGATTGCTAAAACATTCTTAAAAAGATTGATCCTCTCATTTCTCATGATCCCTCTTTTATTAGTACAAATTTATTTACAAAATTTTTCATACCTTGTGATTTTTTTTATGGCTTCAAGTAGAGGGATGTTGATCTCCACACTCTTAAATATGTCCAAAACATTTTTTTAAATCACCTCTTTATCCATATTTTTTATGTGAACAACTCTATTTGGAAAGGGAAGTGGTTTAGGAAGAACTTCATAAATATTTTTATTATTATTTTCCTTATTCTTTGGTTTCTATTCAGTTGGTATGGAATGGTGATTCTCTGGATCTGAGGTAAATCTTGGTTGAATGAAATGTGCAGATGTATCAGTTGTTTGCTTCGCACTTCTCAATTTTATGGCACTGACACTCCCCTTGTGATTTTTAGTAGGTTGAGAAGGTATATTTTCAGAGTTCTTACGTATCAATTCATGGATGGTGGTGGAAATCTAGCTCATTTGAATCTTAAACTCTCTCAAATCTGAACCTTGACTCTTTAACTCATTCTATTAATTAAGAAAAATTTGTTTCAAAAGGTCATCAGTGTTAGAATCTACCTTGGTTGGGGGATTCCCTTGTTGTTGGCTTGCTGAGGCTTAGGTTTCAAATCTCCATTAGGGTTGTTGGAAACCCTGCTGGTAAGGCGGAGGCTACTGGAAGTTTTTTTTAAAAGGGGGTATTTGTTGTTGTCTAGATCCATACCTCGTGTTTGATTGATCCTTCCACCATTGGTTATATGTTGGAGGAAAATAATCATACTTCTTCTGGTAATGTGTTTTTTTGTTGTTGATATGGTCTCTCAAGGAATACTACCGAACAATCTTCTATCTCTTGTAGTTGGGGGCAACAATTAGTTGGGTGGTATGTTTCAGTGAAAATTCTACAAGGTCTTATAGGAGTGGGTTGGGATGTCTTTTGAGCCAAAGTGATGTGTCTCACCATAGTGTTCAATTCTTCTAACTTTGTATCAATTAAATAACTCTCAAGAGAATAAGGGATTACCTAATGTATTCCCCTAACATGTGGTGTACCTTGATCTCCAAATTGGTGGGAGTTTTGTTCCATCTTGTTGATCAATGCTCATGCGGCTACAGGTATTTTTCCCACCAATGCTCCTCCATTTGTGGCATCCTCCATGCTCCTCTCTATAGGTGTGATTCCTTCATAGAAGTACTAGATGAGGAGTTTCTCACGATTTGGTGATGTGGACAGCTTGCGCACAACTTCTTGAATCGCTCCCAGTACTCATTCATTGAATTCCCTTGTACTATCTTGATCCTTGAGATCTTGTTACAAATGAAATTGGTCCTTGATTATAGAAAAAATCTCTATAATAAAAGGTGTTTTAAATCATTCCAACATGATACATATTCAAGTTGTAAATAATACATCCAATATTTTACAGCTCCATTAAGTAAAAATGGGAATTCTCTTAGTTTTATTGGATCTTCAGAGAAATTTATGGGTTTAAGGGTTGATTAAACCACATTAAATTCTTTTAAATGTTTGTTCAGATCCTCACCAGATAGTCCATGAAATTTTGGAAGAAGGTGAGTTAATCTAGATTTCAGTTCAAAGTCTGGTTTGAGATTTGGGTATGCAATACAATTTGGTTGATAGTTAATATCTGGTGAAAACAACTCTAAAATGGTTATATTAATTTCATTTTTATTATTTTCATCCATTGGATCTTGTTTTATGTTTTAATTTGAATTTATTCCAATTTTAATGTTTCTAGAATGGAGGAATTCTACAAATAGTTGAATGTTGAAACTTCCCATAGACTGAGAATGTCTGATTCGAGCCCTAAGGTTGCATTAAATCTCAGGGTCAAGATCTAAAAGATCCTATGGATTATTATATGTCAGAAATTGATGAAAGATAAAAAAATAAATGAATAAAATTTGACCACAATAAAATGATATTAATTTTTATTTAATGGTCTGATAAAAATTAAAGAAGAGAAAAAAATAAAAAACTTGATAAAGGGGAAAGACAAAAGAAAGAGGAGAATAAAAAAATAAAAAAATAAAAAATTATCTCTAATTGGTTGAATAAATTACTTTCCTACCCAGAAATAGTACCAATTTTAAAGGTTCTATCATGGGATCTTTCAAATGATGTTCGGTTTTGGGTTATTTAGGTGTATCAGAGTGGCTGACCAAAGTCGTCTCTCAAAGGAGGAAGTAATTTAAGACAACATATTGAAGGTATTTTGAAAATAAAATTAAATACCTTAAAAATACTAATTGAAAGTATGTGGGGGTTATTTATTGATTATAAAACTAGAATAATTTTTATTTAAGAAGATTGCATTTTTTTGTTTTTTTTTGAAATGGAGTTCTATTAAAAAGACCCAACAAGAAGATGTTTTTTAGAAAATATTTTAAAAGGTGTAAAAAATCTAAATATACCTCTTCACCTAATTATTAATAATTATAATTTAAATTAATCTGTAATTAATTATAATCCCATAATTTTCTAACCCTATAACCCTATGGGGGTTAACTTAACCACAAAGATGAAAAAAGTTAAACCCTAGGATAGCTTTGGAACATGCAATCGCAACACCCTGCTTTGATTGTGGTTCTAAGGATAGCTTATGGTAAGTGGTGAATTAGGGCACATACCCACTCTATAAATGAGGATGAATTGATCTTATGAATATTATTTGAACTCTAAAAATTTATCCCATGTGGTCTTATTTTACCGATTAATTTTATGCTCTCACAATTTACACAAATTCTTGACCTCGCGTGTTTTTTTGTTAACTGTTCAATTTCTTACTTAGTTTTTTATAATTTAAAAACTAAATTTATAGATAATATTAATTGAATTATAGTATCTCATTTATTCAAAATAAATTAATTAATAAGGTAATAGGTAGATCGATTACTAAGAAAACTACTCTTCCATGGGCAGTGTAGTTATCGTAGAAGCGAATTGCATTTGCAAAGGTTTAGAATGGGTATATCCCAATAATGATTCTACTCTTGAGTTCCATCCCATAGAGAAATATAAAACAAGAATAAAAACAAAATTAAACAAAATAAAAAAGAATAAATAAAAGAGAAACTAATAATTTTATTACGCAAACATAAATATTACAACATGGAGAAGAAGAAGAAGGCTTTGATGAAGGGATCCTTACTTCAAGAGCTACCCTTATTTCAATGCATGGATTATTGGAGTTGAACCACTTATAATATACCCTCAACTTACTAATGTATATCTCAAACCCTCCAAATGAGAAAGATACATATTTATAGAGTGGAGGGGAGGCTAGGTTACAAGTTGTTTCAAGTGTGAATTGGGAAATTCGTCCAAATATTTTAATCCAATTTTCACCGCCTTTTTAACCTCAAAAACTCATGATTCAGCTATTATTAAAGAAGGTTGAAATGTGAGGAATTTTTTCCTCGAGATCCTCCCAAAATTTGGTCCAAATATAAGCTTGTATGTAGAATATATGTCCCAAATATAGAACTAATGTTCAATCTGGCGAGTCCAGCCCACCTTGACTTCATGGCCCTTTTACTCCAATCAAATGCACACTTTTGCTCCAATTTCATGAATGAAAGTTGTATCCCATTAATTCAGGAACATATTTGAGAAATTTTAAGTTCAAATAATCCATATAAAAATATTTATGTCTGAAATGCTACAGTAGATTTTAAAGGGTAAAACTGGAATTTTCATCTAATTTTCAAATGAATGATCTAATCCGAAATATTTTATAAATAAAAATACTTAACACAATGTGAGGAAATTATGTTATTTATTATCAATAAAATATTCAAAAAAAATAGTGTTTTATCACCCAACCCATTTAAAAAAACTAGTTATGTGATCCTTTTCAGGTGGAACAAACATATAAAACCATTTTACATATACCTTATGTCGCCTAATGATTTTTCTCTTTAAAATAAGGTTTTTCCTTCAAAACCACACATCCTAAAAATCATTTTCCTATGAATATACCAAACAAGTCTAGCTATAAGGAAAGATTCTAACAATTTATTAAAAATAAATAAAAGGTACAAAGGAAAGGGATGGGGTCAAACAAAAGAACTTTCCCTTATCCATCATACAATAGATCAAAATATCATAATAGGACATGTAATTTCTATATTTAGAATCATAAATAGTTTCCCATTCATATTGGGACTTACCCTGATTGAGGATCTTAAGTATTTCTACAATTTACTTCTTTGATGCCTTAGCAGATGATCTGGTAGACACATTTCATGGCACATTAGATTTGTCTTTTGAGGCCTTATTTTAGAAGGGGTGGGGGTGAAACCCTCACTATCAATCACCTTTTCCTTACCATAAATGATTGAGTCTTATAGGAGGCATTCCCACCACTACCTGATTCCTTGAGAGGGATGTCACCACTCATCCTTTCATCATCAGAGATGTTACCCCATTTCTCATATAGTCAATAGGACCTCATGAATTTATGGATATCCTAATGACAATCCACATTTTTTAGATGATTTTCCTAGTTGATATCATCCTCTTGAGAGGATAAAGTATCATAGGTCATTAATTTCATTCATCCTTACCCTAAAAGAGACTAAGAAGAGGTATCCTCTAAAACACTCTTTCATATCATCCCATCATCTATAATATCTATTTCCTGTTAAATACCATCATCACTCACATCGAGAGTAAATTCACCCACCTGCACATTCCCATCCAATACAGGACTAGTATCTACTTTTTGGGAAATTTATTAATGCAAAACAGCCTGAGTACTATCATTTATGCAAGGATTTGGGTTTCCCAAACTAATAGAAATAGTCCTCATATCTGAGGAAGAATCCTACCCCTTCAAAGCCTCTGAAACAAGTTTCTTCCCAGATGCATGTCTTTCACCAATAGGTTCCACATTACTCTGCATTTTCTTCCCCCTCAATTTATTTCTACAAAGTGTCTCATGGTTCCCTTGTGTAGAAAAATAGGAGCAGACCACATTTGTATGGAATTTTTCTTTGATGTGACCAATAGTTTGATGATATGAACAAAAATATTGAAGTTTTTCATATTATACGCTTAGATATATATCATTATCCAAGGATGAGAGGAAAATATTCTTAATCAATCACATACTTCAATCAAACTCCGCTAAAATTCTAGAAAATTTTTCAAATTTAGCTGTCTCATTGGCTCTGTCTATTTTAATTGGAACACCAACAGCAGACACAATGTCAAATAAAATATTGGGATGCCATAGGATCTAGTTAAGACCAACAATTTTAATTCATACCTAAGCTCTAGTTTTTTAAGGTAAATGGGTTAAATTGAAAATCCTACTCTTGAAAAAAAAACATACATGGATTTAAGGAAATCGACCCAATCCCCCAAGCCTTGTGCTTAATTTACTCCAAAGGGAAGATGATATGGAAGAAACCCTTACCCGAGGGTATGCATTGCCAATCAAAGGTATTCCCAGTATATACTAACTTAAGAACCAATTCATCATATTTCCAAAGCTTTCCACCAGTAGAAAGAACCAACCTAGAAATAATGGAGTGCTTTCAAATCTTAAACCTATCAAAGATTTCGTCCTTGTTAGAGATCACCCAAGTAGTATCACCCTTCTTCAGGATATGATCTAAAAAAATCTTTCACATTGGAAAAATGCCTTCTTCTTGAATCCTCTACATGCTCTGTAAGACAAGAAAATCTTGCAGTATTATTAGGATTAAAAAATATAGTGGGATGAGTTTCCCCTTCTAGGACTGCCATGGCCCTAGATCAACTAGACACGGGCACCAAATTAGCCTGAGTCGACTCCTCATCCCGATGGGATCCAATCACAGCAGATCGAACCTTCAACCATAAGTTCACTGAATCATATCTAAAATCATAGTACACATTGTTTATCCACAACATCGGCTGCTTCACACCATTGACATCTATATTGTGAACCACCACCACCATTGGACTCTCATGTGCAACATCCCTCCCCATGCTTCGTGAGGAAACTCTTACTTTTTTTGTCAAGGGATATTGGGGTGTGACAACCTCAGATGATCTAGTCACCCCATAGCCTCCATCATTGATGTTGTCACGATTGAGTAACAGTGATTTGAGGAAGTGAAGAAAAGTCATACCCAAGGAAATCTACCATGCTCAACCACCAGAGACTCATTTTTCTATGAAGACTAAAAAAACTATCACAGTCAATAAAATAAGACCCTCAAATCCATATTATTCAAATAATACCTTATAATATATTCAAGAAAACATAAAATATATTATAAGTTACTTAATTTAATAATGGATCTATATGAGACATCGTGTTAAAAACACCACCCATAGGTACATGTATCATTCCCTAATCATGCCACTATCATGATTCATGAACAACTTGCCAGCTCCCATTTGAGCTCTATGACCCATCTCGAGTACCATTGATACATTATTGGGAGTATTAGTCCAAAACCACACTAATCCTAGAGTTACCAACCCCAAAACTAGACATCCCCTAGAAAATTGGTTTTTAACTAAATTCATGTTATCCAAGCATGACATTGGTCTACCTCTCGAGTCTCAAGAAACTATTTCCACCTCTAACTAGAATTTTAACATCTAAACACATGCTCTAATACCATTTTAATTTCACTTTACTAGGTCACCTAAATGACACCTAAGAGGGGATGCTCATGACTATATCCCCCTATACACCGAAGGATTTTGAAAAGAATTTATGGAATAAACCAATCGTGTGGAGATTATGTCATCAATAATAAATCCATATGGGCATGTATGAGTTTAAAAAAAGTAATCATTACCCATTCGTATAATATACATCACAAAAATCTATAAATATAAAAATGAATTCAAAATCCCCCCCCCCATATTCTATATGATGTAGAAATATATAGCAGAGTATCAATAGAAAGTTCACATGTATAACAATAATAATCATATAAATAGACATGTTGTCACATTAACCAGTACAAATGTGGAATAATAATTGAAAGGTAAACTATATGTTCTCAATACCTACTCACATAATCATCCCTCCCAAATCCTCAGCCTCCAATTCCTACTAGACCCGAACTACATGTCCATATCTAAGAGATATATGTTCCATAATGGGAACATGAAATTATACCCACATGCATCCAACCAATGTTGCGTGCATGGGTAGGGGTGAGTCCAATGACCTAGTATGAATCCATAATGCCTCAAAATTTTGAATTCTATTTTGATCAAATGAATATGGATGAAATATATATAAAGAGTTCAAGTTGTTCTTTTAAAACATACCCACCTATAAAAATAACACAAAAATGCACATACAAGAATGTGTGCTAAGTTTTCATGTGCTAAACAGGACATCAAGACACTTGAATATACACAATTTGGAAAATGTTGATAAAATAGGGTCACATATTACCAAAATACCTCTCATAACCTAATTGGTGCATTTTTAATCAAGTCACAGTCCCACATAATATACCACATCAAGTCTCATACCTAGTCCTCAAACACACTTTCTCACTCAAGTTTATTCACTCATTAACCCATATCAAATCTCATATCATATCACAAGTGTGATGTCCCGACCTAGGTGTCACACTCTAGTGCCCTGATCCAGTCAATCACATGACCTCAGGTGCGCCTCCCCATACACTAGAGGTCACTGAATAGTAGCGAGGGTCTATTATTGATCATGGGAAGATTATACCCTCTTTATCAAAGTAATACTCCATTGGAAACAAACAAACAATAACCAAACGATATAACCATGACAAGGACAATACCAAAATCACAAGGTGACCAAAACTAAAAATACAATATCAAAAATTAATAGTAGATATTCCATGACAAAGTGTGTTTCAAGTGTCAAAATGTAAACCCAAAAGTAAATACACTGAAAACTACGAAGTGTGTCCCTAACCAAATTAGGTTCCCACAACCATGATCCATCCCAAATCATTCATCTAACATAGGACCTATGCCCTAATCCTATCATGGAAACATGAATTCTATTTGGGTACCGATCAGGAAGCTTGAGTAGGGTGTGATTACAACTCAGTAAGATGCCACAAAAGGTGTCTAAAACAATATCTAGTCCAAACAGTGTAAATAGTTTATAAATAATAAATAAAATCAATGAGGTAAACAGTTTAAATTTATTCAATTACTCTTTATTTTATGACAAGGCCATCAGGTTCTTGAGGAAACTTGAACTGTCAATACCTAATTTTTCCCATGCTAGAGTCTGAACTATCCCCAAGGGATATAACCTATCACAATAAAATCATTAAAAATTATTATTTCATTTCAAATTATTTTATGGCCGATTGGAACCATAGTCTAATGCCAACATTTTAGGTCTAGGTTTCCATGCCTAGGACCCCATGGGCTTTTGATGCAACAGACCATATCCCACACTCATTTATCAATTTATCACTATAGCCTTTTGACGTAGTAGGCCATATCCCACACATGAATATCAATTTATCACCATGGGATTTTGGTGTATCATTCCATGTCCTACACAATAATATCAATTTATCACTATGGTATTTTGACACAGTAGGTCATGTCCCACACATGAATATAACAATAATCACATGTATCGCAATTACACATATATCCCTTCAATTAAGGCTAACCATCATTATCCCTCTAATCACATTTGACGATGAAAACATATATTAATTAATTCAATAATTAATTAACATATTTCAATCAATTGCATACTCACAAATTTCCCATTAATTAATTAAACAATTAATTAATCCAATTACAAAAATGTATATTCACATCATTCCATTAATTAATTCAACAATTAATTAATCATATCAAACCAATCAATTAATTTACCAATTAATTGGTCACATCAATTCCATTAATTAATTAAAAAATTAATTAATCACATTGAGAATTATATAATCATAACAACCTCCATTAATTAATTCAAAATTTAATTAATCTAATTTCATTAATTATATAAGCACAAAATTTTCCATTAATTAATCAAATAATTAATTAATCAATTCACAATACCAATATCCCAATTTCACAATTCCATAATTAATTAATTAATCAAATAAATTCATTCAGTTTAGGAAACTCAATTGATAATCATCCAATATAAATTCTATAATTACATACATGTAATTGAAATCAAGATTTTGATATTTGAATATAGACCACCCACCTCAAGATTGATGATAAATACTCACCAATAGAAATCCCCAATTTGAGCGGAATAACAACATAAAATGAGATCTAGATCTGAAGCACCAATTCAAGATCAAACAATCAAGATCCCATAATTATATATATATATATATATATATATATATATATATCCTCTTATTCGGTGGGGTGCAGATCTTCAATCTTCCCATTTATTCACCAAGAACATAGGTTGTAAGCCCTAGGAATGTCTCCAAGAACCTCTAAAAATTATAGAAATATCATATTTCTAATTTGGAGTTGATTTTGGGTAAAAATCGATGTTATTTTATTTTAAAACCTAATGTTCTGGTTAATTAAAAATTCGTTCATGGTTTTCTGGGTAGGGGTGCACGGTTTTCCAAATCGGGTGCCTTAATCATGCAACTCTTCTACGGGAGTGCATCGTTTTTTCTAAGAGGGTGCATGGTTTTAAAAACTATGAACCAGTCATGAAATCCCTATCTATAAGGGGTTTCATGGTTTGATGGGCCCAGGTGCACAGTTTGGGAAAACCATCCATTAATCATGCACATTCCCTCCTCTTTCCAAAATTCTAAATTTCAAACCAAATGCATCCAAATGTAAAACCCAAAAAAAGTACTCAATACAAGAAAATGAATACCTATAAATAATCCCAATACCTCTATAAATTTTTATTGGATCTTACAATCTCCCCACATTATAACTGCTCATCCTCGAGTTTTACTCCCAAGAATCTCTAAGATCCCAAGTCAAAAAGATCAGGCCACTAAGCCCTCATATCTTCCTCTATATCCTAAGTTCTCTTCTGAACATGGCCCTACTTCTAAAATACATGAACTATCGGCATGGTATTCCCTTGTAATAATTTCTCACTATGATCAAACACATGTATCAGATGCTCCTCAAAGGACGCGTCAGTCTCAAGCTAAACATCATCCACATAGATTACATGAGAAGGGTCGGGATGATAACACCAGAGTTATGACACATGGAAAACATCATGAATATAAATATATCTCTATAGAAGATCGAATCAGTATACCACTATCCTGATCCTCTCCACAACCTCAAATGGTCCAATGAACTTGGGCGCCAGCTTTCCCTATCATTTTATCCTGTGGTGACCCGGTCTAGGTGACACCTAAAGGAATACACGTTCACCCTCTGATAACTCTAGGGGTTGTCTATGTCCATCAACATATGACTTTTTTCTACTCTAAGATGTATCCATTCACTTCTGAATTATCTATACCTACTCCAATGTTTCCTACATGATACTCAGTCCCAACAACTCTAACTCACATACCCACATCCAATATAGAGAATATTTACATAGCCTACCATAAAGAGCCTCGAATGGTTCCATCTGTATAGTTTCCTAATAACTATTGTTATAGGATAACTTCACCAAATCTAGGTGAATCTCCCAATAACCACTAACATCTAGGACACATGCCAGAATCATATCCTCAAGCACATGTATAGTATATTCTGACTTCCCATCTCTTTGTGGGTGGAATTTTGTACTCAGAAAAATCTATATACCAAGATACTTCTGTAATTTCTTCCAGAAGTGATAATTAAAACACGAGTCATGGTATGAAACTATAGTCCATGGCACCCCATGAAGATGGACTATCTCCCGAGCATACAACTCCCCCAACTACTACACTGAGAAAGCCTCATGTACCAGTAAGAAATGTTCTACCTTCATCAATATGTCTAAAATTACACAAATAGAGTCATTATTCTAAGGAATTCTTAGGAGACCCACCACAAATTCCATGGTAACATCATCCTAATTCCATTTTAGAATGGGAAATAACTTTATTAAACTGACGGTTCATTGATGCTCATCCTTCACATATTGATAGGTGCAACATCATGTCATGAACCCTGTTATTTCCTTTTTTTATGCCTGACCACCAAAATCATCATCTTAGGCCATGATAAATTTTGGTCACACCTGGATGTACCTCCCACTTTGAGTCATGAAACTCATTCATTAGCTCCTCTTGTATACTTGTAGGCACAACAACCTGATTCTTGACATGGACGATCTTATCCTCATCTAGTATTCAATCGGATAGTGACTCCCCACCTTCAAGGATTTATCTTAAGGCTGAAAATTATAAATCCTAATACTGAAAATACCTAATCTACCTTAAGAGTGTATACTCCATTGAAATTGAAACAAGATTCATCTACAAATAAATCTCATGAACCACAACAGGCATCTCATCCAGTAAGGTTATTATCTTCCACTTAGCACTGGACTCCTAAACCGCCTGAGTCTGAGTCTTCCTGCACAAAGAATCAGAAACACCATTTAACTTTCTGGTTGTATATGATAGATCAAAATAAAATTAATTCATATACTTGACCCATATCTGCTACTGAAAAGATATACTTTAAGGTCTTGTGATCCGTGTACACAGTAAACTTCTCACTCAAAAGACAATTCTTCCAACACTTTAAATCATAAACCACTATAGCTAATTCGAGGTCATACATAGGGTAATTCTGTTCTTGAGGCCTCAACTATTGATACCCATATGCCACAACTCAGTTTCCCTACATCAACACTACTCCAAAACTTATTCCATAAGCGTCAAAAAACATTGTATACTCCTCGCTTATCTCAAGTAGGATCAATATTGGTATTGAATTCAACTAATTTTTCTACTCCTGAAGGAATTATCACATACTTTTGACCAATAAAAATTTATCCCCTATTTGGTCAAGCTTGAAAGTGGCATTTTCAATCGGGAAAAGTCGTGGGTGAACCTTTGATAATATCTAGATAATCTATGAAATCTTTATATATTGAAAATATTCTTGGGATTCTCCCAAGATATAACTCCTTTCACTTTCTTTGGTTCCACCGACACACCTTCCTATGATATGATGTTACCCAATAAGTGTAACTGATCAATCCAAAACTGACACTTAGATAGCTTGGCGTATAGAAAATTCTCTCTCAGTGTACTCAAGATGATGTCAAGATGTTAGGCATGATCATCATGTGTATTAGAGTACACCAATATGTCATTAACAAAATAATCTAATTACATATGGAAGATTTTTTTCATCAAGGACATAAATACTTTGGGTGAATTTTTCAACCCAAATGGAATTAAGAATAACTCATATAGTTCATACCAACTTTAGAAAGCATTCCTTGGTATATCATAAGGATGAACTCTCAACTAATGATACTCTGATCTCAAGTTAACCTTGGAGAAAAAACAAGCTCCTATCAACTAGTCAAATACATTGTTGATACATGTACGATGATGCCAGTCATTTACTATCATCTAGTTCAAATTTTGGTAATTCACAGACAGGCATAGAGTTTCATCAACCTTCTTTGAAAACAACACTAGGGAACCCCATGGCGATGTACTCAGATGAATAAAACCCTTATCCTCCAACTCCTTCAGATGAGTCTTAAGATCTTGAAACTCTTCTGGGGCCATTCTGTACAGTCGAATAGAAACCATCTCATCCCCCGATGTGAGTTCAATTATAAATTCCACATCTCTCTCAGGTGGAAGCCCTGCTAGTATCCAAGAAATATATCCTCAAATATTTCTTTTTTTTTAGAAATACATCCTACTTTACACATAATTTATCCAACAAAAAACCAGAAACTTGGGCAGTAATATCCCCCAGTTGCTGGTGAATTGGCCATGCACATCCTTGATATCCCACTCTCCATAGTGACTATACTTGTCACCCTCAGGAGATGTGAATGTCACTCTCCTAGGGTAACAATCTATGTGGACTCAGTATACTACTAGCTAGTCCATACCCTTAATTAGGTTAAATCCATTCATTTCAATGATGTAAATATCTCATAGAAAGTGATACTCTCCAACCTAGAGAGAACATCCCTTCCAAAAATAAATATCTCTCGACCATACTCCCAATGGTGTATCTATCATTAAAATGCTTCTCATGAACTTCACCACCATGCTTAAACCATTCAAAATTTGTGAAAAAATAATTTAATGAGAGGCACCAGTATCAAATAAGGAACTAGATAGCATAGAATATACAAGAATAGTACCTCTTACTATTGAAGGTACAACCTCGCTATCCACAAGTATAGGTTGAATGGCATGTAATTGTCATGTCCTTTTTTCAATGATTCAATATTAACTCTCTAAGATGCACCACTATGCTAATATGGGAAATCTTTCCCAAAAGTACCACATTCACTTCCTCGGCCACCATGTCCAGTAGAAATCCAACTGATAAGCTGTATAATATCGCCTTCCTATACTCTGGCTCTATCTGGTTACCCCATTACTACCCATATATCATGGTTTCCTATAGATACTTTGTAGATGTACCATCCTAGTACATCCTTGAAACTCTACTAGTGGTCAGGGTCACTATATCTAAATGTTTCTCGACCTACCAAACTGGTGAAAGATCACTTGAGTAAGATCCTGAGTAACTAATCCATCTATATAGGAAGAGTACTTCCCATTGTTCTGGATAACATTATCATAGCTACACTTTCTACTCTTGGAAGTCGTATCTCCTGACCATCCAACTGGAACTGGCTATCCGCCACTAGAAGTATCTTTCATGTTCCCTTCAGATATAAGAGCCTAATTTACCACTTTTAAAACATCTTTATCTTGAATATATTCACCTAGTAATTAATCTCACATTTAATCCATTCCTGAAACAACTTTTCCACAATATAATCACCCCCACCAAAATTTTAACAAATCACTAAAAATCTATAAACCATCCAGCATATTTTATCATGTAAATGCTCCCCTGGTTTAGTCTCATAAAATCAACTACTCTCTCCTACCTGAGTGTCTCAGGATAAAAGTTCCCCAAGAACATCTACTGAAAGTCCTTCCACTCCATATTCTATAGCTTTCCATCTTGAGTTTAGATTCCCCTCCAACACTTTTCTTGAACATGAAACATATATGAATCTAATTTATCTCTCTTCTCAATTGGAGTCTCCAAGTGGTCAAGTGTAGTCTTGATAGACTCAATCCAAATCTCAAATGCCTTAGTTATACCATCTTCAATAAAAAATGGAGGGTGATGCAATAAGAAATCCCTCTTCAGGTCATACATGATTTTCAAAACCTATCATGGGTCTCTTTCCATAAATTTTATAAACCAGGAAAATCTATCTTGGAACTGCTCTACGACTTCCTCACTCGGTACTACCGGAGCCTTAGGTTCCACCAATAGAAGAGAATCTTTATCCATATCCCAATATAATCCTATAAAAAATTCATCATGGAGAAATGTCTCTACAATGACAAACACTTGTATTTGGATAGATAAAAAAAATTAACACATTTCACAAGATGTTTTCCACATTAATCTATAATAATTCATTCCCCATTTCCCTCCACATGGTCAAAACTGAGGCACTATCACTACCCTTAACCATCCTACATCTTGGTCATGGTCAACAAGGGTAAACACATAAAATATTCAAATTTCCCCTTATATTCCCATTTATTCTCATCTTGAATCATTATAAAATTCTCAATTTCATATTAGAAACATTTTCATTTCAATTTCACAAGCAAGGAAAAGCATTTCAAGTTCAACAACTTACCAAAACCTGTTTTCCCAAGTGTGTGTAAGATAATGCATGTCAAAAAATAATCATGAGTACCTAGAATGGTGTATGAATACTTAAATCTTGTTCCATTCTATCCCATGAGTCAAATATCATAAAATCTCATAAAAATAATCGCATCACACAACAAGTGCATCACTCGAGGTGAACTAACATCCAACTGTAACAACACTCATTAATAAAAACAATCCCACCATGGGCATTTGGCTTTTACCCTCATACATGGTTTCACTAATCCCATGCACAAACTCGTAACCAAGTCCCAACTCATACTATTCTCCTATATACCTTTCCAAAATAGTAAGATAAAATAAAAAAGAAAATAAAACCTCTTCTGATACAACTTTTTGACATCTTGACCAGGGTTCCACATAGCAGTTCCCCAAACCAGTCGATCACGTGACCTCAGGAATGCCTCCCCATATGCCAGAGGCTACCAACTAGTAGCGAGGGTCTATTATCGATTATGGAGAGACTATAACCACTTTACCAGATTAATACACCAATATAAATAAAAAAACAGTAACCAAATGATATAACCATAACTATAATAATACTAGTATCATAAGATGAACAAAATAGAAAATACAATATCAAAACTGAACAGTAGATATGCCATGAAAAAGTGTGTGGTAAGTGTAAAAATTTATTCCCAAATGTAAATACAATGACAACTCCCAATAGGTTCCTAAACCATGTCTAGTTCCCTCATCCATTCTATATCCAAAATCTACCATCTAATATAGGGCCTTTTCCCTAATCTTTTCCTACAAACATGAAGTCTATTCAAGTACTGATTAGGAAGCCCAAGTAGGTTGTGAGTATAACTCAGTAGGCCAGCACCAATGGTGTCTAAAAAATATTTATTCAAAACCACATATATAGTTGTATAAAGAATAAATAAAATCAATTAGTCAAACTGTTTAAATTTATTCAATTACTCTTTATTTAATGACATAATCATCGGGTTCCCAAGGACACCCAAACTATCAATACATGCTTCATCCCATTTCTAAATTTGAACTCTCCCCAAGGTATATCACCTATCACTATACAATTGTTAACAGGTGTCATCTCATTTCAAATTATATTATGATCAGTTGGAACCACATTACAATGCCAACATTTTGGTACTAGGTTGCGATGCCTAGGACCCCGTGGGATTTTGATGTAGTATATCATGCGCTGAACTCATTTATCAATTTATCGCTATGGTATTTTGATGCAGTAGACCATGCACCAGACACAAATATCAATTTATTACTATGGGATTTTGACACAACATGTCATGTCCCACACACAGATATCAATTTATCACTATGGGATTTTGACACAATAGGACTTTTCCCACACATGAAGATCAATTTATCACTATGGATTTTGACGCACTAGGTTATTTCCTACACACAAATATCATAATAGTCACATATATCAAAATTAATCATATATCACTTCAATAAAGGCTAATCAGTATTATCCCCCTCATCACATTTCACGATCACAAAATCTATAATTAATTTAATGATTAATAAACCCATTTCAATCAATTTCATACTCATAATAATTACCATTTATTAATTAAACAATTAATTAATCTAATTACAAAAAATCATATTCACATCATTCCATTAATTAATTCAATAATTAGTTAATCACAAAATTCCCTTCAATTAATTCACAAATTAATTTTTCACATCAATTCCATTAATTAATTCAACAATTAATTAATCACATCAATAATTTTAAAACCATAACAACCTCCATTAATTAATTCTACAATTAATTTATCTAATTTCTTCAATTACATTAACAAAACGTTTTCCATTAATTAATCTAATAATTAATTAACCATTACACAATCCAAATATCCCAATTTCACAACTAAATCAATTAATTCAATTTAGGAAACTTAATTTCTAATCATCCAATATAAATTATACAATTCCATACAAGTAATTGAAATAAATACTTTGGGATTTTAATATAGAACAAATACCTCAATATTTATGATAAATTCTCACTAATGAAAATCCAAAATTTGACCAGAAAAATGATGTAGAATGAGATCTAGATCTAAAACACTAATTCAAGATTGAACAATCAAGATCTTATAATTCTAGATCTAGATCCAAAAATCCTAGATCTATATCAAATAATATAGAGGATAACTTCCCTTTAAAATATGAGGGAGATACCAGAGAGAATAAGGAAACCACATGGGATTAGATCCTCTTACCGGGTGGGGTGCAGATCTTCAATATGCCCTTAAATTTTTCAATAAAGGAGGTTTAGATCCCTAGGAATATGTCTTGGAACCTCCAAAAATGAGATGAATATATTTTGTCTGATCTTGGGTCAATTTTAGGTTAAAATGGGGGTTTGGGTATTTTAAAAATGAATTTTTTGGTTAATTAAAAATTCATTCACAGTTTGATGGGTAGGGGAACATGGTTTTCCAAAATATACGCCTTATCTAGGGTGGTGAACAGTTTCTCCTAAGAGGGTGAATGGTTTTAAAAAGCTATGTGACATCCATGAAATCCCTCTCTATGAGGGGTTTCATGGATTTCTGAGCCAGGGTGCACAATTTGGGAAAACCGTGCACCAACCATTCATTATACCTCCTTCCAAAATTCTCTACTTTCACCCAAACACACCCAAAGGTAAAACCAAAATTAAAATTACTCAACACAAGAAAAGTATTACCTGTAAACAAACTCAATACCTCTCCATTAAAGGTTGGGATCTTACACTAAGTCAAACAGTAGACCAACCCTTCTCACTCAATGGAGGTCCCTATCAATACCTCTCTCATAGTTTGTCTAAGAATCCAGTTCCAACATCAACCATGCCATATCTCATTACATACCTCATCATATATGGGCTATACCTTCTTACTGAAGAGAGTTCCCTACCAAAATCTTCTCACTCAAGGTGATTCAACCCATAAAATCCATTCCAAGATCTCAACCACAGCTTCTTATGTGAGGTTGGTCCCATGTAAAGTAGTTAACCGAACCTTCTAACTTCATATTGGTCACACATTCTTGAACACACCTTCTCACTCAATGTTGGTTACACATTCCTGAAAACACTTTCTCACTGAATGTTGGTCGTAAATTTCTGACCACACCCTATCACTCAAGTTTTTTCACATATCACCATTTCAAATACCAATATTCTCACTCAAGGTTAGCCCCAACATCTAAACTCACATACCATTATATATCATCTCATTTTACTCTCACTCATGATGGGGAAAAACCATCAATTTCAATATATCATAATAAGAATCAAGGATATTACATAGTTCAGAATTTCCACAGGTTCAAAAAACTAACCCAATGAACACTTCATTCATAAAGTACCACATGGATATCACTGGGATCCTCCATTACCAAGATCTCATGGTTTCTCACATAGTAATTTTTACACACACCATTCCTCTGAAAGGGAAGGTACTCATTACCCAAACACATACATCATACCACTAAGTCACAAAATCTTATTTAAGCCTAAACATATCACCCAAGGCCCTTTTTACACAATAAGACATCCCCTACTCACTTCATGGAACAAAACATGGTTCAATAGAACATAATCCAATTTACCAATTTGTACCCTCTAAAGGTTCAATTACAACAATACAATCCAACCTGGGCACTTTAATACCAAAAAATAACATCATAATTCAATGTAACCAAGAATGCATAATCATGAAATAAAAAATCCACTATGAAGTCATAATCAATAAAAAAATTTGAAAGGGACCATACTTTAAAAAATAGAACATCACCCACATGAGGCCAAACATACCAAAACCAATCTCAACCAATTCCTTCTAACATTCCTTTAAAAAAAAGTCAAAATCCTCTTTACAAACCATTTATAAAATAAACCATGTTCCATATTACTCATTATATTACCTTGTCTAAAAATCCATTAAAATGTTCTTTATATACCCCACATTTTGTTTTTGAAATACCATTTCAAAACCCATCACAAGAAATCATTATTTTTACCATGAAAATCCATTTTTAAATCATTTCCACTAGAAATACATTTTCTCAAACCCCATTTTTAAATCCACATTTAAAAAAGAAAAACCCATTCACTTTGAGAACCCAACTCACACCACAATGAAATTAATAAAGAGGGACACCAACACTTGTTCGACTAAAGTAATTCCAATGAATCATTTAGAAACACAATTCAATCCTTGATTACTATTAAGATGATATGATTCCATCCCAATATATGAGGCAAGATCATACAAGTAACTTAATATACTAGCTAGATAATACTATTTATCACACATGAATATAAAATTTACAAATGAATAAGAGATTTAGTAATGTAAAGTCTACCAACCTATACTAGTGATCTATAAATGGATACCAATTTTGTATTAACCTACTTTGAGACCATTGGAGCATATCTAAACCATAAACAAATTCAATTTAATAAAAAGGCTATTTAAAAAAATATTCCATGATGGAATAACCAATTATAAACTCATTAGGAGGAATAATGATGTTGGAACCATGAGAAATGGGATGTGGTATACTTATGACACACACCTAGACATAACCCACCCAAAATCTATATTTTATTTACCTAAATCAGTGGTAAATTAAATATAATTTCACCAAAAACTATAGATAAATTCTACAAGAAATAAACCTCAAGCTAAATGATGAACAGAAGCATGAACATCCCCTCCCAAGACCTCTACAACAAACCACACACCAAATCCCCATGAAGTAGAATGATTCCACTATGATTTAGTAAAATAATCTCCCTAAAACCCTAGTCATGTGAACCAAAATTATATGGAATAAAATAATAAGATCTAGGAGGATAAGGGAAGATATATTATCTCAAATCCATTTGTTGAAACCATTCTGAACAATTAGTATTGAAGGGAGAAAAAGGAAGTATAATGGGGAAGAGGATCTCACCCCCTGCTCACACATCCTGAAATGAGTAAATTTCAAAGGGGGTTTCTAATTTAGAATCACCAAAAAGTATTATCCTTATCCTTAAAAAAGAATATGGGGAGTAGGTTATGGTGTAACCTTCATGGTCATGGTGTGGAAAAACAATCCCAAGAAGAATAGACATCCCATGATCCCATCCATCACAATGTGGCCCTTCTACCCACGTTATAATTCCTTACCTTTAGTAAGAATTAAAATCCATGGCCCAAGCCTTTATGGAATGGCCTCCTCACTTCATGTAATGTAATTTTACCTATACCCCATGACACATTTCTATGGGAAAGACTTCATGGTGTGGCCCATGGGTCATGGACTAACAAATAATTTCTCTTAGAATTTCAAAAAGGCATATATAAAGGTTCTAATATGATACATAAGAGTCAAGGTCATGATGTCACATCATACTCCATGATGTAACCTCCATATATAAGGTTCATTGCCTATTCAAAAATCTCACAAAAAAATACTCCATGTCAAAACATTCCTTGGTCATGGTGTGACCTTCTTCCTATAGTCTCCTCCACACCATGGTTCCCACTCTTGGTTATGGTGTTACCTTGATCAACCCCTCATCAGAGTGTGACCATCACCCATACAAACATGATGAGATAATTGTAGTATAAATTAATAGAATGTTCACCCCATCCCTAATATAAAACTCACCTAAGCACTTGAGTCACCTCTTGGACCTCTGAACGCATCCAAATATATATTTTGAATATTTTCCAACTCTAAAAATTCCAATTTGAGGCCCAATTCTCAAAAATTTTCCTTATCTAAGATAAATTTTTTAATTTTTACTTAAAAATAACAACCCATAAATTTGTGGATAATTAAAAATATAGTCCATCATATAGTGAAGTTATATTATATCGATGATTTCTAGTGTTATGGATGCTTCACTAAATTTATGAGGAGGATTAACCATCATGTAAGAGTCATCAATGTAGGATATTCACTATTACAATAAGAGAGATTAGAGATGAATAATATTGAGTCTCTCATTGAATGTATTCTATAAGATCAATATTTTATTAATATAACTATAATAATTACCACTATGAACACTTGAGAGCATAAAATTCTTTACTAATTCCATTTTTTACTTGCAGTCTCATTGTGTTTTGACATTGTATTTTTTATATTCATATTCCATGTTCATTATCACATTCAAACCCCAATTTTTAAGTATATTTTAGTACATATTAGATATAAAATAATAGTGATAATAGGTGAATGGTGTTTTTTAGTTCCCTCCTTTTGAGAACAACCTGATGATTATGATTATTTTATATTCATAGGAAAAAGAAATATATTTTTATAGTGGACTTAACAAGGAATACCCCCAACAACTATGACCTTTTTTAGGTATACAATGAGTATCTTTAAGGCTATTATATATAGGAACATATCTCATTTTAATCCTAAAAAGGGTATATTCATTTTTACCATTAAATATATCAATATCAAGTTTAGTAGAAAATAGTATAGAATTATATAGTCCCTAATACCAAAATGAAGATGCATAGTTGGATGAAATAAAATACGATAAATTCTAAACAAACACTCTAAATAATTATAATATTGTATTAAAATAAAATTATAAATATTAGAAAAAAATTAAGATTGAATTAATCATAATAATAGTTTAATATAAAACTACAAATAAAAAAATCAAAAAAAATAATAAAAAAATTATGAACCTATACTTTTTTAATGATGTTTGGACTAAGATTCTCTTATATCCATGGTGAGTATGTACACATAATCTGTTATTATGAAAATTTAAAGAAATAAGATATTAAATATTGATTTTGAAAATCATATCATTCATACCCACCCAATTCACAATCATAGTCAAAGGATATAAGGTACACCACAAGAAATCAATAAAAAATAGGTAAAAGGAAAGATCTCATTTATAATAGAAATTCCTCAATGAACCTAGATCTTTCACACTCCATGGGATACCATATGTCTAATTAATCCTCCATTTTTCTTCATTTTTTCTTCTTTTTCCTTCTTCTTCCTTGGACATTAGATTCTATATAGATGCCTAGAAATTTGATATTTTTGAGTATGTTAAATTCTTGTGTGTATTTTGTTCATTTTTAGTATAAAGGGAAGAATGGTAAATTTTATAGACACAAAATGAAATTTTGACCATGTTGTTAGATTTATAATGTGATGTTTACTACTGGTTGTAATTTTAGTAATTTTATTTGGATAATATAATATTTAAGAAATGCAAGAATTTTTTGAAATTTATTTATTTAGTTAGTTTTTTAAGTAATTCCTTTTTAATGGGTTTTTCTATTAAATAAATTATAATAGATATGTGATGATGATTGACATATTGTTAAAAGAGTAAACTAGGTGGATAGATATTTTATTAAGTTAATATCATTACTAGAGGTCTCATTAGTAGATTTTAGAATGGTATGCCAAATGGGGGTTATAGATAAATTGATGGGTCATTTTACTAAAAAAATTAATATAGGAATTTACTTTTGAATATATTGTTTTTGGGATCTACTTTTACACCGAGAATGGTTTCTCTCGTTTTTCTCTCAATTATTTAAAGATAATTGATAAAATATATTATATGATTATGTATATTTATTTATTGTCAAATTTTAGTGGATTAAAGGTGAAATTTAATATTTTGATAGAGAATTGTGGAAATTTAAAGATGATAAATATGATGATGAATTTTATATGATTACTTTAGTGGATATAATTATATATAGTTTATTTCTAAATATATATATTTTTAAGTTCTAGTGAAATTATTTTAGCTAAAAACGTTTTTAACATTCTATAAAAAGTGGTTATTATGATGATTTTTATGAATTTTCACATGGTTCATTCCATTTAGGCATAGGGGGAATTTCATAACTAACACAAATTCATGTCACTTGGTGTTATCAATACACTTTTATTATAACATATATTGGATATTTTAAGGTTATTTTATGGCTAATATAATGTATGAATATCTTATAAACCCTTAGATAAACCTTTCATGTGTGTTCAGATGGAGGTATGATTATAGAAGTTCATAGTAATAATGAAACATTATTGAGAAGTATTTTTCTAGAAATAATTAGATATAGAATAGGATTTGGAACTTTTAATGCCTAATATATGAGTAATATTAGAGTTGTAGTGATTGACTCACAAGGTTTTAGTTTATAGTGGTGTGAATATATGATATGATTATTTTCACCTTAGGTTATTTTTATGTGTATGTGTGGTTGGACTAGATGGGAGATATAATTGATAGTGGGGGTATAAATATATTTATGATGCTTAATGATGAGGATGTTGATAATTTAGATTTATTATTTTGGTATCTTATGATATGTGGTGGTGGTTTATGTTATGTGATAGTTTTGAAATAATAATGATCCAAATAAAGGTGGTGAGATTAATTATGTGTAGATGACTATAAACTATTCGAGTCTCTAAAGGTGTAAAATTTTCCAACCATTTTGTTATATTATAGATAGGTAGAGGTGTATGGAGCCCCAATAGGTAGATATAAAACAATAATTAGAGCCCCTTTTGGTGGGAAGTTTCCAAACCATAGATTATAAGAGGTGGTAGTAGGTATTAGTAGGGGTTGTATCTTTGGGTGGAAACTTGATAATAGTCAGACTCCCTTTAAGTGGACCACAACCCATCCATTATCCATTAATATGATTTCTTAATAGGAGGATATTTTAGAAAACTTGGTTGAATTATTGTATTGGTGGATTGGTTATGTTATGTGTTATGTGATGTTTTATTATAGGTGGTGTGTTTTCTATGAGGCATGATATGTATGTGGATTGGAAGTTGACTTTAGAGTTGATTTTTATATTATTTGGTTTCATTTACTCCATTCATGGATAAATTATCATGCTTCATTCACATGAAAACATGAGAGTTCTATCAAGTTACATATTAAGTATATTTATATTCTCACCCCTATTTTATATGTAATATTTTTATAATCATATAAATAGAGTTTTTATTATATTTAGAAAATATTAGATCAAGTAATATAAAAAAAATTATAGGTGTTTCATTATACCTTACTAATGGTATAGAGGAGTTTTTGGGTTTTTCAATAGTTTTGTATCTTTTATTAGATATTTTATGACATGAAATAAATTTTATTATTCATTATTCTTATATTTTTGGTTGATATATGCATTGATAATATTGTGTTGATGTGGAGTTTTTTTTTAAAGGTTAATTCCTTTTATATATGTGTGTGATGATATACCCTTGGTACTAGTTCCTAAACGACCTATTTTTTAAGTCAAAATTTGATGGGTCGCACTCAATATCATTACCAGCTCAGGTGGATCCCAGATAGGTTGGTTCATACTAGAATGGAATCTGAGTGGGTGTTTTAGTATGTAATTATGAGTATACATTAGTGAGGATTTCATGGGTGGTAAGATAGTGGTGTTACTTTAACCTAGTATGTGAAGTAGACTAGAGAAACCAGATGCATAGGAAGGGACCTTTTAATCTAAGTAAAGACATTTTTAACCTATGGGATAATATTAAGGTAATAATATGATTATTTCTTGGAATCATTATAGGTATGGATTCATGAATTATGCAGTTTCCAGTCATGATGATTGCATGTATTATTTATGGGGTGATGTTTCATATAGGTGTGAATAATGTGATGAAATTTATAAACATTATTCATATATATCCTTGGTATAAATTTGGATTATATATTTATATTTATTTTATTTATTCATTTCCATATTGAGGTTTTTCATGAGGAGGTGAAGAAAGCACCAGAAGTTTTGTATTGAAGAATAAATCCAGAGGAAGGTCAGGCTTAGAAAATAACCTTGAGTACGTTCTGAAAGTAGAAGTTCCCAAAGTATGAGGGATATAACTCTATTAATAATATAGAAAATTAATTATAATAGGTTAATATTTCTTTTCAATTAATATAAATTTTATATGATAATTTTTTTCCTTTAGTGGTAAGTTTATTATGAGGTTCAATGAATTAGTAATGGATTGTATGTTTAGGAAATCAAGATGTGTCTATGATCATATTGACACATTTTTAGGAGATGTTTATGAAAGTATTCTTATTTGATACTCTTATAGTTTAGTGATAGTATGTGTTATTGGTGATTCAACTATGTAGTTATTCTATCCATGAGTTTAGTGAAAGTTATATGGATTTGGTTAATTATTCTCTTTATTTTATTAATGATTATATGTTAAGAGCTCATCACTTCAAGATATCTTTATGCCTATATATCCAAATAAAATTGTGGATTTTTTCTTCAAGTTATTTTGTTGAAATATTAGAGAATTCATAAATTGAGTAAATTTTATTGATATGATGGGATATTTCTTAGAGATTTTATATATTAGAAATGTTTAGAGTATAGCTATAGGTAAAAGTTATTGATTTTCTAGGTAATCAAAGTTCAAGGGTGTTTATGTGATTCAACTACCAATATGATCCCATATATCTAGATTAGGTAGTATATGGTCATTTAGTGGGAATAAAATAATTTTATGCTTCTATTATAACAATATAATTAATTTCCAATCTATATTTATTTTTTAGAGTGTATAGTTAAGGATTTAGAATATTATAAGTATTTAGGGACCACCTATTAGGATTTATCATTATTTTTAGTAGTAATTTCTATAGAATTAGTATAATAAATGATTTTTGGACCACTAATAGATGTTAATACTATTATATAACATCACAGAGAATATAATTGACCTTAGGTACATATATATGACCATATAATAGGTAAAGGTAGGTAATAGGGGTATTAAAGATGAGGATTTTATGGAGGAAAACTTTAAGTTTCAGAATATTAAGGGGAGGAGGGACCAAATGTGTTTTGATGTATAATTTTAATTTACTTTGATATTACTTATATTTTTATTGATATTATAGTTTCACATTTATTTATCAACCTTACCTATTTCATGGCTTAGAATATCTAATATAGTAACTTCATAGGCCACTAGAGAGGTTAGGAAAGGTTTTTTGAGGTGCATTATTATGACATGGTTGTGGGAGGAGATTAATTATCATGGAACCTAAAATTTTTATGTATGTAACCATATGATGTTGGTATTATAATTTTTTTATTTTATTTTATATAATATTATGTTTATTTCTATCTATAGAGGGTGATTTTATAAAGCTTTAATGGATATCATGTGGTGTTTATTAGGGAAATAGATTTTTTTGGGGGTAGGAGTGAATTGAACCATATGGTATTATATGTATTTGTATAATTTGATGCTTTTTTATATTAATATATGATGTATGATATTATTATATATTAAATGAATTATACTAATTTTTTTCTATAGGAAGTTACTAGTTTACCTTTAATGAAATACATTGAGTTTGGAATAAATCTATATCCAATTTTTTCTCATATTATTATTATTAAAGATTATCATATATCACTTATATAGATTTGGGAGGTTAGGAATCATATTTATGAATTGTTTTAGTGAGGTTTCATTTATCATGATGTATTTCACTTTTTAACTCTAGTATTGTTTTCAAATAAAGTGGGTATAAGGTTGACATTGTGCATTTATTATTAGTAGTTGAACTCAGTAATAGTGAATCATTTTTATCCTCTTTCAATAATTGATTATTTTTTGTATTAGTTGAAATATTATAGATAGATTTATAATATTAATTTATGATAAAAATATCACCAAATGATGGTTAACAATGAATCCATACCTAAGATATATTTTAGGTATCATTATGGACATTTAAAACTTATAGTTATTTTGTATGGAGTAACAAATATACCAGTTGTGTTTATATAGTTCATGAATAGTATTTTTTAACCATATATTGATGATTTTATTATAATATTCATTAATAATATTTTATATTATTTTAATATAAATTAGGATTTGGAAAATAATCTCAAACATTTGTTGGAGTTTCTCTGGTAACATCAATTTTATAGAAAGATATATAAGTGATGATTTTGGAAATGTGAGATTTATTTTATAAGTCATGTTATTTTGAAACTTGGTATAGTAGTGGCACAATGAAGATAAAGGGGGTTGTTTCATGGATCTAAAAAAATAGTTTTTTTAAAGTGAGACTTTACTTAATCTTTGATAATTATTATAAAAGGTTTGTACCTTTGTTTCCTAAATTGTGACTCTATTATCAAATTTTATTAAGAAAGATAATTTTTTTCTTTGATGAATGAATGTAAATATTATCTTGAAATTTTCAACGAGAAGATGAAAAGTTATAAAATTCTTAGATTACAAAAAGAGGATGTCCCTTGTGAGGTATATTATGAAAAATATCAAGTATTTGTATGTTTCTTAATGTAGGAGAGTGTATTCATTGGTTATGGTGTAAATAGTTACATCCACATGAGCTACTCATGATTTAGATCTTGTAGTGGTGGGGATTTATCTTAATATTTAGGTGCATTATTTTCTTAGTTAATTATTTGTAGTTTATATAAATCATAAGAGTTTATGATATATCTTCTCTCAAAATTATTTTAATTTTCAATAGGTAATATGGGTGGAATTTCCTTATTATTATGACTTTAAGATCACATATACCCTAGGGTAGGGTAATTTTTTAATTGATACTTTGATTCAAAATTAATATGTTAATGTTTCTCACTAAGAAAGTAAGGAATATAGATGATATAGTTATTGGCATTTTTATATCTTTTTTTTAGATAATTAATGATAGACCATTCTTTATCAAATAATAGTGATAACTTTATTACTATGATGGGTGGACGAGGAGACCCTATGGTGGAGGTGAGGAGGGATCATATAAATAATTATTATTATTTTGATGGTTGGGATGGAAATGAGTAACATTGATGTTGTTATATGGGAAACCATATAATCCTTAGAGTATGCGGGATTTGTTTTCATTAGTTTTGTATTCCATATCTATAAATACATTTAAATATTGGAAATATGTATCATGCTTTATAGAAATCATTCTAGTTCCCTAAGATGGTGAAAATGATTGATGATTTTATATATAGTTATCTAGTATACCAGTAGGTGAAAGCTATACATCATGTTATGATAGGTTTATTTCATCCATTGTATAATCCTCAGTGGAAGTGGGAGGAAATTTTCATGGATTTTATTATGGTATTACCTCATTATCTTAGATTTTTTGATATTATTTGGTTTATTTTGGATATGTTTATAAACTTTTATCATTTATTATAGGTCAGTGAATTGATATTTGTGGATACTTTAGTGAAGCTTTATGTGATGGAGATGGTGAAGTGTCATGGATTTCCAAAGATGGTTATTTTAGATTGGGAACTTTAATTTTCATCAAGTGTATATGATTACAAAATTATTTTTATACTTGCTTGTTCCTTACCACAATATTTATTCCTGAATATCCTTTATATTTTTTTGTGAATTTTTCTTTTTATAAACATAGTTATTGAGTTTTTTTAAGTGTTGAAGATTTTTTTGAGGTGTTTTTGAAGTAAAATTATTATTTTTGTAATGGTTGTCTAGTTACTGCATATGGTTACCATAAACTTCATCAATGTAAAAACTAGACTCATGTAAAGGTACACCTAATATTGAAATGGTTACTCTAAAGAAAACTCATACCATGTAAAGGCCAGATCTATGCTGCATCAAGGAAACTTGATACCTATTTAAAGTTGAGACCATGTTTTGGACTCTCATGTAAAGATAACACTAAACTAAAGGTGCTTCATAAAGGTATATAGGAGACACATAAGGTTCAATTCCACTATTCAAGAATTATTTAAAGGTCATCTATAACCTATGTAAATTCATGCCTTTCATATAAGGGTAACCTAAAATCACAAAGAGTTATGTAAAGGTGACTAAGGGCTTATGTAAAGGTAAATTGAGGATATATGAAGGAAAGTGTATCGAAGCTCAGTTGTGTAATGTTAATATCAAAGCTACGTTAGGGTCATTATTTTTGAGAATCTAATTTTCCATAATATTTTATATTTTTAAGAATTGTGAATAAATCAGGTGATGCTTCATGTGTTATTATATATCGATCAAGTATCACAAATAAATTTTGATTCAATATTATATTTTGTATTAATCTGAAGGTGATGTTGGGAATAAGAAAGATAAGACACCACACTTTTCTATTGAGATTACCTATGATAAATGGAGACTCTTACACAATATAGTGAAATTTAAATAGTCATTTTGATCATCATAGAAGAGTGACAAGTCATATTAAATGGGAGTGATGAAATGGGAACAAAATAATCATAACATCGTAGCACTGAGAATTTCTATTGAAATGTTTACCTATAAAAAGCAGTGACTCGACACCACATTATACGTGATTCCATGTTATTATATGATACATGTAGAGATGGATCAAACCCAAATATCACATGATTAATGAAGAAGATAAATCCATAGATATTCAAAATACCACTTGTACTTGTGTCATGTCTTCAAGAGTTTTTTAATATGATTTATATGAATTTAAATCTTGAGACTAGAGATGTAAGATATTTGACTACTAAAAATAATGAAAATGGTTTTTGTATTGTATTTTGATATTTTTAAAATTTCTAAATAACATTTGAAAATGACTTTGAAATTTTTTTTGAGTTAAGTCATTCTTATTGCAAAACTTTTGTGCATTTCTTGCTGATAGGGAAGGAGGTTGTCCCATGCATACATGCTCTCATGCATGAGATGTTTATTATGATGAAAAATGATATTCATAATGATATACTATTGTTTTACTATTATATAACTAGTATTCAAATTATTTCTTGAATAAAATCTATTCTTTGATGCTGAAATTTTGGTGATAATTTGAAGATCTAATTAAAACACAAGAGTGATGAATAAATTATGATATACTAGTGGTTCCAATATAAATAACTCTATGAAGATTATAATGGTTATTTAATGACACATTATAACAAAGATAATTTTAAAATACATTCTTGAATCTTATGTGTTGATTTTAGAAATTTTTAATCACTACAAATTATAGTGATAATAAAATCTACAGATCAACCAAAAGTTGATCGTGGTCATAAGTAGGATCTCATATTGATGCCAAACCATGTAAAAAATTCATGTGTTCTAGAACTATTTCTTACTTTTGTATACAAGTAAAAAAGTAACTCAAGAGAGTGAATCATGACATAAACATGTCACAAGGTTTGAATTCTATATGATTTTTAAAAAAAACTAGTATCACGAACCCCTCACCCCCTCTTAGTGATATCCTATTTGACTTGGGATTTTCATCCGGTATCAAAGAAAATCAGTTTCCTTAGAGGTTCTATTCATATGAATTTTATCATGGAGAATCATAGTTATGTGAATAGCATAATTGTTATCTTCTGTGATGGGAAAGCCTTTATTGGGTGGAAAAATTAGATATTATCAAATCTTATCTCGTAAGGATTAAAAGTGACTGATATTATTAGTGAATGGTTCCCACCTATTTCTAGATATGGTGCTATGATATTTTTACATGAGAAGAATCTTGAGATATATGGGAAATAAAAAAATATATATTATCATCTTTTTAAAAATATATATATAATAAGGTGATGGGACTACAAAATACTAATGAAATGTGGGATAAGCTTGAGAACATGTATGATGGAAACATTCAAATAAATGAAACCATGTTATAGATTTTGAGGGATAAATTTAAAGATATCAGAATGGTTGAGGATGATAATGTTGAGGACTATTTCATAAGGGCGAATGAGATAGTCATATCTGAGGTTCTATGGAAAACCTAGATGATTATATATAATTAAAAAAAATATGAGAAATTTTCTTGATAGGTTTGACCTAATTACTTCAACTTAAGAAGAAATTAATGATATATCCCATTATGAGATGAAAAACACCCTTCTTAATTGTGAGATGATAAAAAATCAGTTTTTAAGAAGAAGTCTAAGGAAGAAATAGATTTTAAATCCATGAATAAGTTGAAGATCAAAGAATATGAATTTGAGTACTCAAGTGACTTGGATGAAGATAATTAAAGTGATAAAAATCACAATATAATGATGGTCCTCATTTTTAAAAACATAAAAATTGGTAAATGTAAATATAAAGGAAAAAACACTTAACATTTTTAACTATGGAGGATTTGGAAACACTACAGCATATTATCTGAAGAAAAAAAATTACGGAATCAGAAGATGAAGAGGATAAATAGAGGAATCAGTGAAAGTTTAATAGAATATTTGAAAAGGAATATATAGAATAAAATAAATACAGAAATATTTTTACAAGAAGAAAGAAAATAATCATACTTAATAGAGGATGAAGATAGATCTTCCTTGAATAGTGAATTGGAGTAAGAATATGTAAGGAAATATACCAATTTTTTGGAACATATTGAGAGAATAGAATATATTTCAAGTAGTAAATGGTTGGAAAACTAATATGAGGATAACATGGTTGATGTGCTAAGTATTGATCTTAAGGTGTGTCTTAATATAAATAATAAACTTAAAAATAAATTTAAATATCTCAATAAGTTAATAATTTAAATAAAATTTAAGCTGAATTTCAAGGTAATGAGAGTGATTATATTATCTAGATCAATCTCTTCAAAGTGAAAAAAAATGATTAAGAAAATATTATAGAGGAAGTTGAAAAGAATAAAAATTCTAAATAAGAAGAAACTAACATGGTTTAATCAAGGTGTATTAAGGATGAAAAGACCCTTAAAAATGAATATTGATAAGGTTATTGAAGTTATTAAACCAAGGTTCTCCATAAATGAAAATGGATGGTATCTTTTATTGGTTTTTAATCTACACTGAATTGATCAAGGAGTTCACAATTCAAGTGATCTTACGGTGCAGTTGGATTTAGTGTTGAAGGTGGAATAGTTTTCTAGTGTCTACCAATTTTTTTGGTCCAAAATTTTGAAGATGGAGAAATTTGTTTTTATTAAAGGAAATATTATCTCATAAATACAATGGTTTCCTAAAAGGGTAAATGAGGATTATGTAGTTATGCGCAATGAAATATTTAGGAATATCACATCAAAATTAGGATAAGGAAAGTGTTTTGAACAAGTTCTAAAACTTCACAAAAGTCAGAGTTGTGTGATAATGGAAGTGTTTTTCATGCCAATAAAGTATAAGGGAATTTTTGAAAAGGAAGTATGTTGTGTGCTAAAGGTGATTTAAAAATCATAATTTTCAATTATTAAGGAAATTGTTTCACACAAGTCATTATCTTTCATGAAAATTAGATTTGTTCACCCCTAAAAAATACAGTTAGCATTGTGTGTAAAAGGATATGTAAAAACGTTAAAGTTTGATAAACCGGGAAGTTTAACGTGAGGCAGATGGTTCATAAGGAAGTTGTGTGAAAGGTTAGTAGTGTATATAAATAGGTGAGTACCTCTATTATAGATTATAACTCTCTAAAAAAGATATGTAACCTCTTCTTAGTGAAATATTTATGCGAAGTAGAGTTGTGTGAAGATTATAAATTGTTTCTATTAAGGCCAAGTGAGTTGCATGAAAATTGAGGCATTACATGAAAAATTGATATGTTTCATGAAACTACAATGTTTAATGAAAACTAAGTTGTTACTCAAAAGTGAAAAGTTTCATTAAAATTGATTTTTTGTGTGAAATTAAAAAAATTCATGAAAATTGAGGTGTTTCATGAAAGTAAAAAACTTGCAGGAAACAACAACTCATGAAATTTTGGTTTGAGTGAACAGTGCATTCAAGTGCATCAATTCTATACTATGGTGCAAGAAGAGTCTCATGTTTATTATTTAAAGAGTCTTATATGACAAATTTTTTTATGATACTTTCATGTTAATAAACTACGTAAGACTTCACCCAAGAAAGAGGGAAAGGGGGAGTCAAAAGAAATGATCTTAGGGCGGAAATTTGTTATCCCAAAAATTCATGTAAAGGCGGTGGGCATGACACAGAGTGATCATGTCTGATATTTTATAATCAACAATATCTAGTAAAATTTAGCGGATTCTAGTATGACTAACAAAATTTCAGTGTATGCTCCTTGAACTAGACCTTAGTGGTGAACCAAGTATTTTTTTTTCATTGTGCTTATTTTTCTACATATGTGTGTTTGATACTTGTATGATTCCATCAGATAGGTTTAATAGGTTTCTACCAACGTGGGTACAAGATCTATCTCATTTAAAGAAAAATTTGACACCCTATTTCACTCCTCCCCTCTCAGGGTGTTCGAGGGTCCTATAAGTGGTATCATAGGGTACATGTTATAATTGTTAGATCTATCATGTGTTGTGTTTTTCATGAACAATTTAGTGAATGTTAGGGAATTTCCCAGTTTCTATGGAAGTAACTTCTATATTTTAAAGAATATAATGAGATATCATCTATGATATCATGGGATGGAATTTATATTTTCTACAATTTAAGGTATTCTATTCAGTAATATGAAATGTATTTTTATAACTGAAATAGACAATAAAATACATAATGTAGATTCTAAAGATCAAAATTCTATTACTACATCACTATCTAATAAATTATATTTAAAGGTGATGAGTTACACTTGAGTCAAGTCCATGTGGGAGAAACTGGAAAATATATATGAAGTTGATAACAAAGTGAAGAGGTCAAACTTCAATTTTTTCACAAATAGTTCAACGATCTAAAAATGTATCTAGATGAAAATGAAAAAAGTTTCTTTAATCACTTTAATTAATCTGTTGGAGCTATTCCAGGACTTGGGGAAGAAATTAAGTATATTGAAATTATGAATAAAATCTTATGAAGGCCCCCAAATTTTTACAATCCAAAAGTGTCGGCCCTTGAGGTAAGATATTTTTTTATGATTTCTCTTGATTGTCTTCTAAGAAGTTTGGTGGCCTGTGAAATGACATTCAAACCAAAAGATACAACAACCCAAGTAAACAAGGATATGCAATTCAAATACATGGAAAACATTAAATTTCCAAAGTTAGTGATTATAAAGATGATTTGGATGATGAACTCATTTCTATTTTTTCCAAAAAAAAATCAAGAGAGGAAAAGGGATATTTGAAGGAAAACTTACATTGGATTTTTTGCATTATGTTAAAGTATGGAACATTACCACTTGGTGTTCAAATAGATTTTATGATCTTGAAAGTAAATAAAAAGTCATGAAGAGGTTTTAGAGGAATTTCCTATAAAAAGGAGATTTCAAATTAGGAAATAAATTACATAGAAAAATCTTCATATGAAAAATATGAATAAGATAATAATTACTTCTTAGAGGATGTATAAATAGTGTTTAAATTTAATATTAAAGATTACATGATGGATACAATTGAAAATTTAGGACTTATGAAAGATAAATACAATCATTAAAATGGTTATGTAGATTTAAATTTGAAACTTGAGGGTTATATTAATGATATTGACATTCAAAGAAATAAAAATAGAAATATGGGAGCTACGTTGAAAGAGTCATTAGAGTATGTGGATCAGATTCAACCAAATATTGATTAAATTCAATGAGAGATATAATAATATTTAACAACTCTTAAAATCTCAAAAGATGTTGTGTATTTTAAACTTTGGATCTAAGAACAAGAAAAATTCAGTAATTACTTTATATTGATACTAGAGGAAATGGATAACATAGTTGAGGGCCTTAAAGAATAATTCGTTTCTTTAAGCAGTAAATTGAAAACTAAATAAAAAACAAGGAAAATGAAGAATAAATTACATTTTGGAGATTTTTCAGATGTAGAGATTTTGGAAAGAGTTAAACATGGTTCCAAAAGATTATAGAATTCATTGAATGATCAAAGATCTAAATTTATGGAAAAAATTAATTTTATATGATATAGAATCTTTGAAGTATAGAAATAGAATGATCCAAATCAAAGGGAAATATAAATTTAGACATATCATAAAGACACCTAATGTCCTAGAAAAGATAGATTCATACCAAATAGAGAAGAGAGATGAAAAAAATCTTCAATTATCTAGAGAGGATCATTAATCAAATACCTATACAAACTAAGGGGGCATGTGGAGGACTATAAGTGAGAAGATATTTCCTCTTATGAAATTTCAATTTTTTGGATTTTTGGTTCATACCATGTTTTAATGTGAAGCGTCAAGGAGTTATCTATATGGGGAATCTCTTAGAAGTAAAAAAAGAATAATGATATCATATTATTCATCATATATAAGAAATAATTTCTATGGATATTTTTTTCATTTTTCTAACTTTGGAAATAAATTTATTCATTGTAATAAGAGGAAAGGTTTGAGTAATAATTATAGAACTCTGAGACAAGTCAATACTGGTCAACCAAGAATAATTACCCTTGAAAATAGTTATTCTTATCTAGAAAAATAATATGAGTATGATTAAACCATGTATATTTAAAATATATTGGAAAGGACATATTTTTTCTCTACACAATCAGGTATCTCCTAGAAGGGAAATAAGGAAATTGATAAATCCAACCTGGTAGAAATCAATCTCAAAGCTATAATGAACTATAAAACCTGAATTCTTGATAGCAGGTTATCATACCACATTACAGGAATTGAAAATTTATTGAAAATTTTAATAAAAGGGTTAATGAAACTATGAGATTCAGTAATGATGGTGCCTTAAAAATCTAAGATAGTGGAAATATATAGTGAGAAAATGATGAGCTAAGGAAAACAGAAGTACTCTATGTAGATGGTTTGTATCATGATCTCTTAAGTGTGTGTTAAATCTGTAACTCAGGAATGGTAGTGAAATTTAATCAGAGTTGGTGAACCATAAAAGGGAATACAAGTAATTCTCTCATGAAAGGCTACTGAACAAATGGTAATTTAGACCAGGTGGAAAGTAAATAAAACACATGTTTCTTAAAAACTGAAGAGGAAAATAGATTATGGAGGTAGAGGTTGGGTCACATTAATCAAAAAATCATAGAAAAAATATCTAATCTAAAGACTATTTTCAACATTCCCATTCTAAAGCATGAATTAGAAAATACATGTGATGCTTTCTTGTGAGGAAAGATGCTCCATAATTCATATCAGCAGAGTAACAAAAGGTAATTGAATCTTCTTGATCTTGACCACATAGATATGTGTGGAATAAATAATATGGATGGAACTTATGGAGAGAAGTAATTCATTATTTTTATTTATGATTATAGTAGAATTGAATGTGTATTCTTTATGTAGTGTAAATGGAAAGTGATTGACTGCATGAAGAGATATCTCTAAAGAGTTAAGAATGAGACTAGTTGCACAATCAAGATATTACAATATGAAATTAGAACATAATTAAGATACATTTAATTTCAAAATTACATTGAAAAATATGTTGTCAATAATAAGGTTTCATCAGTGAGAACACCTCAAAAAAATGGGTTCATTGAACATAGAAATTAGAAGGTGAACAATATAGTCATAACTATGATGATTGAGAGTTGTGTCTCTCATCATTACTAGAAAGAGTTTTTTAAAGTTGTGGTGAATGATCATAGTATAACAAGGCTATTTATAGTAAAATAAATTAGACCATATGATATATGGCATGTAATAAATCCCTCACTAAATTATTTTCATGTTTTTTGAAGTAACTGTTTCATCATAAAAAAGTAGTAAATCAAGGAAAGTATGGAGATACTATGGATGAGGGAATATTCCTTGGATAATAAATTAATAGTAAAGCATTAAAATTTTACAATAATCATCTTAGAAGCATTTTGGAAAAAAAATATGTCAATATCATTAAGGATAAAATAATGAAAACTTTGTGAGCTCATATGTTGATATGATTGAAGATGAAGAAGAACATGTAAGAGGGATAGATTCAAATACATAAATTTTTTAATAATTTCCTAACATTTAGTGTTCTAAAAATTATGATGACTTGGAAGTAGAATCAGAAGTTGAAACCATTTCTGAAGAAACTCTATCAGAACCTCATAGTATAACTAGAAGAGAAAAAGTAGATCAATCCAACATCATTGAGGATTATACTGCACCTACACAGACAAGGATAATTAGGAATGAAGCACATTACCTTTTCTTATAAATTGTATAACCAACGTTATTTAAAGAAGTAGAGAAGGATGAATCATGGGTTAATTATATGAATGAAGAACTGGATTAGATTGAAAAAAACCAGACTTGGGATCTTATTAAGAGACTAGAAAATCACAATGTAAATGGAACAAATTGGATCATAAAAAAACTTAATGATCTTGGAAATTTTATTAGAAAAAAGGCATGATCAGTGTGTAAAGGTTATGCATATATCAAAGGAACTGATGTTGAATAATTTTTTTCTCAATTACCTCAACTAAAGTCAATTAGTCTCTTCCTATCCATGTAAATTCAAATAGGGTATAAACTTTATCATATTAATTTCAAAATATAATTCTTAAATATTATTCTTGAAGAAGAAGTCTACATTGAACAACCAGTGGTATTTCTAATTAAAAATGATGAAAAATAGTGTTTAGATTAAAGCAAGCTCTTTATGGTTTAAAACAGGCACCATGAGCATGATATTCTTGACTGAATTATTATCTGAAGAAGATATAATTTAAAATATGAGGTGTATATCATAATATCTATGTGAATAATTCTCAAGGATATCAATTTATGGTGCTTGTATATGTGTATGATATTATATTTGGTATAATAAAGCATAGATTAGTGGAAGAATTTTATAACAACATGAAATAATAATTTTAAATGTCTATCATTGGTGAACTCACATACTTTTTGGGGTTGCAGGTGATTCAAAATAAGGACTAAACCTTTATTTATCAGGAAAATTATACAAGAGAGCTTCAGAATAAATTAAACATGCCTGAATCCAAACCATTGTTGAATCTAATTATGGTAGGTAAAAAACTTGGAAAGCATAAGGATGGTAAGTATATGGATCCCACCTTGTATAGGAACATCATTAGAATCTTATTATACTTGACTGTAATACATCCAAATATCATCTTTGAAATATGTTTAGCGGATCACTTCCAAAGTAATATGAAGGAAGAGAATCTTGAAACAGTTAAAAGAATCATAAGATATATTAAAAGGAACTATCAACATTGGATTATAATTTGTATTAATAAGAGATAATTAAATATCTTCAAGTTATAATGCTGATAGGTCTAGAGATTTGGTAGATTAAAATTCCACAAGTGGTGGTGTATTCTTCATTACAAACAATTGTGTGGTATGGTTGAGCAAGAAACAATAATTAACTTCTATTAGTAAGGATGAAGTATAGTATATCTCTATGAAAAAGGAATGTAATCAGATAATATGGATGAGTTAACAACTAATATATATTGGTGATGAGTTGAAAAATCCAATGGTGATTCATTGTGACAATATGAACGTGATTGATCTTATGAAAAATCTGGTTCAGCACTCTCGTACCAAATATATTGAGATCAGATATCACTTAATCAAAGAAAAAGTTAAACAAATTGTGATTAAAATGGATCATGATGGAACTAATGATCAAGTGTTTGACATTTTGACTAAGCCTTGGGAAGCACCAATGTTTTAGAAACATCAGTTGAACCTTGGTGTTCATCCACCACCCATTTCTTGAGGAGGTTATCGTTTATCCCCTCTACCAATTTGTGTTAAACTTATTAATATGTTTTTGGATGTGATATAGTTCTATGGGAGAGATATGATCCATGGGGATGTTTTTTTCATACTATTGTCCCCATACGATTTCTTTAGTTTTATCTCCAAAGGGGAGAATGAAATTTAATTAATTATTGGGTTGTGGGATAGGTCAGCGGTCTCTCGAGGAATGAGATTCTCTTTTTTCACTCTTTTTTACTGCAATGATATTTTCTCATGTAGACTTAGAGTTTTGAATGCTTTATTTCATTCTTATCATATTTGTTTTGAGGCTAGTGCTTTATTGAATTTTTTATAGATTTTGAACAATCCCAAAGGGGTGGTTGTTGGAACTAAAGTTTTTCATAGCTGAAAATGTATGGAATTTTGTGTTTTTTTCAGTCTGCATTAGGTTAAAGAAGGAGTTCACAATTAAAGTGATCCTATAGAATAGGTGGATTCAGCATTGAAGGAGGAATAATTTTCTTGGGTTTTCCAAATTTTAGAGTCCAAAATTTAGAGGATGGAGAATGTTTTTTTTGGTAAAGGAAATATTTTTGCTTAAATAAAATAGTTGTGGAAAAGGGTGAAGGGTTATTCTTGAGTTGTTTGAAAGGAAATATTCAAGACCATCACATAAAAATTAATCTAAGGAAAGTGTTTTGTGCAAGTTTAAAAACTTTGTGAAAGTCAGAGTTGTGCGACAAAGGATGTTTTTGGTGCACTGATGAAATATAAGGAAAGTTGCATGAAGGTAGTGTGTTTCATGCTAGAGGTAACATAAAAATAATAATTTTTAGTTCATAAGGAAATAATTTCACATAAGTCTTGAAGTTTTGTGAAAATCATATTTTTTCACCCCCACAAAATATAGATAGTGTTGTGCACAAAAGTTGATGTCAAAATGTTGATGTTTAGAAAACCATGAAGTTTTTCACAAGGGCGATGGTGTGAAAAGAAGTTTCACAAAGGGTTAATAGGATATTTAAATAGGTGAGTACCACAAATATAGATTATAAATCTATCAATGAAGATCTGGAACCTCTACTTCATGAAAGTGTTGTGTGAATTAGATTTTTACAAAGAATATAAATTGTTTTTATTAAGGCCAAGTTAGTTTCATGAAAAATAAGGTGTTACGAAAAAAACTAAAATGTTGCATGAAACTAAAAATTTCCAGAAAACTAAGTTATTATGTGAAAGTGAAAAGTTTCATGAAAACTGAGTTGTTGTGTGAAACTACAAGGTTGTGTTAAAATTGAGGTGTTGTGTGAAAGTATAAAGTTTCATGAACATCTATCTTAAACTTTTGGTTTGAGGGAATAGTGTATTCAAGTGCATCAATTCTAGACTATAGTGAAATAAAAGTCTCATTATTATAAGTGATGAAATATTATATTTACAATACTTTGATGTGAAATTCATGTTTATAAATTGAGTAAGACTTCATCCAAGGCATTTAGTAGGGGGTTCAATGGAAGTTATCTAAAGGAAGTAGTCTGATATCCCTGAAAATTATTATAATGGCAGTGGGCCTGGAATGGAGTGATTGTCTCTGATATTTTGTAATCCATAGTATCTAGTGAAGCATAGATAATTCAAGAATGAATGAAACACTATCAGCGTATACTCCTTGGACTATCCTTTAGTGGTGAACCAAATAAAAACTATTATTTTGTATTTGTTTTTGTTTATATGGGTGTTTAATAATTACATGATTCCATTAGATAGGTTAAACAAGCTCCTACCAATGTAGGGATATGATTCATCTCATTTAAAGAAAAATTTAATACCATGATTCACCCTCCTCTCTCAGGGTGTTCTAGGGTCAAACAAAAGTCAAATATGAATCATCACAAAGTGTTGATAAATCCAGGATGTCAACTCAGGTAAAATCCACACCTAATGAATCTAAAAATATCAAATATATTTAAAATAAAAAAAAAATTCCTAAATTAAATTATAGGAAAACCTAGGATGATAAAAATAGTCATAATGTGATATTTAAATCTAAAAATGATAATAAAGATCAAAATAAGAAAAAAAATTATAAAATCAACAAATAAGGTTTGGATCTTTTTCCAAACAATGAGTAGGATTTTAGGAACATATTCAATAAATAAAAGGATTCAAAGTCTATTGATGAATTTGTGGAACCTGTGGATAAAATGATTATTTTTTTGGTATAATATTTCCCACCCATTCAATAAAATCAGGACTAAATTGAGAGGATTCTACTCTAAAATTAGGAGCAATATATCTGTTTTGAAGCAGTCAAAAATGGAAGACCAATAGGTTTACATATTAAAAATAGATTTGAATACCTTGAAGTGATCTTTTTATGGTGTGACCAATAAGTTAACTATAAATAAGAGTGTATGACTAAACTTCAAGGTAAATAAAATCATATTTCAAAATAAAGGAATGAATCAAGAAGAATTAAGACAAAATAATATTTGATTATTGATGTATCTCTAAAGTCTAGAAAGAGGAGAAGTCTATGAATACAAGATAGTGGTTGATCATTATGTATGACAGTAGATACTAATATCTTGAAATTTATTGAATAACATAATATTATTATAGTGACTTTCATAAATAAAAGTTCATTAAAAATAAATATATTTTATTTGGATGTGATTAAACCTAATAGACTAAACTCACAGGAGGTTTTATTTGTTGATGGGATCAAGAACAACCTATTGAGTGTGATTCAGTTATGTGATGAGGGTAATGAGTTTATCTTAAAGAAAAAACTTATCTCATTAAAATATTTTAATATATGAAAATCATCACAATAATATAAAGGAATAGTGTAAATTTGTTTCATATTATAGATTACAATAATTCCTAATATCTAAGTACCAAGGAAGAAAATAATATTTGGCATAGAAGACTTAACCACATTTGGTAGAATAATTTGATTAAAATCTATAAGCTAAATAATGTGAGATATTTTCCTCATATTTTTTAAGATATAAATCAGGTTTTAACAGCCTTCTAAATGAGTTAAATAGTTTAAGAGAGAGACAAAAAAGTAGAGACACAGTAAACAAGGCCTTTGGAATTAATTCACTTGTGTGGACTTATGAGGCACAAATCAAATAAAATGTGAATTTTAGTTTATCACGCTAATAATGAATATTAAATGATGTAAAGGGTATTATTTATGAATGAAAAGTCATAGTAAATGAATATGATCAAGATTTTTAGATAGGGAGTTTTAATAGAACTTGGAATTTACATCAAGAAGTTGAGGACTGATAATGGGAAGGAGTACACTGGTAGTGCATTAGAATATTACCTTGGTAATTATGGGATTAAACATCAATACAGTACCCCTTACACACCCTAAGAGAATGGTTTTGCTGAGATAATAAATAGAACCATTTTAGTTATGAGGATAATTATGCTTTCTGATTTTGAGAGATTAAAATTGTTTTGGAGAGAAGTTGTATGCACTACTATGAACATTAGAAATTGATGCTTTATGATAATAAACTCAAGTTTATACTCATATGATATATGGTATAATAATAATCCAACAATGATTTACTTAAAAGCCTTTGGAAACCATTTCATCATTAAAATAAAAGACTCAAATATGGTAAAATTCAATGAGAAAGTTGAAGATGGTATCTTTCTTGGGTGCCTATATAACAAGAAGGGATAAATGTACTGAAGAAAAATATTTCACAATGTTGTTTATTGTTAAAATGTTAAGATCATTGAAAAATTACCTAAAAATAGTTAGATACAATAGTGTTTGAATAAATTTATGGATTTAGAAAGCATATTTATAGAAAAAATAATTATAAATAGATTAAGGTTGAACCAAAAGATTCAGATAATGAATTAGATAAAACCAGTTTTTAGGAAAATTATAATCAAAATAAAAAAGTTTCAAAGGATAATGAAACATTTATAGGCATATAATATCATTAGAGAATATTCTACACTAATATAAAATAGGTGAAAGCTAAGATATGATGAGTCTATAATAGAATCAACTAGAAGAAGACAGGGATTTGAAAATCAAACTTCACTCATTTATCTATTTTAACCACCTTTAGTAAAATAGGCCTTTGAAAATGAGCATTGGGTATATTATATGAATGAATAATTGATTCAGACTGAAAAAAATTCCACACGGGATCTGTTTTGAAGACCTAATGATAAAATGTCATCAAGACCATATAGGTTTTTAGAAATAAGATGAATGACCTAAGAAAATTTTTTAGGAAAAAATAAATACTTATACACTAGGGATACTCCAAAGTAGAAGGATTTCATTTTAAATCAACCTTTGTTACAATGGTGAGGTTAGGATATATAAGGATGTTTCTTATTACGACAGCTTATAGAAAATATGAAAAAATTTAAATGGATATAAGATTTTCCTTTTTAAATGGTGATATTTAAGAATAAGTTTACATTGGGAAGTTTGATGTTTTTTTATCAATAATGATAGTATAAGACTGTGAAAATTAAAAAAGGCGCAATATGGATTAAAATATGACCCAAGGGTCTGGTGTTCAAGGTGAGATAATTTCTCAAAATAGTTAAAATTTATAAATGAAAAAGTGGATAGAAACCTATATATTAAATAAATTAAGATGGGTACAATTACTGTAGTTTTATATATTGATGATATAATTTTTTTAGGTTATCATGATAATTCATGTCGAGAATTTTAAAATAAAATGAAGTGAAAATTTGAGATTCCCATGATAGGTGAGTAAAGATGCTTCTTAGAATTACAAGTGATGAAAAAAAAGAATTTTTTTTTCTTATCCTAAGATAAGTATTTTAGAGAATTTTTAAAGAATTTTGAGATAGAAGATCCAAAACCAGTATCTATAGCCATTCTAGTGGGGATGAAATTGTCTAAATATGCCAATGGTGTGAATGTAAATCAAAAAGAAATTATAAGACTGATTGGAATATTTCTTTATATCATATATCCTATACCTGATATTATATATTCCATGATTATTTGTACAATATATTAGATTTTCCCAAATGAGTCATGTCTTATGGTTGTTAAAAGGTTCCTTAGATGTGTTAAAGGGAGTATGAATTTGTTACTTTACAATAGAGAAAACAATTTAAATTTATCTATATTTATAGATACATACTAGTTAAGATATTTTGATGATAGAACATACAATTTTGGTGTAATTTTTATCTTAGGAGATATTTGTGTGAGTTGAAACTATAAGAAAAATAAAGCAGTCGCACTAAGTACTACTGAGGCTAAGTATATCACTGCTACTTGTGTTTGAACTCTAATAATTTGTATGAAGGATTAAATGAATATTTTGTGGGTAAAAGGTGAAATACCTATCATAAATAATTATGATAATCAATGTTTTATATACCTTTCCAAAAATTATGTGCAACACTCAAGGTACAAGAATATTTATATAAGATATCACTTTATTAAGGAGAAGGTGGAAAATTAATATATCAAGATGGAATTTATTCCCATTCAATGATAATTGGTAGATATTTTCACCAACATTATACCTAAGTACTGATCTAAGACATTGAGGCTAAACATGGGTGTTCAAACCCTCCCCTATAATTTAAATTCCTTAATAGTAACCCCAAATAATACTTGTATTATGTTTTCAAGTGGGTATAAGTAATGCACAACTTTTTTCTTGGTTGATCACATTTTCCCTTTATAAAGGGGATAGAGAAGAGAATCATTTTCTATCATTTTATTTATATTTGTTTTTTATACATATTCTAAAAAGGGGGAGACAAAAATTGTGTAGTGATTCCTCTCTTTGATGGGGTGATCTTTTCACTTGGTCAAAATTTTGATTGTCAAAATGAGATATATTTCTATCAAGAAACCACTTTAACTTGTGGTGTAGTGTCATGATGTTTGTCTTATTAAAAAGAAAATTATTTAGTGTCTCTTTCATGAGATACTATGTTTCAAGATTATATTTGATATATTTTCATGGGTTGAAAACAAATACAAAGGTATATATTGAATATCCCTTATATTTTTTGGAGAAGTTCTCTTTTTTGTCAAAAAAATTATTAAATTTTTTTTAAGTGTTAAAAAATATTTTTGAGGTGTTTTTGAAGTGAAATTGTTACCTATGTAAAGGTGGTTTGGTTACTATGTATGGGTACCATAAATTATGTAAATTTAAGTAGTATACTCATGTAAAGGTACACATGATATTGAAATAGTTTCATCAAGGCAAACTCATACAACATAAAGGTATGATCCGCACTGTGTCAAGGTAACTTGATACCTACGTAAAGGTGAGACTGAGTTTCTACATCTTGTGTGACAGTAACAATGAGTTCTAGAAGTTTTGTAAAGGTATATGTGAGCTATGTAAGGCCATATCCACTATCTAATACTTGTATTAAGTTCATCTATAACCTACATAATTGTAATACATTCACATAAGCCTAACCTTAAATCAAAAAAATATAGGTAAAGGATATTTATAACCTATGTAAAGATAAATTAAGGATATATAAATTTCAGTGTGTAAAATTTTACCTATTTAAAGGTAATATCAAAACTATATAAGGGTTAAGAATTTTTAGAATCTGAGTTTCTAAAATATTTTATATTTTAAACAATGGTGAAGAAATCAGGTGATGCTTCATTTATTATTCTCTATCGATCAAATATCATAAATAAATTTTGATTCAAGCTAAGATTTTTAATCAATATGATGGTGATTTTTTGGATAATAAAGAGAATAACACACTAAAGTAAAGGCTATGGTGACTATCTAAGAAGAAAAATGGTTTACTATTAGAAACCAATCCATTTTAATTGAGATTTTTATTTGATTTTTCTACTTATGATAAAAGGAAACTCTTACACACCATAGTGAAATTTTAGAAAGTGTTTTGATAATAATGGAATATTTATGAAGAAGAAGAAATAAGGGTACTAAAATGGGATCAAAATAGTCATTACCCTATAGTGGTGATAATCTTAAGTTAAATGTTTACCTATAAAAAATAGTGAATTATCCCCACACTAAAGGTGGTGTTGTTTTGTTGCATGATACAAATAGACATTGAAAAAACTAAAATGGAACATGATTCATAATAAAAGGAAATTTATATTAAAAATACTATGTTATTTTTTATTATTTAGGAGTTTTTTAATTGGATTTATTTGAATTTAAATCTTGAAACTGATAATATAGGAAATTTAAATGTTTAAAATCATGGAATTGATTTTTGTATGGTATCTATAAGGCCCCAGCATTAAACCTTACTTAATCTTGAGTTATTACAAGATTACACATTGAGGATCTTTTCAGGTTTAGAGTTTTAGAGAATTAGATCATGAAACTTGCATTACATTCCATATTTAGACAAAGTGGTTACATGAAAGACAGTATTCATTCTTCCCATCAACGGAAACATATTTAAAATAAAACATGGATTCTTTCTTGACACATCCTTGACACTGTCATCACATCATTTACCCTTCCCTTGACCTGTGAAAAACATTTCAAAAACTTGGGATGAGCATAAAAAGCTCAGTAAGGGATATAAAAATATGGAAAGGAATCATGAGTACATGTATACATAAGAATGAAATCATACCTTACCCATAAAACATAGGCACTTTAACATACCTCATAAAATCATAGAAATCATATGACATAAAGGTAACTTTAGGCATTCATAACATTCTTACGTAGGGAGTAACCCTCTTGGTTACGTTTGGAATACCCATCACAATATATTCCCTAAATCTCTTCGGAGAAACCTTAACGTTTCATTCCTTTGCGTTACCCAATGCATTGGAGAGCTATATCAGGCTCACCTGCCCTTAGTTTATCACGGAACCACCCGTCTTCATAATAATGCCCAAGAACCATAACATAATTCATATCACATAAAACATGCATAAAGGAAACATAACATATCCACCTTTCAATCACAAGATATCAATACAACACATTGATATAAAAACATTATGAAAACCATTTTCAATACCAAAATAAAAGAAAAGTAAAACATGGTATTTATTTTTCCTTTAAAAAGAAGGTATGGCCTGTAGAGGAAGCCGAAACTCAAATAACGGTCACGACGGCGGAGAAGTCGTTGTCGCCGCATACGTACAACAAAAACATTCCCTTTTGTCGTTCAGTAAACGCTTCGTATAAAAAAGATTCCTTTTGAATAAACGTAAAAGTCAAAGGGGTTTATACACCGTATAAAAGAAAGTTGTGTGTAAAATAAAATATGCCTCAACGAAAGGAGATTGAGACGAAGTCCCATACCACCTTGAAGCTTTTAAAATGTTAAAACATTAATATACATATAAATAAATCCTTATAACCATTTTTTAAAACATGGATATTAATAATAACAAATAATTAAAACATTTAAAGCGATATTTTGGTTAAAGGGGTTTTACCAAAATTAGAGACACTTGAATACAATAATTGAGGAATAACATTTAGTCAGAACTTTATAATATCATGAGAATAAATGGATTCATGATATAATACTCCAAAGGACCGTATATACACCATATAAGAGCGAATTGGTGCATACCAACAATGAACCCTCAATAGAAATGTCAAATGTGATGAAATCCCTTATAAAGAAGGTATCCTTAAATTAAGGACAAATCAATCTCAAAAATATGTGTGACAAATATAAATACACCTAATATAAGTGGATATTAAGTGTAAAACAATAAAAGGTCATTCACACATATTCAATGGATGACATATTCAATGACTACATGTTGAACCCAAAGAAATCGAAATTGGGTTAAAAATTTCCCTTGACAGCCCAACGGCATCACATCAAAATGAGTTTATGAGAGATAAAAAGTGTATCTCATCACTTGTACATAAAATTTACATCAATAAGGATATATGAGAACATATCCCAACATAACAATATGTACATTAAAAGACCCAACAAAAGAAGTCTTTTAAAAAGAGGAGGGTGAAAGGTTCCCTTACCGACTTGGGTATCTTTCAAAACATACACCCCATGAAAGAAGGACAATAGATCATTGATGTAAATACTCATAAACTAAAGTATATTACACAAAGAGTAGAATAATGGGCAGTACATACACCACTCAATGTAATTTGTGGCAAATGTAGCATAAATCTCACAGGAATAAAAGTGAGATGAAAAATCCCTTACGAAAACTCGGCAGCCTAACGGCGCCACATAAAACTTCCGAATATGGATTGATGAGATCAAATAGGGTATCTCATCACATTAAAATAAAATGTACAGCAAGAGGAATATAAAGTAACATCCCCCAACATTACAAAGAGGAGCTTAAAAGAAGTGACATAAAGGAGTGTACTTAAAAAGAAAGAGAGAGGTTAGATCTCTTACGAAAGTTCGACAGCCTAACCGCGCCACTCAAAACTTCCAAAATGGATTGATGAGAGAGAATAGGGTCTCTCATCACATGAACATAAAAATTACAGTATGTTTAATATAAAATATCACCCCAATAACAAGAAAGATGAGCTTTAAAAGGAATGACATAAAAGTGTGTACTTTAAAAGAAAGAGAGGAGTAGGATCCCTTACCTCGGGTCTAACTTGACTCGATCGTTCTTTAATCTCCTGAATAATAAACTTGAGTTAATTTATACTTCCTTAAGAAACTTTTTCAAGTTCATTATTCCTTTTATATCACTTATTACCATGTCATAAACATTATGTAATCATTTAAGTTAATAATGTTTTTTTTGCCGATATTTGGTTCTTAAGTCGAAAGTGGACTTCTTACAATTACATGTTGTTCGTGTGGCCAAATGTTTATTATATCCAGAATTGTATTCATGATTTAGATATCATATATGTCATATATATCCAGTACATTCACACATTTATAACATTACATAATCATTTAGAGGTAAGAAATGAAATGCACCGTTCATGGAGACGGTAAGCCGTACATACGCATGAACGCTACTTTCATTTCTATTTCGTATTTTATAGATTGGAATAATAATGATATAAAGGTATATTATAATTCCAGTATAACATCATATATAATATCATTAAATCCATCCTTTATATGTCCCACGTATGGCATTAACGAATCACATCACTTTGAGGGGGCGGTAGTCCGCACTTCCTAAAATGAAGATATCGCGTATACCCATAATGGATGCCATAAAGGTAAGAAACAAATGAAAAATACAGAAGAATAAGTAAAACATAAAAATATTATATATCATATATAAAAATAGTGACATCATAATGTCCACCTTTGAAGGTGTTAAATGAGTATTGAACAATCATCGTTTTGGGAGGCAGAATTTCTCCATCCACGGAAACCGTATGTTCTTTAACCATTTGATGTAGTTGTGTGAGAGTGTAGCTCGAATAAATCATATAACAACATACTATTATATTTAAGATACTGTTGTTGTTAAAAAATAATTAAATAAAAAGAGTTTAGGAAGTTGGAGAAGCAAAATAAAACAAATGAACATGAGAGAATGAATTACCTTTAAAAGTGTAACTCCTTTTGATTTGAGCCTAAAGGCTTACTTTGAAAGGATTATACCCAAAGGGAATCCTATAGGATGAGTAGAGGGATGTGGATAGAGTAAATGGGCAGGGTTTGTCCGAGCCAAAGGCTTGAGGAGTGTGTGAAAGGAGGTAGAGGTGGGGGCCTTTTATAAGAGGAGAGGAGGGGCACTTTTGGAAAGTAAGAAATGTTACTTTATTTGAAAATGTGTTTCGGTTTTAAAAGGTCCCAAATTGATATAATTCGTGTATAAGGTGATAAGGGTTCGAAATCCACCCATCCAATAAGTTTTGGACATGTTTAGTTTATAGATTTTACATTATCTTTCCATTTTATTTAAATTGTCAAATAATGATGTCATCGCTGCATCATTATTATGTCATAGATAATTTAATTTATTTAATGTCTAAAAATTATAAAAAAAATACTATGATGTATGAAATCTTTTTATCTTTCCAATGACTATTTATAATCAAAAATATGACTTGTATAACCCCACTTAAAAATTGTTTTCGTAAAACATATCATGTTTGTGTCATTTTTACTTTTACATTAAATAAAAAGATATTTATGTCATTTCCCAACCAAAGTGGCTCCATGGGGTCCCCAAGTTGACCCATGGCTTTTATTGGTCGTCCATTACACATCCAATGAGGTTAGGACATGTGTAAAGTTCATTTCATATTATTAAAACATTATTTTTACCTTAAACTACACTAATTACCTCTAATCGCGATTAATGAAAAAAAAATACTATTCACCAAAAAATTATTTTCATCCCATTGAACCACATTTTACATACTAATGACAACCATGTATGTCGGATTTTCAAAATTCAATACACATTAGTGGTAAACTTTCATTTAACTGAAAAATCAGTTTGCTTGATTACCACTTAGTGGTTTCACTATTCAACAAAAATTAGAGTTTTTCAGAAAAATACCAAAACTTCACCCTAAGCTATATTTGATATTTCGAATTCAAAAATGAAGTCTGTTTTACAAAATTCAAAAAATATTAGTCACATTAATTAATTTAATAATTAATTCCCGTTGTCAGAGCAAATAGCGTGTTTTTATAAAACAATAAGTATCAAAAGATTGACACTAGTTTAAGTCTGATTTCAAAGTGAAATTAATTCCAACGACCACTATTGGATTTAATGGTAAAAATATTTTCTAATTTCACTTTAAAAAAAATTCAAAATATTATCTAATCGTATAAATAAATTAGATTAAAAAGATGTTTTGAATTAAAACACAACATTTTATACTATTCATTAAAAAATGAACTTTATCGGAAAAATACCAAAAAATTACACAAAGTAAAATTTGATGTCCCTATTCTTAATAAGAGTTTTATTTGGTCCAAAAAAATGTATAAGAGTGATCAAAACTATATTTAATGACAGTTCTCCATTAAAAGGTGATAAGTGAACCTTTAGTGAAAACTAGGGCATATACACCTAAAATTGAATTCTTTCCGTATTTTAATCCTTTAGCTTTTATTGGATAAATGTAAAAACATTAAAAAGCATATATAATCATATTTTAGTTATTTCTATCCATTCTCGCCAATACAACGGCTACATGTTAAGTACCATTTGAAATAATATTATTTTATTATTAGAGTGCAACGTAGGATTCCCAAGAAACTCATTGTTGCGTGTTGGGTACGCCATCGAGCATAGCGTCCCCTTTAAAGTCATATTAATATTTTATTCACAAATATGGATAAATATGAAAATGTCATATTCGTTATTTACCTGGGGTGTTACATCCTTCCCCCCTTTTGGGAATTGCGTCCTCGCAATTTTAAAATTGCGCTTGGAAACATCCTTGAAAGTCCCACATCGGAACAAGAGTCGGTAAAAAAATCACTTTAAAATAAAGAAAGATAAGCACATAGGTCACCCGAGTTAACCCATACTAGGATTCCAAGTATGAAAATATGGACATGGAGGAAAAAAAAGGGTCATGTTCTGATGGAGAGTGATAGAAAACATGTTTAGGAGAAAGTTAACCACAAGAAAATCACAAACTTGTGATGGGTTAAACGGTATTCGATTCCCCAGTAGGAAAAGTTAATAGACAACATTATTGCTTTAAGTTACTTTTTATTGAGGAATTTATTCATAAGGAAACATAATCACTTATCATGTTGACTTTCAACTTTTACTAGATTCCTTAATCAAACTCATATTTTTTCCAAAAGACGAGTATTTAGGGAGACTTGTTTGCATTAAGAGTACTATAATCAACTTCTAGAGAATAACCTAATCCACAAAATATAACTATATAATTCCCATGTCTTTAGACTTTAACCAAAACCAAAAAGGTTATTACAAGATCAGATAATCCAGAAAAAGATAACCTTTTATAAAAAGAAAATCTATTCTTAACCTCTAAAATTTGTCCAACAAAACCCAAAGTTCAACGAGGACCATTCTATAATCAATTTGTCCATAAAATTCTTCAAAGTAAACCAATCTAAGATTGAAACCCAAATATTTGAAGGATTTAGTCACATAGTCTTCCAAGTTAAATCGTAACATTTATCTCCAAACAACATCAGTCGCTCCTAAAGTCTCGCATTGAAAAGTAATTATCCTAATAACATATCCTCCATGATAGGTTAATCATTTTCATAAATAACCCAAAATCAACTTACTCTTAATTCATAAAATCATATAACTAAAAAGAATCAGTCAAACTAACCAAGGACTTCATGTAGTCCAGTGGTAGGCGATAAATACCAGTCGCACTTTGGTTGTGGGTTCGATTCCCGCAGCTTTGTCCGACGCGACGGGATGTCACACGGTCTGCGTGTTGTCCTTTTTCCAAAACTATATAATTATTAAATCATTCCCCAAAAAGAGATAAAATCATCAAAAATGATCATAACATATTTTAACCTCAAGTTTATCTCATTCCTTTCATTTTCCATCATATCATAGAGTAACCCATAATTACCTAAAAAGTAAGGATCATATAAACCCTAATGGTTACCTTTTTAATTATTACCTGAACTTCCACATCGATTGGTCATCTCGTACATGATGCATTATAGAACATACCAAGGTTCACGTGGTTGATCATGACTCCTTGATAGTTGGTTTAGAACAACCACGAGTTTCCTTATTGAGTACCCCATTTCATCGAGTCTCTTAATCAGAGAACCACCACAGTTTCCTTCAAACCAATTGTCACTTTGGTGCCTGCGAGATCCATCCATTCACTAAAAACAGAAATGTCAATGTGAGTATATCAACAAAACCATCATGTACTAATGAGGAAGGTAAACACTAAGATATACTTACTCATTCACTTTATCTAAAATTAGGACTCTTTCTGAAATCATAACCATTATGGTAATGTCAGTTATGCTTAGAGAATACCCTAACCTCTAAAGTTATCTAAACCGACCTCTGATGCCAACTATAAGGCCCCAGCCTTAAACCTTACTTAATCTTGAGTTATTACAAGATTACACATTTAGGATCTTTTCAGGTTTAGAGTTTTAGAGAATTAGATCATGAAACTTGCATTACATTCCATATTTAGACAAAGTGGTTACATGAAAGACAGTATTCATTCTTCCCATCAACAGAAACATATTTAAAATAAAACATGTATTCATTCTTGACACATCCTTGACACTGTCATCGCATCATGTACCCTTCCCTTGACCTGTGAAAAACATTTCAAAAACTTGGTATGAGCATAAAAATCTCAGTAAGGGATATAAAAATATGGAAAGGAATCATGAGTACATGTATACATAAGAATGAAATCATACCTTACCCATAAAACATAGGCACTTTAACATACCTCATAAAATCATAGAAATCATATGACATAAAGGTAACTTGAGGCATTCATAACATTCTTACGTAGGGAGTAACCCTCTTGGTTACGTTTGGAATACCCATCATAGTATATTCCCTAAATCTCTTCGGATAAACCTTAACGTTTCACTCCTTCGCATTACCCAATGCATTGGAGAGCTATATCGGGCTCACCCGCCCTTAGTTTATCACAGAACCACCAGTCTTCATAATAATGCCCAAGAACCATAACATAATTCATATCACATAAAACATGCATAAAGGAAACATAACATATCCACCTTTCAATCACAAGATATCAATACAACACATTGATATAAAAACATTATGAAAACCATTTTCAATACCAAAATAAAAGAAAAGTAAAACATGGTATTTATTTTTCTTTTAAAAAGAATGTATGGCTTGTAGAGGAAGCCGAAACTCAAATAACGGTCACAACGGCGGAGAAGTTGTTGTCGCCGCATACGTACGACAAAAACATTCCCTTTTTTCATTTAGTAAACGCTTCGTATAAAAAAGATTCCTTTTGAATAAACGTAAAAGTCAAAGGGGTTTATACACTGTATAAAAGAAAGTTGTGTATAAAATAAAATATGCCTCAACGAAAGGAGATTGAGATGAAGTCCCATACCACCTTGAAGCTTTTAAAATGTTAAACCATTAATATCCATATAAATAAATCCTTATAACCATTTTTTAAAACATGGATATTAATAATAACAAATAATTAAAACATTTAAAGCGATATTTTGGTTAAAGGGGTTTTACCAAAATTAGAGACACTTGAATACAATAATTTAGGAATAACATTTAGTCAGAACTTTATAATATCATGAGAATAAATGGATTCATGATATAATACTCCAAAGGACAGTATATACACCATATAAGAGCGAATTGGTGCATACCAAAAATAAACCCTCAATAGAAATGTCAAATGTGATGAAATCCCTTATAAAGAAGGTATCCTTAAATTAAGGACAAATCAATCTCAAAAATATGTGTGACAAATATAAATACACCCAATATAAGTGGATATTAAGTGTAAAATAATAAAAGGTCATTCACACATATTCAATGGATGACATATTCAATGACTACATGTTGAACCCAAAGAAATCGAAATTGGGTTAAAAAGTTCCCTTAACAGCCCAACGGCATCACATCAAAATGAGTTTATGAGAGATAAAAAGTGTATCTCATCACTTGGACATAAAATTTACATCAATAAGGATATATGAGAACATATCCCAACATAACAATATGTACATTAAAAGACCCAACAAAATAAGTCTTAAAAAAGAGGAGGGTGAAAGGTTCCCTTACCGACTTGGGTATCTTTCAAAACATACACCCCATGAAAGAAGGACAATAGATAATTGATGTAAATACTCATAAACTAAATTATATTACACAAAGAGTATAATAATGGGCAGTACATACACCACTCAATGGAATTTGTGCAAATGTAGCATAAATCTCACGGAAATAAAAGTGAGATGAAAAATCCCTTACGAAAACTCGGCAGCCTAACGGCGCCACATAAAACTTCCGAATATGGATTGATGAGATCAAATAGGGTATCTAATCACATTACAATAAAATGTACAGCAAGAGGAATATAAAGGAACATCCCCCAACATTACAAAGAGGAGCTTAAAAGAAGTGACATAAAGGAGAGTACTTAAAAAGAAAGAGAGAGGTTAGATCTCTTACGAAAGTTCGACAGCCTAACGGCGCCACTCAAAACTTCCAAAATGGATTGATGAGAGAGAATAGGGTCTCTCATCACATGAACATAAAAATTAAAGTATGTTTAATATAAAAGATCACCCCAATAACAAGAAATATGATCTTTAAAAGGAATGACATAAAAGTGTGTACTTAAAAAGAAAGAGAGGAGTATGATCCCTTACCTCGGGTCTGACTTGACTCGATCGTTCTTTAATCTCCTGAATAATAAACTTGAGTTAATTTATACTTCCTTAAGAACATTTTTCAAGTTCATTATTCCTTTTATATCACTTATTACCATGTCATAAACATTATGTAATCATTTAAGTTAATAATGTTTTTTTTGCCGATATTTGGTTCTTAAGTCGAAAGTGGACTTCTTACAATTACATGTTGTTCGTGTGGCCAAATGTTTATTATATCCATAATTGTATTAATGATGTAGATATCATATATGTCATATATATCCAGTAAATTTACGCATTTATAACATTACATAATCATTTATAGGTAAGAAATGAAATGCACCGTTCATGGAGACGGTAAGCCGTACGTACGCATGAACGCTACTTTCATTTCTATTTCATATTTTATAGAATGGAATAATAATGATATAAAGTTATATTATAATTCCAGTATAACATCATATATAATATCATTAAATCCATCCTTTATATGTCCCACGTGTGGCATTAACGAATCACATCACTTTGAGGGGGCGGTAGTCCGCACTTCCTAAAATGAAGATATCGCGTATACCCATAATGGATGCCATAAGGGTAAGAAACAAATGAAAAATTCATAAGCATAAGTAAAACATAAAAATATTATATATAATATATAAAAATAGTGACATCATAATGGCCACCTTTGAAGGTGTTAAATGAGTATTGAACAATCATCGTTTTGGGAGGCAGAATTTCGACATCCACGGAAACCGTATGTTCTTTAACCATTTGATGTAGTTTTGTGAGATTGTATCTTGAATAAATCATATAACAACATCCTAGTATATTTAAGATACTGTTGTTGTTACAAAATAAGTAAATAAAAAGAGTTTAGGGGGTTGGAGAAGCAAAATAAAACAAATGAACATGAGAGAATGAATTACCTTTAAAAGTGTAACTCCTTTTGATTTGAGCCTAAAGGCTTCCTTTGAAAGGATTATACCCAAAGGGGATCCTATAGGATGAGGAGAGGGATGTGGAGAGAGTAAATGGGCAGGTTTTGGCCGATACAAAGGGTTGAGGAGTGTGTGAAAGGAGGTAGAGGTGGGGGCCTTTTATAAGAGGAGAGGAGGGGCACTTTTGGAAAGTAAGAAATATTACTTTATTTGAAAATGTGTTTCGGTTTTAAAAGGTCCCACATTGATATAATTCGTGGATAAGGTGATAATGGTTCGAAATCCACTCATACAATAAGTTTTGGACATGTGTAGTTCATAGATTTTACATTATCTTTCCATTTTATTTAAATCGTCAAATAATGATGTCATCGCTGCATCATTATTATGTCATAAATAATTTAATTTATTTAATGTCTAAAAATTATAAAAAAAAATACTATGATGTAGGAAATATTTTTAGATTTCCAATTACTATTTATAATCAAAAATATGACTTGTATAACCCCACTTAAAAATTGTTTTCGTAAAACATATCATGTTTGTGTCATTTTTACTTTTACATTAAATAAAAAGTTATTTATGTCATTTCCCAACCAAAGTGGCTCCATGGGGTCCCCAAGTTGACCCATGGCTTGTATTGGTCGGAAATTACACATCCAATGAGGTTAGGACATGTGTCAAGTTCATTTCATATTATTAAAACATTATTTTTACCTTAAACTACACTAATTACCTCTAATAACGATTAATGAAAAAAAATTACTATTTACCAAAAAATTATTTTCATCCCATTGAACCACATTTTACATACTAATGACAACCATGTATGTCGGATTTTCAAAATTCAATATACATTAGTGGTAAACTTTCATTTAACTGAAAAATCAATTTGTTTGATTACCACTTAGTGGTTTCACTATTCATCAAAAATTAGAGTTTTTCAGAAAAATACCAAAACTTCACCCTAAGATATATTTGATATTCCGAATTCAAAAATGAAGTCCGTTTTACAAAATTCAAAACATATTAGTCACATTAATTAATTTAATAATTAATTCCCGTTGTCAGAGCAAATAGCGTGTTTTTATAAAACAATAAGTATCAAAAGATTGACACTAGTTTAAGTCTGATTTCAAAGTGAAATTAATTCCAACGACCACTATTGGGTTTAATGGTAAAAATATTTTCTAATTTCACTTTAAAACAAATTCAAAATATTATCTAATCATATAAATAAATTAGATTAAAAAGATATTTTGAATTAAAACACAACATTTTACACTATTCATTAAAAAATGAACTTTATCGGAAAAATACCAAAAAATTACACAAAGTAAAATTTGATGTCCCGATTCTTAATAAGAGTTTTATTTGGTCCAAAAAAATGTATAAGAGTGATCAAAACTATATTTAATGACAGTTCTCCATTAAAAGGTGATAAGTGAACCTTTAGTGAAAACTAGGGCATATACACCTAAAATTGAATTATTTCCGTATTTTAATCCTTTAGCTTTTATTGGATAAATGTAAAAACATTAAAAAAACATATATAATCATATTTTAGTTATTTCTATCCATTCTCGCCAATACAACGGCTACATGTTAACTACCATTTGAAATAATATTATTTTATTATTAGAGTGCAACGTAGGATTCCTAAGAAACTCGTTGTTGCGTGTTGGGTACGCCATCGAGCATAGCGTCCCCTTTAAAGTCATATTAATATTTTATTCACAAATATGGATAAATATGAAAATGTCATATTCGTTATTTACCTGGGGTGTTACAGTATCTGAGATTTTTAAAAGTTGGAAATAAAAAATTAAAATGACTTTAAATTTTTTTTGAGTCAATCTATTTTTTTTGATATATTTTTTTCCTTTCTACTAATAAGGAAAAAAGGTTATCTCATGCATGAATTCTCTCGTGTATGAGGTGATTATTCTAAATAATAGTGAGAGAATGATTGGTATGATATCGTTACACTATTATCCATATGGAAGTCAAATTATTTATTTAAGAATATCCACCATTTTATGCTGTATCATTCATTGATAATTTAAATATATGATTCATACACAATAATGAAGAAGATATTATGATCTAATGAGGGTTCTAGTCTAAATAAAACAATACAGATTGTAGTACGAAGTGCATGATACCTTCCCACAGAGAGAAGTTTATAAAACATTCTCAGGCCTTTTGTTTTGATTATAGGCATTAATAATCACTAAAAATTATAGTTATATTAAAATATATGGCTTAACCAAAGGTTTATTGTGTCAAGGATTAGACTCTCACATCAAGGCCAAACCATTTATAAAACTTCATGTGTACTTCTTCTATTTCTTATTTTCCATATGGATTAGGATGTGTTGCAAGAAAGTGAATCTCATCATTAACCTATCACAGGGGTTAAATTATATAAAAATAAATTGTAAAAAATTGGTACCACTGATCCCCCCCATTGGTTTCCTATTTGGTATAGGATCTTTACATACACAAACAGGTGGTTAAAATAATTAGATGATTAAATCATTAGATTATATATTGAGATATTGTATCCTGAATTTTGGTGGACCATGGGTGGATGATTTACCATTTTTTTATAATATAATCTACCATTATTATATTAATATGGAACCATATGAGGATTTTTATAGGTGGCTATTTTATTTTTCACTAATTTATGTTAAAATTGGTGAGGCAACTATAGTTGGGTCATAGATAGCGTAGGACATGATGGAACGTGTGAAAATTATTATGGATTTCATAAGGACTAATCAGACTTAATAGAGATCATATACATATAGAAGGAGGTGGTCGTTGATGTTTTTGGTTGGGTATCATGCATTTTTTTGAATGTCTTCTCAACAGGGATAGTAATGTTTTGGAAATTTAAGTAATATTTTTCCTAGATTTATTGATATTTTTTAGGTGTTACATCATATTAAAGAGGTTTCTTAATGATTGATGCTACCTTCATAGTTATAGATAATTCATGATTTTTTTATGTGCCTCAGATTCAAAATTATTATCATGATCCCTTTCATATCATTGATTTGAGTGATATTAGCATTGATGTGGATATGATTTTTGGTGAGTATCCTCTAAAAATTTAAGATCATAGAGAAAAAATATTATGTGAATGAGTTATTCACTTACTGTAAGTACTTTGAAAATAAGGTAGTGTAAAGGAAATAACATGGGAGATATAATTGAACATACAAGTGAAATATCCTAAATTATTTTAAATAATTTATGTTGTATGTTATAGAGAAATATTATTATAATGATAAAGGATAAATTAATGAGAATTATTATGATATTATTTCATATTTATGATTATGGATAAAGATTTTAAAGTATGAGAATTTTATAAATGGTTTTGTGATGTTGATATTTGTAAATTTGATATTTAGGATTTTATGAAATTCTTTAATATATTTTAGTATTTTTGAACTTGAAGGGTAAAATGGTAAATTTTTTGCACTTGGAATGAAATTTTGAGTGTATCATTGGATCTGGGATGTGATGTTTACCCTTGGGTGAAATTTTGGTAATTTTTTATAGTGGTTGGGATTTTTTAAAATTATAGAATTTGGTAGAATTTATTTATTTTTTTGTTTATTTATTGAATTAATTAATTTTTAATGGATATTTTTTATTCAATAAATTATTTGAGATAGATGGAAGTTATTGAAATGGTATTATTATTTTAAAATTGGTAGAAATATATTTTATTAATTAAAATAAAATACTAGAGGCCTATTAATCATATTTATGAAGGATTTTGGAAAGATAACTCAAAGGGGAATTGTGGATAAATTAATGGGTTTCTTTACTAGAATTTTTTATGGGGGAATTAAACTTTTAATCTATCATTTTTTGGATCTTAATTTCTATTAATAATGGATTCTTTCATTTTTTTCCCTATTCTCTTAATAGCATCTCCTATATTTTGTATCTAGAGGTAGATCAGAGAGAGGTGGATAGAGAATAAAAATATATGAATCAAAGGTTGCTATAGTGGACTATAAATTTTCATGGAATTGATTTAGGTGACTCAATATTGTCATTATTTTATAATTTTTGTGAATTTATCTTGATTTTATTATGATTATATAGGTGGATAATTCATGATAATATGATACAAAGATTAATGAATTAAAAATAAGTTATAGTGAATAGAATATTGATGAAAAATATTTATTTAGTATTAATATTTGAAATAATTATAAAATAATATATAGTGGATAATTAAATGAAATTGAGAAATAATGGGAGAATATTGATGAGAATTATTGAAATATATTATATAATTTGGAGATTGAATTATGGTGTATTAATGATGAAATTTGATATTTTGAATGAAAATTTAGAAAATATAAAGAAGTGAAATTATAATTATATGTTTGATATGATTAATTTTGTGGTATTAATTATTTATAGTTTATTTATGAATATTTTTCTGATTTTTAGTGACGATTTCAAGCCTGAAATTATCTAAAGATTTTAAAAAACTTCTCTAAGTGGTGAGTATGATGACTTTTATGAGTGTTGGGACAGGTTGATCTAAATAAGTATGGGGTCCTAACACTTCCTATAATATTTACCTTGATTATGGTGTAGAATTAAAAGAAAAGATATATAGTTATAGTTTCCAAGATAAATATCACAAGGGTCTTGTCGTACACTACTGAAGATATAATTTCTCTCAGTGAGTTACATGGGGGTGATAGAGTTTTCACAAGGACATCGGGGTCATTCCATATCTATCATAGGGTTTTCTCACCCTATCTCATCCATATATTTTTCTTATAACACATATTAGAAATAATGGGATGAGTTTATGGCTAATATGGCATTTGAATCTCTTATTAAATCTTAGATAAACCTCTCATGTGTGATTAAATAGAGGTATGATCATGGAAGAGCATGAAAATGATGAAACCTTATTGAGAAGTGTTTTTATATATGAGTTAGATAGTGAAGAGTATATAGAACTTATAATTACAAGGATATGAGGAATATTATAGTTGTGGTATTTGAATCCTTAAATTTAGTTTTTGATAGACATGGGTGGGAATGTTATGTGAATGTGTGGTATGGATATTTACTCCCTATGATTGATTTATATATGTATATGAAGTTAGACTAAGTGGTATATATAATGGATGGTAGGGGTTTCAATCTTTTAGTGATGCTTAATTATGAGGATACCGATGATGTGGCTATCTAATGGTGGTGGTTTGTGATATATGGTACTAGTTTTTAATATGTGATGTTAATGGAGTGATTATGATTTGGCATGAGATTGGGAAATTCTCCACAAGTGGAAACCAAGAAATAGTGAGTGTCCTTGTGAATGGATAGCTTCCCAAACAATTTTTTTATTTGAGATACATTTTGGTGGAGAGAGTATCTGCAGGTGGGCATCTGAAAATAGTGAGAAACCCTACAAGTGAAAATCTTCCAAACTATTGTTTGACATAGGTGGTGGTGAGTTATGGTGGGGAGAGTCCTTACAGGTAGACACTTGGTAATACTGAGAGTATCTATGAGTGGATAGCTTTCCAACCATTATACATTATAGAAATATTCATATAGGAGTACAATTTAGTGTAATTATTTGACTTATTAGATTAGTGGATTAACTATCATGGGTGTTATGTAATTTTGAGCTATAAGTGGTGTGTTTTCGATATGGAATGTGATTGATATAGAATATATTTTTAATTTAGGAATAATAATATTATTTTATTATTTTATTTACTTCATTCAAAAAATAATTAGTATATTCTATTCACATAGACACATGAGAGTTTTAGGGAGGAATCTATTGAGTATATTTATATGCTCACATATTCTTTATATGTACCATTTTTCAAATATTATGGATAGATTTAGTACTAATATCAGGAAACCTTATATATATATATGATATATTTATTAGAGGATGTATTTTTTATTATACATTGATAAAGGTATAAAGGTGTTATTTGTATTTATAGTAGTTTTTCTACTTTGATTTGGTTTTTATAGAAAGAAATTCATTTTTTCCTAAAATCTTTTTTTGAAATTTATATAAGGTAACATTAAGGGTTGTAATAAACTCTGTATGACATGACACCACCATTGATAAACCTATAATTCACATAATCATCATTATGATAAACCAAAACATTGAACATGAATAACATCATAGATCTCATCTATAATTCATCACGTCATATGTCCTTCTACAAAACATGAAGTAGGGAAAATTCAACCATGTGACATTTTAAGAGAAAATTGATTCCTGCATACAGGTTAGTGAAGTAGGTACGCATAAATCGGGCTAGTAATCCAATAAATGTAGAAGTAAGGTTTGTTCATTCATACTCTCTAATCTATTGCACTAATGGAGAAAAAATTAAAAAAAATAATAGTGGTATTAAAATCTTCCAGGGGTAACACAATCATAGAATGGTTTAACCAACAGTGTCTTATTACATTACCTCTCAAGAAATCATTGTGATAATAGTCAAAGAAGATGAAAAATAATCTCAATTGTTGAATATACTACTAAAATATAGTGAACCAGGGGAATACTACAACCTAAACAAGAATCTATATAAAGATTAATGGAGTATGATCATTGGATATAGAAACTAAACCTAATTGATTAACCTCCTACCCTTTTATTTGTGTTCCAAAGAAGAATGAAACTCAATATTATTCCATATCCACCAATACCACCACCTTTATTATCCCAGACTGATCCACCTAAACTAGAATCCACCTACCATTGATGTAGAACAAGATCAGTAGAAATTAGGGACACTTTATTATAGACCATATTCTATAGAATATTTCTCAACACATCAATACATAGATAGAGGGTCCACAATACTGATAGATATCCAAATGATTTTTTATTTTAGAAATTGTAATTCCTTCAATATATTTGTGTGATTATATACCCTTATCTCTAGTTCAAAACATTTGTCCTATTGAAGGTGGGATTTAGAGGTCACACTCAATATCAATGTTAGAAAAGGTTGAGTCCCAATAGGGTTGGTTCATGACATTCTCTCTTCTTATCTTTTCTCTAGAACCCTAACTATATAGATCTTGAAATTTATATTATTATCTATTCTCTTTATCTATAATCCTATTATATGTTATTAATATCCATTAATTTATTCCCTAAATCTATAATCATTAAAAAAATAGATAAAATGTTTAATAAAAAACTCAAAATAAATCTCACAACACCTCATTTCTAGTATATACAATAGAGAAAATTTATTAATATGTTCAAAAAAATATAAAAGAACATTTATCATGCATTTATGACACAATATGTTTATGTACCTAGATAATATGGATTTATGGTACATCATGACATTTTACGTGTATCTAATGGCTATCATGACTCAAAACAAAAATCCAACAGCTCCTACTATATAGAACATGAATCACAACCATTGAACATGTTCTGTGTGGATTTAAAAACATGTATTGTATATCCAAAAAAATATATTCTATAATACCAAGTGGTTATTAGAAATGTAACGATATAATATTAGCTTTCAGAATATGTATTGGGTATTTATAAAAAAATATCCAACTCTAAATAACATTCTATAAACCTTAAAAGAACTCTTAAATAAAGAATTCATAAAAAACCTGAAACATAACATATTTACTTCCCATTGAAAATGTTCTTTTACAACATATAATATATCCACAATTCAAAACAAATAGACATAGCACATAACATCATTATCAGGTATTGAATACCTACACAAATATATTCAAAATAATGGTTCAAAATATATTTTTTATATAAAATATAGGTGGAAATAAAATATAAAAGGATAAAAATCATAACGTGTGACACGTAATATACACATAAAAACTATAACATAGAACATGTCTTCAAAAAAAATTATACCTGGGATAAAATATATTTCCCAATAAATTGGATATATATTATATCCAAAATTTAATCACATGAAACCCATGTTATGAACACTTAACATGCTATAGGACATAGTGTTTTTCACCCATTATCATAGATAGTGTTCTCCAAGTTCAAATAATGTACATGGAATTGTCTCAAAAAATTTATAGGATAATCTCTATTTCAAGAAAGTGGGTTTTACTCAAAGTTTAAACATTAAAAAAAACTAGTTAGGAAATGATATAAATCAAATTAATAAATCATACTAGATAAAATATAATATGTGTTTAGAATATTCATTTAGGTTTATATGATAAATAACTTTCTGAAAGAAATTTTGTGAATATTCAATAAGGAATAAGCAAAGAAAAGTATGACCACCAACATAGATTTAATTTCAAATGATTATTATATTTATTGGATAAAATAATGAAATCACCCAAGGAATCCCCAATTTATAGTCATCTAAAATAGAGGATAAACATGGGATAATTAGTATTACATCCAATTTTAAATTTAATTTTACTTAACTAAATTGGTCTAGAAAATAACTGAGAAAGTCAATTATTACATAACTATGCAAGACTAATACCCTAGGATAAACATGTTAATTTTAGATCGACTATATAACTTATTTTCCTATCTAATATCATTTTCTAGGTTAAAATATACATTTTACTAACAATTTGAAAATTATCCAAAATACCTCTTGAATTTCATAAAATCTTAAAAAATGAAAATATAAGTCTCTAAGTTATAAAAAATGAAAAGTAAAGAGATGATTAATGTTAATATTATAACTTAATTCTGAAAAAATAACCAAATTATTTAAGGGATAACAAGCATATTTGAATGTAATCTAAAAGTGGCTCACAACCCCATTGTATTATCCATATAATATTCATAAACGTCATATATTTATCTACTTTTTACATTATTTACATTATATTTTTTATAAGTAAAATAATCCAAAAAAAGATATTTCATTTTTAATAAATTAACCCCCAACACTCGATGTCCATTCTAAAAAAAATTCCAAGTGAATCAACCACGAATCACCAATAATTATTTACATTTTGTGTTAGTTCATGTCCATTTTAGGTATTATAAATTCCAAAATTTTGACTTATGCACTTATTGTAATTAATGATTTATCTCAGAACACACGTATAATTCTATCATGAAAAATAAATAAATAAACATAAATACAAACATATATATATATAAATACATAGAGATAAATATATATAATAAATCTTTATATGTCCCAATATAAGTTTATCATGGAGATAATTTTTGAAAAGGGTAATATATACAATGATTCCCCTAATCAATTATCTAAGGGTATCATATGATGAAATTTTAAAATGTTTATATTTTAATAAAAAATAATTCAGTTAAAAGATAAATTTTTCTTAAGGCATGGTGAAATATGGATATTAGTTCACTAATAATGGTAAAGGATATTTTAATAATAATATATTCCATAAAAATCATTATTGAATATTTTAAATACATTATACTCATCTTATGTGTTCTTTTATTATAAATTTATCATAGAATTAAAGTTAATTATTATGGTTCACCCTTATTAAATTAATTATTAGATATTTCACATGAATTATACTCATTTTTCATATTCATTTATTCAAAAAAATTATAATAAAATTATTTTATTTTGGTTTATCCTTGAGAATGAAAACTCAAGAAAAATATATTTATTTATTAGTATAAAAATGTAAAAAATATTTTAATATATGAGAATTAGTTTTAGACTACAAATAAATCTATACCTAATAAATTATTGTGTCATTATTATCTATATATAAATGATGTTTAAGAGAATAATTCGGTTTAATTTTTTCACATTTTGTGACTTATGTTGTAATTAACTAAAATATACATAATTCACATGAATGTAAGTATTCAATAAAATTGATTTCAAAAAATATCTTGTTGAATACTAATCTTAGAAATTTATATGAATATTTCATAAATTTTATTTATTATAATAGTAATAAAAAATTATTGATGAGTCCAAATAAATTTATCTGATATTAAAATTGGAATAACTTATAATATTAGAAGAATTTTTATTAAAATAGTTAAATTTTGACTTACACAAGAAATATTTAGTTTTAGTGGTTAATTTATTATCATAATATATGATATGGAAATTAATAAATTCAAATTTTATAAATATTAATTTACACATGAGTATATAAGAATTGAATAATTGTAGAAGTGAAATAACATATGGAATATATTATTAATGTTATTACATTAACAATGATTGTTTATTATTTATCACTATCAAAAAAAAATTAATTCTAATCATTATCAAATACCTAACATAATAAAATATAAATATTATTTATGTATTTATTTTATATAAAATAAATTGTTTCATTCATAAAAATATCATGTTATTTTCTATAATATGAGTAGAATGAGTTGCACTAACATACATATGCCAACCATAATAAGAAATTTGATTTCTATGTTAGATTTATTCTTAAAATGAATAATTTTTATTCCATTAATATAAATGAAATACCTTATGGTTGTGAATATGTTTAATATTATTTTATATTATATTATGTTAGTTTACTCTATTACATGAATAAGAAGAATAATAATTTTGATAGTTTGAATATGGAATACCTTTGACATTTTTATTTATGATATGATATTCTATTATGATATATTGGATTACTTAGTTGATTATAAAACATTTAAAATATGTGATTCATGTTTATGAAGAAAAATTATTGAATATACTTTCTATAAAATCATAAATTGATAGTGTTTTATAAGATAAAAAATATGTTGATTTATATGAATCCATCAACTCAAAATATTCAATCTTTTATTTAATTCTTCATTACTATTTCAAATGACCTTAATAAACATGACTATATGCTAAAAAATCATAATTATTGAAAATTTCAAGGAATTCAAGAATGAATTGAAATATAATATCGGTATGTGTAATAAATTATCTTTATATGATCAAAGTAATGAATAATTAAACTAGAAGTTATATAAAAATCTAAAACAGTGTGATATTATATCAAAACTCATTTCAAAAGGAATGACATATTTAATAGTGAATCATAAAGGGATAATTTAAACTCTGTTAAACATGGATTGATAAATCACATTGAACTTTATAATTCCTTTTATTATATTATTTGGAGATAAAATATTCATACTAAACCATATTTTATATAATATAAATTTAATAAAAATATATATGATATGTAATTAGAATTATATCTATATATATTATAAAATGATTTGAGTCATTAATCATGAAGGAGTTTTTTGAATTCTCAAAAAATCATATACATTTCTAAAAGGTTTCTTTGGACCTCCCAAGTAAACTATTAGTTATCATTATTCTCTATAATATAAAAAAATCTTTTCAACAAATAAGTTTCTAGAAAGGTAATTTGATCCCTAAAGAACAAGTGGTTTGTAAATTAAACTTAATTAAGTTCAAAACCAAAAATAATAAAATTATTCAAAGTTGAACATGATTTATTTACACAAGTAATTATGTAAAAATCATCTTATTATGTGAAGAAAACATAAAGTTTTGGTAGTATATATGATAATTCCAATAAGTATATATTTCATATAATTGGTCTAATGCCTATATAATGATTCAAAATCCTAATATAAATACATAATGGATCTAGAATCTAAAAATCAACTACAATTAATATATAAATGATATAATCAATGTAAAAAATAATTTTTATTACTTTTTTGGTTACCTTGATGGTTAAAACTCATAGGATGAAAATGATTTTTTAAATAAAACGGCCATTGTTGGTAAAATATTTTTCTAAAGGAAAAAATGGTTTTAAATTGTTAGAAATTTATAGAATTGACTATTATTATATTTATTATAGTATGTATATATTTCATAATTATATAAATATATACCAAAAATACCATTTCATATCATGAATACATTTAAGGGACATGTATTTGATAAAATATTAAATTTATAAGAATCCTTGCATTGATACAAAAAATATATGTAGCTATGGATACCCAATAATGGATCCAATGAATGTTTTTGGAGATAAAATCTTAAATTTAATGATATATTAAAATTATTTTTTCTTCACTAAGAATTAAGATGAATCTTGTACAAACAAATAGTTTAATTGAGGCCATGTGAATTTTTTGGATGAATATATATGATGAAAAATCAAAGATAAAAGTTTCACATAAGTCAATAAATTTGTTTTGGTGATGATGTTAAAGGGTTATTATCATTAAATACTTAAAGATCAGATTTTTACCATAAATCATCTGATAATCGTCAAAATCTAGTATAAGTCACTATATTATGATAAATAATGCTTGTAATAATTTTTTAAGATTTAAGAATATAATCTTGATATGTTCATGTAAGAAAATGGTAATTGTATAAAATTAAAATAATTTTAGTCATCAAAATGTCTAAATGGTGACACTTTAATATGGAAAAGTTTCATGTCAGAGACAATGTGTATTATGCAATAAAGACTAATTTTTTATCGTATTGAATTTTAAAAAGGATATTATTTGGTATTTAAAAATTAAATGTGGAGATTAACATCCTTTATAGACATATAAATATTATTATGTTATGTTATAATTGATAAAGAATATATTTTATAAAGAAATAAAAACCTATATCCCACTAATAAATTAATACACACATACTTAAATAATATCTTATCATTAAAGTAATGCACAAAAAATAAATCATGATATAAAAGATACTCATAATAATTTTCACTTCAATTAACTAATTATATCACTAATTAAATAATGAAGATAAAAAATAAATATTATATGAGGTATATGAATCATCGATGATAAGGAAAATGATAGATATTTTTTCATGTGCTTGAAAGTTAATCATGTGATGATGAGTTATTTTTGGATGTGAAGACGAGTTCTGAGCATCGGAAGTTCAGAGCAATGGAAGTTTTATAATTAGATTTATGTTCATTGGAAATTTTATCAATGTTAGATGGTTGGGCTCGATGTGTAGGTAGTGATAGTTCATCTCTTTAATAGTAGTTAGGTGATCTGAAGTTTGCATCTTCTGATGACATCAAGGGTGGTCTACAATATTGGTGAACCTTCTATATGGAATTATTTGGAAATAACAAGTGGTAAAGGTCAATGGTGTTATGGTTGATCAATAGTGACATTCCATTCGGAGGACCCTCTATGAATACTGGAAGGTAATGTGACTAGATCAAATAGATAAATTTTCTTTAAAGTGGAAAATGACCCTGAAAATATAGAGTCAAAGTATGGAATAGTGAATCTAAATCATACAAAATACATCATAGTTTTATAGAGTGTTGATGATTTTATAAATAAATATTTCTTATTTTAAATTTAATGTATTATTTTGTACTTATAGTAATATAAATAAGTCATAGTTTTTCCTCCCATTCAATTAGGGAAAAGTATAAAGAGTGTTAAATTATAATGTGTTCATTTACTACTTTATTTAATTTAGTTTCATATACAATAATATCTTTTATTCATTTTATTTTTTCAGATGAGGTGTGTGTGGGGTCAAATTAATGTTTTAGGTAGGTTGAAGTGAATTCCTACTTCTATTACACTTATTTGAGGGAAGAGAAGTTTCAGGGGTTTATTTTTTCACTACAATGATCTTCATGTAAATTTATATAGGTTGGAAATTGTACTTATAGTGGTATACCAGTAGTGCAAGAGATCAATTTTTTGGGTGACTAATGTTTCTCCCCCAAAAATTGGTATTAAAGGGCTGATTATAAATCTCATGGTCATCTCATTGGTAGTATCAACAATAGTAGAATTAGATTAAGGGAAGATCTAAATTGAAAATTTTGATCGAATGAATTTTTTCTTTTGGTAAGATTTTCTATGGCGAGAAATGTTGTGTTCAACATTTGAGAAAAGAAGAAAGTAGTGGAATTTGTGAAGGAATTGTAATACATGTATGGAAACCCAACATCTATGAATAAGGATTTCATGTTGGGATGGTTGTTTGGATTAAGGTTTTTATAAGGGTGACCAACATAAGATTCTGTGAATGACTTCATCATGATTTTTAGGATTCTATAATGAGTTAAAGAAAATTTTTGAAATGATGTATGGGAATTATTACTATTTTTTACTTCAAGATACTTTAAATGAAATGGTTAATGTAGTTGTTAACTCTAGAAAAAAAAAGTAAAAGAACATAGTATAAATATCTAACCCTTGATGGAGGAAATAGTAGAGGAGAGAGATACTTGGTTGAGATATATTCTTCAAAGAAAAATTATCTAAATTTTCCAAAATTTTAAGTTATGTGAATGAGTTCAACTAATAACTGAGTTCCACAAGAAATCTTACATGAATCAATAAGTTATATAAATACAATATTTGTGTAAAAATAATTATCATGAAGGTTAATATTATATAAAAGAACAGTCTTGAAAAAAATTTATTTGTTAAAACTTATAATATAATAGTTTTATGAATGTAGGAGTTCCATTAACATATAAGTTTCGTGAAAGTATGGGTTTCATGAAAGGAGAAGTTCCCCAAATATAACAAATTGAATATCCATTTTAAGAGAATAATGAATTTAGAGAGCATCAAATCAAGACTATGATTCAAGAAGAGTCTCATTTTAATCAAGGACAAAGCTATTTTATTACAATCTATTAAATAATACCTAAAAGTCTATAAACTATGGAAGTGCCTTAATTAACTCGGGGAACAAAGGTGAGGAAGAGGTAGTGTGCCTTTGGTGAGGAGTGTTCAACCCCTAAACCTTGTAAATGCAGTTCACCTGTCATGGAGTGACTATTGTCAAATTATTTGTATCCAAAAAAACAAGTAAAACTTAGTTGACTTTTTTATAACTAACACAATGTTGTTTTATACTCCTTGGATTGGCCCTTTGTGTTGAACCAAGTAAAAATACCGTTGTCCTGTGGATTTTTTACTTTCCTGTATATTTTTTTATCACTCCAAGAGTTCAATAGGAAAGATTAATCAAGTTATAGGTTGAACACAGTTCCTAAAAACATGGGTACAAGATCCTAAAATAAAGTTAAACAGATTATGGAGAAATTTTTAACTTTATCCATCACTCTAATCCCCCCCTTAGGGTGTATCTGGTTCCAGCATGTGGTATCTAAAGTAAAAGATTTAGTCTCAGTATTCAAAATTAGAAGTAGTGACTAGATTTTTTTCACATGGATTATATGATGAATCCTCTTTTTTTATGTAACTAACTTTGATGAATGGAATAAAGATAAGCTCATGTTATTTAATTATTTCTGTGAATAGGTTCTATATTATATCTAAATAAATGCTGATTTAATAAGAAATAGTGAGAAAGTTGTGAATATAGAGACAAAAAAGATCATAAATATATCCTTGTCCAGTGAAGTCTACAAGAAAACTACTCATTATGATAATACTTATGATATTTGGAATACTTTCAAATATGTGTATCAAAAATCTATAAAGGAGAAATATGTAAAGAAGAATGATGAAGAGTGACTTGTGAAAAAAGGTAAGAAGAATAAAAAGAACAAGAATAAGACTTTTAGTAGATCTAAAAATAAAATCAAGGTGAATGATTGTAATTTAGTAATTTTATCTAATTTTTACCATATTGTGGAAGTTTCTTTTAAATATGGAATTAATGATTCTTCCCTTGAAAATATATAACCAAAGTGTGTAGTTTTTCTATAGGTATAAATGAAAGGTTCTATTAAATAACTAGGTATTCAAAGAGAAAAAATCAAAAGGTAAATAGTCTGTTGAAAGAATCCATAGAATATGTTAATAGCCTTGAAGTAGAAATTAACAGGATAATAAAGGATTTGATCAAATAAATCTTAAATAATTATTGAATCTTAAGAAGAAGACTTAATTCCAAACCAAGGTGATTTAGAGTTTGAAAAATTATTCTAAATAATTAGAGAAAAAGTTTGAGTTTCTTGAGGGTGATATTCATGGAAGGATAAGCTTTAAGGATCCATTTAAATATGTTGAGTTTGAGAAAAAAATATTGGAGGTTTTTATGGTGAAGATGAACCACTCTATTATGATGTGAATTCTGATAATGAAGAAGAGGATATGATGTATGATTTTCAATTTAGAGATATGGTGTTCCATGATCAAGAAGATATCTGATCCTTATAAGAAAAGGAATATCAATGGGGGTCATATAGGAAGTGTACTATGAAATATTCAAAGATTTTTTCATAGAGAACAAGAGGATAAAAAGAGATTAGGTGGGACTAAATATTTATATATAGAAGATGGGTTCCAAGTTAAAATAAAAAAGTTATCTACTTTAAGAAATTTCAAATGATATTAAACAACAAATGGTCTAGGAAAATGAGTTGAAAGTGAGTGTCATTCCTCTCAAGAAAAGTCTTTAAGAGATAAGAACAAGTAGAAAATTTTATTATAACCATGGTTCAAAATTGTGGCTATAGGTGTCAAAACCATGGTTATAAGATATATCCACAGTTCCAATGGTATGTGGCATGTATTGGCATGGCTATATCCAAAATCTATAGCCATGTTTCTGATGAGTTGTAGCCACGGTTTCCACTATAGAAATATCACCTATAGCCACAGTTTTGGAAGCCATGGGCATATCCTACCTAGTTATCCACCATGGAAATAGGGTTATAGAAATAGTTTAAACCATGGTTATAGGGTATATTTCTATGGTGGAAACCATGGACAAAGCCTACCTAGTTATCCACCATGGAAATAGGGTTATAGACATAGTTTAAACCATGGTTATAGGGTATATTTCTATGGTGGACACCTATGACTATATTCAACTAAACCATGGATATTAGTGTAGAATAAATTTCTCCCAGAGGAATTCAATCTCCATACCTCTTCTACATGTAACCGGGAACCTTACCACTACCCCATAACCAAATTATAGTGTATGTATATATATATATTGTTATTTATATCTTTAAAACCCATGGAAATGTGAATAATACCAATGGAAATTGGTCTTCCTTCCAAATTTCCACATGAGTTTTTTTCCTCATGGTTACATGGGAAACTTATAGCCATGTTTTTTCAAAAGTATGTCTATAGGTGAAGGATATATCTATATTTTTATAAAAACCATGGCTATAGCCTTCAAAAAAGAAACCTATAGCCATGGTTTAGGAAACCTGTGGCTATATTATTTTAAAAAAACTTATAGCCATGGTTCCATGAAAATGTGGCTATAGACTTTGAAAAAATAACCTATAGACATGGTTCAATGAAATTCGTGGCTATAGACACTAGTAGAAAAATACCCTATACCAACAGTTTGAAACTGTTGGTATAGGCCTCCAAACCGTTGGTATATCCTATACCAATGGTTTGGAGAACCGTGGCCAAGTAATCCATGGGGATAGGTCTATACCAACAGTTTCCCCAAAACCGTTGGTATAGACCTATACCAATGGTTTTAAAAACTATTGGTATAAGTAATATGAAAAATATATACCAATGGTTCCATAAAACCGTTGGTATATGTATTTCAAAAAAGAAGCATTCAATTGGTTTTGATCCCAGTACCTACAGTTTATAATTGAACGACCTAACCAATAACCTAACCTAACTTTTGTGAACATAATTTCATAACTATATATATATTTATTATCATAAATATTTTAAATTTTGATTTATTTAATAATCTATGTAAGAAGATTCCATAAAAAATACATGTAACTATACCAACGGTTCTCAAAACCGTTTTATAGACCTATGCCAACGGTTTTGAGAACCGTTGGTATAGATTCTTTGATTTTGGGACCTATACCAACGTTTTTGGACAAATCGTTGGTATATGTCCAAATTAGTGACCTATACCAACGATTTTGGCCAAACTATTGGTATAGGTCCATATAAGTGAACTATACCAACGGTTTGCCCAAAACCATTGGTATAGATCTTATTTCCAGTAGTGAGACTTTGAAAAAACTACCTATATCTATAGTTCTATGAAAACTATGGCTATAAGTACATGTTATGTTCATATTTTTGGAGAACTATGGATATAGCCGTTGAAAAAACTACCTATATCCATGGTTTATGAAAAATGTGGCTATAGTTGTAGGATATATACATTGTTATATAAAAATTGTGGTTATATCCTTGACATAAATACCTATAGCCATGGTTTTTGAAAACCATGGCTATAGTTCTGTGGCTATTTCCTAGTTTTCTAGTAGTAAAGAAAATTTGTAAATGAAGATATTTCAAAATTAATGTATATGTAATCTCATCTTAAGGACAAAGACCATAATATCAGGGAGCTAGAGACAAAGCATAGTTTGTCTCAGGGAAATTATAAGGTGTAATTTCCCTCTAGAGAAGTATCTATAAGTGGAGTATGAAAATCTCTGAATTTGAGATCCAAAAATCAGAGTAATAATATTGCTAAATCTGAAAATAAACTAAACTATCCTAAAAAACCTAAAATTAAAGACTCTATAAATAATGTATCCATAAAATTATACAATTTTTGGAATATGGGGGCACACCATGGGTATGTTTCCAGAAGATCCAGGGTTGAATTTTAAGATAACACTGGTTACACATACACTTAAACCAAGAAATAATGACATGAGGTATGTTTTTAATGGGAGATATTTCATATGTGCTAATAATAGGAATTTATAAATACATTGAATCTATAAGTAAGAATGTAAGGAAAAATAATCCATAAATATGACCTCAACTCATGTGGAATAAAATGAGAGAATGTATACTAGAAGACTACCAATTTAGTTGTAAAATAGGCTTATAGTATTAAAGGAAAAAAACAAGGATCACAACAAAAGGTATATCAAGAAACAACCAAGATACAATCATTACATCCCTACTGGAATGAAAAAAACAAATTTGGAAGAAAAAGGGATATTCTACTCCAGTTGTGAGTAAGAAGAGTGTACACTCAAAGAAAAACTCACCTCAACTGAAAATTCTAGAGGTGACCCGTATAGTGGTTAAAGAGAATAAGTGTGAATAATGTCTTGGTGGATTCACAAGTTTTCCCACAATGTCAGAGGTAAAGTTAAGAGAAATATACCTCCAATGGAGGAAGAAAAATGATCATATAACTAGTCAATAGATCCCTACTCTATGAAATAAAAATGTAAAAATCATAAATGTGGTGCATCGAAGAAATAACCTTGTACTAGTGTGTTTAAACCCAAAAAATATAAAGAATGGAAAGCCTATGGAAATAATATATAGAAAGAATATTGAGAATGTGCCTAGTGAATGTCTGGCCATAAGTCCAGATTAGTTGGAATTGGCTAGGAAGTTGTAACACACACAAAAATATTATAGTGCTTTGAAAGTAATGATCAAGGGGTTGGTCTATCAAGACTAAAAACAATCCTCTTCTTGGGAATTTATGAGGTACTTCCATCCCCATGAATTTAACTAATTCTAATATATGTTTAAAATAGTATAGGATTAAATGGAAGACATGTTCCATGGGTTTTGTATGTGCTGAAAGGGAACAAGTGTGTTAAGCTAAATGGAAATTCATGCAGAAAGAAGAATCAGACTACTTGGAATTCACATATGGTATCAAATTCAAAAAGTGGTGTTAAACAACCACTCTTTTTTTCAAATATGTATCTGAAGGTATCTTACTATGGAAATTTAAGATCATATGATGAAGAATCTAATGTTAAATTTAAGAGTTTTTAGAGCTATATTTGAATGGTTCAGTGGTTCCATATCACATTGAATATTCAACCATTGGTATCATGCCTAGGTTCAAGTATTATTTTACCACTAAGAAAATATATATTGGTGTTGAAGTAACAGAATTCATGTATTATATGTTTTTCTATTTTTTCTAACAATGTGGTTTCAACTGACTATTTTCAGGATACTAATAAGATACTAGAAAATCAATAGAATTCCTATCAATTTCTCTACCCGTTATGAATAGGAATTTGAAATTTAGAAACAACTCAATGATTAGTATCAATAAGTGGTATCATTCCAAAGATATATATATTTCATGAGAGTTTGTGATAAGTACTTCAGGCTATTTATGATTATCTAACAAAGGATTCTTATGGTGAATGGAAGATTATTCATACCAAGTGGTGCCATGAGGTTATCTATAACAAGTGGTATAGTTGGTTTGACATGTGGTATGTCTCATACATTTGTGTTTAATTTATTATTCACCAACTGTTTGGTGTTAGGGTGATTAAGATCACAGGATGTTCTTAAAAATAAATAAATTTACACTGTTATAATCTATGTAAGTGAGTGAGTGACATGGAAAACATTTTTTTTGTGGTATTAAAATCTTTTATCTAACAAAGAGTTTCAACTTAGTGGGATTTAAGAATTTTTAAATGACTCAATTCTAAGTAGTTATTTCACTCACTGAAAATCTATCAAGAGTTTCCAACTATAAAAAATGTATATGAGCTTGAAAGGTTCTAATAATAGATATTTATTCATGAATAAATAAATATATAGTGTTAAAAGTTTAATATAGAGCCCAAATAATAATCTATCTATATCTATTTTTTTCATAGTTGGAAGAGAACTGTATGCCCCCATGGGTTTTTGAAGTGCATTAAAAATCTATATAATGGAGATTTTTTATTAATGGGGAGTATTGTTTTTTATGAAGAAATCCCATATGGACTTCATACTGAGAGGGGATTAGAATTAAAGGAAATTTGGATAGAGACAAAAGTTTTTCAAAATTCATGTTCTGGAAGAAAGATAAGTATTTCATAGAAAATATATTAATTTTATAAAAATTTGCTGGTTGCGTGAAAGTGTGGCAGTTTTATGAAATATGTTTAACAAAGTTGGAATAATTATTAGAAAATAAAAAAAAAAGTCTTATGAAAGATTTAGTTCTATAAATAGTTTGTCATAGGTCAATTGGAGACAACATTTTTTATGGGCATAGAATATTTTCTCCATAGTATGGTTGAGCGGGTGTTAGTGTTGAAGATTTGGTAGAGGATACAATTTCATGAATGTTTGGGAGTTTCATAAAATATGGTTACCCAAAGAAGGAAGATGAAATATTGAAAATGAATAAAGACTTCTGAAATATCAATTTTCACAAACTGAAATACATTGGAAAAATTTAAGGCACCACGAAATAGGGAATCTTGGTGAGTAAAAATTCTATGAATGAAGAATGGAGGGGAATGTTTCATGAATTGAAGTTACATGAAGGAAAATTTTCTACACTATGTGAAGGGTAGTTATTTTCCTATAAATATATTACCCCCAATAGAGTAAAGAGAATAATAGAGAGAGAATTGGCAGATAGGGTTTCTTGAGAGAAATATGTTTTGAATTCTCCAAAGTTTAAAGTTTCATGAATTATTTCTGCAAACAACTAAGTTTAGTGAGAGAAATTTTGTGAATCATTGAGTATCATGAACACATTATTTTCATGAAATGTTTTTTGTGTGTGATAGAAAAAATATTTTCAAATATTTTATTCTTAATTTCAATGTTTTTAATCCCACCAATGTGTTATTTCAATGGAAATTGTCACTTTTTATTTTTTAGGAGTATTTTTTAGCTTAATTGGAAAAATGGCTTATTTTGGATTTAAACAGTTTTAATTTATTTTAATGTTTCAGCCATAACTTTTTCTAAAATGATCCAAATTGAAAAAAAATAGGTTTCTATTTTCTATGGGATTCATTTTATCCTTATGTACCCAAAGCTCAATCCATCATTTGGAAGCTAAAATCCAACTCACAATTCAAGCCTCGAAAATTGTGCACAGAATTGGATAATTTTAATGTTGGACCCAAATCTAATAAATTGCCAAACCATTGGAGTTGAAACTTTACATTTATAACTAAGATATCATGAGGAATAAATTTCATTAATATGGTCACGACTTATTCTTTAATTATCAAGGCCATAAATGCGTTGGAACTCGGTGAATTGGAATATGAATAGTCAGAATGGGCAGATTAAATATATAGAGTAATTTGGTTATATCTCTCTACCCACGTGTCCAATTATTCTACAATTTTGTGTGCCCACATAGGAGAGATATTGGAACAACTTTCAAGAAGTAACATTTCCCAAATTCGGTCATTAAGGAGGCCATACACGCGCATTCTTTCGGAGGATGATTTTGGAGCCAAATATTTCACCCCCTTGCCTACAAAAATGTACTTCTTCTACATTTCAAGGGGTTGGAAAAGTAGTATTCATTTTCTGTAGGTTTATATTTTCTTTACTGTTTAGTATATTTTTAATGTTTTAATTTATATTAGTCTTCTTTTTCAAACCTCATTCTTCCATTTTTTACTTTTATGTGTTTCTCCCATTGTATTCTCTTCTAACTCCATGTGAATGGGGAACTAACCTCAATGTTTATTTGAGGGGAAGAATGGTGGTTGATTGAGTTTCATTGTGCTTCAATTTAAATATATTTATTTAATTCTGATAATTTTGTGGTGCTTAAATTAATTATGGTTTTTGATTTCCCTATTTTCTTTATCATCAAGTTCTTATTCTCATTCAACATTTATCATTCCCTTCACTATCTAAGTCATGCATACGATGAAGTATGGCTTGGGTAGTGATGGTTGGCAAAGAGATCTCCTAGCCAGCTTTAGGAAGATTATTTCCCCACATACATAGATCTCAGTGTTGGTGAAATAACATTTCAAATGAGAGGGTGTAGTGTGATATATCTTGATCACTACATTGAATTGATATTGAGAATATTTTAATAAACAATGATATCAACTATTATGATCCCCCAAGAACAAATATCTTCTTTCTTTATTTTTAACATAATTTTGTTTGAATTTCATAAATATATATATATATATATTCCTATTTTAGGCATCTTTCAAACTCATATTTATATTATATATTAGTTAGAAAATAAATAGTGATAATAGAATTTCGGTGTTGTGTAAGTTGCCTCCTTGAGACCGACCTTGGGAGTGCACTATATTACATGCTTAGGTAAATAATATTTTGATTGGGGATCTGTAAAAAAATTACGTGCATCAGTGTGAAGGTAAATATTACATGAAATAATATCCTTGATAAATTTTATGTGTTGGAGCTTACAAGATCATAATTTCACAAAAGTAGTAGTTTCAAGAATGTATGAGTTTTACGAAATTAGGGGTTTCATGAAAGGAGAAGTTTTGTGAATAAAACACATTGAATATGTATTTTAAGTGAATAGTGCATTCAAAGAGAATTAAATAAGGTATATGATTCAAGGTGAGTCTTTTTATAATCAGGTATAATGATTTATGATTCCAATATATTCACTAAGACCTATAATTCTATATACTAAAGTAACTTCATAAACATAGTGCACAGAGGTGGTGAAGAGGTATTGTTCCTTGGGTGATGATTTTCCAAACTCTGAATATTCTAAATGTAATTTGGTTTTCATGGAGTGATTGTTTCTAAATAATATGTATCCATTAAAATATTGAATCTTGGTGGAATATTGTGTAACAAACATAATGTTGGTGTATGTTTCTTGAACTATCCCTTTGTGGTGAACAAATTAAAAATACTTGTGTCCCATGGATGTTTTACTTTCTTGAATATTTTTTTATCAGTCTATGAGGTCAAGAGGAAGAAGTAATTAGGTGATAGGTTAAACACAGTTCCTATCAATGTGGGAACAAGATTTTAAAAGAAATTTAACTAGACTATAGAAAAAACTTTAAATTTATATATCACCTTGATTCACCCCCCCCCCCCACTTAGGGGGTATATAGTTCCCACAGAGAGAAAAATACATAAAATATATGTTTCCTTCAAAACTCATTATTGTTGTGATAAGACTAAAAAATAATGAACACTGCCAAAGGAGTGTTATCCATAATTATAGTGACCTCTAATGAAAAACGGAATGAGAATCAAGTGACCAACGGGTGAGAATACCCCTTGGAATAGAGAGAAACAAATTGAGAGAGAGGATAGAATGTTTTGATCACAGGTAACCCCCTCCTCTCTTACTAATTATAATTAATTAATTAATTGAAACCAAATTAAAAAAACTAAAACCCCCATCAAAACTTTGGTTGTAGTGATCTTTTCTAAACATGACTTAAATTATACATTTATCTCATGATTCAAATAATAAATCTCACAAACAGTCACATAACACAAAGATTGAAAAGTTTAGGGTCTTGGATATTAGATACATAAACATATTAATTTACTATTCTTGTAAACATTTATCTATATTCATGCTTCTCTAAACATTTTCCTACATATCTCACATGATATAATCATCTTCATAACATAGAGAATGGAAACATAAGAAAGAGGTGAGATTAGATGCTCAGTAAGGGAAAAACATATCATAAGGTGTAACATAATAAATGTCACGACCCCCTCCCCACAAAATGTACCCCTCCTAGGTCGGAAATGTGATAAGGGAGATAATGACCCCCGAGTCCCACCTCTAGTAGGCCCCGGTTTGGTGACTAGCACCGAGGGTGTAGAAAACACACAAATGGGAGTCATTACCCTCTAAGAGAACACATGCGGAAGAGAGAGATAAGATAGACACCAACCAACTCTAACTCAACCAGTAAGATGAAAGAAATCCCAAGTACACATATTAAATGTCATACAAAACTACTATAACTGAAAGGGGAAAAAACTGCAAGTACCCCAAAAGAAAGTAAAACAGAAGCAACCACAAGCCCGAACAGCTCATTCAACCCCAAGCTAGTAAACACCATCCTGATCTCCAACCTTCTCCACGTGACCTGAAAATCATTTTATATATACATAGGTTGAGTATAATAGTATACTCACTAGGATCCTCCCCAAAGCCTCTGGTGCAAAAGTAAATAAATCATGCTTAAGTACAGTGAACAACAAGTGAAACTAAATCATCACCTAAGTAGGTATACTATGTTCACAGCCTCACCGTGGCTACTATCACCAAGTAATGCATACAAGATTATATAATATAATAAATAATATCAAGGGTACCCCACTACTACTTCCCCACTGTTTTGTTGCTTTTCCCCAACACCGCACGTCCTAAGAATCTCTCTCCAAAAAGGATTTTCCGCATACACCTCGGTGAAGCACCACAATATGAACCTCATGCAAAAAAACCACCACATCTATGCAAGAAAGTAACCATGTAATTTCTGGGAGCCACCATAGCTCGCATAACGTGTATCATACGTCGAGTATTATACCTCAAGACATTATATCCCATACACCAAGTATGGATCCTCAAGCCATCACATCCTATACACGTTACACCTATAGTAGTCCATAGGATACTATATCCAGAATATATGTGTGTGAATAACCACAAGCCATTACAGCCCTCTACACACATATATGGGGAAAACTAACCATTGTGCCTACCAGCGCAAGTATCTACCAAGAGAAGAGAGCAGGGACAAAGGGGGTATTCAACCATCCATTGTCCCACTGGAATGTTGGGGAAAACACCCCCCATGGCTCAGAATCCCTAGGTTGTCAGTTGCCCTTACTGACAAGGTGGAGTAGCATATAGAAACACAAAAAGTACATAATATACTATATTTCACAACCACACTATGGGAACAACCTAGTCTTATACTCAACTGCAGCTACCATCTCTCGGACTCTGGGCTGATAATTCTAAGACTAAGTATCCTATAATCCCACAACTATTTAAAGAGATTTAATAGATTACTTCATTCCCTTTTTATCAGTTCCACTTTACATTAATTAATTACTTAAATATTAATTAATTATTTAAAATTCCACATTAAACTTCATTATCATCACACCCAAAGTCCAATATCCCTTTAAAATTACAACCTCATCATTTTGTTCCAGCAACTCCAACCCCAATGGTTAACATCATTTATTAAATTATTCATTAAAAAATTACTTTCCAATATTCCCAGGCATTCTAGAAAAATATTCTATGCTAATAAACACAAGGGGCTCAACACGGTGAGTAAATATACTACCCGTCGAGTATTTTCTGCCTATAGCAAGATCGTAGACCCATCCTCCCTTGAGGGGCTAAACACAGAAAGCACGTGGTATACCCGACACATCTTCGCCTCTTTTAGAAGAAGGGTAAGCAAGACCAGCTGCCTTGAGCAGTGGGGAAAAGTAAATCAGATAATCAACCAATAAGAATGAGAAAGCATCCAACAATCACATCCATCCTGTTCCATCATCCCTAGTGTCCTTCCCAACACCCACATGCATAAACCGATGCATATCTCCACTCTAGGCGTCATCTGCTACCATAACCAAAGGTCTCCATGCCCCCACATACCATAATAGCCATCCAGGCTCACATCACAACACAAGCAGTAGGAAAACAAACATCTTAACAATTGGGCTCTTGGCCCTTTAACAATCAAGAGGGTAACTCATAACCCTTCAAGGAATTATCAAACAATCAGTTCTTTAATCCATCTTAGATTAACCGATTAATTATTTGTAGGTTAAAAATTTGGGAAACCTAATCAGTAAGCTATCAAAAATAATTAAACATGCTTACTGTGGCAATTTGATTAACATAAAATTCCAACAAGGATAACTAGATTCATTTTCATGCTTCTTTATCTTTTAACCAAACAATTATCAATTAATTGATGATTACGTTTATTGCCAATTTCCATCAAGAACGAACAGCTAAACAAAGAAAGCATAGATATCACACTATCTAGCAAAACAAGAGGCAATAACATATGATCGATATCAATTTATTTATCAGGTTAAAATATTTCTTATGTCAATTCCATTTTCATCTAGTGGGATAAAACATGCTAACGATATAGTTGCATGTAAAAGAAGAGAGAAGAAATGAATCCCCTACCTCAAATGGTTCTTGATGTTATTTATATGAGAACAGTCCACACAAAGGTTCACGATCGCCTCCTCTCGCGATAACTGCATCCACCCGAGGATGCCACAGTATGACCACACCAACCAAAACCCAAGAAAAATCCATTATAAGCATGGAGATCACATGCTATAATATGGAAGGAGAAACAGGAGAAGATAAACCCTAAAATAATGATGATAAAACATACCTTATATCGAAGATTGATCGATACATCTTAGTTGTATCAAAACAGAGTAGAACCAATCCGAGGAGTGAAGTTTGATTTTGCAACTCCTATGAGAAGGAATGGGATGTTCGAGCATCTCACACCCAAGAACAAGGAGAAAGAATTAGGGAGGAAGATATCTCATCCCTTCAAAAGATTTAATAGAGCGACAGTTTAAGATACGCTAAATTTCCCATTAAAAGTGAATCGCATTAAACCACGTGGTTTGACCAAGTAAAAAACTCCCAAGACTTAGGGATGATTAATATAGGAGTTATGGCCTTTGAATCGGCCTTAGAGTCCTTAAAATTAGGGTTTAAATGCATTTTATGTCAAGGGAAACATCAAAGGGGTGAAATAGTAGGAAGCTGGAAACATTGTTCACCGTTGGAACCTCACCATTCTAGAAACATTGTTCATTAACCTCACTATTGGAACCTCACCATTCTAGAGACATTGTTTATTAACCTCACCATTGAAACCTCATTGTTTTGGAAACACTATTCATGAACCTCACTGTTGGAACCTCACTGTCCTGGAAACACTATTCATTTAAGGTTACCGTTGCATTGTTCACAAAAGGTTAATGTTGACATTGTTCACCTAAGGTTACTGTTGCACTGTTCACAATGGTATACCATTAGAACTATTCATAGAAGGTTAATGTTGACACTATTCACCTAAGGTTACCATCACACTGTTCAAAATGGTCTACTATTGGAACTGTTCACAGAAGGTCACCATTGCACTGTTCACAATGGTCTACCATTGGAATTGTTCACCTAAGGTTACCATTGCACTACTCACAACGATATACCATTGGAACTGTTCACAGAAGGTCACCATTGCACTGTTCACAACGGTTTACTGTTGGAACTGTTCACCTAAGGTTATCGTTGCACTGTTCACAATGGTCTACCATTGGAACTATTTATAGAAGGTCACCGTTGCACTGTTCGCAACGGTCTACTATTGGAACTGTTCACAGATAAGTCACCATGACCTCCCAGAACACTCAAACACCAGATTTTCACAAAGGAAAGGTCCAGAGGGGTCTAGGACATTACAATAAACATGTGTGAGAATATGAGAAAGAATTAAATATATTAATAATAGGTCATAAGTCCATAGATTATAATCATAAAACATGATAAAACAACATAAGATCATAAAAATATCATTAAGTAATCATAAAATATATGACTTTGAACATGAGCCTCAGCCCAGTTGGTGAGGACTCGACAGGTGCATCCAAGAGACCTGATATCAAATCCATGTGGAGGAGTATTTCTAGGGGGTACTGTAGCAGTGCTGTAGCAGGTACTGTTCGGTACTATAGCAGTCGGGACTATTCATCCATCTAGGACTTTAGGCCACCAGTTTGGTCCTTAGGTCCTGCAAGGTGTTTGTGCCACCCAAGTCCTTCGGGCCAGTTGTTTCTCAAGGCCTCTGGGCCACCTTAATGCCAAAGGTCCACCCCAAGTCCTTCAGGCCACATGAATGCAGATGTACCAGTCAGAATACAAGGGAAAAGGCTTCAGATAAGGATTCAGGGTAGGCACATTCACTAGAGCAGAGCTAACCAGAATTAGAAGAATGAGAGGGTATGGATTTTCCATTAGAACCGGTCTTGTGCAGCTTTGCATAGGATAGCTAGCCGACCAGCCCTGCGAAGGTGGAGTGCTGATATCATGACATGTGCTAGGGAGGAGAAGTTCCACGTTGTCTTGTCTGGGTGATTCCCTCTAAGTCCTATGGGTTATGTAATTGTCTCTAATACTTTGGGCCTTGTAAGGGTTCCAACTCACCCCTAGAAAGGTAGATTATCAAAATAATAAAAAATGAAGTCCTTCGGGCCATTCAGACCATAAAATATATAACTTGGATCAAAATACATATCAATAACCAAAAACATGTGAGCCTAACATAAAGTATAGAATGCTTTAAAAATACACTATAATAATGAAAACATGTAATAACTTGATAAACTACTTGAAAATTTGGCACAATCATAAACATATGGTTTCTTATCATTGTGAACATGGCTACTCACCAACCTGATCACATGTAAAATTGTGAGTAAGGCTGGTATTCCATCACACTCACCCATTTTGAGAATATATACTCACTAACCTATCCATATAACCTTTATATATCAAAAATATATTCCTTTACCTAATTAAATGGTGATAGATATAAGTATCATCCATCCCATAATCCATACATTTATGTGACACTTGAAAATAAAAAATTCAACATCTCATAAAGAACCAATGGAAAAAAGAATGGGTTTCATAAACCTTACAAAAACATCACATAAAAAGAACTTAATAAATCAAAATATATAAGAAATATAATTTTCTAAATGGAATCATATCGTAATAACATATATAGGGTGATCAAAAAATCACTTCATGAAAGATAAACCTTTTAGGGTAAATTGATTTGAAAATAAAAAAGTTTTCACAAAACCTCATAAAACATTGAAGTGAAAATTACTTTAAAAAATTGAAGTTAAATATAATATTCTTTAAAATCTCAATATAAATATTTCCAAATAAAACATCCTTGAAAATACATAAAGTTTACCAAAAGTAGAACTGAAAATAATTTTAAAATTTATACTTTTAAAATAATCTTTAATAAAGGAGACTTGAGAAAGAAATTAGTTTTTCAAAATGGGAAGTGAAAATAATTTGAAAACTATTTATTTTAAAAAATAATATTTAATAATGGAAACTTTAAAAATACATAAAATCTAGAAAAATTAAATGTGGAGTGGATGATAAATATTTTTATTTTGAAAGGATGGGAAAAACTTTTGAACATTTTGAAATAACCTTATTGGAAAACCCATATAGTTAAAATGATGATGCAACCTTTATATTAAAATGAATAAAGGGGAATAAGGATAATTATATATAAAAATAATTTTATTTTTATCTATATAAATGATAACATTGTTGAGAATTCATAACATGGATGTGAAAGAAAAAACCATTAAAAGTAATGGGAATTATTCTAAACAAAAATGAATTTTAACAAAACATTAAAATCATTGAGGAAGAATACTTTGTTTTGAAATGAGATTTAAATATAAAATAACTTTTAACACATACTAAATAAATTTTGGGTTATAATAGATCAATCTTGAAAGATAATATACAAATATAAGTGATTATGAATCAAGGAAGATATTTGAGTCATGAAAATCTCTTACGGATTTAGTGATTTTTGAATCAAAAGTCATTGGAAGAATTAAAGTCATATGGTTATGTAAATAACATGAATTAAATCATATATTACTTCAAAATAAATTATTTTTTATTATATTAACCAAATAAATAATAAATTGGTGCATAACATTAAAAAACGTCCTAATGAAAAGAAATTGTGATGGAAAAACCCCTTACAAACTTTGTTACTTTTGAATCAAAACTCCATGAGATGTATATATTTAAATTGAAAATTGAAAATAATTTAGTATAAGTGGATCATTATGTAAAATTACATTATTTTATTATTTACACCATTTAAAAGTAAATATGGTGTGCATCATAAACATATCTCATGGGATTCAAATTTGAGACAAAGAAACTCTTACCTTGTTTCCTTACTTAGTTGAATGCACATTAAGATCCAGTATAAAAAACATAAATAACTTAATATCCTATTTCATAACATTAATAATATATATTACCTATTTATAATCCTTATTATAATTTTTTATCATGAGTAAAATAATTAGTTATACCCTATTATGACCATCGGGTGTTAATAACTTTAATTATTTTGTGTGCGTTTGATAATTTTTTATATCATTACCCACAATTGGATAAAAAATTAATTATTCATATATCATTTAAGATTATATATTATATAACTTATATTTATTTAAATTTTATTATTTCATTCCATATGTGTTTTGGTTACATTATGGGGAAACTGAATTGATAACACCTTATTTCATTAATTTTAGCAAACAGACATGATACTTTAATAATATGTTAAATAATTAATATAATATTTCTATAACCATTTAAAAATAATTTTTTCTTATTATATAATAATAACATTAGTTTTCATGTTCCCATATTCATCCATAATTGTATTTTATAGCATTATTCATGTAGATGGTTAAACCAACCCAAACTTGAAAATGCTTTAACTTGATTGGTGACTATGGTTAAGGAGGCATTTATTTTGATATAATATCATTATAATAGAATAATAATGATATTTTTTTTTATTTTTTATGATGTTAAAAAATATTTGAAGTTTTTTTCATAAATAATGAAAGACTATATGAAGAATGAAAAAAGTGATTCTCCGTGGAGGCGGTAGTCTGCGCACATGCACGATTAGAGTTCCTTTATAATTATAAGTGCGTGGAAATGAATAAATAAGAGTTTTACTATTAATATAAAAAAATATCATTATAATAATTATATATAAGTCATAATATTATTATGGTGATTAGATATTTTTAATAGAAATATTAACATGAAAAACTTGAGAAGGATATTATACATACATTTGAGACTTGATATTTTCCATAGAAGTCCCATTGAAATTTAAGGGCCTAGAATAACTATAAGTTACCAAGGTATTATGTTTGTGGTATATAATTATAGGGAGATTAAAATTTAAAAGTTTAAAATAATAATTCTAAGAAAATTATGTAGCATGAAGGTGTGGAAGTTCCCCCTTTTATAATTGAAGGGGAGGGTAGTTTTAGAAACACCCTTTACTTATTTACTTATATCTTTACACTATTCAAGGTAAAAAGATCAAATAATTATAAATTGTGGAGTTTGGGAAATTTTGAGGTCTAAAATTTCTCTCATGTACTCATTTTTGAGGTATTCTTGAGTGATTTAATGATTTTCCCTTTTACTTTTATTTTTACCCAAGTGTACTTTTACCTAGGTAAATTTTATTTTTACCCATGGTATATGATTAAAATGAAAATAACTAAATTTAACCTTATCATATGATTTGATAATTATGATTCTAAATATCAAAATAAATTTATCAAATAAAATTTCTATAGTTAATAAATATTAGTTTTAAATTAAATGAACTTAACTCATAAAAACAGTTTTTAGGAAAAAAATTAAGTTTAAAATTTATGTGCGAGATGAAATTATCAATAATGATAACTTTTATGAAATATAATAATTTATTATAACATAATATAAGGTCATGTAACTTTTAAATCAAGGAATAACTGATTTTTTACCAAAATATTTCTTAATTAAAATAAATCTCCAAAAAACAATTTTTATAATATTAAAGAAACATTTTTCTTTTGTTCTATAAATATTTGGAATAGGTTTTATATATACAAAGAATATTTTAAAAATCGTAATTTTATTCCTTAATTTCATATTTTATTTCTTTAATGTTTTTTAAATATTTAAGGTTATTCTTATCTAGTGATAAAATCATGGAAATTATAATTTTTGTAAATCCCCCATTTTCAACTAAAAATAAAACTTTTTAGAAAATTATCAAAATTTAATCATAAGTAAATAATGACATTATGAATTAAAAAATGAGGTTTATTTAATCTGATTAAAATAATAAAATATTCAAATTTATCTTTTAATGGAAAAATTAAAAACATAAAAAATTGCTTTTATTTAAGATACCCTTCTTACTCAATTATATAAAATTATATACATAGTATTTATAAATTGAAATTTTGTTTTTAAAAGAAAAATTTTACTTTATAAATAAAAATTTTTTATATTGGAGGTTAGAGAGGGGAGTTTTTGCCTTCACCACCTCCGGATCCACGACCGATGTTTGTACCTTTCTCTAACCCTAGCTTTCTCCCTGAATTTCCATCGATATCTTTAAGCCCGAAGGTTCCAGACCTGCATCTTGGGGACCCTCAACTCTCGATTTCACTACCGGAGTTTCCTGAGGCCTCGAGTTTTCTGAACTTGACCCTAGTGGCTCGCTTCAATCATTGAAGGCTTTATGTTGATTAATTTGATAGATTTTTGTTTAGTAAATTGGATTTGAAGGATCGCACGGTGGTGGGTTTACTTGATAATCATCATCTGATGATACGCTTCTCCTCAGAGGATGATTTGTTATGTGCTTGGTCTAAAGCTCCTCGGTGATGTAGAGGTTGCAGGTTCTTTCTTCTCTGATAGACATTTGATCTCTGTATGAATCAGGATTCTCCCTCTATCATGACCTGGGTAAGCCTTCCACATATTCCTTTTCCATTTCATAATCCAGCTATAATTCGTATGTTAGGGAATCTGGTGGGGAAATTTCTCTACTCTGATGCACGCACTTCATCGGTAAGTCATCTTGTTAATCTGTGGTTCTATGTTGAAGTGGACACTTTAAAGCCACCAATTGAGTGGATTTGGATCATAGTTAGTGAGGAGTTCTGCTGGAAGCAAGTGGTTTTTTTTAAAGCATGGGTTGATTACTGCCTGAGGTGCCATCGTCTGGTTCACCGAGCTGATCAATTCTACAGTGGAGTCACTTTAGTCCTAGTGGGGAGAACCGGTATGGTCCTTGGCCAGGGATAGAAGCTCGCTGATTCTATTAAATCTATAAATGGGTTGATTAGCTCAGCCATGGGAAATTCCAATCCGACAGTAGTTGCGGTGTTTGAGAGGCTGAAGCAGGACCGTACCCTAGGGGCTGGTGTGAAGTGTGATAATATGGATTTTGTTACTCCTGGAGGTGGTGATGGGCATAGTGGAACTTCTGAAGTGGAAAATCATAAGGAGGGGTTGCTTCTGAGTTCAGCCGATGATGGTAAAATTAAATATGCATCTCTAGGTCTAGTGGGTAAGGGGCCTAATGTGCACTTGTAGCTTGATGGTTTAATAAATGTTGTTGATACTTGTAACCAATTTCAAGTGATCGAACTTGGAGAGATATCTCAAGTGGGAGATATTTCTTCAATAAATGAAGGAAATACTATAAAGCTTGTTCTAGTTGATGTAGTGAAAGAGGTGCATGTTGGCCAAGAGGTTTGCAGAGCAACCAAATTGTCTGTCCATAATTGACTGTAACAGGGGACATGAACAGGTCTGAAATGTGTTTGATGGTTCCCAAGATTTCATTTGTCTTTGTAAATTGGGAGGATGTCTCGGATAGTGACAAATAAAACCATAGTGAGATGGTTAAGTCTTCCTATAGTGATGTAATCAAGGATGGGAAGAAGAATTCTGGAAGTAAGAAGTCCATTACAATAAACATAAGGTAAAGGAAGGACTACTATGACCTGCTGAAGTTGATGTCCATTGGGTCCTATTTCAAGAATTCTTTGCAGTAGTTAATATATTTGGATAAATTTAACCTTAGAAGGAAGTATTCCAAGATTCTAAAACAATATGATGGCTCAGAATGGGAGTCGGTCACTGCGAAGGAAGTCTATTAGGGGGGGTGGTGATGTGTATGACTATTATGATATGTAATCGTTTTTTTGTTCTGTTGTGTGTGATTCCTGTACTTTTCTTTTATCTTAATAAATGGTCAGAGGCCTACCTCTGACTGACCTTTCAGGTATAAATTTTTTATAACAAAAAGGTTTCAAAAAATTCTAACTTATATAAAAGTGACAGTGTTAGAAAAATTGGTATTTTATTATTATTCACCTAAAATCAGTTATTTTAGAAAAATATTAAAAATACATCCTAATATAATTTTGTTGTAAGATATTAAAAAAATGAATTTTACTTTATGAAATTTAAATTCCAACATTTTTAAATTTATATTTTTAAAATAAAATATATATAATATAAAGAAAATTATTTTTATTGAAAATATCCTTTTCGATATTAACTAATTTTAATTATTTAACTTATAAAGGTAACGACTATTAATGGTTAACCATATTAGTTTTTATTATATATTTATTGTATTCCTAATATAATGTGGGTTTTTTTATATTGGGTGTAGCCAGCAACACTAGTTAAAGAACATATTATGTAATTAAAAGGATTTAAAATATCAATTCATTACATAGTTATACCCCCACCAAAACTCTAGTGGGTTAGATAGTATAACATTCCCACTTTCAAGGCCACCAAAACTCTGAGGGCCTCCCAATATAACTTCACTAAGAGTTCTTATCACTTACCAAATTATCCACCAATGAACCATTATCCCTAAACTCAATCTCTGGCCTCCACCCACTTCCTTAAAACCTCATGGTTTTTTTATTACACATGGTTTGGTCAATTATAAACCCAAATTTCCAAACCTGAATATGTAGGTCACCACAAAATCCCCATCATATGAAATCCCATCCCTAAGCTGTCTCTAGTCATGACACTAACCATCCCCTATTAGAACTCGTGCATCCCACTACTATACTCCCAAAACACTATGACAATTTCAAACACATACATATACTCTTGATCACCCTAAATAACCAGATCAAACCATATTATTCAATTTATGGGTGCTATCATCCATAGTAATCACCTACCCAACCTCATCACAACTAGAATGTCTAATACAATAATGGAATTATACGAACCATCATCTCAAATTCCATATGTACCATCCATCACACACAATCATCACACATCATACTCGATTCCCATACCTAAAATATCACCCAGATGTTCCATTTAAACATAACACAAATCATGCACCAGTACTTTTCCTACAAAATAAAAAACTAACATGGTCATAGAACACCTATAACCATCAATGGATTTTCATCCTATGGTAAGAAAGTTAACTTGGTTGTCTGCAATTGACCTAAATCCTAGCTTCCTTATTTTTATCCTCCTTATGGATTCATTGTAACGGTATGTGTACCCCCCCCACCCCTTGGTTTGTTAATTTTCCATTTTTTGGTTGTTAGATATGTTTGGAGAAGTTTCTGAGAGTTTTCGTAGGATTTAGGGGGTGCAGCGAAGCTTCTGTAGGGCTTACGCATCGTTTAAGTAGGTTACATGGAGTGAAGTTTGGTTTCACGACTTGTCTTGGGTGGATAACGATGTGTAATGTTTCAGGGTCTAAAAAATAAAATAAATCTAAAGAAGAAGAGTTTTTTGGTGGAAGTCAAATTTCAAGAATTACACAGCATGAAATGGTATTACACGTCATGTAATACCCCACTCTTTTAATGTTTTAAATGTTTTTATAGCCGTTTGGGTTGTCAAAACCTATGGCTACAGTGACCCTCCCTCGACCCTAGGAAACCCAACGACTCATCTTAATAATTTTGAGGATTCATTCATCAAGTATAAATTCTTATCTTCTCTCCTTCGATCTGTAGTGATCCATCATAAATTTAAGTTTAATTCTTCCCCGTTTATATAGTTTCTTCCGGGTTGATCTCCTTATTCCTCCTATTCTTCTTGTCATGTAATGGTGAATGTTCTCCTCTGGTTATAATGGGTTTTTATTCATTTTTTTTTTGATTTGGTGGTGTCGTGGAATCCTTAGGTGGATGCAGATCTTGTGGGAGAGGTAATCGGAGGCCTATTACATGATCTATTCTTGTGTGAAGAACATTGACACCCTTTCAAGGTAGTATTTTCTTTTATACATTATAATGTGCATCATGTAGCAGGGCTTTACTCTTTTCTACCTATATATTTTAGTTGTTCTAAATTAACCAATGATAATAATTGGATAAATGAAATTAAAAATGGTAGAGGGGTTTGATTCGCATGCCTTTATATCCTTTTTGTGATTGTGATATTGTGAATTATACAGGCTTAATTCCCTACTGAAAATCATTGTTGTTAGGGCCCCTTGTTTTCACACTAAATGGGTTTCATGTTGTTCGATTCTTATTGAACACTTACATATGGAAATTGGTTAATTTTGTAAATATATCTAATAAATGGATGCCCTAAGATTTGGTTTGTGTGATAATGCCCTTAAATAATGAAGTGGAATTGGATAAGTGTCCCCTTTGATAAATCTGAAAATGTGTTACATCATGGTCTATGATGTGATGTGTGAAATGGTTGTGGTTGCATGCATGGGACTGATGTAATGTTAAGTGGCTATGTTGTGATGTGTGGGGTTTCTCTTTTTTATGTTTTGGTATGTATGTGATCACGATTGTGTGCTATGGGTTGGCATGGGTGGTGTTATGGATGAACTTATAGATGATACATCAACCTGGCTATGTAATGGAATCTCAGGTTGAGATATTGATTTATTATGGAATATATGGGAATTGTTGTATAGCGGGGCTGTGAAACTGGTTGTGTGGTAATATATTATTGGTTGGGGTTGTGAGTTGGGGGTTTTTCATATTGGTATGTGACCTGAGCATGATGAGTTTGGAGAAGGACAGAAGAGATTGGTATGGGTAATTCGCCCAGAGTTTCTCCATGAGTAATAGATAGAAAGATTCACCTCATATCTAGATATTGATATATGATATACCATGAATGGGTGTTAAACTTAGAAGAAATGTGAATTCCCTTTAGTTTATCAGGGCTCTTCACCTTCTGAGAACTGTGTTTCCTATTTTGTGTTATTCTTAGTAGTTTCTTGCGAAGTGATGGAATGGATAAATAAATTGTTTAATAAATAATGAATCTGGTTTAATAAATTGTTTGGAAACATAAATTGGGTTACGTGTCTTTTTGTATGGTGTTTTGTATTTATATGTAGCAACAAAGGTGGTAGTTTGTTATATTTTTTCTGTTTGGGAACCCATAGGTTGGCCTTGAGTGTTTGGTATCATATATTTATATACTTTTATTTTCTTTTTGATTTCTATACGCACCCCACCCTAGTTGAGCACTATGTTCTGAACACCCCAATTATCATGGGGGAGGGTGTATTTCCCAAACATATTAGTGGGAGGATGGATGGTTGGCCAACCTCTCTTCCATGCGCCTTCTTCCAGGTGGTGATATCCCAAGATCCTTTGAGAAATTTGTGGTTTGTGAGGCCTAGGTGTGTACAGGAAAGTTTTTCATTCCTAGGTGTCTTTGGGATGATATGTGTTATACTTTCTCAAGTGTCTTCAGTATGTGATGTGGTTTGTGTCCTAGGTGTTTGTGGATGGGATTTGGTGTGGTTTGTGAGGCCTAGGTGTGTGCGGGCAGGTTGTGACTTGGTACTTTCGGAAGAGGTAGGAGCACAGGGACATTTTCTGCTAGGAAAGAGCGGATAATAAGTGGGAAGTGGTGGGGTACCCAATCATTGATTTGCATTATATTACATTACATGAATTTTTTTATTTGGTCAGCATGCCTTGGTGAGGTTAGGATGGTTAGTATACTTGTTAGGTGTTGTTTGGTTCTGTTATTTTCTCACAAGGGCATTAGTACACTTCTTTCACATGTGTATGAGAGACTTTGGTTTACCTACTGAGTATACCTGTACGCTCAGCCTACATGTATAAAACTATTTTCAGGTTTCTAGAAGTATTTCATGGACTGTGATGGGCCCTAACAGCTCAGATCTTGAAATTTGTTGTCACTTCTTAGCTTTACTTTTGGTATTTACTATGGAGAATTTTATACTTGTAACAGTTCTACTTTATGCATTCATGTGGGATGGTTTTTGGATTTCTTTTATTTATAGATCTTATAGTTTTTTGGTGGATTAACCATATTATCTACCAATCTTGTTATCTATAAAGAGAAATACCTCCAATTTTATGAGATTTGTATACACTTAGTGCTAGTTTCCAACCTAGGGCCTATTGGAGGCAGGACTTAGGGATCATTATCTCCCTTTCTTCATTAGTATCCTAGGAGGGGCATATTTGGAGAGAGGGGTCATGATATAATGGTATCAGAGAGGATGGTTTAGATATAGGATGTAGTTTAGGGTTAGGCACAATGAAGATTTCATGGGATAGTAGGGAAAAAGTGTCATAAGATCTTGGTGTGTGACATAGGCCAGGGAAGACTGGATAGGAAATGGGATTTTAGGGCCCCTCATTATCTGATGCAAGGACTCTAAACCTACCGAATGACCAAGTGATCCTGTGTTGTTTTTAGGGTAGAGACCCTGGGAAAGGTACATGCATCATAATTAATCATGTTCATGTTTTGATTGGGTTGTTTTGGGAAGGTTGAAATGAATAAAAAATGAGTTAAAATGATTCAAAATAAATCTTAAGAAAAAAAATCCATACTGCTCGGGCTTAGGAACTATTTTTTTACTTTTTAGATATGGATTCTGGTCATTTTTTATGTGTGGATCGGGAAATTGAGACTCAGAAGGCTGATTCGGTTGATTGATGAAGGGTTGATCCAATCTAGGAGTATGAACAATGGCAGAGGATGTTGCATGCTTTCCAGTAGTAGGATTTAGTAAAGTACAAGTGTATTGTTTTGAATATGGAGATGGAAAGATGGCTTTGGGATCTTGACATCACATTCAGTTTGATATGGGCCCTGATGGATTATTGTGTTCCTTTGGCAGTCATTCAGATGTGAGGAGTTGTTTGTTAGTGGTGGATTTTTTATTTGGGGAGAGGAAGGAAGCATATGTTTTGTGTAACACCCCATGCTTCCATAGTACACTTCTCTTTGAATAATACAGTAGCGTGTGTTATACGCAACTTCGAGTTCTAACACACACCACAACCAATCAAACTAGCAGTTATGAATAGTAATACCTACCTTTTGAAATTTTATACATTTTATCTTTCAAAATGGACTTCATTTTTGGATTCTGAATATCGAAATTATCTTAGGATGAAATTTTGGTACTTTTCTGATAACTTTTATATTTTGATGAATAGTGAAAATTACTAAATTTTAATTAAAAACAACTTTTTTAATCAAAATAATTAATAGTGATAAATTATGAATTTGAGTGGTTTTAAAGTATATTTAGAATATATTTTTACCATTTAATACAATGTTGGTCATTGGACATAATTTCACAATTAAACTGGACATAAACAAGTGTCAATCTTTTGATAGTTATTATATCTTAAGAACACGCTTTTTGATTTGACAGCGGGAATTAATTTTAAATTAATTTCTGCCACTTCTATGTTTTGAATTTGGAAAAATGGATTGCATATTTTGAATCAGGATGTCCAAATTGTGTAAATATTTATCTTTTATTTTTAGACATTTTGAATAATTACTTCGGTAAATATTTTATTTACCATGGTTAAAGGGTAAATCCGGTAAATAAGGGTTAAAAAATAATATTATAATAATAATAAATTACCATAAAACGTGTCCTAACCTTATTTATGGATACATGTCCGACCATGGTCATCTTTGGGTCAATTTTGGGACCCCATGGAGCCACTTTTAGGTGATAGAGACACTTTATATTAATTAAGTTAAAGTGAATACAAAAATGACATAAGCTTATATCTTTTAGCAAAACAATTTTTGCATAGGGTTATATATGTTATATTTTCGATTATAAATATTAATTAGAAATATAAAAATATTTCCTATATAATGGTATTTTATTTATAATTTTTAGACATTTAAAAATTAAAAATATATATGACACAATAATGATGCAGTATTTTCCTTATTAATGAAAGAATCAAATAATTGATATTATAAATGTTAAAATAAATATAATTTGAAAGTTTTGATGACATAAAATAATTTTATTGGTTAATATGACATATTAGGATTTATTAAATGAATTTGTTTCTAATTAATAAAGTTTTTAAGACTTTAATAAAAATCAATTATTGAGTAGTGTCAAAATTGACATAAATTAGTTTTTAAAACAAATATTATAATATTAATTTATATTATATTCCTAAAAATCTAATTTTAGGCCAAGATACTTATATCATGATAGTTGTATCATTAATGGACCACTTGGGGGTCTCTTGGAGGTATATAGTAAGTTTATTAACTATATAATATAAAAATACAAAGTGACATGGAAGTGTCAAACTAATTAACTAAGAGTTATAACTAAAAGATAAGGTTAATATAATGACCCAAACCTGTCTAAATTCTATTATTTGAGTGGTTTTATACCCATCCCCACTTTAACCTTTAAATAATAAATTTTTGAGCCATTAGAAACCGAATATGAATTTATTATAAAATAATATTTCTAGATTTTCCTAAAGAGCCCCTCCTCCCCCTTATAAAAGGACACCACTTCTAACCAATTCCTCACAGATCTCAAGCCTTTTGGATCCTCCAACCTCTACCCAATTAAGCTCCATACATCCCTCTACTCCTCTTAGAAGTCTTACCTTAGGCATAAGTCACTTCAAGAGTCCTTTTTGGTTCAAACCAAAGGGAGTTACCCAAATTAAAGGTAACGATTCCTCTTAGCTTCTTTTCTTTTATTTTACTTCTCCAACCCCTAAACTCTTCTTATTATTTTATTTTGTAACAAAACCAGTATCCTAAATATAATAGGATATTTTTATTAGAATTATTAGAACTACACTTACACACACATCCATCTAATGGGTGAATAACATAATGTTTCTATGGATGGCAACCAAACGCCTCATGAAGCGATGACTGTTCAATTATCTCATACCACCTCTCATGGTGGACATTATGATGGAACTATAATTAAATATGATATTAATGATATTTATTATATATATAAGCTTCTGTAATTATATTTTATATCATACCATTATTCATTTCATGTTTTATATATATACGACAATTTCATTTGAGGAAGTGCAGACTACCACCCCCTCAAAGTGATATGACTCGTTCATACCATACATGGAACGTATAAAGGATGGTGTTAATGAACTTAAGTAAAAAATATAAGATATTATATTATACTTTAATAATTATATACCTATTTATCATTTGGTTTTTATTCCTTTTAAAATGAAAAATGAAATGGAAGTAGCGTTCGTGCGTACGTACGGATTACCGTCTCCATGAACGCGATGAGATTCATTTCCCCATCATATCCATTCAAAAATAATTATCGTTTGATGATTAAAATTAAGTTTTAAGGACTTGATATCATTTTGGATATGAATAAGATACAACCTATCCATAACAAACACGGCTTACGTAACGAAGCATATAAAGGAAAACGAATCAGTTAACACTCGAAACAACGATAATACTAAAATATTGTTAACAAAGCAATATTAAAAGAACATATATGATACCATATTTATGTATATGATTCTTGTATAATTTAATGACAATGATTTAACTATTATACAGGATGTTAACCTACCCTCAACCAAGGAAAAGTACAAGGTAAGGGGTTTTCATCTCACTCCTTATTCCCGAGAGATTCATGCCATATTGCCACTATTACCTTTTGTGTGGTGTATGTACTTTCCATAATTATATTCTTTATATAAGACACTTTAATTTATGTTTATTTACATATTCATTGTATGATACTTCTTTCATGGGGTGTATGTTTCGTAAGTTACCAAATTGGTAAGTGTTAATTTCACAATCTCTTTATTATCCGATGTTATTTTTACATAAGTATCTACTGAGACATATTTATTATCCATGTCCATGTATTATGAAAGAGTTTTCAAATAGATTCTTCTAAGGTACTTTTTACTAAAACATCTTTTCAAATCTTTTAAATATTTATTATTCTAAAAATTTCTCATTAATGTCCATGTCTTCAAATTGGTTTTTAAGGATTTATTTATATAGACATGAATGTGTTTAAAATGTTATTTCCTTTCAAAATTTTCAAAGTGGTATGGGGAACTTTGATTCAAAAATGTCTTTAAATGACTTCTTTTCCAAATTGTGTGACTTTTAAATGTTTTTGTGAAAAAGAGATATTTCTCTCAAATATATGAAAACCCAGTGCAAATGTATACGTATTTAACGCAAGCTTAAAAATGTTTTCAGAAAACCCGACTCTCGAGTGTGGTAGACTGGAAGGGATTGGGCATGGACCCATCATGGCCTGTAATTAGTCGAGCAGTCTCAGAATTAGTTATTTTGTTTTCAGAAGCTTGCATAATGTTTTCAGAAAAACACTGGAGTATATTTGAGCAATTTTAAACGTAAGTATCTTCTAAAAAATTGCATTGGTAGGTCTCATGAGACAAACTAGTGTCTTGGAACGAGGCCTTGACAAAATATTATTTTTATTCTTGGCACAAGGCCTTGGCTACATGGTTATGATAGTCTGGAATTATGCATTACATCGTTATGAAAGTGGTTATTGATATTTGATGTGATTATTAGACTAGTAGAATATCCATGTGAATAAGTAAATGGAATTATTTCATTTTATCTTTGCCATATTATGCTGAAGTTCAAGTCTAAAAGGCTTTTTTTTAGTTATACATTGCCTTAAATTTTTATGCTTATTTATGAAAGTTTCCGCTGTATTATTATCCTTACTGAGCATCTGAGCTCACTCCTTTCTATGTTTTATTTTTTCCAGGATTCCAAGAAGTGTATTGTGATTGATATGCAGGGTTAAGACAAAGGAATAATGGCATTCATAAAGTATTATTTATGTTGTTTTGTATGTTATGAAGTGTAATGTAATATTCATGTATGTAATCTATTTTCCAAGACTGCTAAACTGATCGGTCCTTCAGGACTTGACTCCTTGTAATCATGCCAATGTATTAAAATAATGCACCGACTCTGGGTAACTGGGGTCAGGGTGTTACAGTTGGTATCAGAAGAATTTTAGTACAAACCTTGGAAACTAGATTTAGATAAACTCTGTTTAGAGCACATAACCCTAAGATAAACTTTGAGGATTAGTATACAATAACTTCCAAGAATTTTGGTATTGTAGAGATTTTGTGAGTTTTCCGAGCAATACATCCCTGTCTGGATATGAGTAGGTAGAGGCTGCTCTGGCACAGATGTACCTAGGGGTAAAACACGAAAATACCGCTTTGAGCTAGAATCGAACGGGAACTGGTGCACGACAACGGGCCTTGATGCACTCTTGGTTACGACACTCCCAGGGGATATGCTTAGGATAATTCTCATTTTCGTTACAAACCATTATAAAGGGCTCATGAGTATATACTTACTCAAAGAAAACATTTTTATGATTATGGATTATATCCATAAACTTTTCAATTTTCGTTAGGTATTTTACAAGTTTGGAATTATTCATTGCAATTCATAAACTGACCTAGTTTATGCTATTGTATAGAAATGGCACCCAGTAGAAGTAATGTGAACTCCAGTAATATGTATGGTCTAAAGAATAAGAAGGATCATATCATTCATGGTATTAATCCATCATTTAGAAAGGAAATAGTCTCCCATGTATTATAATCATATGAAGAAATAGTATCATGTATTGATAAGATAAGTAAAGAGTTTACTGAGTCCTATGGCTTTGAAGGGAAGCAAGAGAAGAAAAGGATGGAAGAGAGAAAGATGGATAAAGGGGAGAGGGAAAGGAAGAATTTTCCCATATGTGATAACTGTGGGAAGAAACACCCTGGAAATTTCCTGAAATGAATGGGAGTTTGTTATAAGTGTGGAGAAAAAGGACACCATGTATGTTACTGCAAGGGTAAGAAAAAGGTTTCAAATGTACAATGATTCATCTGCAAGGAGTTTGGACACTACGTGAACCAATGTCCCAGTCATCAGACTATGCCGTAAATAATGCTATTGGATAATAATCAGGTTATGATACTGCCACAGATGAAGAGGAATGACTAGTGTTCTTATGTTGTTATTTTTGAATTATTTCATTGAAGTGTTGTATCAATGATGTACTGGAAATAAATAAGGATTGTACTACAGTACTATTTAATTGAGGATTTGAGATTTTATGGTACTTTGAAAAGTGACTCTACAGTGAGTTAAACTTTTTGGAAATTACATGGTTGAAGGAAGGATAAACCTTAATATGGTCCTAATATTGAGGTACTGATTTTGGAATAAGATATTGTGGATTTTGGTAAATTATATTGGATATTCTTGATAGCTTTGAAACTGATTAAAGATTTGTATATTCCATCATTGTTGGATTTTACAACATTTTTGGTTGGATGAAGTATATCCAGTATTCTATAAGGAATAATGGAGCATGAATGTAATCAATATGGTGTTATGGTAATTCAAGATGTTTCAGTGTTTTAAAAGAATACATGATGTAGGTATTCACATGCTATTACGGGGAAAAAAGGATCTACATTATGTTTACCTTTCATATAAATTTTGGACTGAGAGTTTATAGAATTATTTTGGATAAGTCTAAAGGTTGAAATAGATTATGTTTGAAAGGATATTTTTGGATTTTTATAAAATGACAACACACAGACCGTGTGAGGACCCATCGCGTCGGACAAAGTTGTGGGAATCGAACCCACAACCATAGTGCAATTGGGATTTATCACCTACCACTGGACTATGTGAATTTCCTGGATGGTATAATGTATTTTCTTTTTTTTTTTTGATATGTGAATTATAAATTCATTATATTTGGAACCCTATACGATTAGGATAAATAGAGTATTTTTTTTAGTTGTATTATGTTTTGGGGTGAAAGATGAGTTTCTGGTAGAAATTTATTAATGAATAAAACTCTAATTATAAAGTATATCTACTAGTGATCTTAGCCAATCTCATAAATAAATTCCTCAACATTAAGAAAAGTAACTTAGAACAAAAATTTTGTCCTAGATGGTACCTTAGATCATCACAAATTTATGGCTTTGGGATTGTTGGCATTTTCATAGCCATGTTCTCTACCACTATCCATCAGATATAGATGGTTATATTTCTCTTCCATATCCATATTTTCCTACATGGAACCCTAGTATGTGTAATATTCGGTAACCTTCATACTTACCACTCTTTATTTTAAATAGAGGCCTCATTAATCCATTTTTCGATTTGGGATTTCAACAAAGATATTTTGAAATGTCAACCCCAAGTTTCCAATACCGAGCATAAATTGCGGGGACGCAATTTATTGAAGGAGGTTAGAATTTAACACCCCATGCTTCCACGGTACGCTTCTCTTTGAATAATATAGTAGCGTGTGTTGTACGCAACTTCGAGTTCTAACACACACCACAACCAATCAAACTAGCTGTTATGAATAGTAATACCCACTTTTTAAAATTTTATACAGTTTATATTTCAAAATGGAATTCATTTTTGGATTCGGAATATCGAAATTATCTTAGGATGAAATTTTGGTACTTTTCTGATAACTTTTATATTTTGATGAATAGTGAAAATTACTAAATTTTAATTAAAAACAACTTTTTTAATCAAAATAATTAATAGTGATAAATTATGAATTTGAGTGGTTTTAAATTATATTTAGAATATATTTTTACCATTTAATAAAATTTTGGTCATTTTACATAATTTCACAATTAAACTGGACATAAACAAGTGTCAATCTTTTGATAGTTATTATATCTTAAAAACACGCTTTTTGTTTTGACAGCGGGAATTAATTTAAAATTAATTTCGGTCACTTCTGTGTTTTGAATTTGGAAAAATGGATTCCATATTTTGAATCAGGATTTCCAAATTGTGTAAATAGGTATCTTTTATTTTTAGACATTTTGAATAATTACTTCGGTAAATATTTTATTTACCATGGTTAAAGGGTAAATCCGGTAAATAAGGGTTAAAAAATAATATTATAATAAAAATAAATTATCCTAAAATGTGTTATAACCTTATTTGTGGATACATTTCCAATCATGGTCATATTTTGATCAATTTTGGGACCCCATGGAGCCACTTGTAGGTGATAGGGACACTTTATATTAATTAAGTTAAAGTGAATACAAAAATAACATAAGCATATATCTTTTAGCAAACCAATTTTTACATAGGGTTATATATGTTATATTTTCAATTATAAATATTCATTAGAAATATAAAAATATTTCATAGATAATGGTATTTTATTTATAATTTTTAGACATTGAAAAAGTAAAAATATATATGACACAATAATGATGCAGTATTTTCCTTATTAATGAAAGAATCAAATAATTGATATTATAAATGTTAAAATAAATATAATTTGAAAGTTTTGATGACATAAAAGAATTTTATTGGTTAATATTACATGTTATTATTGCTTAAATAAATTTTTTTCGAATTAATAAAGTTTTTAAGACTTTAAAAAAAATCAATTATTGAGTAGTGTCAAAATTGACATAAATGAGTTTTTAAAACAAATATTATATTATTAATTTATATTCTATTCCTAAAAAACTAAGTATCGGCCAAGAGACTTATATCATGATAGGTGTATCATTAATGGACCACTTGGGGTTTATTGGAGGTATATAGTAAGTTTATTAACTATATAATATAAAAATACAAAGTGACGTGGTAAGTGTCAAACTAATTAACTAAGAGTTAAAACTAAAAGATAAGGTTAATATAATGACCCAAACCTGTCAAAATTCTATTGGTTGAGTTTTTTTCGACCCATAACCACCTTAATCTTTAAATAATCAACTTTTGAGCCATTATAAACCGAATATGAATTTATTATAAAATAATATTTCTATATTTTCCTAAAGAGCCCCTCGTCCCCCTTATAAAATGACACCACTTCTAACCAATTCCTCACACCTCTCAAGCCTTTTTAATTGTCAAAACTCTGCCTAATTAATCTCCCTACATCCCTCTCCTCCTCTTAGAAGCTTTACCTTAGTCAGAAGGCACTTCAAGAGTCCTTTTTGGTTCAAACCAAAGGGAGTTACCCAAATTAAAGGTAATGATTTCTCTTAGCTTCTTTTCTTTTATTTTACTTCTCCAACCCCTAAACTCTTCTTATTATTTTCTTTTGTAAAAAAACAGTATCCTAAATATACTAGGATATTTTTATTAGAAGTATTATAACTACACTTACAAAAACATCCATCTAATGGGTGAAGAACATAATGTTTCTGTGGATTGCAACCAAACGCCTCACGAAGCGATGATTGTTCAATTATCTCCTACCACCTCTCATGGTGGTCATTATGATGGAACTATAATTAAATATGATATTAATTATATTTATTTTATATATAATCTTCTGTAATTCCATTTTATATCATACCATTATTCGTTTCATGTTGTATATATATACGATAATTTCATTTGAGGAAATGCGGACTACCGCCCCCTCAAAGTGATATGACTCGTTCATACCATACATGGAACGTATAAATGATGGTGTTAATGAACTTAAGTAACACATATAAGATATTATATTATACTGGAATAATTATATACCTATTTATCATTTGGTTTTGATTCCTTTTAAAATGAAAAATGAAATGGAAGTAGCATTCGTGCGTACGTACGGATTACCATCTCCATGAACGCGATGAGATTCATTTCCCCATCATATCCATTCAAGAATAATTATCGTTTGATGATTAAAAGTAATTTCTAAGGACTTGATATAATTCTGGATATGAATAAGATACAACCTATCCATAACAAACACGACTTACATAACGAAGCATATAAAGGAAAACGAATCAGTTAACACCTGAAACGACGATAATACTAAAATATTATTAACAAAGCAATATTAAAAGATCATATATGATAGAATATTTATGTATATGATTCTTTTATAATTTAATAACAATTATTTATCTATTATACAGGATGTTAACCTACCCTCAACCAAGGAAAAGTACAAGGTAAGGGGTTTTCATCTCACTCCTTATTCCCGTGAGATTCATGCCATATTGTCACTATTACCTTTTGTGTGGTGTATGTACTTCACATAATTGTATTATTTGTGTAATACACTTTAATTTATGTGTATTTACATATTCATTGTATGATACCTCTTTCATGGGTTGTATGTTTCATAAGTTACCAAATTGGTAATTGTTAATTTCACAATCTCTTTAGTATCCGGGGTTGTTTTTACGTAAGTATCTACTGGAACATATTTATTATCCATGTACATGTTTTATGAAAGAGTTTTAAAAGAGATTATTTTAAGGGACTTTTTACTAAAACATATTTTTAAATGTTTTAAATATTTATTCTTCTAAATATTTCTCATTAATGTCCATGTCTTCAAAATTGTTTTTAAGGATTTATTTATATGGACATGAATGTGTTTAAAATGTTAATTCCTTTCAAAATTTTCAAAGTGGTATGGGACACTTTGATTCAAAAATGTCTTTAAATGACTTATTTTCCAAATTGTGTGACTTAAATTTTTTCATGAAAAAGAGATATTTCTCTCAAATATATGAAAACCCTGTGCAAATGTATACGTATTTAACGCAACCTTAAAAATGTTTTCAGAAAACCCGACTCTCGAGTGTGGTAGACAGGAAGGGATTGGGTGTGGACCCATCATGGCATGTAATTAGTCGAGCAGTCTCAGAATTAGTTATTTTGTTTTCAGAATCTTGCATAATGTTTTCAGAAAAACACTGGAGTATATTTGAGCAATTTAAAACGTAAGTATCTTCTAAAAAATTGCATCGTTAGGTCTCATGATACAAACTAGTGTCTTGGAATGAGGCCTTGACAAAATGTTATTTGTAGTCTTGGCACGAGGCCTTGGCTACGTGGTTATGATAGTATGGCATTATGCATTCCATCATTATGAAAGTCATTATTGATATTTCATGTGATTATTCTACTAGTAGAATATCCATGTGAATAAGTAAATGGCATTATTTCATTTTATCTTTGCCATATTATGCTGAAGTTCAAGTTTAAAAGGCTTTTGTTTTAGTTATACATTACCTTAAATGTTTATGCTTATTTATGAAAGTTTCCACTATATTATTATCTTTACTGAGCATCTGAGCTCACCCCTTTCTATGTTTTATTTTTCCCAGGATTCCAAGAAGTGTATTATGATTGATATGTAGGGTTAAGACAAGGGAATAATGGCATTCATAAAGAATTATTTATGTTGTTTTGTATGTTATGAAGTGTAATGTAACATTAATGTATGTAATATATTTTCCAAGACTTCTAAACTGATCGGTCCTTCAGGACTTGATTCCTTGTAATCATGTCAATGTATTAAAATAATGCACCAACTCTAGATAACTGGGGTCGGGGCGTTACATTTTGTGGGTCAACTTTGAGAAGGAATTCCGAGCAGAGTTCCATTTATCAAACATGAAGTCTGAGAAGAGGCAAGAGATAATCTCCCCTTATTTGGGGAGTATGTTAGTGTGGTAGCTTATGATCAAGTTTAAGGACCTCCTTTTCTTGCACCCGATCTCTTTTCAGATAAAGAGTCTCATGCAAGACGTCTTAAGGAGGTACTCCGCTCTTTGATCCAGTATGTGGTTACTCCTTTTAAATTTCCAACATACTTTTAGGTTCATAAGAAGGAAGAGGTGATAAAATAGATGCACTAATAAGGATTTATACCATGATAGGGGAGCTATCCAAGTTATTTGAGAGGTAGGGTTACCAGCGGTTGGTCTTAGGTTCCAAGACCTTTTGAGTTTCAACCAGCAGGGAGTCAACCTCAACAACATCCTTTTCGGCCTTCTAGTGCCATTGGTTCTCGTGTTTTCACTATGGTATTGGGAACAAGGTGATTCTTCTATATATTTCATGTAAATATTCATAATTAGTGCCCATACATTGTTTGAGCTTAGTTTGGTGGAGGTGGATAGGTCCAGCACCAGCCTCAATAGCAGTTTCCAGTCAGGTCGTTTCTGTAGTAGGGGTAGGAATCTCATGTTCTATTGAGAGGAGATAGAGCTAGTATAGGATAAACTGAAGATGTTCCTCATGTATAGGGACCATGAACTAGGAATGTTCATATTGGTGGTCATAAGAAGAGAGGCATAGGAGTTGGACATGGTCAGTTGCATACAGTGGAGGTAGTAGTTCCAAAGATTCTTGGTATTGTCAGAGGTACAATCAATTTTTTAGTACTGTTGTTTTTACCTTATTTGATTAAATATATTCTCAATCCTTTGTTATAATAGATATTTCCCATACTCTGGGACTATACGTAGATAGGCTTCCTGATTCACGCTCAAATTTACCCAAGATATGAAGGTAGAACGGTCCTTGTAGTTTAGCTTGGGTTGTAGAATCCTCAAAGACCTAAGAAGAAACCTATAGACAAATACATTCTATTGGACTATTTTTTGCTATGAAGTGTCCAAATTGGGTTTATTTAAGATGGTTTTAAAGTATCACTAACATATTTAAGTTAATTCAATTTAAAATAATGAGTTGATCCTAGGTTATCACTTGGGGTGGATTGGGCGTATTCCCTTTTCAATTATTTCAATTTCTTATATTCGAGTTGAGTTCATTTAAGGAGATCAAACAACTTCATCACTTACTGATTTTATACCAACACACCATAATACTAATCACCTATACACTTGGAGGATAAAATTTATAATCACTCCAAGGTAAAGGTTTGTATTATCACTTGAAGTATGTGGCCCTAAAATTCAATGAGGACGAAGAAGTTTTAAAATCATCAATTAAAAATCTCAATTAAAAGAAGTGAGTATACATTAATGGGGTGATAAATAACATCCAATCCATCCCCTTTCTACTCCCTTGGATCAACCCATAAGTGGGTTATCCCTCCATTGATGCTATGGTTTCAATGGAAGCGGGAAGTAGACTCATGAGGGAGGAATTGAAGAAGTAAAGAAAACAATAAAAAGAAAATGATTACTCCACCGTTGTGTGAATAATTTCACAATTTTTGGTATGAATAAATTCACACCTTGAGAAAATGGTATCAAAGTGATATGGATAAGAACAGAATAATAGTATAAGAATAACTTTTATTAATAAACTAGGATAAATTAAAACAACTTACATGTGAAGGAAGAACGTTATAAAGACAAATTGGCCGCATAACATTAAGATGAAAACAAAGATCAAAGATCATAAAATCCTCCATCACCACTTCTTTAAATAGGTATTTTTCAAGCCTTGGGTCGAGACTCCAATAGTAAAAAGAATCCCACTTGATTATGGTATGCCTAGGGTGGTGGAAAGCTTGTGGAATTTGGACTTTTCTACTCTTGACCTGAGGTGGCATCCAGCTTGAAACTACCGAACATAGGCGCCTGGAATACCTTTTAAATGTCCGAATTGCAGTGGTCCATAGAAGACAAACATGGAGATAAATATGTCCCCTAACCTTATCTAAAGTTGTAGCCCAAAATAATTTATTGTTAACGAGATATGTATAAAATAGTGGGATGTTTTTCTGGACTGCGGAATCTGGCCCAGAATTTTATCTTCAACTTGGGATTCCTGAATAACCACCATGGAGGCTGAATTAGCATTGGATAGTACAGAATTATTTGTTCCTATATATGTTTTATATAATATAAAGAAATTTTTGCTTCATTGGGCCTGTATGGTGGGCCCCACATGCTCATCATTGGAATGGTGTCCAATCTGCCTTCTCCAGAATTGTTTCCATTCATCTCCAAATATCTCCATCATACTTTATGAATCTTCCATTGATCCCTAAATGAAAAATGTTCATATTTAAGTGTAGATACAGTTCCCAAAATATAAAATTAAAATATGGATAATTACAATCCTTAAAAGCAGATGAATCATTGGGCCTAAATTGGTGTATATTAGGCATGAAGTGCACAAATGATAAGAATGGATGTTCAAAATTAAAATCCACTAACTCAGGCCCATAAGATCAAAAATAAACATTTAATATCATTAAAATGTAATTAAAATATGTATTTTTATTGGCTAATAACACCCACCAACTTGAGATTTTATAGTCCCAAGCAAAATGTATCTCAACAATATGAAATTCGAATTCCATTTTCCAAAAGCATTTTAATACACAATGATCACCAAAACCCTTATACCAAACAATCATGAAACCCATAAAAATATTTTAATACAAGATAGTTTCATAAGAAGATCCCAATCCCTAGACCATTCCTTTGTTCAAATTCATTGCCATATTTTATCCAATATCAATTAAGTATGAGGATGTGTTGTGCATCACAATAGACATAGGGGTTCATCTTTATTCAAGGGGGAAATGATGGAAGCGCTAGGTGGAATCACATTTCAATATTAAGATGAGTATTAAATTTTTTTTATCGTATTATTTTTTTTTTCAATTTTTCCATGGTGATTGAAATTTCACTCAAAAGAGTCAATGCCTGTAGCGAGACTTTGCTGATGACTCCTAGGCTCAAAGACCTTAGGGCACCAAGTGAAGCTCACATACTTAGGAATCATCTCGTGTTAACTCAGTAAAAAACAAATTCAAATTACCAAAAATAGAGATAAAATTACTAACACTGGGCTAGAAAACTATGGAGTCATGATCCCCAAGTGTCGAAAGCCACGCATTAGGTCATTTCATTGCTCTACGTGCAAATTTATTGCTTTTTTTAATTTTTTTATTGAATAATCATATTAAAACTAAAATGATCAGAAAACCTATGCTATTTATTTGGGGGACCCCATGAACTCAAACTAATACCCCACTATCCAAAGGACGTGCATTGTGATCTTTTTTTTATTTGGATGAAAATATAAACGATGAAATATCACATTGTACAGCCACACTTTCCAAAATCTATGCTCATGAAATTATATAAGGATTAAAATTAGAATCAGTTCATGCTAAGTTATTTGATATTCAGTTTCAAAGTGTGAAATTTGTATTACCATGTTCAAAGTTAAAGGAATTTTTCCTTCCATTTACACAAAAAAAAATTCAAATCATTCATTTTTTTAACACAAAAGTATTTTTTATTTTATCCCCCCCCAACTTAAAATAACATTGTCCCCAGTGCTTGAAGAAATGAAAATTTAGAAGGATTAAAGACAGATAAGGGAAGTTCAAAACGGAAATTGAAATATGAGTATCATGGAATGAAGTCACCTGGTGGTTGAAGTTGAAATTCTTGTTGCTCCCTTTTAATCCCTTGATCTCGATGTCACTTTGAGAATTCCCTAGTGGAAAAAAAGGAAAAAAAACAAACAAAACAAACAAAACAAAACTATATATATATATTTATATTTATATTTATATAATAAAGAAAGTAAAATATAAGTATATATATAAAAATTATAGAATAAGGAAGCACAAAAATCTGTAGGTCAGTGGTAAGCATTCCCCCCTGTCTCCCTTCGGTCCCGGGTTCGAATCCCCGTGGCTTCGCCGGTTGTGACGGGGTTTGACCAATGACCCACAACGTGTCCCTTATTATTATTATTATTATTATTATATTTTTATTTATTTTTTTGTATTTTTATTTTAACCTACAAACACATAAAATAAACTGATGATACATTTTCTTCTTTTTAAGTTTCTGGGTAAGGTATTACTCAAGGATCACACCACGTGACACGATTGAATATGGTGCTCCCCTTTCATACCCATCCATACTCATAATAGAATAATAGGTCAACATTATATTTTTTATTTTATTTTTTTAAAATATCAAAATGATTCATTAATCCTATTTAAAAAAATGATCCGCAAAGATGAAAATCATGGGTTTCCTCCCGTGCAGCGCTTTGGTTTAATGTCGCTAGCTCAACTTATACCTTTAATTATTTAAATATTTTCCTCATCTAAGGTTGGTTCACTCAAGTTTTCATCAAATTAATTTTTTTGGAATGGTTCAATGAATGGTTTGACTCTATGACCATTAACTTTAAAGGTTTGACCATTGGTGGGATCTTGAATTTCTACAGCCCCATGGGGGTACACCTTATACACTATGTATGGACCTGACCATCTAGACCTCAACTTTCCTGGGTGTAAATGAAGTTTAGAACTATACAAAAGAATAGGCTTACCTGGTACAATGTGTTTGGTTTTAAGATTTCGAGATTGGTAGGCTTGTACTTTAGCTTTATTGATCCTTGAATTTTCATAATCTTCCATCCTAAGTTCCTCAAGTTCATTGAGATCTAATTTTCTTTTTGTTTCGGCCAATGAGAGGTCATAATTCAATTTCTTAATTGCCCAAAAAGCCTTATGCTCAATTTCAACAGGTAAATGGCATGATTTTCCATAAACCAACCTATATGGTGACATTCTTAGGATGGATTTGTATGTTGTATAATATGACCAAAGAGCATCTAAAAGTTTGCTTGACCAATCTTTCCTATATGGATTAACAGTTTTCTCAAGAATTTGTTTGATTTCTTGATTGGCTAACTCATCTTGACCATTAGTCTATGGGTGGTAAGCAGTGGATACTTTTTGAGAAATTCCATACTTTTCCATGAGTGATGAGAATGGACGATTGCAAAAATGAGTTCCACGATCACTAATGATAGCTCTAGGAATTCCAAATCTAGAGAAGATTTTTTCTTTTAGGAATCTAATCACAGTTTGATGATCATTGTATTTTTTGGGAATGGCCTCAACCCATTTTTGATACATAGTCAACAGCTAAGAGAATGTATAGTTATCCCTTAGAGTTTGGGAAATGACCCATGAAATCGATTCCCCAGCAGTCAAAGATTTCAATCACTAAGATGGGAGTGAGTGGTATTAGATTCCTTTTTGTGATGGACCCTACTTTTTGACACCTAGGACAGCTTTGAAAAAATTTATAGGAGTCCCTTGAGAGGGTGGGATAAAATAGACCACACTGAAGAATCTTAGCAGAAGTTTTCTTAGAGGAAAAGTGACCTCCACATGCCTCACTATGACCGAATTTAAGGATGGAATCTTGTTCAGATTCTAGGACACACCTCCTAATGACTTAGTCAGGGAAAAACTTATAGAGGTATGGATCATCAAACACGTAGTGTCTAACATCAGAAAGAAATTTCCTTCGAGCTTGAGTCCCTAAGAATTTTGGAATGAATCATGTAACTAAGAAATTGGCTATGTCGGCATACCAAGGGCAGTCACTCACAGAGTATAGGTGTTCATCAGGAAATGAATTAGACACATAAAGAGGATTTGAATTGTCTTTGAATTCCATCCTATAGAGGTGATCAACTGAAACATTTTCAAATCCCTTTTTATCATTGATTGTGAGGTCAAAGTATTGTAAGAGAAGGACCCACCTAATTAGTGCAGCCTTAGCATCAGGTTTTTGGAAGAGGTATTTTAGTGCAGAATGGTCAGTGATCACAGTGATGGGGGATCCTAATAGGTGGGACCTAAAATTCTCTAAGGCAAACACAATAGAAAGTACCTCTTTTTCAGTGTTGGTGTAGTTGATTTGGGTATAATTTAAGGATTTTCTTGCATAATCAATGACATAAGGAGTTTTATCACAACGTTGTCCTAACACAGATCCTACAGAAAAGTCACTGGCATCACACATAAGTTCTAAAGGAAGGTTCCAATTTGGATATTTCATAATGGGAGGAGAGGTGAGAGGGGATTTGAGGTTTGAGAATTAACCCTCACAACTTTCTGTCCAAAACAAATGGAGAATCCTTTATTAAGAGAGCATAAAGTGGACAGGAGATTGAATTAAAGTTCTTGATGAATCTTCTATAGAAACTAGCATGTCCTAATAAAGACCTCACTTCCTTTATAGTTTTGGGTGATGGAAGGTAACGAATGATGTAAACCTTGGCTTTATCAACTTCAATCCCCCTACCTGAGACCAGATGGCCTAGAACAAGTCCCTCTTTAACCATAAAATGGCATTTTTTCCAGTTTAGGACCAAATTATTTTCTTCACATCTTAACAAGACTCTCTACAAGTTCTGCAGACATCCCTCAAATGTATCCCCAAACATAGAAAAGTCATCCATGAAGACCTCTAGAAAATTCCCTACCATGTCTGAGAAGATTCCCATCATGCACCGCTGGAAGGTTCCAGGGGAATTGTATAAAACAAAGGGCATGCGTTTGAAGTAAAAGGTTCTGAATGGATAGGTGAATTTAGTCTTCCCTTGATCCTCTAGGGATACCTCAATCTGATTGTACCCTAAGTACCCATCTAAGAAACAGTATAAGGCATGACCTTCCACTCTCTCAAGGACTTGGTCAATGAATGGTAAGGGGAAATGGTCCTTCTTGGTGAATGAGTTTAGCATCTTGTAGTCAATGCAGACCCTCCATCCACTACTCACCCTAGTTGTAAGAATCTCTCCATCCTTATTAGTTATTACTGTTATTCATGCCTTCTTGGAAACCACTTGGATTAGAATCACCCACTCACTCTCAGCTATGGGATAGATTATACCAGATTTTAATAGTTTTAGAAGTTCCTTCCTCACTACTTCCATGATATTAGGATTGAGTCACTATTGAGGTTGATGACATGGCTTTGAATCAAATTCCAGAACAATCCTATGAGTCCCGATAAGTGGGCTAATCCCAGGAATATCAGACAGGGTATAACCAATGGCTTTCTTATGTTTCCTAAGGACATCTAGAAGCATCCTCTCATTATTGGATTCAAGAGAATAATAAATGAAAATAGGATGTGTTTGATTGTCCCCTAGTAAGGAATACTTGAGTGCAGTGGGAAGTTCCTTCAATTCAAGATTAGGTTGGTTCAGAATTTCCGCAGAATATTGGGACATTAGATCAATATCAATTTCTTTTTTTTAGATTTTCAGATAGGATTGATTCCCCACATATAGAATTTTGAACTACAAGATTGGTTTGATCAGATTTAGGGAAGGAAGTTTGATTGGTCTCCATGAATTTGGTTTGCTGAAAGGTTTCACTGATTTTTGGACCTAAGACTTCACCATAAGTGCAATTTGAAAATTATTCAATCCAAGGAGATAAACTTCCTTCATGTGAACAAAGTAAATCAATCTCATCCTGACTTAAACATCCATCAAATATTCCTTAATGTTTTATAGATTCATTAGCAATTCTTCTTATCATGTTTACTTCATGAATGTCCTCATCATCCTCTATTTGTGAGCTTGCATTATAGATGTTCAAGTCTAGACTCATGTTTCCAAAGGTGATGGTCATGTTCCCATTTTGGACTCAGATAATAGAGTTTATTGTTGTAAGGAAAGGACAACCAAGTATGATTGGGTTTTGTTCCTTATTTCCTAAGTTTGGGTGGTTGTCAAGGAAAATGAAGTCAGTGGGGTAGATGAAGTTTTCAACCTTTACCATAACGTCCTTTAAAATCCCCTTTGGAACCCTAATGCTACGATCAGCAAGTTGAAGTGTGACAGATGTGGGTTGGAGTTCTTCTAGGCCTAACTGGAAATACACAGCATAGGGGATGAGATTGACACTAGAACCTAGGTCACACAAGGCCTTGAAAACTTTTCTCTCTCTTAGTTCAACATTGATGTAAGGGTAACCCGGGTCTTTCAACTTAGGAGGAATGGTCCCTTGAATGGTGGTACTCACATTAGCAGCCAAAAGGACTTGGTTTTTATGTGAAATTTTTCTTTTTAAAGTGCACAAGTCCTTAAGGTACTTTGAGTAAACAGGTATGGTTTGGATGGAATCGATAAGGGGAATGTTCAACTTGACTTGTGAGAAAATTTCCCTCAATGTTTCACTCAATTCAAGCTTGGTTTTCCCCCTCATGCATTGAGTAAATGGTGCAGGTTGTGGGGTTTTTTATTGAAGAGTTGTTTCTTTGACAATGTTATTGTGTTTTTTAGTTTTATCATTTGTTTCATTTGAATTTTCATCCAAGTTTGAATCTTCAGGTGGGTTCTGAATTAGTTATTAAGGTTTCTCAATTGATTTCTGACTTCTTAAAATAGTCACAGCCTTTAGTTTTTCATGAGTTTTTTGAGTACAACTTGACTCTCCCCTTGAAGTTGTGGATGGCACCGCCTGAGTAAGCATGGGTGCCTTTCTAGTTTTGATGGTTTGAAGTTCTTGTTTAATGGAAGAGACTTCTGAGTTCATCCTTCCCATTTGTTTGCATAGTTGTTCTAGTAGGCTTTGTGGAATAGTTTGGGTTGGTGCTTGAGAAGATTGGTTTATCCCAGGGGGATATTTTAGAGGTGGGATGGTTTGTTGAAAATGGACCGCTGGCTGTTGGTATTGAATAGGTTGGGTTTGGAATTGGTTATGGGTTTGATAGTTCTGATGGGGGTAAGGATTTTGTCCCTATGGTTAGCTATGTTGTTGGTTATCTTTCCAGTGGAAGCCTAGGTGTTCATTATACCTTGGGTTGAAGTTGTTTTGGTATTGAGGCTTTTGAAAGTTCAAAGAATTTACTTCCGCTGGGGTTCCTCCTAAAATAACATCCTTGATGGATGGAATGGTTGGGCAGTTGTCTTCCTTATTGTCATGTTTGTCACAAATTGTGAAAATAGGGTCAACAGTTCGGATTTCATGGACTTTCCTAAGGTTTATCTCTTTAACCTTCCTAGAGAGTGTTGCGATTTTAGCCCTAAGGATTTCCTCTTCTCTAAGTATATTAATTTTAGTAGTTCTTTGTGTCTTTTCAGAATAAGGTGAAGTTTCCCATGTTTGGTTTTGTTCAAAAAGTCTTTCCAGATACTCGTAAGCATCATTTGGGGCTTTGTTTTTAAAGGTTCCATTACACATCATGTCAGTGAATTGATTGTTCCCCGGACCCAACCCTTCATAGAAAATTATCACTTGTTTAGGAATAGAAAAACCATGGTTTGGAATCATATTTAGAGTGTCTTTGAACCTCTACCATGTTTCATATAATGACTCTCCCTCTTTTTCAAAAAAATTTTGGATACTCTTTTTAAGTGAAATTGTTTTGTGGTGGGGAAAGTATTTTTTGTAGAATTCTCTTTATAGTTGGACCCAAGAGTTGATGGATGATAGTCTCAAATTGTTTAGATAATTTTTATCTTGATACTTTAAAGAAAAAGAAAATAGCCTCATCTTAGCTGATTCCAGTTGATGTGGGGGACACATGGTTTCTATAATGTCATTGAACTCCTTAATGTGAAGGTAGGGCATCTCGGACTCCATTCCATGGAATGTGGGAAGATAGTTTAGGACATGGGGTTTAAAGATATAGTTGGAATCTCCTAGGGAGTTGTTTCTAATGCATGAGGGGGAATTGGTCCAGTAATGTGTGAGGTAGTCATTCATGGTTTGATCAACTGCATTCCCCAAGTTTGGGGCTGCCTCATTTGGGTTTCCATTTTGGTTTCCACCCGGGTTTATGAGTTGGTTTCTTTGAAGAACTTCCATTGAAATGGGCTCAATTTCGGAATTTGGAGTATTAGGAAGATTAGGATCTAATAGAAATAGTTCCCTTGGTGTACTTGAATCCCCAACCCCAGGACTATCCACCCTAACTAGACGGTTGATTGATCGCGGGTGTAGGCGGACATGCGCCAAAAGAAAAAAAAACGAGAAAGGGACAAGATAAGAGAATTTGGATGAGAAAAGAAGAAATGGGGGAGAATATAATGGGTGTTTAGATGACTTACTTGGGTCCCTGTAAATTGTTCCAAAATTCTATTCACGCTCAAATTTACCCAAGAGATGAAGGTAGAACGGTCCTTGTAGTTTAGCTTGGGTTGTTGATTCCTCAGAAACCTAAGAAGAAACCTATAGACACGTACATTCTATTGGACTTTTTTTGGATATGAAGTGGCCAACTTGGGTTGATTTAATATGGTTTTAAAGGATCACTAATAGATTTTAGTTAATTCAATTTAAAATAATGAGTTGATCCTAGGTTATCACTTGGGGTGGATTGGATGTATTCCCTTTTCAATTATTTCAATTTCTTATATTTGAGTTGAGTTCATTTAAGGAGATCAAACAACTTCATAACTTATTGATTTTATACCAACACACCATAATACTAATCACATATAAACTTTGTGGATAAAATTTATGAGCACTCCAAGGTAAAGGTTTGCATTAGTACTTGAAGTATGTGGCCCTAAAATTCAACAAGGACGAAGAAGTTTTAAAATCATCAAATAAAAATCTCAATTAAAAGAAGTGAGTATAAATTAATGGGGTGATAAATAACATCCAATACAGCCCCTTTCTACTACCTTGTATCAAACCATAAGTGGGTTATACCTCCATTGATGCTATGGTTTCAATGGAAGCGGGAAGTAGACTCATGAGGCAGGAATTGAAGAAGTAAAGAAAACAATAAAAAGAAAATGATCACTCCACCATTGTGTGAATAATTTCACAATGTTTGGTGTGAATAAATTCACACCTTGAGGCAATGGTATCAAAGTTATATATAGAAGAACATAATAATAGTATAAGAAAAACTTTTATTAACAAACTAGGATGAATTAAAACAACTTACATGTGAAGGAAGAATGTTACAAAGATAAATTGGCAGCATAACATTAAAATGAAAACAAAGCTCAAAGATCATAAAATTATCCATCAACACTGCCTTAAATAGAAATTTTGAGAGCCTTGGGTTGATCCTCCAATATTAAAAATCATCCCACTTAATTATGGTAGGCCTAAGGTGGTGGAAAGCTTGTGGAATTTGGAATTTTCCACTATTGACCCGAGGTGGCAGCCAGCTAGCAACCACCAAACCGATGCGCCTGGAAGACCTTCTAGATGGAAAAATTGGAGTGGAAAATAGAAGAAAAACATGAATATCCTGATGTCACCTAACCTTATGTAAAGTTTAATCCCAAAATAGTTTATGGTTAACGATATATGTTTAAAATGGTGGGCTATTTTTCTGGTCCGCAGAATCTGTCCCATAATTTTATCTTCAACTTGGACCGCTTGAATAACCACAATTGATGAAGAATTAGAATTATCTCCTGAATAATTATTTGTTCCTCTATATTTCTTCTAGAATTCCAAGAAATTTTGGCTTCATTGGGCCTGTATTCTGGTCCCCACATGCTCATCAGTGGGATGGTTTCCAATCTGCCTTCTCCAGAATTGTTTCTATTCATCTCCAAATATATCCATCATCCTTTATGAATCCTCCATTGATCCTTGAATGAAAAATGTTAATATTTAAATGTATATATATTTACCAAAATATCAAATTAAAATATGGATAATTAAAATCCTTAAAATTAGATGAATCATTGGGCCTAAATTGGTGTACATTAGGCATGAAGTTCACAAATGATAAGAATGGATGTTCAAAATTAAAATCCACTAACTCAAGAAAATAAGATCAAAAATGAACATTTAATATCATTAAAATGTAATTAAAATATGTATTTTTATTGGATAATCACTTCCCATTCCCCTAGTGTTGAGTACGCTAGTTGGAGGCCAGAACAGCTTTTTTTATGTGTGTTAGGGATGTAGAATAATGATGGGATGACATCAGTCCAGTGGGGGTATTTTCATGTTAAATATGTAGCCATGCTATTTCATTCTCAACATCAACTGATCTTATTACATGCATTCCATTATCAACTATTTTTTTAGGAGATTTGGGTTTTCAGACATAGATGGCCAACATACAATTTTTATTGGAGAGCAGAGTTGTCATATGGGAAGTCAGTGTGTAGAACCCCTTCTCTCCTTATTAGACAAGCTTTCAGTGGAATCAAAAGACATTGGGATGGTGGAAATTTCTAGGTTCATTGGGTAGTTCCTGGATTTTTCCCCAAGGATTTTGTGATGCTACCCCCTCGATATAATGTTGAGTTCGGGATAGACTTGCAGCCCGGTGCTTCTCCGATTTCAATGGACCCTTATCAAATAGAACCTTTTGAGCTGTTGGAGTTGAGGATTCAAAAAATTGATCTAATGAATAATGGTTTTATCTAGCCTAGTGTGTTGTCATGGGTTTATCTGGTGTTTTTCACCAAGAATTCAAATGGTAGTCTGAGGTTGTGTATAGACTACCATAGGTTAAATCAGGTGACGGTTAAAAACTATTACCCTCTTTTAAGGATATGCAAAATCTTAAACCAGTTAAGAGGGGTGAGTTGGTTTTCTAAGATCGATCTGCAATTTTGATATCACCAGTTAAGGGTGAAGGAGGGAGATATCCCAAATACAACCTTCAGATGCATGTATGGGCACTTCAATTTTGTGTTCATGTAGTTCAGTGTTACAAACACACCAAATTTTTTCATAGGGATTATGAAATCTATGTTCCTTGGGTTCTTAGATTAGTTTGTCATTGTGTCCATCGATGATATCTTAATCTACTTGAAGTCAGAGGAGGAGCACACCGAGCATCTTAGAATTTTTTTTGTAGGTTCTTCGATTCCACCATATCTATTGAACGTTTCCAAAGTGTAAGTTCTAGAAACGATAGGTTCATTTCCTCAGACATGTGGTGTCTCATCAGGGTGTGTTAATATACCCGTCAAAGTTTGAAGCAGTTTTTTCTTGGGAAGCACCCAAGAATGATGAATAAGTTTGCATTTTTCTTGGTCTTACAGACTATTATCATAGATTTATACCTAATTTCTCTCAAGTTGCATCCCCATTGATGGATTTGACCAAGAAAAACAAAGATTTTTTGTGGAGTGATCAGTGTCATGCAACATTCGTCTATCTGAAGGGGAAGTTGTTTAGTACTCCAATTTCCTAAGGAGTGATGTTTGAAGTGTTTTATGATTCTTCTCATATAGACTTAGGAGGTATCTTGATGTAGTAGTGAGCAGTGATATCTTATGGGTCCATGCAGTTATGTCCCTATGAGTGTAGCTATTCTACCCATGATCTAGAGCTAGTAGCGGTAATGTTCGCAGTGAATTTTTGGTGGAATTATCTCATTGGGAGAACTTTTTGGTCTTCGCGGATCACAAAATTTTGAGTTATATCTTTTCCCATCAAGATCTGAACTTATGGTAGTTGAGGTGGATGGAGTTTCTTTAGGACTACGATTTTGAGATCTCGTATACTTTAAGAAAGTTAAATGTCATGTCCAATGCTTTAATCATGAAGTCATAGAATTAGGTTTTTCAGGAATATTTGGATGCTTGGAGAGTGATGGAGTAGTTTACAACCTTTCACTTAGATGAAATAGTGGATTGTGGTAAAGGTTGTTTGTTTTAGATGATAGTATAGTCTTCTCTAATTCAGCAGTTGTAAGATTCTCAGTGGGGATACTCAGAGGAATATGTGTTGCATGATCGTGTTGGACATGATAATGCTCTGGAGGGGTGGTCGGAGGATGGTTGGAACTGGATGTTGTTCTATAGAAATTTTTTCATTTTATTGGAAATTTGTAAGGGATTCCATTGTTAGATTCATATCTCACCTTTAGCAGTACACCCAAGAGTCTCTAAGATGTACCATGTCTTGAGGATGTAGTCTTGGTGGCCCAGGATAAAGTGGGCAGTATCAGAGTTTGTGGCAAAGTTATTGGTCTTCTAGCAGGTAAAATATGATCATTGTGTTCCCAGTGGTTTGTTATATCCCTTGAATGCTCTCAAGTGTAAATGGGATGAAATCTTGATGGATTTTGTCACAAGGATACGCAGATCTTAGGGAGGATAAAATGTTATCTGGGTAGTAGTGTATCAGGTGATGAAATCGGTTCACTTCTTAGAGATCAAGGAGTTGGGTGCACTAGATTCCTTATAAAAATATTATGTGGAAGAAGTGGTGTGGCTACATGGAGTTCCAAGATCCATTATCTTAGTTCAGGACACAAGTTTTATCTCGCGAGTCTATAGGGGATTGAAACATGATTTTGGCACCCAGTTACACCTTATCACTACTTTCCACCCTTAGATAGATGGGAAAACATAATAGACTATCCAAATGTTAGAGGAAAAGTTGTGAAAATGCATCTTTGGATTTGGCAGATCTTGGGTCTGACACCTGTCCTTGGTAGAGTTTTATTATAATAATAATTATCACTCTTCCATTATCATGGCTCTGTTTTAAGCTTTGTATGAAAGACCATATCATTCATCGTTGTTCTGGAGAGAGGTTTGAGAGATATATGTTCTTGGTCCCGAGTTAGTGTAGAGCATGATAGAGAAGGTTCATCTTTTTTGTGAGAAGATGAAAGCAGTGCAGGACCGAAAGAACTCTTATGTTGATCACCAAAGAGGGCCCTTAGAGTTCAAGGTTGGGGATCACATGTTCTTGAAGGTTTCCCCTTGACGTGGGTAGTGAAGTTTTAGAAAAGGGAGTAATATTTCTTCTAGGTTTGTTAGGCCCTTTGAGGCATTGGGGTGAGTTGGAGAGGTGGCATGCCAGTTGGAATTTCCACCGCAATTGGAGAGAATCCATGACGTCTTCCACATCTCTCATCTTTATTGGTATCTTCATGATGACTCTCATGTCATTGATTGGGGAGAGTTGGATATCAAGAATGATGTGACGATTGTGGAATGTACAGTACAGATCCAAGATCGTTAGGAGAAGGCGCTTCGTGGGTGGACCATTCCCTTGGTTCATGTGTTGTAGACGCATGGTGTCCTATAGGAGAGTACTTTGGAGTGATAAATATAGATGTGTTCCCAGTACCTAGAGTTGTTTTGAGTTTGGCCTTATTCTATTTTGTTTTAAAATGTAATGTTTTGACTTTGTTTTATTAAATGAGCTTCTTTTACCTTGGTTTGAGATGTGTGTGGTGTGGTATGTGATAAATTCATGACATAAAAAGAGGGGAGGACCATATTCCTAATCAAGATACATTAAATGTGATTTGATTAAACCCATAAAGGTGAGTCAATGCCACCCAAAGTGGATATTATCTTGACATGGAGGATGAAATTTTCTAATTCATGTGTTTAGGACAATGTAGTTCATTGGATGTAGTAGTTTTGGTTTGGTTTATGCATAGGGTGAGATGGTTACGTGATGGATGTGTGGCAGTGTGATTGTGTGAGAATATGTGACTTGTGGTTGTGGTGGTGAGGTTGTGCAGTATGTTGTGGTCATTTGGGTTGGTGTTTTTGGATAGTGGTAGTGCGTGAGGAGTGGATACACTCTTGAGAGGTATCTCACAGGGTGGTTGTTTGGACCCCTTTTTCCTTCTATGCTTGGATTTGGATTCTTGAGGATGAAAATAATTTGAGAGGTATCTGATGTAATGGTCTATGTCCCCCCCCCTAGTTCATTACTTTGTCAGTTTTTGGTGGTCAGAGATGTTTAGAGAAGGTTCCAGGAGTTTTCATAGGAGTTGTGGGTGCAACGAATCTGTTGTAGGGCTTACACATCATGTAAGTAGGTTACATGGCGTGAATTTCGGTTTCATGTTTTATCTTGGGTGGTTTATGGCATGTAATTTTTCAGGGTCTGAAAAATAAAATAAATCAAAAGGTGATGGGTTTTTCAGTGTAATTATACCATGGGGAATTACACGGCATGAAAGGGTATTACACGTCAATTAATACCCCACCATTGTAATGTTTTAATCATTTCTACAACCATTCGGGTTGTCAAAACCTATAGTTGTAGCAACCCTACCTTGACCCTAGGTGACCTGGTGACTCCTCTTCGGTATTTTTAGGATTCCTTCATCAATAATTGATTCTTATCTTATCTCCTTCAATCTGTAGTGATATTTTTTCAGTCTAAGGTGTGTTATTCTCTATTTCTACAATTTTTTCTGGTTTTATCTTCTTCTTCCTCCCATTCTTCTTATTATGTAATGTTAAATTTTCTCCTATGGTTCTAATTGGGTTCTCTTTAGTTGTTGTCGATGCAGTGGTTCTATGGAATCCTTGGGTGGATGCAGATCTTGAGGAAGTGGTAATCGAAGTCCTGTTATGTGATTAGTTCTTTTGTGAAGAACGTTGACACCATTTTAAGGTAGGATTTCCTTTGTTTCCCTTCTAATGTGAATCATGCAGTAGGGGTTAACTCTTATCTACCTATAGATTTTGATTGTGACAAATTAACCAAATGTAAGAATAGTCTAAATTAAATTAAAAAGGGTAGAGGGGTTTGATTTTCATGCCTTTATATCCTTGTTGTGATTGTGATATTTTGAAATATATAGGCTTTATGCCCCATTGAAAATCATGGGCATTGGGGGGGCCTTTTTTGTGCACTAAATTGATTTCATGTTGTTTGGTTCCTGTTGAACACTTACATGTAGAAATTGGTTAATCACATAAATATGGCTAATGAATGGATTCCCTTGGATATTGGTTTTGTGATAACACCCTTAAATAATAAAGTGGAATCAGATAAGTTTCCCCTTTGATAAATCTAAAAATTTGTTACGTCATGGTATGTGATGTGATGTGTGGAATGGTTATAGCTGCATGTATGGGACTGATGTAATGTGAAGTGGCTATGTTTTAATGTGTGGGTTTTCTCTGGTTTGTGATGTGGTATGTCTGTGAGAAAATTTGTGTGTTGTGGGTTGGCCTATGTGGTGTTATGGATGAACTTGTAGATGATACATCAACTTGGATATATAATGGAATATCAAATTTAGATATTGATTTATTGTGGAATGGATGAGAAGTGTTGTGCAACGGGGCTATGAAACTAGTTGTGCGGTAATATGTTATCAGTTGGGGTTCTAAGTTGTGGGTTGTTCCTATTGGTACATGACCTAAGAGGGATGAGTTTGGAGAAGGACAGTAGTGATTGGTATGGGTAATTCACATGGATTTTCTCTATGAGTAACATGTAGAAAGATTCTACTCGTATCTAGAGATCGATATATGATATACCATGAATGGGTGTTAAACATAGAGTAAATGTGAAGTCCCTTTAGTTTATTAGGGCTCTTCACCTTCTGAGAACTGTGTTTCCTATTGTGTGTTGTTCTTAGTAGTTTCTCATGCAGTGATGGAATGGATAAATGAATTTTTTAATAAATAATGAATCTAGTTAAATAAATTGGTTGGGAATGTAAATCAGGTTATGTGTCTTGTTGTATGGTGTTGTGCATTTAGAGGTAATAGAAAAGGTGGTAGTTTGTGAGATGTTTTCTATTTGGGAACCCATAGGATGGGCTTGAGTTTTTGGTATCATTTATGTATATACCTGTATTTTTCTTGTGATTTCTATACACACCCCACCCTAGTTGAGAACTATATTCTGAAAACCCCCATCATCATTGGGGGTGTCTTTCCCAAACATCATGGTGGGAGTATGGATATCTGGACATCCGCTCTTCCCTATTCCCTCTTCTAGGTAGTGATAGCCCAAGATCCTTCAGACATGTAGTGGTTTGTGAGTCCCAAGTGTGTGCGGGTGAGTTGTGATTTCCCAGGTGTCTTTGAGATGAGATGTGTTATGATTTCCCAGGTGTCTTTGGGATGTGATGTGGTTTGTGTACAGGTGTCTATGGGTGGTATGTGGTTTGGTTTTCGAATCCTAGGTGTGTGTGGGCGGGTTGTGACTTGGTACTTTTGGAATAGGTGGGAGCATGAGGATGTTTTCCATTAAGAAAGAGAAGATAATTAGTGGGAAGTGGTGTGGGGAGCCCTATAATTGATGTGAATTATATTACATTACTTGAATTGCATTATTTGGTGAGCGTGTTTCAGTGAGGTTGGGATGGTTAGTATACCTGTTGGATGTTGTTTGGTTCTGTTGTTTTCTCACATGTGCATTAGTATGCTTCTTTCACATATGCATGAGATACTTGGTTTACCTACTGAGTATACCTGTATAATCACCCTACATATATAAAATAATTTTTAGGTTTCCAGGAGGATTTCATGGACCATTTTTGACCCTACTAGCTTAGATATTGATATTTGTTGTCACTACTTAGCTTTACATTTGGTATTTACTTTGGAGACTTTTGTACTTGTAATAGTTCTACATTATTCATGCATGTGGGATGGTTTTTGTTTTTCTTTTATATATAGATATTTTATTTGTTTTGGGGATGAACCATCTTATCTCCTGATCTTATTTCCTATAAAGGGAAACGCATCCCATTTTGTGAGATTTGTATACCCTTGGTGCTAGTTTCCAACATAGGTCATACTGAAGGTGGGACTCGGGGGTAATTATCTCCCTTTCTTCATTGTTAGCCTAGGGCATCTTTAGAGGGAGGGGGTCATGAAAAGTCACACTCAGTGTCATCCACTTTCCCTATTATTGGGTATCACGTCCACTATTATGATCCAATCATACAATTTAATCCAAGCTAATTCCCCTCAAAACTACTCCCAATCCTACATTAGATACTTGAGTCTGACCCGATCCATGTACTCTAGTAAACTGTGAGTTCATCTGGAAAAACCGCTATAAATGTACCATATAACCACATTTCTAACACTCCTTAGTCAGTCTATCACACTAGGAATAATAATGTATCACTTTTATATATATTAACACCACATAGATGACCCAATTTATTGTTGAAATTTTGATCCCCTACTCTGATTTACTTGTTAAGTCTCTTTATGTCCTTTATTATAGAAACTTGTAGCCCCACTACCAAACCCACCTAAAACTACTACTTGACTAGGTATACTACCCTTGGTTAGGTTTAACTATACTATCAAAATGATACAAACTAACCCACTAAGGACTTATCTTATCCATTGGTAAGCCGAGTGTTCCACCCCATGCCTATCCCCCAATAGGACAGGGACTGGTGGCTAGCACTGAGTATGAATATCTCGCAATGTGTGAGGGATTAGCCTATATTAACCTAAAATAGACACATATCTCTAATTTATAAAATAACCAAAAATATATATATAATAATTGAATTGAATTGAATACAACACATGCATGATACAACCATTAAGATCCAAAAAAATATATATTCTACATGATCGATAATGAAAAGTGTAAAGATACATTCCCAAAATCTAATAAGGAAATATAACAAAAGAAACTATGATTAAATGATACTTATGGAAATATGGATCTAAACATGAATGTCTCCCACGAATATCATCTTTGTGAACTACTAAGCTCTTCTAACACTATATTTACTAAAGTCCCCACAAGGGGTCAGCTCCGAACAGGCCATGACAAATCCATATCCACCAAAACCATATCTACACTATACATCATCTACATAGGCACAACACATGTGGGAAAAAATATTATATAGGGGTGAGTATAAAAAACCATTAAGAACCCTAAAACCATTATAAAATACATAATAATAGGTCATCTTGAAGCTCTCGATACTTCATAGTAACTAAGAGGATGTTAAGGAACAAATCAACTCAAAATTCAGTATAGGAAAGTAAAAAGAGGATGAAAAGAAATAATAATACATATATTTTATACCACTAGAATTTTTAGGGGCTCATAATTCCCGATCATCTTCACTTCATCCCATGAATTTATAAAAATTATGAGCAACTTGAGGTGCTTGGAGTACTGAAAGGCCCACAAAGTTTGAAGTCAATATCTTGGATATACTTCGCATCTTGAAGGCAACCCAGGGGTACCTGGGAAGTCAAAAACATTAAAAAATATATCTTCTCTACATATATTACTCTCATATTTCCATTGGTATCTATAAAAATGGGTACTTTATCATTTTATAGGAAACCACGTCAGTTGAGGAAAAACCTCACCATATTTCCCATTATGTCTGATGTTATTTCTTCATTCAATAAACCTATAAGGATGATTATTTCTCTCCTAGGAATAGATACCAACCAAGGGGTTACTAACCTCTATTATCATAACCACCTAGGTATGGTGCAAATAAAATAACTTAGGATATAGGAGAGAGCCCTACTTTGCACAGCCTAGTTATAAGAGAATTCAACACACATATCCAAGAATCTGAACAACTCAAATCCAAAACTGGCATAACCACTGGAAATAGTAATGGATAACCCACACCTAACTAGAAGAAAACACATTTTATAGAGTTCCGACTCCATATTCTTAGTGTGTGGGGGACCTAAACCTCGTCGGCATAAATGGAGAACCTACCTCGTTTCGATCTAGAAGACCCATGGCCCCGATATGTGGGTGAGTAACAAACTCTAGGATAAATAGAATATGGTATACCCATACCATATCACAATATAACACCAGGGGATTACTGACCCTAATAACACTCTGATCGTTATATATCATCTCTGTCATCATCCCTATGGAGCTAAATCAAAAAAAAATCTATCTCATTCCACAAATGGGCTTAGATGGATAAACATACCGTATTTTACATAGAAAAATAATTTAGGATGGGATATTTATTTATCTTAAATGGACACCTGATGAATAAGTCATGAAATACATGCCATGTAGGTGATGGTGGGATATGTGGTGGCCCATGTATGTATCATGTGGTGTGGTGGGGTAATAGGGTTGTGTACACCCCATACATACCCAATAATTTGGGTGTATGGTGCTAAATATCATGGAAACATGGTGCCCATGTAAACCATGAAAACCTATCCATATTAGGTTAGGTCCACCTAACCTGGGGTGCCCCCACCCAAACAGATTCACACGTGGGCTGGTAGTCTTCACTGACCTATGCCTCTCGGCCTAAAGGTGTTGGGTCCAACACATCTCTACCCACCACATGGTGGGTATGGAACCTTCTAATCACTAGTAATTATAAAATTAGGTTTATACCCTAGAATCCTCACCCCCCACCCCCCAACCTCTATATTATCACTATGATGATCATATAAGCCACCACCTCTAGCACCCATTGGCTGCACTACAGTCGACCCTTATGTCATCACCACTGGAATCTACTATGTTCAACACCATAAAAACCTTCTTTTAGAGATCCTAATGAAACACTAATGATATCCTTGAATAAGGACCACCACTACCTCATGTGCTTTATCAGCCACATTTTCACCTTATTCGCACTACTAGGCCACCTTGTCACACCACTAGGTTGCCCTGTTTTCATCTACAAAGCTAACATTGGTTAACCCTAGGTTATCAACCCTTTATCTTTATAATCTAGAGATAGGGGAAAGTGGGAATAATAGTCAAGGACACCATATGGACACTCATCCCTAATCACTGCTACATACATTTTTACCTCACATAACCCAAATGAAACTAGAAATTATGGGAATAAAATTTCTACTAAGATTCAATCAATAAATAAAGAAAATATATATAATATTCAAGGTTAATTATTCAAAAATTCATGAAGGAGTATCTTATATTAAACAATAATCCATTCCTCGATGGAAAATCTCCATCACTTCAATTAGTTCCTTGGATCCAATGTATAAATCACCCTACGATTCACAGGTCTTCCATCTCCTATTCCTTATTCCTCTCTCTTATAATTAGGGCTTACAGTTAAACCTAATTAGAGTTCATAAAGGATATTTTATATCATGGGGATTATGGTTTCCATAATGAATACAAATAATTTATTAATTAAAATAAAAAAGCCACCCATGATGACCATCCCCAAGGATCTTGGTATGAATGAAATTTATAGATCTCATAGGTTAAAACCCCATTTTGAACTCAATGGTGGTCTTGGATTTCCCATATAAAGATTTATTTTAACATAATTTAAAAAAACACATGTGATCAAGCTAAAAAATATATTTCTATATTTAAAATATTATTTTTTAGGCCTCATCATTCCTGCAAATACATGCCGAATCAGCCTAGGGGTAAACACCATAACCCAACATCAATGAATTTGTTAGATAATTTTTCTTTTATCTTCGACTATGGTAAATTTACTATTTTTTACCTAGGGAGGTATCGGGACTCTGAAACTATAAAATACATTGAGGAAAAACTTGGTTCACTACATCCTCCCCACCATTGAACCTTTTCATCCTCAAAAAAGATACAACTGGATATCCTCAAAAAGGAATCTCTAAAACAATCTCATATGGAAATAACCCACCTTCACATGCACTTCCTTCATCTTAGAGGTCTTTTCACCAAAAAATTAGTACGTGGTCATATAGGAATGAAACATCCCCCTTTATCCATAAAGATACCAACTCCATCCCATACTAAAGTATGACCAAATCAGAAACATTCCTCTACTCTATGTGTGTACCAACCTTGAGAACACTAAGACCATAATGCTTGATTCTATTCATCTACCTTGTGAAGATAAATTCAAAATTTTCTTATATCACCTCACAAACTACCTTGGATGGATGAATGGAACACATTATTTCAATCTATGTGGATAAAAAATTAAAATATTCTATTTATTTTTCCAAAATGAACACTTGGTTAATAAATCATAAAATACACACCATATTGAAAAAGTAAGGCCACATGGAGACCTCTAACTATTCCCATCCATCCCATTTTTCATATGGGATGGTGGCTAGACCTCGTGTAAGGCTGAACTATCTGGTCAGCCTACACCATGTATCCTAGCAGGGCTAGGACCAATACATCATATATTCCATGTGGTGGGTGTAGAACCATCTAATCCTTTAGGATCAAATGGTTAGGGGGGAACCATATCATCCCCCCCCCCCCCACACACACACTATGTTGTAATCATAGTGGTTATATGGTCTATCCCTACCTATACCCAAAATCAACACTATGACCAACCCTATGTTACTATCATCTCCACTGTTGTGTTTGTCCCCATCAGCACCACATTTTCAAGTTCCTTATTTTTTTTCTTTTTTGATCTTCATGAAATATTTTCCACTATCTCGAATGATTTTATTAACCACATCGTCACCTCATCCACACCGCCAGTCCACATCATCATACCATCAAGATACCTCATTATTGTCCCTAAAGCCATCACCATCCAAACCTAGGTTTTAAGGACCTTTTTCACCCATAAGATAGAGATAAGGGATAAGGAATGATAGTTGGAAACTTTTTCATCCATGAGTTCTGCCATTTTTCGTGGCCTCAGGGTGGCCACCCATCACCAATCACCTCCATGTACACCATTGATCCTCCTCCTCATTACTCTCCCTTATAATTAGGTTTTATGACCAATTATAAGTAAATGATATAAGGATGATTTTATATCATCTAGATTAGGGTTTTCACCATGAAAATTCTTAATTAATTAGTTAAATCAAACATTTCACCCACTATGACTAACCTTGAGGAATTTAGAGTGAATGAAATTTATAGCTCCCCTAGGGTAAATGCCATATTTCACACTCAATGGAGGTCTAGGATTTATATTATTGGGATTCATTATAAATAAAAAACATAATTTCAATAAACATATATAAAGTTAAAAATAATATTTTTATGCCTAAAATATTATTTTTGATGTCTCACCACACTCACGACTCTGCATCAGCTCATCTTGATGGTAAAATCCCCAACTCAGAATCATAAAAAACATCATATAATTTTTTTAAGTATGTGTACTAGGGAAAATTTTTTATTTTACCCCTGGGGAGGTCCCAAGAACTTGAAACGTAAAAGTGATCTAAGTAACATTTGGGAAAAAATTGGCTCACTACATAATGACTAGTTCACCACCTTAAAAAATGACATCAAACTAAAAATATTCACTTATTCCTTGATTTTATATTGAATTATTTCCTTGAATCAATAAACATTTGAAATCTTATCCCTCACTAACATTGTATCAAATCATGGTAAATTTTAAAAATTACATCATAGTTCATAATTGATGTCTCTTCCTATATTAAGTGCATAAAATCATAGGCTTAGTCCACATTTAGTGTCTCAAGGAAATAATTCTTGAATAATTTAACCTTGAAATACTTCCAAGTCATCCCCACATGCCTTTAATTTTATACCTATTAATAGAACTAGTTTTTTTCTTATCCCTTAATCATATAAATCTCTAGATTCACCCTCATCCCTAGTAGAATATTAATTTGATTGAAAATATTATGGAATGAATCTATTTAGTATTTGGATGCCTAGGGTCCACCCTATCCATTAAACAAAGAGAGGATGGTGTGACTAGGACTCCCTAATTAGATATTCCATGGAATGATTATCTCCCTAATCTCATCAAATAATGATCTAAATAACTCATATTAAACTATTCCTAACTTGGTCATAAAACCACTTCCCTAATACTTCTATCTATTTTGGTTGTCCTACCTACCTCGAAACCTGTATAGGTGTTGTATACTCATCTCTTACATAAAGGTATCCATCTAGTTCACACCTAATTAGAACCACATCCCCACTTTCCTGACACTCCAACAGAGGCTATCGATAGGGAATATCCCTGAAAACCAAATATCACTCTCAACAAAAACATCATATATCAGTTATCATATATTATGAAATATTTAATAGGATATATCTCACACTATCTTATACAACTCCCTACCTGCACCTAGTTCTTATACATATGGTGTTATATCCCCACCTTCCCATCATAATTGTTGGGAGAGGATGGGAAAAACCCAATAAGTGAAACTCATGAGTTCATCATATGTTCAACCACCAAAATAAAGATCCAGTATCCACTAGAAATTCAACCTTTAGAATCCATGAATGTGGACATGCCAAAATTTCCATGACTTAGAGCACCAAAACTTAAAAAGATTCATGCACATTAAATCACCACACACAAAGCCTTATAAAAACATAAACATGAGAATACAATAAAGAAAAGTAAATATGGAAATTTAAAGAACAATTAGATTTAAATGGTTTAGATTTTCATCCTATATCCATGGGAGAACACTATAAAGTATTTTTTTCTCTAAAAGTAAAAAAGATTAAAACTTGGTGACTTTTCCTTCATGTGGATCGATCTTATAAAGTAATCATGTTTTTATCAAAAGGTGTTACCACTTCATATATATTGTATGGTTCATCCTATCACCGGATTGCACTAAACTTCTACTTTTATGGGCCTCCATCTGTTAGAAATAGTGACCACCAATATTTTATAGAAATTCTCAACATTACCGGATACATCTAGTATACTGATCCCATCACTATCCTTCAATTAACTAACCACATTGAATGAACCAACTTCCATGAAATTGAAACTTCCATTTTAATTTTCTCCTGACCAATATTTCATTAATTTAAGTCTTCACTGTTACTTCCAAACTCTGGTGAAATTAATCTAGATCTTTGAAGAGTACTTATAATCTTAACAATACCCCGCTTGAATACTGCTTCAAGTATACTTGGGAATCCTCTAAAACTTTGATAGAATCAAACTTCTCATCCTCCTTCTACATATATTAAATTATATAGACCATTTTTTGGTTACCCTGATCCCACTAAGGCATAATACTACCTTAGAATTTCTTGTATCAAAAATTAGTGCACATGTCAAAAAAAATTCCTTGAAATATTTCACAGCTTTGACTCTCCATCCTTAAGAAAATTCTATATGTAGTAGTATTTCAGGGCGATATGTTTAGTTCTAAAATGAAACGCCATATTTTTCATTAAGTGTGTCACTATTTGGATATCATAGTAATGTAAATCATTTTCTTGATTTCAATCAAGTTCCACCAATAAATTTTACAACAAAACCATCTCTTTTGATGCTTCCATTATGTATATATATTCATCCTTTATAGTGGAGAGTGTAACTAATAAATGTTACTTATACATCCATCTAATTATTATTATTCCAAATATAAACACAAAGCCTGATATACTCTTGTGATTATCATAATCACACCCAAAGTCCATATAAATATACCCTTGAAAATTTTAGATAGCCTAAAGAATAATGTGGTATCTTACATAGCTTTTAGATATCTTATGTTCTACTTTATGGCTTCCTCGTGTTCTTTTCTTTGATTTACCATACATTAGTTAACAATTACCACTGTAAATCTAATGTCAGGTTGAGTGAAAACCATAAAATATATTAAACTTCTAGCTACCAAAGAAAATAGGAATTTTCCATGTTTCTTAACTCATAATTAATTTGTGGTGATTTCCCCTTTGACAATTTAAAGTTCTTGGATAGTTGAGTTGAAACTAATTTACATCTAGTCAATGAAAACTAATCAATTACCTTCTAGATGTACTTATTTTGAGACAACACTAAACTTATCATTCTTGTATCTCTTTCAATCCTCATACCTAGAATATTATTTGTAACACCATTAAATTTCATTTCAAAGTTTCAATAAAACCTACACTTAAACTACTATATTCATTGAATGTTTAGACCCACCAGAATCATATCACCAACAAATATAAGTATTATGATAAATAAATCATCCTTATTTAACTTCTTAAAGTAATTAAGATCTAATTTTAATTGGATAAAACCCTTTTTAACTATAAAATTTTCAAATTTATAGTTCCATTAATGGAATTCTTATTTCAAGTTGTAGATGTTAAATTTAATAATACACACCAAGTCCTTCTTCCAATTATCCTTGAAACCAATTGGTTTCTTTATGTAAATTTCTTCCTACAAATCAGTATGAAGGAATAAAAACCTTACATCCATTTTTTATAAACAAAAATCATATGTAATAACCAAGATTAATAATACCCATATGATGGTATGTTTTACTATTATTGAAAATATCTTGTAAAAATACAATCTCTATTTTTGTTGAAATATTTTCACTACCAACCCATATTTATACCTATAACATCTATAAACTTCTTATTTAAATAAAAAAAACCTATTTATTCTTAAGATCCTTCTTTCCCTATGTTAATTCCTTTATATCCAAGGTTTTATTGGAATATAATTAATTAATTTCCCCTTATATAAAAAAAATTCCACTTTCTAGAATCATTGTGTGGTGTCACTTCTTCTAGGATATTGGGATATACCCCATACATTAGAAGTAGTATAAATCATGATCACATCTTTGTACCTATCATCTGATTCTATAAGACCTTCATAATTCAATCTTTGATTCTTTTTCTTTTTGTGTTATATCTTCTGGTACCCAAACTTCTAGTATTTGAACTTTCAAACCTATGATTCATATATCTAAATCCCTTGATAAGTTAGGTATATCTTTTATTATCCTACATTCTAGACAAATTATTCTAACATCTGAATTTATAAGATCTAGAATACTTTCTATACTCCCATTCAAATCAACATGAGTATGACCTGCTAATTCTTTAAACTCAACTTCAACCTCTTAAAAATTATAGTCTTTCTATAATACCTTCTCATTAAAGATAATATTTTGACCTCTGATGATCTTACAACGATTTCCATCCTAAATTATATACCTAAATTTCTAATATTCATATCCCACAAAGAAAAAAAATTAGGATTTATCCTCTAGCTTGTTTCTCTCTTTAGAATCAATGTAAACATATGATAGAATTACAAAAACTTTTAAATGATTAATTTAAGTTTTTTTAGACCATAGATATTCAATAATATACTTCCCAACTGATTATGATGTAATTATTTTAACTAAGAAAACAGTGTAATTTAATGCTTTTAACCTAATTTTATTGGACATATAGAAGTGTTTCCCCATGCTACTTGTCTTCTCATTTAATGTTTTTCTCATCTATACAGCCACATATTTTTGTTCTAGAGTTCTTGGTATAGTTTTATTATGTTTAATTCCTTTCCTTTAATAATACTATTTTAATTCCTTTCCACTATATTTTCCACCATTATCTGAAAAAAAGGCATTCAATCCTTCTTCTGGTCTACCTTTTGACTATGAATTTCCACTTAATGAAAGCACTAAACACTTATGGATTGTGCTTCAAGAAATATACCCACGCTTTCCTATTGGTTTCATAAATAAAATTGAAAAAATATAAGGAAACTTCATGAGAATGAACTAGAACTAGCCTCAAAACATCAGTATGAACAACTTCAAGCTTTCAGTAGTAAGGTTCCATCCATTAAAATCAAATAAAACTTTCATCTATTTCTCAAGTATAACACTCTCAAAAACTATTACATCATCATGATTGAGATTCATTACACACTTTTCTTCTAAAATATTTATATTATTCTCACTAATATGACCAAGTCGATTGTGTCATAACTCTAGACTTCTGAAAATTGTAGTTTAATACATAAAACTTTCATATGATCTTCTAGTCAAATGAATGGTCCCAAACATAACATCACTTTCCAAAACAATTGATCCTTGATTAATTTTCCATAAACCATTAGAAAATATTGTTCCATATCCTTCTTCATCCAGTTTTTTCATAGAAATTATATTTTTCCATAAACCTAATATGTGTCTCATTTCGTTCAATATAAGAAAGTTCCCATTCGGCATCCAAATATTCACATCACCATTTTCAACAACTTTAAGATCCTCATAATCTTCCAAGTGTGCCTTTATGAATATATTAGATATATAATTATTTAATCACCCCTTCTCTAGTGTGGAATTAAATGATGCACTAGAATCAACCACCCATGATTACACTGGAACAATGAAACTTAACGGTATGTTTTTTTTATCTTCCACCAAGTTTAAAGAATTATAAATTTTAAATATTGGTCTTATAAAACTAAATCTATGGTATTTGGATACTTTCTTAAGATTACCACTATTACTATAGTTCCAATAACCAGGACTATGTCTAGTATATTTACCTATACTCTCATCGTTGGACATATTTTCTTTCTTATGACTAATCTTCTGATTGAGTGACTATCCAATACCTTCAATGTTCAATAAATTACCAATAGGTTCATGTCTTCCCTCCAACTAATATCTTCATTCAATATTAAGTTCCAAAAATCATCAAATACTAATTGTTTTTTTTAGATAGAATCGGTGAGAGTAGTAACCATCACCTCCCAACTCTCCAGTGAATATGATAATAAAATAAAATCTCAAACATAACCGAGAAAATATATTTAATTAACTAAAGATGGCCCATGATCATGTTAAAATCATTAAAATGTTTCACTAATGGTCTTACTTATATCAATATCATATAAAAAACCTACAAATCATAAACACTTTGTTTAAAGTTATTAGTTTTTCATACATGTCTATCAGGGCTATCATAAGTTATGTTATTGTTTTATTCTCTTGAATTTTAAAAGAAACATTCCTTTCTAGTGATATCCTAATCAATTAATGTTCACTCCCATTCATATTTCACCATAATTTTTGGTTTGAATCTAGTTAACAGAACATCCAGGTTTTTTTGGATGTGATAATCTTCCATATTTATCCTCTAGAATCCATAGTCTTTTCTATCAAACTTATCAATCCTAATATTTCCATATTTTGATTTCATTACATTGATGAATTAATTCCCACTGAATCAAATAACATATAGAAGTAAATTAAATGAATATGCCTAAGTATGATAAGTATTTCATAAATGAATATTTGATACCACTTATTGAGAGATGATGGGAAAAACTTAACATGCCCAAATCATGAGTTCTTTGGATGTTCAACCATCAGAATCAGGATCTTGAATCAATCAAAAATTTAAAATCTATAATTCAAATTCATTAGACATGCCAAACTCCCACTAACTTAGAGCACCAGGACTTAGGTATCAGAATATAACCTAAATTACCACACACTAATACTTCTAACATACATATGCATGAGAATACTATAAATAAAAATAATAATAAAGTAAAGAATACTTATATTTACAAGGTTCATATTATCATCCTAAATACATAGGATAATAATGAAAAGTATTATTTCACCAAAATTAAAAATATTAAAACTTTATAACTTTTCATCCATGTGTAACACTCTTAAAAAGTAATCATGTTTTTTATTAGTATATGATCCCATCCCATATATATAGTGAGGTTTAGATGGTCACCTAGTTTTAAAAACCTCCTACTTTTATAGGCATCCTTCTATTGAAAACTGTGACCTACGATCACCTGTAGTAATACACTACATGAATGGCTACATCTGGTAGACTAAGTGCATCAACATCCTCTAGAAAAATGACCACACAAAATGATCCAAATTCTACTGAACTAACAATTACATCATAATTTCTTCTTAACTGATCTACTAATTCTTAAATTCACCCCTATCACTATCAAATTCTGATAAAATTAATCCATAGAATTGAAGAGGCTTCACAATCCTAACAATAAGGTTATGCACCACACACACGCAGGATTAATATAGCTAATAATTCCACAACCATCATCCTGGATTTATCTAAATATAATCCCACAAACAACCTATATGATAAAACACTATATAGGTTGTTATTGACACTTTAAACACCAAAACATCTTTTCAAAACTGTAATAAAATCACAAGTAGGAACACATATTTTATGTGAGTCATGCATGCCTAGTATGATTCATGAGTATTGCCTCTTTCTTTTCATAGCTTAAAGTTAAAAACTATAAATCAAGAACATAAAAAAACATATGTATCTAGATCAAATAACTCAATCGTAATCATAAAAACTATAATATAAATTTTTGTTCCTCAGGAAACTTAGACTTATCCCATAACTATATTGTCTAGGAACACAATACAACATCTATCCCAAGTCCTTATAGCAACCCATAATTTTCTTAAATGGATATTACATTATTTTTAAAATAAAAAAACATAATAATTATACGATCCATGATCCAAAGGTTCAGTTTCATAGGAAATTAGGCTCATACATCACTTGTACATAATAAAACAAAAAAATTCATTTAAATCCTTATTATTTATCATTCTATAATCTATTATAGTCTCATTAGTATATGTATTCACCTAAGGATATATATCAAAGAAAGGGGTGAGCTAAAATCCTAGTAAGATGAGGAATAAGGAAAATGAAACAATAGTACGTGGGTGAGCAAAATCAGTATCATAATATCATAATCATGGGATCATTACCATAATAATGATGTAAATTTTGATAAAGGAATATAATTTGGAATATATATAATAATTAAACATCACAAAATATTGAACAAATACTATACATAGTTGTGAATAGATCTAGCATTGTGTTCACGCATAACACATGTGCATAAATCATCATCATCATAAATGTGAAAAATTTTGGAAACAAGTTCATGAATAATAAACATTATATCATGAGATATATTACATTAACCAATTAATTTGAGGAATATATAATTTTTCTCTCACCTTTCACATCAAAGAATGGTCATAATCATGCATGCCACATGGAATTGGAACAATCGCAGTTATGAAATAAACCAATGGAAATAATGGGTTTCATAAAAATTTCATAAATAATATTTTAAATCATAGACTTTTGTGTCCCAAAATGAATAAGGGAAATCACGTTTGGGAATAAAACATTATCATTATTGAGTGGATAAGAAACAACTCAAGAAGAGACAAAGAGATATTTAATGTTTTCTCAAAAATCTTTGTAAATGGCTTAGAAAAAAATTTGAAAGGTTGGAAAATTTTATATCCATGACAGGAAAAATAAATAATAGTGGAAGGAAGTTTTAAGTAAATTATAATAACATCTATATTTAAAATAATTTTAAAGAGTATATAACCCAAAATAGATATTTGGGGTTCGAGAATCCCCTTACCTTAGTTCCCTCTTTATTTCATCGCTTTTCTACCTCCTAAATAATAAACATAGGTTTATTAAAACATTGAAAAAGAAGTGAATCATTTTCATTTTTATCACTATTTATCAATTATAATAATTTTATTATATTTATTAATTCCCTTTGTTGAAGGGGAAACATTTTGATATCATGTTTTGCTTAAAATTTTCATGTTTATCTTCAGTTTTTCTATTTTATTCAAGGAAATTTATACATAAGTATAATTAATTATAGAATATTAAAATAAATATATTTATACATTTATATATCATAAATAATTTATTATAATCATCCATAATTTTAGGTATAAGGAAATAATTAGAAATGTCCACATTGGTGGTTGACTGGCTGTTAATGGGACATTTTCTAAAGAGGATGTGTGAGATGTATAACATGTGATTATATTAAAAATAACATTTTTATATAATATTAAAATTATCAAAATCATGTTAAAATACTTTATAATTGTTTTAATAGGGTTTGAATTAGAAAATAGAAGGAGGATATGAAATTAGAAAAGTAAAATAAAATAAAAGGATGAAATGACATTACCTCTTTCTTGAAGTGGTTCCTTTTATATGGCCCTTAACTTCCTAAAAGATAGGAGTTTAATCACACTATAAATTATATAAGTACTAGAATATTCTTATGAGAGATTATTTTGGTAAATTTTTTTCTTTAGTTAGTGAGGGAGGAGTGATTTTCCAAGGGTAGGGATAGGGGTTATTTATACTTGAGGAGAGGGGTATTTTTAGAATAAAATATTGAATAAAATATTATATCAAAGGTAAACCTTGTAATAGTGAATTTTTTACACTATGAATAATATATATATATATAATGAAATGTTTTTAGGACTTTAAATCCCTTTATAAACTGTTTTCACTAGTTTATTAAAAAGGAAAGTGGAATAAATAAAAAGTCATTATTTTAAGGGAACACTTTTGACTTTAGACTTTGGAAAATATTTTTTCAATTTGGAATTAATTTTATTGTTTTTAAATGAAAAAATTATCTTATAAAAAAATTTATTTCTAACTATCCAATTTAGAATTTATGAAGTCATTATTGCATCATTATTATGTCATAAAACATGTTGTATTTAAAAACGGTATTTTTATTATTCACATAAAAATTGAAGTATTTCACAAAATTGCTAAAAAAATTACCCTTAGACAATTTCAATGTGATTATTTCATAAATAACATTAATTTTATCAAAATAATTTTCTAACATAGGTAATTTTATATTTCAACATAAAAAATTATGATTTTTATGAAATAACTTAAAACACAGTTTATTAAAAATATACTTATATTTTCTTTGAGTTTTTAGTCATGATATTTATTTTATGGAATTATAATATTTTTATTTACTTAAATTAATAATGATAAATATTATTAATATTATTTTTAGTTCATGTTACTATCCCAATGGTCGGGTTACTATTCCCAATGGTCATGTTACTATTCTCAATGGTCAAGTTACTATTCTAATGGTTTCATTATTATTCCAAAAGTCATATTACCTCATATAAATACTAATTAATTCCTTAAATAAACATTAACTATAATTTCTCAAAAGGTTATATATTCTCATTTTCTAATATTTCAATTGGTTTACTAATATTTTGTTTCATTTCTATAGTGTTGATTATAGGGGTGATGATTCTAGCAGATTGGAAGGATCAAAATTTTCTCATTCTACTTTTATTAATTTATATTTTTTCCCATTATAATTTTTGAAATTTTTATGGGTTTAATTGCTGATTAATGTAACAATTTCCATTAATAAAATAAATTATAATTGGTTTCTTCATGTGTTTCATGTGTATAATAATATATAATATAACATAACACAAATTTATTTCAAGAAAAAAATATCATTTATAAAATATGGGTTATTACATTATTCCCCCATTTAGAAATTTCATCCCTGAAATTTTAACTCATATTCATGGTTTAGAATATATTAGGGTAATTTTGTTTCATTGTTTCCTCTGGTTACCATATCGCCTCTTCATAATTATGGTTTCTAAATAGCACTTTAATAAGGTGAGTTGTCTTATTACATGGAACTTTGTCTCTATAGTCCAAGATCATCACTTGATGCTCCTAATAAGATAGATCATTCTCTAGTTGTACCACCTCCAGATTCAACACATGTGAGGGATTGGGTATGTACTTCCTCATAAGAGATATGTGGAAAAAAACATGAAGTTGATCCATATTTGGTGTAAGTGAAAGTTGATAGGCCACTACTCCTATAAAATTATGGATCTCAAAGGGTCAAATGTACTTAGGGATAAGCATACATTTATTTCCAAACCATATGAATCTCTTTAATGGTGGTATTCAAAGAAAAATTTGTTTCTAACATTAAACTCTATGTCCCTCCTATATTTGTTAGCATAGCACTTTTTCCAACTCTAATAATCTTTTATATAGCGTTGGATAGTTTGAACATTCTCTATTATATCTTACATGATATCAGGTCCAAGTATATTTTTTTCCTTGAATTTATCCCAACTAGTAAAATTTCTACATTGCTTACCATATAGAGATTCATATGGTCCATTTTAATACTTGAGTGGAATCTATTGTTATATGAGAACTCAAATAAGGGGTTATGTTGATTCCATACTCCTTTAAATTATATTTAGTGGGGTTCCAGCATGACCTTGAGTGTCTGAATTAACCTTTTAGATTCGCCATCATATTGGGGTGATAGGGGAAGGTACTAGGGCACGCAGTAAAATCTGATGATCTAGGGATTAAAAAAATCACTAGTGATCAACCTAAATACATCATATTCAGTGAATTGCATCCCCATTGAAAGCTTAAAGATCACATGTTATGAATTTTAAGCAAAAAAAATGAATACTACATCATTCAATATGAATTCATGCTCGAAATTTGCTTGTCATCAGAGATATTTGCTTGAAGGATATGAAATTAAACCTCTCTAGATCATCTATACATGATTTAAAAGTATAAGGGAATGTCAATCATCAAATTATGGGTTCTAGCACAAAGATTAAATGATTCCATCAACATCCCAATGATCATTATTGTATAGATCCATCAATCTGTAAACCTAAACAATGATCAAAGTCTTGGACCATGTATTTCTCTCTGTAGGAATTGGGATAGGAGAGAGCGGCTCTCATCCAATATGTGATGAATAGTAAAGTGCATGGTAGCCTCCCATCACTTATATAGTAAGTTAATAAATTACCCAAAAAGGGTCCCTAGCCCTTGAATATTTATTACTCACTATAAATGACATCTTACGACAACTTTACTGAGTCATAAATATCATTTATATTTTTATCACTTAAATGTAATATAATAAATATATTATATGATAAAATCAATCTATTAACTTAACTCGTCATTCTTGCAAATATTGAACAAACCCTAAATATTAAAATAATATTCATTCATATAATATTTTCCATGTATTTAATTTAATACATGTAAATAAATTCAATACAAATTATTCTAAACTCAAATAATATGAATTTATTTATTCCTTGGTGTTCATATATCCTTGGACATATCTCTGACCTCATGGAGGGCCCCACCACGTCCTAAACTATTATTCATCAGAATAGGGAAGGCTTTTTAATATGTTAAGTGTGTGACCCTCTAGGCCCTTATCTCGATAGTAGTGAATAATATTCACAAACTCGAAGCAGATTCCAACAACCCATCAAGACCCATGAAGAGATAAGAAGTATTCATAGCAATGACAACCTTCTTATGAACACATTTTGTGTAATATAATCTCTTTGCCTCGAGCCAATGATCTTGTACCCAAGTAGTATAGGCTCATTCTTGGAATCCAAAAGACCTAGGATCGAATTTGGGTAGGGAATAATTTATGGGGTACCGTAGAAGCACTGTAGTAGCAGCATAACTATAGCAGTGGAGACACTATAGCGGTGAAGGTATTGTAGCAGTAGCGGTACTATAGTAGGTACTATAGCAGACCGGGTATTGTATCAGTAAGGATCACCGAAGGGCCCTTTGGGCCAAAAAATGGGCTTTCAAGCCTTGTATTTAGGCCACTTGGCATTGGGCCATCGGGATATGTAATGGGTCTCCCTCTACCCAGTCAAAAGAGGTATTTTTTTTAATAATAATCTATTTGCCTCGTTATATCTCATAAATTAGGATACATACTTGTGTCATCATCCTTTATTGCTTTATTATTTTTTGAAATTACTAGAAAGACTTACCTTATTTTACCATAGACATGGATTTAGTGAAGGTACTACCATCTTAATCAACTGGGCTTGAGATATCACTTCCTCAACTCGAAAGTGAAAATTATATCTTGATCATTCAACTAATGTTATACCTGAAAGGCACACCCAACACAAGATACATTTCTATGAATTTAATGTCATTGTTTTTTCCTTACATCAAAGTACACAATCAAATGTTACACAATGATAATGATCTCAATTTAGGAGACCAATACACATGTTATTAGATAGAAAAAACCAATGAAACTTGAAACATGTGGTGTTCCTATTAGCAGTTCAGTCCTCATGATCTCATCAACTCAAGATTACTAAGTGGGAACTTCCTAAGAATAAGTCTCAATGATTATGATCCCCCAACACCTAATAGTTATAAATCATTTTTTCCTAGTCATAATAATGTATATATACCATAGGAAATCTATTTAAGATAAATTTCATATTATCTTGAGGTTCTAATTATATCCTAGGAACTGCTATAACCTTTTGATATGACAAATAATATATGTAAATTACTATATAAATAGTAGTCACGGAAATATAAACACTGTTATGTTAAGTAAACATCAGGCATAACTCACTGTATACATGACATGGTAATTAAAAAAGTACTATTTGGTTGGGTCTAGGTCACCCACTATTACAACACTCCCACTTACACTAGATATAACCTAAAAACTAACCTTGTTAGACCTCACATAGTAAGATCATGTTTCTTCTAAGTTATGGATATAGTCATGGGCCTTCTGTTGAAAATTTATAGATTCAATAATTTCATTAATTTCTTTTTGGTTTTTATGCTCACAAACACTTGCATTTATGTTACTAATAAATTTTCTTTTAAATGAATTTTAGAAATATGATATTCATTATAATATTTATTATTTATTATGTAAGAGTACACATGTCATTAATTTATGGTATATATTTTTTTAAAGTGTTCTAGATGTGTTTGAAATTATTTATGAAACATTATTCATACCCTACATTTATAAGAATCACATATGGTTTGTGAACCCTATGTTTGGAATGAAACATATAGATCATATACCCTATGTAGTTGGAAAATTATGGATCAACAACCCTACAATTGTAAGAAACCCTATGTTTATAGTAATAAATGTATGATTCATCAACCCTAATTTTGTAAACAACCATACATTTTCAACCCTAATTTTGGAGTTTCTCTCTATGTGAAGGAACCCTATGTTTGACTGGTCAATGAAAAAGTTTTTAATTAATCCATGTTTTCTACAATCGTCTCGACATAAGTAAATATCATTTTAAAGTTTTTTCATGACCAATTCAAAGGCTTTTATTCAAAGGATTAAATCATTCCTCTTTATAAGGGAAGTTACGAATCTATTGAATGATTTTGAACTCAAATATTCATTATTTATTATGTAGTATTTGTGAAATAATTTTTACCTAGAGTTTTTTGACCTACAGCATAAATATTGAGATGGTTATCTTCTTAAAAAGAGATAAAAATGAGAATAAAAAATAGAATATAGATATAGATATATTCAAATTTTTGTACTTGTGTGTCATCACCTTCAGAGCTACACTTCATAGACATGCATGTTTTGATATAGTCTCAATTATTGTTTTAGTTACTTCTATACCTTACTATTAAATATTATTCTATAAATTTGATAAATCATTTGTCAAAGTAACACTTTGGATACATACATTTTTATTCTTCTATCTTATGTTTTATCTGCTACTGTTTAAAAAAGCATGTGAAAAATTAATGGTCTATTCAATGTTATTGTATGATATTGAAGATCAAACACATCTTTTAGTTGATGTAAAAATTGTGAGAAAATATTTTTCCTCAATCAAATCAATATCCATTGATTTATTGAAGTTTCATCTACTCGGACTCAGTTGTGGTGGTGAAGGAGTATCAACTTCTTGGACAAATATGTGGATTTATAGTTCCCTATAAAATAACCAAAAGGACTAGTAAAAGACTTGTCGTAAAGGTGAAAACAATCTATACTCAGTTGTTAAGGTCTTGTGATAAGAGGACCTGTCTAGTGAAAATCACTAAACTCACTGAGAGAGCATTGGTGGAGTGGACTAGGGAATCTTTGTTCCCCAAACCACTATAAAATTATTGTGTTCTTATCTTTTATTTATCCACTACTTAACTTACATAAATAATATACACTGCATATCAAGAGGGTTATTTTTAATTTTTTGAAGGTTTTAAAGAACCAAATTCACCCCCCCCCCCATATCTTCATCGTAATAAAATTGACCCAACAAGTGGTATTAAAGGGAAGGGATCTATTGATATTTCTATTTGATACCAACAAGTGGTATCAAAGGGAAGAGATCTATTGATATCTCTATTTGATACCAAAAATTGGTATATATCAAAGGTTGGGATATATTATTATACTCAATACCAATAAGAAATATCAAAGGAAGTTCCATGTTGTTCTATATCGTAGGCTCTAACAAGCTTGAGTTAAAGATTTTAATGAAGACAAATCTTGAAATGGATGACCTCAAAGAACGTATGTCAATGATTCATGCTTCTTACTTTAATAGTTATAATTACGGATGCTGGAAAGTTTGCATGATTATTTATTTTAAAAATCTTGGAATATGAGTTTATTCAAAATTTATCAAGTCTTATGAAATTCATAAGGAAGAACTATAGAAATGGTATGATGATCAAGAAAAGTAATATGATCTAAATTCTAAATAAATTAATTCAACTCTCTATGGTTTAGGGACTAATTATTTTAACTAAGTTTCTCAATGTTCTACAGCATATGAGTTGTGGTAGGATATTTGTGTTGCCTATGAAGGAACTAAAAATATCATACAACTAATATACAATATTGAAAAGTTAAAGTTTGATACTCTCATAATGTATGATGGTGAAAGTATCACTCATATGAATGGGATATTGACAAAAAATTTCAAAAAATTTGCTTCTTTGGGAGATCTTGTTATGAAATTAGATTAAGTGTTGAAAGTACATAGAGTTTTTCCCTCTAAATGGAATGGAATATCTGCTATTATATGTCAATTCACACATGTAAAAAAATTTACAATGAAATAACTTATTGAAAGTTTTATTATGTTTGAATATGATATACAAGATAAAGATGAAAATTATGTCAAACATAAAGAATATTCTCTTAAAAATACTTTGGATGAATCATCCTATTAAATCCATCTCGATATAGATAAATATTTATCAATTTTTTTTAAAAGGTTTGAAAAAATGTACAATAAAATAAAGGGATTGAGAATAGTAGATATTGTGAATACAAAGAGAAAGGTCATACAAAGATTAACTGTCCTTTTCTTAAAGTTCAAAGGAAATTCAATTATAAAATAAAAGGAAAAAAAATTATGAAGGTTGGCTGGAGTGATTCTTCTGGTTTAAATAATAAATCTTTTATAAATTATGAGGTGAAACAAAAAAGAACAAATTGTATGTCTTATGCCTTATACTAATGAGGTTAAATATTCTAACTCTCAAAATGCTAATTATGAAAAACTTTCTTATGATTAATTAAATAAATATTTATTTATTATATAAGATAAATTTTAATCTTTAAATAAATATCATAGAAAACTTATAAATTCTTATGATACTATTTTATTGGATAAAGAAAACTTTTCAAAACAAATTAAAGATGTAAAATCAAATTCTTCAAAAAATTATTGTGATTTTCAAGAATATAAAATTAAAGATTTATTAATAAAAGTTGATACTTTAAAGCAATATTCTAGTATGATTATAAAAGGATAAAATTATATAAATAAAATTCTTAGAAAAAATAAAACTCACAAATGAAAACTTGGTATAAGTAGTAATGGTAAAAGAAAAAAAATATATAGGAATTAATTTGTTCCTGGTTCGATTAGAAAACACATGTCAATTGTTAAATGTTTTTATTTTGGTACTAGTGGACTTTATGAAAATGATTGCTTCTTTAGAAAACCTCAAATTTATGGTTTTAATAATGTTTATTGTTCAAAAGTATTTTTTAACTTGAATAGTAGAATTTCTATACAAAATAAACATATTTTTTCACCCAAAAATTTATTTCCTAACACTGTCGGACCCAAAATAATATGTGTAATGCCTTGAAATTCCAAATTATAACTTTGTATTCAATAGTGTTTATGACACACAACACCAAGTGTAAAAAGGGAATATGCTAACCTGATACATTACAATATTAAATAAATATAATATATTATATAGCTTGTAATTCACACAACAATAATTTAGGTTTAATCACATTCAATACCTATATTCCTTGATATCTTGTGTTACACATAAGAGTGACCTGCCTAGATATCTTGCGTTACACGCAAGACCGAGTTTCACCAAATAACAATGTATTATTAAAATGTTATTATTTAATATAATATGACATAACCTAGACATTATGTTAGTATTTATGAATATTATTAACTAAGTTATGAAAATATATGGTTTATATAAATAAAAAATCAATTCATTGGTTACTGATTAATGATAAACAAAAATAAGAACCAATTAGATATAAAAAGAAATATTTTTATTTTTATTCTCCTAAAAGAGTTTTGTCTTAATAAACATAATTAATTAAAATTATTGAATTATTTTAATGAAAAATATATTTTATATATTCAATAAAATATTTTTTATATTCATCCATTAGGTTTGGTAGGCATAAGATAAGAAAAAAAACCCAATTTTATACATAAAAAACCTATATTTTTATAAAGGAAATTTTATCACCATTTAATAGAGAACCCATTTTAAATATTAATTTTGAAACGTTAATTGATTTAATAAGTAAAAAATAAAATATATCTTTAAAATATAAACATAAAAATTAGTTTATGGTTAATTTTTGATATTTTTCAGCAATGCATCGTTTTTAATGAATAGTTAAAAGTACTAAATTTTTTTTCAAAACTGTTTTTTCATATAATTTATTTATAAGGTTAAATTATAATTTTAATTCTTTTTAAAGTTTAATTAGATAATATTTTTGTCAATTAATAAAATTTATATCATTTTAATCAATTTCACTTTGAAATTGATTATAAAAACCTGCATTGTCGTCCCACCTGAGGGATTAAAATTAAATCAATTTATGACACTTACAAGACTGGAATTTGGAAAAATGGATTCCATATTTTGAATCAGTATAATTTTTAATTTCTAATAATATCAAATTTGTTTTTTGACTAAAAAAATTAGTGAAAGTGATTAAAATTAATTATAATTATTGAGGTTAAATTAAGATTAATAAAGGACTAAACCTTAACCTTAAGGCCCAAAAGGACCTATAAAATTTTCCAAGATCTATTTTGTGGACACATATTGACCCTATTATCTCTTGTATCTAATTTTTTCCATCATTGGATCCACTTGAAACATGAAAAATGTGGAAGGAATTCTTTTGTCAAAATATTACAAGAGTATCACTCCTCCTCCACTATAAAAAGGCCTCCTCTCCTCCCACTTCCTCACACCTCTCAAGTCACTTTGGTTCAACCAAAATCTGAAAAAATATCTCCTAAACATACCTAAAATAATTATAGAAGCCTAAACTTAGGCATAAATTCATTCAAGGAAGCCTTTTGGTACAAACTAAAAGAAGTTACCTGATTAAGAGGTGACATATTTCCTTAAGCAATTTAGTTTTATTTCCATTATCCAACGCCTCAAATATTCTTATTATATGCTTGTATAGAAACACTAGTATCCTAAATATAGTAGTATTTTTTTATGTTAAGGGTTCTACGTACACTTACAAACACTTCCATCTAATGGGTAACGATCATATTGTTTCTATGTACGGTGAACTACTGCCTCACAAAACGATGATTGTTCATTTTTCCTTTACCACATCTCATGTTTTCCACTATGAAGGAAAATATAGTTATATATTTTATATATTATATTTATTATGTATTTATTCTTATTTAATTATTTTATAACATATACCCTTATACTTTACATTTTTTTATAAATACAACGACATCATTTGTGGAAGTGTGGACTTTTGCCTCCTCAAAGCGATGTGATTCGTTCACACTATACATGAAATGTATAAATAATGGTTTTCATTAAAAATATGTGACATAAAAAATTTATATATTATATTAATTACATAATTAAATTTATAGAAATATAATGTATATCATTTTCTTTATTACCCTTCCGCACACTTAAAAAGTGATAACGTCATTCGTAGATTTGTGGACTACCACCTCCTCGACATGATGTGATTCATTTTATATCATAATAATTATATATATATATAAGTACATATGATTAAATAATATGGTATTTATGATATAATTATACGTTTTTAAAGATATTATTCTACTTACCTTCTTTCCATAATGATCATTGAAAAATTAAAATGTTACTCATGTGTACGTACAGTCTACAGTCTTCGTGATTGTAATGTTGATTCATTTTTCATAACCAAATTTAATTATTGGTTTTAAAAGTATAATTTATTTATAAATATAATAATTATTTTATGATTATTATTCTAGGGATGTTATATAATGACCCCTTTGACCATAGTTAACCTACCAAAGTTGTTTTTGACACATAAACCAAATTTAGTCAAAACACCTGACATAAACACAATTGATTAAGTAGTTGTATATAACATGGTAATAAGTTAAATAAAATTGATAATAAACCTGAAAAAGGTTCTCAATAAAGTAAATAATTAATATAATTTTATTATACAGTAAGTTAAAGGATGATCACCTGAAAGGAAACACAAGGTAAGGTATTTTTCATCTCACTTTTTACTTTAGTGAGATAAATGTCATGTTCACCACTTATTTTTTGTGGTGTATCTAATGACCATTTTTATAAACTATATAATTTATTTATTTATCTTAATGTTATTTAAAACTATCATTTAATATTATTCCTTCATGAGGTTTATGATTTAAAATGTTTCAAAGTGGTATGGGACACATTGAAATGTTTAAAGATTATTTTTCTCATTAATAACTTTAATGATATTTAAATTATATTTCCATTCGAGGAAATTATATGAAAATTGTTTAATAAACCCTTTAATTTTACTCTCCTTTATTAATTCATGACCTTTTTCAAGAATTAGTACCATTTTTCAACTCTTTGGTACTCATGGTTTTTTAGAAAATGTTTTTAAGAAAACCTGACATCATTTCTCTCTATAGTTAGAGAACATGTTTTATTCTAAAAACCATATTTTATTAAAATGTTTTATAAAATGTTTTTAAAATGATTTAGTAAATAAATTTTTTCCCTTTTTTGTCTTTTACAAATGTTTTAAATGGAAAATTCTTATCTCTTTCTGGATAAGGTATTTTTATAAAGTTTTTACCATGAAAAAGGAATATCATTTTTACCTTGTACTGCATGTACAGATTTACCCATAATCATTCCTTTAAATCTTGATTTTCATGTTTAAAAGAATAATTTTTAAAAAAAAAAATTTTAAAATTGATTTTCAAAGAAATGGTTTTTCAAAACAAAAGGATATTTCCCTCAAGAATGTTTTAAAAAGTATTTTTATAATATTTTCATTCATCAAAAACAATAAAACTTTATTTTACTTCAATTGGGATATGTTGTATTGATATCATCTTTAATATTCTTCTCAATGGTTTATAATTTATTTGGTCAAAGATAGTATTCACATTCACATACTTGATTCCTTTTAGTCCCCTTGAAATATTTAATTTCTTATGATCATTGAACATTGAATTTCTTCTAATTTACCATATCATTTATCATGGATATGTTTATTACCTAAATCATATATCATTTTTATATGGTTTTTACATTGAATGTTATTTTATTATTTGGGTAAATATTGATAAATCCATATCTCTTACTCCATATGGATATTTGATAAGGAACGTTATTAAATTGATTATTTGATGTATGAGAAATGTTTTGGACTAGTACAACAAGGGTGAGTCATGGTTATAGATATCCTCTAAATGCATCGTTAGTCTCATGGGATGAATCATTTGGCTAGATTCCTTAGATGGGTTTTTACCCGATATGTTGTAAAGCATATTGTGAATGGTCCTGATGGTAAAGGTACTATGTACCTTGGAAACATGGCGTCCAATAATCAAAAATTTCCCTAATTTAGTTTTAGTTATTATTCATCCATGAGATTTTAAATTTGCATATCTATAGATACATGTAATTTTCAGATCATTGATTAAATGGAATGTGTTTTAGTTTCATATATTTTCATATTGATTTTTCCTTATCGAGTTATTTAAATAGCATGTGTTTCCAATTATTACCTTTCCATATTTTTTACACACTTTCATTCAGTTTATTGATTATATGGCATGTGTGTTCAGTTATTTACCTTTCCATATTGACTATTTTCATTGATTTATTATTTCGTACATTGTACTTTACCCTTACTGAGCATTTGAGCTCACCCTTATTATGTTTCCTTTCCCCAGGAATCCATGAAACATAATATGAAAGATATAAAAGGATAATATATATGTAATAAAGTTATTCTCAAAATTATTAAAAAATTATGTTGTAATTAGTGTATTAATTTTAATAAAAGACTCATATATGTATCTGGTTTACCAAGACTAGTAAACTTCTATTCCTTCAGGATTTGATTCCTTGTAATCATGTCAATGTAATTGATAGTAGACACCGTCTCTGGGATTTTTAGGGTTGGGTCATTATAGTTGATATCAAATAAATTTTAGTATCAACCTTGGGAACTAGATTTAGAAAAACATATATTAGAGAAAAAATCCCTAAGGTAGAATTTGAGGATAAGTATAGAATAATATCCTGAATATTTGGTTAGATAGAGATTATATATTTTTTTCTAGAAATACATCCTTGTCTAGAAACTACAAGTTTACATGGTTCTAGAATAGATATACCTAAGAGTAACAACTCTAAAAAGGTGTTTCAGGCCTGACTCAGTGTAACCTACTACACGAAAATGGGTCTTACTATGCACCTGGTTTGACACTCTCAGGGGATATTCTTAGGATAATTCACATTTTATTTATAAATCACTATGAAATATTTTAAAAATGAATAACCTAGGTTAAACCTAAGGTGTTTTAGATTAAATATAAGGTGTCATGGTTTATAATTCCTATAAATGATATTATGGATAAACATTAGACCAAGAAAAGACCTATGTTAAAGTAAAACAGATGAAGTATTTATGTATTGAGTTTTTATTGAAAATCATAGTTAAAAGACTTTTTAGTTATTAAACTAATTTTAAGGATGTCCATAATAATTATTTTAGAAATTATATTAATATGGTTTTAGAAAAGGACAGCATGTAAGCTAGGTGAAAACCAATCAAATCTGGATAGGTCACTGGACTTTAACCCATGATCGAAGGATGATAAGGGTTTCATGCCAACCACTGAGGTATTAACCATATTGGTCGTTGGAACTCATATATTGGTTTTGGAAGATATTTAGAGACAAATAGTTATACTTTTTACTCTTTTATGGGCCTTTAAATCCATTAAATGTTTATTTTAGTGCTTCAATCATCAATGTTAATTTTTTTATATCCATTTCTTGAAGTAAGTGGTGAATTATAATTTGATCAAAGCACAACCAAAAGATGTCATTTTTTACATTAAATTAAAATATATCATGTAAATAAATTTCCTTATATTCTTAGGTAGTAAAATAATCACCCAACATTAGGAAAATTACTTAGAAATAAAAAAAATCCTATTAACTTAATTTTTGTTGAACCAATGGTTTCTAAATCATTAATGATTTATGGATTTGAGTCCCTCAACTTTTTATTGATCATTATCTTGTTTGTGATTGATGACCTCATTCACTCCCTATAAATATTTATTATTTTCCTACAAGTACATATTTTCACTTTCCAATAATTTTATCCTACTTAGATACCTAATTACATGGTATTCCATGTGACCTTTGTATTTCCCATTCTCTATTTTCTAGAGTACTCTCTTTTCTAGAGGATGTTTTACGAACCCTTCTTCTGATTTGGGATTTCAATGTAGAAAATATAAAACAATATATTAACAAGATCAAGTTTAAATTATGAGGAAGTAATTTAATTAAGGTGGGGAGAATGTAACACCCTAAAATTCTAAATTACAACTTTGTATTTAATAGTGTTTATTACACGCAACACCAAGTGTAAAAAGGGAATATATTAACCTGATACATTATAATATTAAATAAATATAATATATTATATATCTTGTAATGAACAAAACACTAATTTAGTTTGAATCACACACAAGAGTGACCTTCCTTGATAGTTTTCATTACATGCAAGAGCGACCTTCCTCAATAACTTTCATTACAAGCAAGACTGTGTTTCACCAAATAACAATATATTATTAAAATATTATTATTTAATATAATATGATATAACCTAGATGTTATATTAGTGGTTATGAATATTATTAACTAAATTATGAAAATTTATGTTTAATATAAATATAAAATTAATTCATTGGTTACCAATTAATGATAAATGAAAACAAGAACCAATTGGATATAAAAAAGAAATACTATTATTTTTATTCTTCTAAATGATTTTTGCCTTAATAAACTTAATTAATTAAAATTAGTGAATGATTTTAATGTAATATATATTTATATATTTAATAAAATATTTTTTATATTCATCCATTAAGTTTTATGGGAATAAGATAAGAACAAACTTAATTTCACACATAAAAAAATAAATTTTTATAAAGGTAATTTTACCGCATTTTAATGGAGAACCCATTTTAAATACGAATTTTTAAACTTTCATTGATTTAATATTTCAAAATAAACTTAATATTTGAAATAAAAACATAAAATTTAAATTAGGGTAAAGTTTTTATATTTTTTAAAAAAAATCATTTTTTAATGAGTAGTTAAAAATACTGAATTTTAATTCAAAAGTGATTTTTCATATAATTTATTTATAAGGTTAAATTATAATTTTAATTAGTTTTAAATTTTAATTATATAATATTTTTATAAATTAATATAATTTATGCCATTTTAATTAATTTCATTTTAAATTTGATTATAAAAAAATAGCAAACTTTCGGACGTTTTTACTTTAAAAAACCTGTATTGTCGTCCCGCCTGGGGGATTAGATTTAAATCAATTTCTTCTACTTACATGATTGGAATTTAATAAAATGTATTCCATATTTTTAATCAGAATAATTTATAATGTCTAATAATACCAACTTTTTTTTGACCAAAAAAATAGTGAAAGTGATTAAAATTAATTACAACGATTAAGGTTAAATTTAGATTAATAAGGGACTAAACCTTAACCTTAAGGCCCAAAATGACCTGTAAAATTATTCAAGAGATTTTATATAGGAATTTATCTAACCTATAATCTCTTTTATCAGATATTTTCCTAAATTTTATCCACTTACAACATGAAAAACCTAGTAGGAATTCCTTTGTCAAAATATTATAAGAGTGTCACTCCTCTACTATAAAAAGGTCTCCTCACCCCCCACTTCCTCGCACCTATAAAGCTACTTTGGGTAAAAAAAATATCTTCCCAAATACCTCCTAACCATCTATACCTAATCATTGAACCCTAATTTTTGGAATAAATCCATCCAAGTAATCCTTTTTATACAAACCAAAAGAAGTTACCTGGTTAAAAGGTAACATCTTTCCTTAAGCTATTTAGTTTTATTTCCATTATCAAACCCCTAAAATATTCTTATTCTATGATTTTATAAAAACAAAATTATCCTCAATATACTATAATTTTTTTATTCTAATTTTTCTATCTGCACTTACACACGCTTCCATCTAATGGGTAACGAACATACTATTTCTATGTACGGTGAACTATTGGCTCATGAAATGATGATTGTTCATTTTTCCTTTACCGCCACTCATGGTGTCCATTATTATAGACACTATATTTATATATTTTATATATGATATTTATTATTTCTTTATGTTTTTTTAATTCATTTATAACTCATATCATTATATTTTCTTTTTTTATAAATACGATAACATCATTTGTGGAAGTGTGGACTACCACCTCCTCAAAACGATGTGATTCATTCACACTATACATGGAAAGTATAAAGGATGGTTTTAATTAAACATATATGACATAAAAAACCACTATATTATATTCATTAAATAATTACCTTTCTGTAAATATAATATATATCATTTTATTTATTACCCTTTCACACACTTAAAAAGTGATAATGTCATTTGTGGACGTGTGGACTACCGCCTCCTCGACATGATGTGATTCCTTTTACATCACAAGAATTATATATATAAGTATATATAATTAAATAATATGGTATTTATGATATAATTATAATTTTTTAAATATATTATTCTACTTACCTTCTTTCCATAATAATCATTGAAAATGTGAATGTTAATCATGCATATATACGGCCTACCGTCTTTATAATTGTAAGGTTGATTCATTTTTCATATCCATATTTAATTTTTGGTTTTAAAAGTATAATTTATGTATAAATATAATAATTATGTCATTATTATTATTCTATAGATTTTATATAATTAACCCTTTGAGCATAGTTGACCTACCAAAGTTTTCTTGACACAAAAACCGAATTTAGTCAAAACACCCGATGTAAACGTAATTGATTAAGTAATTGTATATAAAAAGGTAATAAGTTAAATAAGAGTAATTATAAACATAAAATAGTTTCTAAAGAAATTAAATAATTAGAATAATTTTATTATACAAGAAGTGAAAGTATTTTCACCTGAAAGGAAATGCAAGGTAATGGATTTTTCATCTCACTTTTTACTTCTGTAAGATTAATGTCATATTCACCACTTACTTATTTTGTGTGGTGTATCTAATAACCATTTATATATATTATATAATTAATTCTTTTATATTCATGGTATTTGAAACTTTCATTTAATATTATTCCTTTATGAGGTTTATGATTTAAAATGTTTCAAATTGGTATGGGACACTTTGGAATGTTTAAAGATTATTTTCCTCAATAATAACTTTAATGATATTTCAATAGTATTTCCATTTGAGGAATTGATATAAAAATTGTTCAATAAATCCTTTAATTTTTATCTCCTCTAGTAATTCATGACCTTTTTCAAGTATTTGTAGCATTTTTCCATTCTTTGTTACTCAAGGTGTTTTAGAAATTATTTTTAAGAAAACTCGACTTCATTTATCTCTTTATTCAGAGAACCAGTTTTCTTCTAAAACCCATGTTTTATTAAAATATTTTCAAAAATGTCTTTAAAATGATTTTTTAAATACCTTTTTACCCTTTTTTCTTTTACCTGTATTTTCAATGGAATCTTCTTGTCACTTTCTGAACAAGGCATTTTTATAACATTTTTACCATGAAAAAGGAATGTTCCTTTTAACTTGTATGGAATGTATGGATTTACCCATTATCATTCCTTAGAAGCTTCATTTTCATGTTTAAAAGGTTAATTTTCAAAGAAAATGTTTTTAAAATTGATTTTCAATGAAAAGGTTTTTCAAAATTATTTTCAAAACAAAAGTATATTTTCCTCAAGAGTGTTCTTAAAAGATCTTTTTGTAATATTTATATTCATCAACAAAAAAACATTTATTTTACTCCACTTGGGTTATATTGTTTTGATACCATCCTTAATATTCTTGTTGATAGTTTATGAATGATTTGTCTAAGGATATTATTCGTATTCACTTCCTTGATTACTTTTAGTCCCCTTGAAATATCCAATTTCTTATGATTATTGAATAGTGAGTTTACCCTAATTTACCATATCATTTATCATGGATATGTTCATTTCCTAAATCATATATCATTTTTATACGAGGTTTACTTTGAATGTAATTTAATTATTTGGGTAAATATTTATAAATCTATTTCTCTTACTCCATACGGATATTTGATAAGAAACATGGTTAAATTGATTATTTGGTATATTAGGAATGTTTTGTAGTGGTACAACACGAGTGGTGACCGGTTATAGATAGCCCCTCGATGCATCGGTAGTCTCATAGGATGAATCATTTGGATGGGTTTTTACCCGATATTTTGTAAACCGTCTTGTGAAAGGTCTTGACGGTAAAGGTACCATGTACCTTGGAAATATTTCATCCAGTAATCAAGCATTTCCATCATTTAGTTTCAGTTATTATTCATCTATGATATTTTTTGTCAACATATCTATGGATACATTTCATTTTCAGTTCATTGATTAAATGGAATGTGTTTTAGTTTCATACCTTACGATATTGATTTTTCTTATTTAGTTATTTGAATGGAATGTGTTTCCAGTTATTACCTTGAAATATTGTTTATGAACTTCCATTTAGTTTATTGATTACATGGAATGTGTGTTCAGTTATAAACCTTTCCATATTAACTATTCTCATTGATTTATTATTTCTTCATCTATAATTTACCCTTATTGAGAATTTGATCTCACACTTATTATGTTTCATTTCCCTAGGAATAAAATAATAATACTATGAAAGATATAAAATGATACTCTTGATGGAATAGAGTTATAATTGAAGTTATTTATAAAAACAATTATGTTGTAATTAGTGTATTAATTTTAATTCAAGACCCATGTATGTATCTGTTTTACCAAAACTATTAAACTCCTGATCCATCGGTATTTGATTCCTTATAATCCTTCCAATGAAATTGATAGCAGACACTAACTCCGGGATTTTTGGGGTCAGGTCGCCACAATATGAGTACCAAAAGTCACTTTTATTTGATTTGTTGAGGGAATAAACCACTAAACTACATTGTTAAATCAGTTAGTGGTTGTCTAAGGAGTGTATGTAAATATTAATCTTAACAAAGGAGTGATCAACTCTAAATTAGTTCATTATCAAAAAATACTTAAAAATAGAACTAATAACTCATGAAGTATTTTATTACTATTATCATATATGTTTTATTTCATTAATTGTTTTGTATTAAAGGATAGTGGGAAATTTTATGCTAAAATTGTTAAATACTTACTTCATATTTGAATTAAACTATTGAAAATTAATCTATATAAAAATATTTATGAAATAGTTAAATAGGTTTATGAAAAACTACATTCTTTGTTAAAATATTTTAAACTTATTATTGTATTTTAGTTTTTTGATCTTAGAAAATGTTATTTGTTTATGTAACATCTTCTTATGTAATATATTTATTATATAAATTTTATTTTCAAAAGTTAAAATGTATAATGATTATTTTGTATTTTTTTATTCGAGATTTTGATGTTTCGTTTTCAACTTGTCAAAAAAAATGTATCGTCTTACTCTTTAAAAACCCTAGAGTCTTCTTCTCAAACCCTCTTAAAATATTTTTTCTTCTTATTTGAAATGTATTGCTTAAAAATTTATAAAATAAGTCTGATTAGTATGAAGAAATCAAGAACTTCAAGTTTAGTGAAAGGTATTTCTCAAAAGATAATGAAATGTAATCCTTCTTATAATCTGTTTGGAGAACATTCAGTTTCATATGTTAAGGATTCATTTGAAAAATATTCTAAAAAAGATAAAGCAGTTCATGGTAATGAATAACTGGAAGGTTCATCATCTCAAATGATTAAAAGTGTAATGTATCATGAATAACTTATGTTTAAAATTAGTATTTTGAGTCAAGAAATATTAAAGCTATATGTTGATCTTAATGAATCTAGAAATTCGTATGAAGAGATAAAAAAGGTGTCTATATCAAAAATGGTTTTTTATACATAACAAAAGGGGTATCAAGATTTGAAAGAAAGTTCAGCTTCTAAAGAATACTTTGAATCATTTGAAGTACATATTTTAAGTCAGATGGAGATAATCAGAAGTTAATATGTTACTAAGTTAAACCTTGACAAACTCAAAGAGTTTTTGGTTGAAAAGGTTTTGTATTCTTCATTATATAATTGATCTATAAATTTTCAAAATAGAATATAATAGCTATCAAAATATTTAGTACATTTAAGTGAAAAAATTTGAAGTTTGGAAAGTTTGGATGACCCATCAAATTATTTCTAACACCCCCTTTTTCTTTTTACTAATAGATTATTCAAAATTTATATCCTATATTTTTGTTTAAATTTTGTGATTAGTAAATATCTGTTATAAATTGTTTCATAATTCCTTTTCAAAATTTATACTCTTAAATAGTTATATTATGTATAAAAATTTTCTTAAATGTTTAATTTCATTACTGTAAGAAATAAATAATTATATTAAATAGATTACAATGTTCTTCTCACTTGTGACATGTAAAAAAAATTATTTTCATATGAAAATATATTATCCATTGAATATCTTTTAAAATTATGAAATGTTTTATGGGGAGTTATTTTAAATGTTTCAAATGGTGTGAATTAAATGGTTTAAATACATTTACTGTAATCCAAAATTATTTATTGAATAATATCTTACATATTTTTATGTCTCCTTGTTTATATCCTTTTATATTTTTAAAGGAATAATGAATTTAGGGTTAGTTTTTAATGCTAAATTTATTTGGAATATTTTTTTTTTCTTTTACAAAAACTCATATTTTTTATGTCACAAAATGGGGGAATATTTAGAGAAATGTGAGAGATTGGTGAGAAATGTATATGAGAAATTTGTGTGGGATAAATTTATGAAGGGTGGATTGTTAAGTAGTTTATGAAAAAAATTTAAAAAAGAAGAAAATTGTGATTATTATTGAGAAATGTTATTATTTATTTATTTATTTATATTTTTGATAATTTATCAAAAAAATTGATTTTTAATAATTATTTTATGACTATATGGGTTTTGTGATCATAAAAAAGAGGGAGATTATTGATCATGTGTTGATTCAACAATTTATTTAATTTATTTTTGGTTTTGATGATCATAAACATCCACATTTATATTACTAATAAAGTTTATTTTAAAATAATTTTAGGAATATTATATTAATTAGAATATTTATTCTTTATTTTGGAAGAGTACACAATTCATTAATTTGTTGAGTATATTTTTTTAAAGTGTTTTGAATGTGTTTGAAAGTATTCTAGAAACATTGTTCATACCCTATGTTTGTAAGCATAACATATGGTTTGGGAACCCTATATTTAGAATGAAATATATGGATCATATACCCTTAGTTGTTGGAAAAGTATAGATCAAAATCCCTACATTTGGAAGAAATCTTACATTTAGAGGAATAAATGTATGGTTCATCAACCTTACCTTTGTAAACAACCATACGTTTTCAACCCTACTTTTGGATTTTTTTTACTATGCAAAGGAACCCTATGATTGACTGGTCAATGATGGAGTTTTAAATTTATCCATGTTTTCTACAATGGCCTTGATGGTAGTAAATATAATTTTAAAAATTTTTCATGACCAATTCAAAGGCTTGTATTCAACCGATTAAATCATTCCTATTTCTAAAGAAAGTTATGACTCTCTTGAATGATTTTGAATTCAAATATGCACGATTTGTATGTGTTATTTATGTAAGTTTTTTTTCCTATATTTTTTCGACCTACAATATAAATATTGATATGGTCGTATTCTAAAAGATAGTGAACAATGAGAATGAAAACAATATAATATATATAGAGATACGTGAAAAGTTGTGCACTTGTGCATTATTAACTTTAGAGCTACACTTTTTAGACATACGTGTTTTGATCTAGTCGGTACTATTGTTTTTTCTAATTTTGTACCTTATTCTTAAATTTTATTTTCCAAATTCAATAAATCATTTTTCAGAGTAACACTTTGGATACATACATGTTTATTCATCTGTCTTGTGTTTTCTCTACTATTGTTTAAAAAATAATATGCAACATTGAATACCTATTTGCTACTACTATACAATATTAAAGATTAAACACATATTTCAATTGATGATGAAGCTATGATAAAATATATATTTTCAATCAAATAAATCTCTATTGATTAATTAGAGTTTATACTACTTGAACTTGGTCATGGTGGTGAAGGAGTATCAACTTCTCAGACTAAGCTATGGATTTATGGTTCCCTGTAAAATAACCAGAAGACCCTGTAAAATCCTTGTTTCAAAGGTTTAAACTACCTATATTCAACTGTTAAGGTCTTATGATAATAGAATCTATCTATTGAAAATCACTAAGCTCATTGAGAGAGTATTGGTGGAGCATACTAAAGGATCTTTATGCCTCAAACCACAATAAAAATTAATGTGTTCTTCTCTTTTATTTATCATCTACTTAGCTTACCTAAAGAAGATAAACTAAATATAAATAGGGTTGTTTTGAATCTATTGAAGGTTTTAAAGAATCACAATTGACCCCCCCCCCCCCCCTCTTATGTCTTCATCATAATCAAGACAAACCAACACCTTCCATGTCTCTACTGCATGGCTACTCTATTATTTGTGTCTTTACCTCCTTGATTCAAACTTCTAAAGAGAATATATCCCTAAGTATATTTATTTTTTCCACTATCAAAACTTGACATATTGGCTAGTAATAGTAGTATAATTATCATAATTTATATTATAATAAAACTTTACTTACTAGCTATGATTCCACAAATTGGAATAGATCATTTCATATTATCCACTAGTTCTTTAGCTACATAAAAAGTTGCAACATACTCAGTATTTATAAAATATTAATAACACTAGATTAAATAATATTCTCCTGCTCATTACCTTATCCTAACTATGATATTAGATCATATTGATCTTTAGGAATACTAGTTTTTGTCCCCTTATAACTAGTATTCCTTCATCCCTTGGTACCAGGTACATATCATTTGTACATGATCAAGTAAAATTGGATAGTTATGACTACTTCCCATGAATTTATCCTAGATATAATTGATAGTTTTCTACTATAAATTATATTTTGGAAATCTCATTTATAGTACATAACATGGAATATGTGATAAATCAATTTTTCATGCTTATAGAATTCTACTCACCACATTAATCTCCACATATGCCGCATGAATGTCTTCTTGTAAAGATTTATGTCATCTAACATTGTTAAAAAATCTCTATCAAATTGTTTCAACTTTTATTTTTCAATACCTTGTCATTATATATACCATTTAATAGGTCCAATTAACCATTAGATCTACCTCGCTATATCTCTTTCTCTATAATGTAGGTTTCTAATTTAAGTCAATCTCTGGAGAGTTACTTTCATTTTGGTCTTAGATAACTATAATATCTATAGTTTTTTTCCATATGTTATTAAACATGTCTTACTTGTAAAAACTATGCTTCTCCCACTAACCACTTTCAAACACATAGAAACAATTCATTCCAAATTAATATTCTATTATTTTGTTGCTCACTTCAATCCAAAATTATATTTCTATAACTTACACCCCTTATTAGCATTCTATGGTGTCACCAACCCTTTTTGGTTGTGTCATATATACACCTTCCAAGATTGATGTTTTTGAAATCCAATTCCTAATATAATGATCATAGAAAGTAGATTTTACAAGTAAAATTCTAATGGATTTAGGTGTAATGACTTGGTATTTCCAATTGAACCTTATTGGTACCACACCTATACTACCCATGTATAGTCTCACTTTTATACCCACCATAGTATTCAAAATAATAAGCCTTGTGTACTTTGAAACATGGAATCCATTATTGTATTTTAATTGATCTTGTCAATTTTAGTTAATTTGAATATACTAATTACTTTTAAGTTTAATTATTCTCAATAAATAAAGTATCATCAACCGTGGTTAATGTAAAACCATTATCGTAGTTTTATTCTTCCTACGCAATATGAGTATCAGTAACATTCCTCTTCCACGTGCTCTTGTGGAACCTGTTACTATGCCAACTATTTTTGCATCTTTGGCATTTTCTAAATCCAAGCCAATCCTTATCCTACTATCTCAAATAGAGATGTGTACCATTTCCTAGAAATATATACCACCACTTGAATATAAATTTTCTATCATAGGTATTTCTATAATATCTTTAGAAATTTTAGGATAATAACTATAGATTCACTTTGGGTTTTCGTTGATGCAATTTTGTTTATATCCTTAACAAACAATTTGTATCCAAACACATATTATTAGGACATGATGGATTTTTATCATCCTATAACTCATATGATATCCATTTTTCATTATGGTTGGCATATGGTTATAGGATAACTCCATTATTTGGGAAGAATTTCTTGAAAATAATTGAAGTTTCTACAAGCAAATGAATTGTAACATTGATTCCCCTTTTACTTATATCATGACTCTAATGTATCTAAGGAAATTTTCATTTAGAAATTAATCCATTCTATATTTAATGGATAAATTATCACATATAAGAATCAACATCGATCATTATATTACTAAAATTAATTCTCTGATGTGTATAAGGAAATTGGCATTTAGGAATTACTCAACACTATATTTCATGATCAATGAATGCATGGTCAATATATTTTTAAACAAAAGGGATTTAAGCAATACATAACTTATTAATATTGATGTTTCATACTTCACTTTTACATTAATTAAAACACTTAAAGGAATCTTATGAAGTATATAAATTTACCTCTAGATTCTCCTTGGAATAGTTCACGCTCTCTAGTTGATTTAATTTTGTAATCTTTTTTACTTAACTTTATTTCTAAATAATTATTTTTTAAAACTAAATAAGTAAATTTTTCAATGATACCTAATGAATTTAACTCAAAGGATTATAAATACAATATGGTTTATATCCTTGACAACTAATTTTAGTTTTCTATACCAAGAATTATCTTTACACAACTGGGTATTAGAGTCTTAAATTTATATTCATCAGTTATTTCCAACAATTCAAGTATTACTAAAGATTTAGTTGAGTATAATACACCATAAATAATATTCATTTCAAAATGGAATAATTTATCCTTGTTTAAAATGGATATATGAGATAATAATTTTGTTTATACTCAATAAAAGTTCAACTTTAACCATTTCCTTGGAAATTAAAAGTTGTATATTTATCACTACTGACATAGGAATCACCCTTTCTAAGACAGTTAGATAAATTAACCTTACTTCTTGTAATGCTTCTATAATTACTTGGTTACTTCATTTAAATACACATATTTGATATTCATATTGTATTTAATACCCAATAAGTATAACAGAAATAGTACATACAATGATGAATATACCTAAAGAGGAAGTGACTGCTTGCTTCTTCAATTCAATGAATTTATTCTTCCATAGAATTATCTTATAACATATGAAGAAAATAAACTAATGTACTGTTATTTTCCTCTTTTATTTAAATGATGTTGTGATGGTTCCTTTTTTATTACTCTTTCCATTATACTTTTCATCTTGTCTTTCAATTTTTTCACCATAAGAACTAAAGATTAATCTTTCCTTAATTTATTATCAAAAAGGATAACCTTACCCAAAATTTATAAGTGCTTTATCTATAATATTAATTTTGTAATATTAAATGAAACTAGAGTATTTGGGTGAAAAATATATGAAATTAATTTATTGAAATATCATTTTCCATATTTCAATTTACACGTATCCAGTATAATTATCACTATATTCCTATCTTTCTTTACTTTATCCTCATAAGATTCTGGGAGATGAGACAACATGTAAAATAATCCATGTTCTGATGTTGCATCCACAACTCACACCATACATTTATTATATCATTATTATATAAAAATCAATTGCATTATGCATGATTCTACTATAATCATTTTTCTCACCGTCACTTTTTAAGGTAGCTCAACAGGTTTTGGGGACTCCGTCACCTTGAACTTCCTATGTCATAGTACTTTATGCAAGTGTCTATACTACTATTTTGAAACTCATTCCAGTTTAGATAGGTTCTTTATACAATATTAATCATAGTGTATTTTTGGTATTACATTCCATTTTATACAAAAAAATATATCAAATTAGTACTTTTATCTTGATTATTGACTATATGTTACCAATTAAATTAATCATCAAATGTATCCCTTATTTTATCTAATTCTAGTATCCCTCACTATGGGATTCATAATACTCTGTGACTAGAGTATTCTAGTGTAAAGGATCCCTAAAATATATCCTCATAGTCTATAAGAAATGGATTTTCCACTACTCAGAGAATTACAAGGTAGGCACTAAGCTAACCAACTACATTAATGCACAACTCCTTGATCTATTGAGTGAAGTTCCAACTTCTAAAATCATAATCATCATTAACTCAACACTTTGCCTCAAAAGATAAAACAACCTATATATGGATACTTCTTTACTGCCATATTTTGTTAAGTCAACCTATAACTCTCATAAGAACTCCCCATTAGTAGGATACACCCTCAAATATGGATAACAAGCACCTCATACATGTAGTTGTGTTCAAATTAAAATAACAGAAGGTGTTTGTGACTTAATATTTCTATGAGGGTTATTTTTATTTCATGAAAAATGAAATCCTTTTCAATCTGGTATGTGTGTTCTATGTGATCTTACTCATAACTAACTGTGAAATAAATAGAAAAACATTCATCACACCACAAATTGATTAAATATATTTATTTTTATGTTTATTATTTTATGTGATTGTGTAATATTTCATATTCATAATAATAATAAATGATGTGTATATTAAATAAAAATGTGTGAATAATCTTGAAAATTTGATAGTGTTTGATCTATTTATACTCAATGGATTAACCATAACCTAAGGGGTATAATACCTGAGTTGGGTCTTGAATCATATTTCAGCTCACACCCTGGTTCAATGTGTCACCATATCGTCTAAAAAAACCACCTCATCTTGGTACAGTCCACATTTTACTTCATCTACATCATATTAAAAAAATATAAACATACAAGCGAGGGGGTATCAGGAGTATATAATACTGGAAAATAACTTTTATCTTGGGTGTGCAAGACCTTATACATATAATGACAAATATTGATGATGTGAAGATCATCTAAATAATTAATTAATTTCAAATATCACATGAATTTTAATTAATAATTAAATAAACTAAATCCAGAAATACATTTTCCAAATTTAGATCATGATTAGTCGATGATCAATTAAATAAAAAATTAAAAATTAAATATTCTATAAATTTTATGTCGATAGATTTAATTGAATTAAAATAATTCATTCAATTTAAATTCAAGTTAAAAATATCACTCAGTCCAAATTTAAATAATAAATTAATTTTTTATAAATATATATTTATATATATATAATTAAAACTTATTTTTGAAATATATATGTTTTAACATTTTTTATTCTAGGGCCCCATAAATCCCATAATATTGATGATAGGGATATTGGGACTCATATAGACCCAGATTAGGCCGTGTGGGTTGTTTAAGACACGTTCCGGTCAGTCTTGGGTCGAGCAGGACCCAACCCAATCCATTCTGGGTCAGGCCATTTGAGTAGGGTTGTGCATGGTGGTACTGACCAGAACTGACTAGATCTGGATAAAGGGGTTCAATTGACCATAGTATCTGTCTAATGGGATTCGACTAAGTCGAACCTGGGGTTCCCAACAACACATGATGGAGATGCAGGTAAGGATGGAACGGTTGTGGTGGACCAGTTGGTGGCCATCACAAGGGGCGGCACTATGGGAGTAGGGAACTTGGGTGGCTATGAGTGTGGAACGGCATGTAGAGGCTGCTAGTTCTATCCAACCATGGGAGACAACATGTCGGTGGAGAAAGGGGGTGGTGGTGGGTAGCTGATGACAGACTAATGTGGGCAGTGTTAGTTTCTTGGTTGATGGTGGCACTATGTTTGAGGGAAGGTAGTGCGGTGGTGCGACAAGGAAGGTTGGATAGAATCTTAATGGAGGGATGATAGATCTGTGTGTGGTGGTGGGTGGTGTTGCTGGTGGGGGCGGGAGAAAGGTGGTCAGTTTGATGAACGTGCCAGCCAAACAGGTCGTGAGTGGAGTGCCTGAGCAGAGGACGGAGGGGTTTGTCTGTAGGGGAAATAGTGAATAGGCAGGCCAACAGGATTCTTTTAGAATCTTTTCTTTTTAAAATTAAATGTTTTTTTGTGATTTTATCCATATTTCACACTCTCTATATTTAAATTATTCTATTTTAAAAAAAATTGTGTATGGCCCATCCCTTTTGTAGGTCATATTAGGATTCCTTTTTTATAGTTGTCTTTTTCTAACCCTTCCACCATGTTGAATTATTTTTTTTTATAAAAAGATTTTGTTTTTAGGTTATTTCGAAAATAAAATAGAACTTTTTTTAATTCCATAATTATGTTGAAATTAACCCTGATCGGAAAAATGTTTTGGCCACTAGACAACTTGCTGGAGATCTAGAAATGCTGCAAAAAAAATGACTTCATGTAAATATAACATATGTAGAATTATATGTTCTTAAAATAATATCCATAAAAAATTGTGATTTCAATCTGTATTAAAAACTTTAGATATCCGAAACTTGGTTATCTGACATCGGATTAAAATGCTGCCTGTGGAATTAGGATTGTAGTGATGTCCTCTACACAAATTGACTGCCAATTTAATATTTTTCTTATCTTAAATTATAACATGATTGCTCTAATACCAATTGAAGGTATCAAGGAATGTAGTAGAAGCCAAAGGAATGGGTATTTAAAAAAATTCACCAGTGATCGATGTAACAATGTCATTGTTGTTGAAGCGCAGCCCCGATAAAAGCCTAAGAATATTATGTGATTAATTTTAAGCACTGAATAAAAAGAATTAATACCTCGTTCAATCTTAATCCACACTCAACATCTACTTTTCACCGAATATATTTTCTTGAAGGATCAAAAATCAAACCCCTCTAAAATATCCACACATTCTTCAAAAGTCTGTGGGAACATCGATCATAGAATTTTAGGTGCCAGTGTTAAGATTTGATGATGCCTTTTACTTCTAAAAGGATTTGTCATGGGCGCTCTCAAATGATGTTCAAATTTAGGTTATTTAGATGAAGCAGAGTGGCTGACCAAGGTCGTCTCTCAAAGGATGAATTAATTTAAAACAACATATTAAAGGTATTTTCAAAATAAAATAAAATAAAATAAACACACTATTTAAAAGGATGGGGGGGATTATCATTTATAAAACTAGAAGAAGTTTTCTGGAAGAATGTTTTTTTTAAATGAAGTTTGATTAAAAAGACACAACAAGAAGATATTTTTTAGACAACAATTTTTATAACTCATAACTGATCTAAATCCACCTATTAGATTATTTATTAATTATTATCATTTAAATTAGCATCCACTTAATAATGATCCCTTAATTTTTTAACCCTCTAACCATATGAGAATTAACTTTACCACAAATATGAAAAGAGTTAAACCCTAGGCTAACTTTGAAACATGAAATCGCAGCACCCTGCTTTGATTGTCATTCTAAGGCTAGATTATGGTCAGTGGTAAATTAAGGCATAAATAAATTCAAGAAATATGGTTTTAATTGAGTTTAGGGACTATATTTTAACTCTAAAAATTTATCACGTATGTTTTTTTTACTGATTAAGGTCGCGCTCTCACAATTTACACAAAATCTCAACCTTGCATGTTTTTGTGTTAATTGTTCAATTGATTTATTAGTTTCTTAAAATTTAAAAAATAAATTAAAATATCATGTTAATTAAATTACATTAGGCCATTGATTAAAAATAAATTAAAGAATAAGGTGAGTGTAAGATTGATTACTAAAAAGTACTACTCTTCCATGGGTGGTGTAGTCATCGTTGAAACATATTGCATTTGCAAAGGTTTAGAAAGGGTATAACCCAATCTTGTTTCTAATATTGATTTACAGCCCAAAATAGGATGATAAAGGAAGAATAAAACATATGAAAACAGGGTAATACAGAATAAAATATAATAAATAAAAGAGGAATAAAGAAGTTTATTATGCAAAACATAAATATTACAAAGAAAGAAAGAGAGGAAGGCTTCGATGAAGGGGTCATTGCGTCAAGATCTCTCCATATGAGTATAGGGAGTTCCAAAACTTCTAAGTTAGTGATAGGACTCCTATATAACTCCAAAATGGTAGCACTTCACTTCTTGGATGAACTTTCAAATGGGGTTCCCAAGGTGTCAATTTATAGCCAAAATAGAGAGTGGCTTTGCGCACCCAGATTTCTAGATACCACTTGTGTATTAGTTTTGAGTTGGTAAATGGAATTCTCTAAAGTTAGAAAAAATATAAAAGTTATAGGAAATCATCTTGAATATCTCCATGTCAAATTGTGTGGCCAATAGAGGATGAAAGCGTGAGATATGGCCGAAATACATAACTAAATCATTGATTTCGGGCAGATTATGTCCCCTAGACAGATTGGTTTAGATGGCCCTCTTAATGGGAGAATTGGGATTTGGTTTCTTAAGATGAATTTTATCTCGTGAGGTTTTGGATCGGACCACATAATTTCAGCCCATTTAGAGTTACGTATTTTGAGCAATGTGAAAAATAGTGGGAAGATGTCCTTGGGATTCCATCCAGTTTGTCTCATTTCTCTTCTGGATCATCTTCGACTCTCCAAATCATCTCCTCCTACAACAAAATCACCAAAATAAGAATAAATTCTCTTGTTAACAGTGATAAAAATTTAATAATTAAATCAAATGGGATGTGCAATTTGAGATAATATTTTTAATTTTAAATACCAAACTAGTTTAAAATAGTGATGTAGGGGTGAAATAAAGCAGTGAATTGTGATGCGATCACACCCACACACTTACCCTTTTGCACTCTTGGAAAAAACCTCATATCATTTATTCCAAAAAAAATGAAAAAATTAAACATAAATATCAAATCAAAAACAAATTTTAAAACACATATCTTTGAGATCCAAAAATTCCGCACCAAGAAACAAAAGATATCATGCCTCATAAAAATCCACTATTTCAAGTTCTCTATTTATATCATTCAATATATTTACACTTCATTTTTCCTACCATGCACAAAAAACACTTACCTCACTTTCATTTTCTCTCATCACAAAAAAATGTCAATTTTTCATCAATTTATTTCTCATCCAAACTCATACAAGGGTCACCATAGGCTTGATAAATTCCTACATCGCCACTCGATGTGAGTCAAGGACATATGTTTATCATGAGGGATTTTCAATCTTGTTTTTTGGATTTCAGTTGGTAGAATTTATATGTGAAAAATTCTAAGGCTGAATGAGGAGGGCTTGACTATTTTGGAATCAAAATTTCTTTATTCTAATTTTCACTCAAGTATGATCTCCCCCTCACTCCCCTTAGTATCAATTCAGCTCCATCATCATGAAAAATCTAGGAAAGTTTACAATATTCATCATTTAAGAAACAAAAATGTCAATCTTCTCAAACACAGTTTTTTTGGTGAAATCTCCAGATAGGAACTACTTTCTTTCTTCATTGGAAGCTTCAGAAAGGCACAACTTTCAACAGAATGATTTTTTTCAGTAGCAAACACATCTCTTTGGAATTTAATTTTCCACCCAAAGTATCAAAAAATTTGGTAGAACAATACAAGACATATTCCCCCACACTTAAGTTCAACTAGATTATGCAATTTCACTTCAAGAGTTGGTTTCATAGGGAAAATTGTCTTGTAATGTGGCTATCCTAATAGGTTGTTCATGGATTCTAAGGGATATAAAGATTAAATGTTAGTGGTAGGCCATTATAAAAAGGATTCTTATAAAATAGGTGATTTGATACCAAAGAAATGCCTTAATCATTTAAAACACAAGTACCTCAAACCCTCAAGTTTTGACAATAATAAATCAAATTTTAGTTAAATCAAGCATGGTTTGGTTCTCTCAAGAAGTGAGGTAAATGTAAAGAATATGAAAATAATGGTTAATAAGCCTCATAGGAAAGTGATTTAAAATATAAAGATAGTGAGATGTGTAATGAAATTCAAAATTCAGATTACTTTTCATTAAATTACTAAAGATTTGAACTTGAAACAAAGTCATTTTCAGCATTCATTTAAGCTCTGTTTCCTGGGATAAATTATTTCACTTATTGATATGGATTTTAAAATTGTTATGAGAATCATTTAAGCTGAAAATTTTCAAAAACATGCAAAAAAAATTAAAAAATAAACACAAAAAGTTTAAAAAACACACAATTGTTTTTTGAAAAACATTAAAAAAGGGAAAAAAATTAAAAAATAGGAAAACAATTGAAATTACTAAACTAAAAGGTTCCCTCCCCCACACTTAAATTATTACATTGTCCTCAATTTGAACACATGAGATGATATGTGCACATGAAATTCATAATTTTTAAATAGTAAAAATAATATAAAATTGAAAGGGTTAGGAACAGCCTAATATGCTCAAGTGATGATGGGGTCATTTAATGTGATGAAATCCACTGCATCAGTAGGAAGTTCCTCAATGTATTTCTTCAAATGTTTCCCATTTACTATAAATATCTTTCTTATGTCCTCTTGTGTGATATCCAATGTACCATAAGGAAAAACATTAGTCACAACATAAGGACCTAACCACCTGGAACGCAACTTACCATGCATCAGGTTCAGTCGTGAACTATAGAGCAAGACTTTCTCTATAACTTGAAATTCTCTTTTCTGGATCATTTTTTTATGAGATGATTTTGATCTTTCCTTGTAGAGCCTTGATTTCTCATATGAAGATAATCGACTCTCCTCAAGCTCTTGAATTTTCAGCATCGGTTGAATTTTAGCTTGGGCCAAATCTATGTTTCATTTCTTTATAGCCTAATAATCCTGATGCTTGACTTCCAAGGGGAGATGACATGCTTTCCCAAAAACAAGTTGAAATGGGGACATACCAATGGGTGTATTGTATGTTGTCCTATAAGCCCATAGTGAATCATACAAGTGCTTGCTCCAATCTTTCTTATTCTGTTGCATAGTTTTCTCCAAAATTTATTTCAACTCACGATTTGAAACCTCAGCCTGGCCATTTGTTTGGGGGTGGTATGGTGTTTAAGTTTTGTGTGTCACCCCATAATTTAGAAGGAGGGAATCCAAATTATGATTGCAGAAGTGTGTCCCTTGGTCACTGATTATGGCCTTTGGTACTCCAAACCTACAAAAAAATTGTGTCTTGACAAAGTCCACTACAACATGATAATCATTAGTCCCATTGGACTTAGCATACACACATTTACTTACATAATCAAAAACAACCAAAATATACAAAAAACTAAATGAACTAGGAAAAGGGACCATAAAATCGATTCCCCATACATCAAAAATGTCACAGAATAGTATGGTTTGTTGGGGAATCTCATTTCTCTTAGAAATGTTTCTCGTGTGTTGGCAATGAGATAATGACTTAAAAAACACATGGGCATCATGTAATAAGCTAGGACAATATAATACAGAGTCTAAGACTTTCCTAGCTATCCATTGGGGTCCAAAGTGTCCACCACAAGCAAGTGTATGACAAAAATGTAAAACAGACTCAAAATCATGATCAGGAACACACCTCCTAATAACTTGATCACTACATATGCACCAGAGGTATGGATCATCCCAAACATAAAATCTTAACTCACTCTTTAATTTTTGGACTTGATGCATCTTTAAATTTTTAGTGATTTCAGATGCAACAAGGTAGTTCACTAAATTATCATACTAAGGATGCATACCTGAGATGGAATAAAGATTCTCATCAGGGAAAGTGTCTCAAAGTCATACCTAGTCCAAGGTGTCATCCTCTAGTGTGTGAGTAAGCCTACTCATGTGGTCCACCACCAGGTTTTCTGACCCATTCTTGTCCTTTATCTCAATATAAAATTCTTAAATAAGGAGCATCCATCAGATTAGCCTAGGATTTGCATCTGGCTTCTTCAAGAGGTGCCTCAGAGCTACATGGTCAAAAAAAACAACTACTTTAGAGCTTAATAAATATGATCATAATTTATCTAAAGAAAATATTATGGTAAGAAACTCTTTTTGTGGTTGTGTAGTTTGATTGGTCTGAATCTAGTGTCCTCGATGCATAGGAAATCACATGTGAACGTCCCTCCACCCTCTAAGATAAGACAACTTCAACCACAAAGTTAGAGGAATCACACATAAGCTCAAAATTAATCTCCCACCATGGAGTTTGTATGATATGTGGAGTGGTAAGACTTTGTTTTATCTCATCAAAATAATTCTTGCAAGAATCATCAAACATAAAATCATAATCCTTTTGAAGTAATCATGACATAGGAAGAGAAATCTTATTAAAATCTTTGATGAAGGGATGATAAAATCCTAAATTCTCTAGAAAAGATCTAACATCACACACACATGAATGATAGGGTAGGGATGAAATAATATCTACCTTATATCTATCAACCTCTATCCCATGTTTTGAAACTACATGCCCTAAGACAATGCCATGATCTACCATGAAATGACACTTTTCAAAGTTCAAGACCAGATTATTCTCAATACAAAGATTTAAAACCATTCCCAAACTATAGATACAATCATAAAATAAAGACCCATACATTGTAAAATCATCCATAAATACCTCCATGCCGAACTCAATGAAATCTGAAAAAATATTCACCATACATCTCTAGAAGGTACCTGGGGCATTTCAAAGTCCAAATGGCATCCTTTGGTAGGCAAACGTAATGAATGGAAAAGTGAATTTTGTCTTCTCTTGATCCTCCAAAGAAATAGGAACCTAAAAATATCCAAAAAAACATCCAAGAAACAATAGTGTGTTTTCCCAGCTAGTCTCTCAAGCATCTGATCAATAAATGGGAGGGGAAATGGTCCTTGTGAGTGGACTAATTTAGTTTTCTATAATCAATACACACACACCAACTGTTTTGTTCTCTCATTAGAACTAACTCATATTTATTATTTAAAATAACAGTAACACCACTTTTCTTAGGTATAACCTGAATAGGACTCACCCACTGGGAATCTGAAATGGGACAGATTATACCTGCCTCAATAAATTTTTCAACCTCTTTTTTAACAACCTTCAAAAGTGTTGGATTGAGTCTCCTTTTTTTCTGCCTAACAGGTTTATCCCCATACTCCAAAATAATCCTATACATGAACATGGAGGGGCTAATACCTTATATGTCAGCCAAGGTCCACCCGATTGCCTTAATTTTCTCCCTCAAAAGATTAAAAAAATTCTTCATGTTAAAAAGGGAGATTTTTAGCAATGAAAACAGGTAATTTCCCACCACTTAACAAGTATTAGTATTTTATATTTAGTGGTAATGGCTTGAGTTCCAATGCAGGGGTTGATGTATGGATGGATAAATTGAAGGAACTGAAATATGTGCACAATGAACATCAGTATCAGAATATACATCATCAAAATCAGAGAATAAAGCATCAAATCCATCAGCATACTCAACATCCATGTCATAATCATAGTTCACATGATCAAAATAAGAATATGAATTCATTTCAAAATCAAATATAAGAGAGTCGTGTGCATTAGAAACAAGTGTGGAAGTAATTTTAGACATCAAACTACCTTCAATACTCATAATTTCCCTAAGCAAAGGACAATCAAATTCCATGGGGTTTTTATTTGGTGGTTCAAAATGGGAGATAAAAAATGTAGAATTGTCCTCTAAGGGGTACTTCATGGAGTCCATAACATTAAATATCATATCTTCATTTGCAAACTCCATGTAAAGTGTACCCTAATTGACATTTATGATAGTTTTTGCAGTTTTGAGGAAGGGACTACCTAAGATAATGAGAGCACGTGAACTTACCTAATCGTCCTCTATGTTAAGCATGTAGAAATATACTGGAAAGATCATGTCTCTTACCCAGACAAGTACATCCTCAAGGAATCCCGCTGGATATGTTGTAGCTCCATTTTCCAACTGCACAACTACTCTTGTCGGATTTAACTCACCAACCTATAAAGAAGAAAATAAAGAGTGAAGCATTACATTTATGGAAGCTTCTAAATCACAAAGAGCATCTTAAAAGTGTAACTCCCCTATGGTGCATGGTATGGTGAATGTTTTGGGATCCTTGTACTTTTTTTTCATTAGTAGATTTGGTGTCATGAGTGCTGACACATTCCTTCCAAGATTTATCCTCTCATTTCCCTTGAGCCCTATTCAATTGTTACAAAGTTCTTTTAAGAATTTTTCATACCTTGGGATTTTCTTAATGGCTTCAAGTAGAGGGATGTTGATCTCCACAAATTTGAATGTGTATAAAACCTCTTTTTTCATCACCTCCTCAACCATATTCTTGGTTTTTACAAACCTATTTGGAAAGGGAAGGGGTTTAGTAGTAACATCATCAATCTTTTTCTTACCTTTATCTTTCTCCTTTGGTTTCTCTTCAGCTGGTCTTGAATGGAACTTCTTCATAGTTGAGGTAAATCCTGATGGAATGGTGGGTGTAGAAGTATCATTAATTTGCTTCCCACTTCTCAATGTGATGGCACTGACATTCCCTTTGTATTTGGAGTAGGTTGGGAAGGTATATTTTTGTAATTCTTACTTACAAGTTCATGGAGGGAAGTATCAATTTGGCTCATTTGAGTCTTCAACTCCCTCATCTACGAACCTTGAATCTTCAGCTCATTCTGTTGATTAAGAACAATTTTTTTCAAAATATCATCAGTATTAGAATTTACCTTTGGTTTAGAAGTCCCTTGTTGGTGGCTTGTTGATTCTTTGGATTCAAATCTCCTTTGGGGTTATTGGAAATCCTACTGTTAAGGTAGAGGCTGCTAGAAGTTTTGTTGAAATGGGGGCCTTTGTTGTTGTCCATAGGTATACCACATGTTTGATTGATCCTTCCACCCTTGGTTTTATGTTGGAGAAAAGGAATAAAACTTATTTTGGGGATATGGTTATTGTTTCTGCTGATATGGTCTCCCAGTAAACACTGCTACACAATCTTCTATTTCTTGTAGTTCGGGGCAACAGTCAATTGGGTGGTCTGTTTCAGTGAAAATTCAACATGGCCTCATAAGAGTGGTTTGGGATGTCTTTTGAGCCAAATCAATATGTGTCACCATAGTTGTCAATTATTTTAACTTGTTATCAATAAAATGACTTTAAATAGAAGATGTAATTACCGGATGTACTCCCTTAACATGTGGTGTACCTCGATCACCAAATTGTTGGGAGTTTTGTGTCATCTTGTTGATCAATACATGTGTGTCTACTAGTGTTTTTTCCACCAATGATCCTCCACCTGCAGCATCTACCATGATCCTCTCCATATGTGTGAGCCCTTTATAGAAGTATTGGATGAGGAGTTTCTCAGTAACTTGGTGATGTGGAAAGCTTGTGCACAACTTCTTGAATCGCTCTTAATACTCATACATTAACTCCCCTTGTGATTAATTGATCCCTGATATCTCCTTATGAATATAAGTGGTCGTTGATTTTGGGAAAAAAATATCTTCAAGAAAATACATTTCAAATTGTTCCAACATGTTACATATTCACGTTTTAAATAATACATCCAATCCTTTACAACTCCATCAAGTAAGTATGGGAATGCTCTTAGTTTTATTTTATCTTTAGATACGTTTATTGGTTTAAGTGTTAATAAAACCATATTAAATTCTTTAAGGTGTTTTTTTGGTTCCTCACCATATAATCCAAGAAAACTTTGGAAGAAGATGAGTTAACCCAGATTTCAATTCAAAGTCTGATTCGAGATTTGGGTATGCAATACAATTTGGTTTATAGTTAATGTATGGTGCATCCAACTCTCTAATAGTTCTATTAAGTTAATTTCCATTATTTCCAGCCATTGATTCTTGTTTTATGTTATATTTAGAAGTGTTTCCAATTTCTATGTCCTTGGAGTGAAGGAATTCTTTAACTGGTTGAATGTTGAAACTTCTCGTAGACTTAGAATATCTGATTCGAGCCTTAAGGTTGCATTCAATCTTAGGGTTATGATCTAAGAGATCTTTGTGATTTTTTCATGTCATAAACCAAATAAAAACTAAATGAATAAAAGTGGGACATAATAAAATAAAAATTATAAGTTTGATTTGATGGTCCAAAAAGAATAAGAAGAAAACAAAATAATAAGAAAAATTCAGATTGGGTAAAGAAGGAAGAAATAAGAGAAGAAGAGAATAAAATATAAAATAAAAGGAATACCTCTAAATGGTTTAAATAATTACTTTCCTCCCCAAAAACGGTGCCAATTTGAAAGGTGTTGTCATGGGTGCTCTTAAATGATGTTCAAATTTAGGTTATTTAGGTGAAGTAGAGTGGTTGACCAAGGTCGTCTCTCAAAGGAGGAAGTAATTTAAAACAACATATTAAAGGTATTTAAAAAATAAAATAAAATAAAATAAACATACTATTTAAAAGTATGGGGGGATTTATCATTTATAAAACTATAAGAAGTTTTCTAGAAGAATATTGCATTTTTTTTTGAAATGAAGTTTGATTAAAAAGACACAACAAGAATATATTTTTAAGAAAACAATTTTTAGAAAGCATAACTGATCTAACTTTACCTCTTCACTTATTTATTAATAAGTATCATTTAAATTAATGTCCACTTAATAATTATCCCCTCATTTTTTAACCCACGAACCCTATGATAATTAACTTTACCACAAATATGAAAAGAGTTAAACCCTAGGCTAACTTTGGAATATGCAATCGTAGCACCCTACTTTGATTGTCATTATAAGGATAGATTATGGTCAGTGGTAAATTAAGGCATAAATACATTCTATAAATAAGGTTTTAATTGAGTTTAGGGACTATATTTTAACTCTACAAATTTATCCCGTATGGTTTTTTTTTACCGATTAAGGTCGCGCTCTCACAATTTACACAAAATCTCGACCTTGTGTGTTTTTGTGTTAATTGTTAAATTGCTTGATTAGTTTCTTCCAATTTAAAAACTCAATTAAAATATCATATTAATTTAATTACAGTATCTCATTGGTTCAAAATAAATGAATTAATAAGGTGAGATTAAGATTGATTGCTAAAAATAACTACTCTTCCATGGGTGGTGTAGTCATCATAGAAACATATTACATTTGTAAAGGTTTAAAAGGGTATGACCCAATATTATTTATACTCTTGATTTCTAGACCAAAAGATGATTATAAAGGAAGAATAAAATAGAGAAAAACATGGGAATACAAAAGAAAATATAAGAAATAGAAGAGGAATAAAGAAGTTTATTATGAAAACATAAATATTACAAAGAAAGAAAGGGAGGAAGGCTTCAATGAAGGGATACTTGCTTCAAGAGCTCCCCTATGAGTATAGGGAGTTCTAGAACTTCTAAGGTGGTGATAGGACTCCTTTATAACTCTAGAATGGAATCACTTCACTCCTTGTCCGAACTTCCAAATGGGGTTCCCAAGGTGTCAATTTTTAGCCAAAATGGAAAGTGGTTTTGGGAACCCAGATTTAGAGATACCACGTGTGTATCGGTTTTGATTTGGTTAATTGAATTATCTAGAGTTGGAAAAAAAATATAAAAATTATAGTTCATAATCCTTAGTATCTCCATGTCAAATTTGGTGGCCAATGTAGGTTGAAATCATGATATATGGCCAAAATATAGAACCAAATCATGTATTTCATGCAGATTCTATCCCCTGGACAGATTGGTTTGGATGGCCCCCTTAATTGGAGAATTGGGCTTCAGTTTCTTGAGATGAGTTTTAGACTATGAATTTTTATAGATTCCCACAAATTTTAGCCCATTTAGAGGCATTTATTTTGAGAAATGTTCAAAACAGTGGACAGATGTCCTTGGGATTCCATGTAGTTTGGCCCATTTCCCTTCCGGATCATCTCCGACCCTCCAAATCACCTCCTCCTACAACGAAATCACCAAAAAAAGAATAATTTCCCTTTTTAAACGTGATAAAAATTTAATAATTGAATCAAATGGTATTTTCAATTTGAGATAATATTTTTAATTTTTAATACAAAACTATTTTAAAACAGTGATATAGGCGTGAATTAAAGCAGTGAATTATGATTCGATCAACATCCCAATGATCACCATTGCATTGATCCATCAATATATGAAGTTAAACTTCAATTGAAGGCCTAGATCATGATTTTATATCTCTAATAAGTGGGATAAAAGATAAGGTCTCTCATCCAACATGTGATGAATAGTGAAATGCTTGGGAGCCTCCCCTTACTTATATAGTGAGTTAATAAATTACCTAAAAATGGTCCCCTGCCCCCAAATATTTATTACTCACAATAAAAGACATCATATGACTACTTTAATGAGTCATAAATATCATTTATATTTTTATCACTTACTTGTAATATAAAAAAAATATTACATGATAAAAGTGAACTATTAAATCGACTTTTCATTCCCATAAATATTAAATGAACGTTTAATATTAAAATAATATCTATTCATATAATATTTTCTATATATTTAATTTAATACTTATAAATAAATTTAATTAATAATTGTTTCACTAATTATTCTAAACTCGAATAATATGACTTTATTTATTCCTTGGTATTCGTATATCCTCAGACATATCTCGGTCCATGTGGTAGGGATCGCCATTTTCTAAACTCGTATTCATTAGAATATGGAATAATTTTGAATATGATAAGTCTGTAGCCCTATAAAACCTTATATTGATAACATTGAATTGTATTCAAAAACCAGGAGAAAAGTCCAACAACCCATCAAGTCCCCTAAAGAGATAAGGAGTATTCATAACAAGAAAAACCTTCTTATGAACACATGACATGTAATATAATCTCTTTGTATCATGATATATCATAAAGTAGGATGAACACTTGTATCATCATCCATTATTGCTTTATTATTTTTTGAACTTATTGGACTAAGTTGACTTCTTCTACCATGGTCATGGATTTAGTGAAGTAACTACCATCCAGATCAAATGGTCCTGATATATCACTTATTCAACTCAGAAGTGAAAATTTATATATTGATCATTAAACCAATGTCATACCACCAAAGACACACCCAAAACAAGAAACCTCACCACAACTTCAATTTCATGGTTTTTTCCTTGCATCAAAGTACACAATCAAATGGTACACATTGATAATAATATCAATTCAAGAGACCAATACACATGTTCATAGATAGGAAAAACTAATGACACCTGAAGCATGTGGCGTTCTTATTAGTATGTCAGTCCTCATAATCTCATCTACTCAAGATCACTAGGTGAAAACTTCATGATATGAAGTATCAATGATTATGATCCCCCAGTACCTAATAGTAATACATCATCTGTGTCCATTCATAATGATGTATCTAGACCATAGTACATTTTTTTAAGATTAATGTCATAGTATCTCGAGTTTCTCATTATATCCTGGGAATTTTTACAACCTTTTGATATGATAAATAATCTATAGACCTTACCATATAAATAGTGGAAATATAAATATCAACACTATTTTGTTAAGTAAATAACATGTATAAATCACTCTATACATTATATGATAATCAAAAAGTACTATTTAGTTGGGTCTAGGGAACCCTCTATTATAGCAATAGGGCATACTAAAATTCAATTTTGTATTTAGATCATATGGAATACTTCTCCATAATTTATAAGTGAACCTTGGATCATGATTAGAGATGATCAAAATTGGTTCCCCATGTTGCATTGCCACTTCCTTTACATATATCTTGTCAAGTTATTTGAGTGATAAATCTTCCTCAATAGTGATGAAGTGGGTAGTCTTGGAGAATTGATCAACCATAACCCATATTTAATTTCTTCCTTTGGATGACTTTGGGAGAATAGTGACAAAGTCCATAGAGATGTCCTCCCATTTCTACATGGGTATGTGTAATGGTTGCATCATACCCTTGTACTTATGTCACTCTGCTTTAACTTGCTGATATACCAATCAATTTGAGGTGTACTCAGTGATCTTATTCTTCATTTTTTCCCACAAAAAGTTCTATCAAATATCACAATACATCTTAGTACTTTAAAGATGGATGGATAAAGATAATCTATGTGAATTATCTAATAGCTCCTTATTTTTCTCAAGTTATGAAGGCACACAAAGTTTAGTTTCATATTTAATGAAACCATATTAAATGTTTTTTAACTCATGAAGCTTCCCTTTATATACTAATGTCACCCTATTTTGAATCTCTAAATCATACCTTTGTGCCTAATTTATCTTCTATTGGGTGAATTTTGGGGTAATCATTTGGGAAAGGTGGAATTTTTTCCCTACTATTATGATTTCTAGATCCATCCTTTTCATATCCATGAATATATAGTATTTCTCAATCTGTATCATGGATAGAGTAGGAGGTTCTTTTCTACTAATAGCATTATATACCTTGTTCTCCTATCATGAATGGTAGTGAATAGAGAAATCATAGTCTTTGATTAGCTAAAACTATATTCACTGATATATATTGATCTCCTTTTGTGTGAATATATACTTTAGAATCTTGTTATCGGTATATATGTCACACTTATCACCATAGAGGTAGTTCCACAAAATCATTAAGGAAAATATCACAACTTATAACTCCATATCATGCATCGGGTATTTCTACTCATATATCTTCAACTTTCATGATGCATAGGCTATCACTTAATCATTCTTCGTGAGTAAAAAACCCAAGACTTTCTTTGAAGAAACACTTTATATCACAAAACCTTCGCCACTTGATGGTAATTGAGTATAGTCATAGTGATTATCCAATCCTTTATCTCCTTAAAGATTTCCTCAAATTCTTTCATCCAAGAAAAATTTATCCATTTCTGTGTTAACTTATTTAGTAGTCTAGAAAATCATGAGAAATTTCTCCCAAAATGTCAGTAGTACCCTTCTAAATAAAAATATAAATTTTTGTGACACTAGTGGGTCTGGATTATTCCTCAATTGCCTTTTTCTTTGAAGGGTATACAAAAATTCCCTCACTTGTGATCATGCGCCCCAATAATGTGACTTTATGTATCCAAAAGTCACACTTTATAAACTTAGCATACATTTTCTTCTTTCCTAATGTCACTATCATAATTAATAGATGATGTTCATGTTCCTCATTTCTCTTTGAGTAAATGAGAATATATTTAATGAAGACTGCCACAAATTTTTTGAGGTAGTCTATAAATACTTTATTCATCAAATCAATGAATATTATAGGGGAATTAGTAAATCTTAAGGGCATAACTATGAACTCGTTTTGTATATACCTTGTATAGAAGGCTTCCTTATGAATATCTACCTTCTTTACCTTCATGTGATCACATATATAATGAAGATCCACTTTTTCATAAGTATTGATCTCTTCATAATTGATTGAACAAGTCATCAATCCTTGGTAAGGGGTCATTTTTCTTTTTCTTTTTTATCTTGTTAAGATCCCAGTAATTGATACATGACCTCAATGATCCATCCTTTTTATTTACAAAGAGAATCAATGCACCCTAAGGGGATTCACTAAATCATATGAACCCTTTTTCCAAATTCTCTTATAATTGATTCTTTAACTCCATTTTGATCGGGTCCATCTAATAAGGGATTTTGGATATAAGATTGGATCAAAGTATAAGTTATATTGATAACTCTACCTCAAAATATGGGGGAAGTCTAAGAAACTCTTTGGGAAATATATTAGGGTATTCCCTCATAGTGGGAATTTCCTCAAGGTTGATTCTTTCCTTTAACTCAACCATTTTGGAAAGGTATTCATATTCATAGGGTATCATCACCCATGCCATTGAGAAATTAAATAAAGGAGATTTATGATATTTCTTGCATTTATATAGGCGAATAGGATAGTTTTAAATATTAAAAGAGATTTCATTTTCCCAATAATTGATGTGTGATCTATATAATGGGAACCAATCTATGCCTAGTATAGCATAAAATCTCACCAAGGTAAGGATTACAAGATTCATTGTAAGATATTCCCACATATGCTAACAGGATAAGATTCCAACACTTGGGTTTCACTAATTGGACCACTAGGTTTTTTTATGGATATATCTACTTCAATGTATCAGGGTTTTGATTCAATAGTTAAATAAAACTTATAGGATATAAATGAATGTGTATAACCATAATCAAATAAAAACTTTTCCATTCATGAGTTAACAGTAAGTGTAGCTTATATGACTTCATTTTCATGTTCCACCTCAATTGTGGTGATGGAATAGGATTTTGATTCCTCCTTCATCTTTGGTGGTTGCTGATTCTAATTACCCTTAATAACACATGGTTTAGTGAACTTTCTTTCATAGTTCCTTTTATCCATATATTTTAAGCATTTAACCATGGGTGGTTCCTTCCTTTCCTCCATCAAATTAGTTTGATTTTCATGTCTCTTTGGAATTTATGATCTTGGTAGCCTTCTCTCCCTCACATGAATAATTTCACTATCCCTTTAATTCAATTTCCATGATTCTTCTTCCCACATTTTTTGACATGTGGGTGGTTGGATCTTATTTCCTTGTTTTTTATTTGATTCATCAATATGAAACTCTATATTTTGTTTCTTATCTCTATAAGCATGGTATCATTCACCAAACTCCATCTCTACTTTGAGATATCATTGAACTACTTCTTCGTAACTTCCAAATTCTCAGATAGATAGATCCTTTCAGAGGTATGGTTTTAAACCACTAAAGAATCTATCTATTTTGTTATCAATATTGATAACAAAACCCAAGATGTGAAATCCTTGTGAAGTTTACATCATAAGTCGTGACTGATTCACCCTCATTTTTCTTAAGATCTAGGAATTATCTCTTTATATTTGTTTGAGTATTTCATGGGAAATACTTATTAGGAAATATTTTCTTAAATTCTTCCCAATCCAGCTCTTCTATTTCATCCTTAATCTTGGTAATATTTATCAATTCCCAACATTTATCAACCTCTCCATCTAAATGATAGATGGATAGAGTCACCTTCTCTTTCTCAGAATAGTGGACCATAGAAAATATCTTATCCATTGAATTCTCCCATTATTCCATGACAAGTGGATCAAAATACCCACTAAACATCAGTTGTCATTTTCACATAAAAGACATGATATCTAGTTTATTCTTCATAGATGAAGGTGAATGTTCCACATGGTTCAGGTTATTGTTAATAGATTGGGTCAACTGGGTAAGAATCACCATAAAGTTTTGAACTCCAACTCCAATTTCATTGGGAACTTTTTTTGTACAATTTTTGAATTGTCCCTCACATAGGTTTTTGGTTTTATTTCTCCTAGTTCATAAAATTTTCTACAATAGAAAAGTTTTGAACAAAATATAATTCAACAAATCATGAAAAAAGAATTTGTTATTATGTGAAAATTAACTCTAAATTCATATCTTATGGGATCCATATGTTTAACCTTTTTATCAAATGATGATTCTAGGATCATGTACTTTAATCATACTATATATTTAAGAGGAATAATTTCTTTAGTAATTTATCCTTCATAATGATTTGTATAAATTTTGTGATTGGCCAAAGCATATCCCCTAAGAGTATCAAAACATGTGTGCGGCAAGGCCTATTTTCATACACCGAGTGATGATCGATTCAAATCTCAATATTCACTTTTTGGGGTTATTACACCTAGGAACAACTATTCTAGAGACAAATCCACTTCTACTATCTAGATAGGGATTTCACTTCTTAGAAACCATGCACTCTCATATTTTTCCAAAACTTAGGATGTTTCCATTAAAACTCTAGTTTATCCCTAGGATTTTCACTATGTCTTATAACCCTAATTCCCAAATTAAATAAATCGTTATTTTATACCAACTATAGAAACCTGAATTTTTCTTATATTATTGTTGCATTATTTTTAAAATAAACAGCTTAATAGTTACACAATCTAGGATCCAATTGTTTAGTATCTTGGGAAAAATCATCTCATATATCACTTGTACATAATAAAACATAAAAACTCATTTAAATATTTCTTATTTATCATTATAAAAGATCTTAAAATATCCATAGTACATGTATTCACCTAAGGATATACATCAAAGAAAGAGGTATCTAAAATCCCAGTAATATGAGGAATAAGGAACATGAATAAATAGTATATGGGAGAGCATAATCCATATCATCATATTATAAGCATAGGATCATAATCATAAAAATGAGGGAAAATTTTGATAAATTCATATAATGTTTCATATGGATAATAATGAAACATCATAACATAGTGCTCAAACACCACACATAGTTGTGAATAAAGATAGCATCATGTTCACGCATAGCATATGTGCATAAATCATAACCATCATAAATGTAAAAAAAATATAGCATCATTTTAACACATAATACATATTATATCATAAGATATATTACATTACCCAATTCTATGTAGGGATATATAATTTTGGGCCCACTTTTCACATCATAGAATTCTCATAATCATGCATGCCTCATGGAATGAAAACAATCACAGTCATGAAATAAAACCATGGAAAGGAATATGTTTCATAAACATTTGATAAATTATATTTTACGAAATAGAATTTTTGGTTCCCAAATTAATAAGGTAAATCATGTTTTTAATAAAACATTATCATTATTTAGTGGAGAAGAAACAACTCAATAAGAAACAAAGAGATGTTTAAAGTCTTTTCAAAAAGCATTGTAAGTGACTTGGAAAAAAAATTAAAGAGTATAATCATGTATATCCTAGAAAAGAAAATATAAAGGATAATGGAAGGGGATTTTAAATTCATTATAATAACTTACATAGAGAAAATAATTTTAAATATTATATAACCCAAAATTATGAGTTGGGTTCGAGAATCCCCTTACCTTAATTCCCAATTCATTTCATCGTTTTTCCACCTGGTAGATAATAAAATCAGGTGTATTAAAACATGTAACCAAAGTTTAATTATTTTTATTTTTATCACTATTTATCAATTATAATAATTGGATTATATTTTTTAATTCTATTCATTAAAGGTGAAATATTTTGATACCATGTTCTGCTTAAAAAATTCCCATTTTTCTTCAATTTCACTATTTTGTTAAAGGTCACTTATACATAAGTAGAATTAATTACATAAGATTAAAATACATATATTTTTTAAATTTAAATTTTATAGATAATTTATTATAACCATACATAGGTTTTTTGATAAGTAAATAATTTTCAATGTCCTCATTGACGGTTAACCAGATGTTAACAGGTCATTTTCTAAAGAGGGGGTGTGAGATGTATAATTTGTAATTATATTAAAAATAAAATTTTTATAGTATATTAACAAAATCATTATCATTTTAACATAATTTATAATTCGTTTTATATGGTTTTAATTAGAAAATAAAGGAGGATGTGAAATTAGAAAAGGAAAATGAAATAAAAGAACGAAAGGAAATTACCTCTTTCTTGAAGTAATTCTCTTTCTATGGACCTTAACTTCTTGAAGGATTGGAATTTGATTGCACAAAAACTTCCAAAAGGATTCTAAGGGTATTTTTATAGATTATTTTGGTATATTTTTAGCTTTGTTAGGTGAGGGAGGATTGGTTTTCCAAGAGGATAGAGAGGGGTTATTTATACTTGAGGAGAGAGGTATTTTTAGAATAAAATATTATATCAAAGGTAATGGTGAGTCGTTTCACCGAAGGTATATTATCGGTGTCCCAAATTATTTTTAACCTAACAAGTATAGCACCAGTAAGGGGTCGATCCACAGGAAAAAAGGAGTTATTTTTTATCTTGTTTAACTTAGTTTGTATTTTTGTTTTAATGAATTTTTCTGAATTTAGAGTCTATTTTTGTTGTTTGGATTATAAAGAATAACTGGTTTTAAGTTTCCTTAATAAATTACTTAATGAATAAATGAAAATAAAGGAAAATTTATTTTGATGAAAATACAGAGATAAATGCATTGGGGTTATGGATTTATGATAATTTTATTATTAAATAAAACTACTTATAAGGTTGTCTTGTTCATAATAACCCAACACTCTGGGTTCAATTTGTAATAAATTTTCCTTGGTTCGGTAGACTTTATGTTTAGAGCTAAAGAAACTAACTCCTTGGTCTGGTATTTAGTGTTTAACAGATCTTTATTTGGCTTAGTCCATTTTTATTCGACGAATACTTCCAATGGTCATGAAATTATTCGTTAGAATTATTCTTTTTGAGTCCCAGGAAATTATGCCCTTGGTCTGGTACAAAATTTCCAGTGATAAGATGAAGTGATTTAAGAAGAATATGAAGAGGTTAATAGAATAAACACATTCATTGCAACTAAATTTAAATTACAACTCATCATCTCCCACAACCCCAACACACTGGGTGTTTAGTTACACATGGAGAATAAAATAAACACAAAACTCTTAATACCTGACTTGATCATGCTTGAAGCATTGAGGTGGAAATGATTCTTCGGTAAATTGTATAATGATGGTAGAATGGTGATAGAACTTATCTCCTTCGGAACTTTAACCCTTTTCTCCACAAAACACCACTCACTTGAACTGGAGGCCAAGGTCTCCTTTTATAGAAAACTTAACTACATGGCATGTGGACAAAGTACACGTTGTGTACTTTTGTCAATGCGTTTTTTCCTTCGTTTTATCCACTGGTAAGCGGCCTAACACGCCGTATTTGACTTGGAACATAGCTCCACCTGGTAAGTAAATATATACAGCGTGTAGAGCCTCTATACATGGTGTGTAGTTTCATTTTTCGGCCACCAACTGCTTCTAGAAATGTATACACAGTGTGTATTATTGGACCACGGTGTGTCTCCTTCAGCCGGCCACATGGATGTGTCGACTCTTCTCATCCACCAATTGCTTCTAGAATGTAATACACAGCGTGTATAGTGTCCACACGGTGTGTACCAATTTCTGGTTACTTGGGCATGTACTTGTCCTGGTCAACCCATGTCTGAGCTTGAATGTACACAGCGTGTATATAAGTACACGTCGTGCAGTTGTAAATTTTTACTCAGTTCTCCCCTGTTTTGTGTATTTGGCCATAAAACTCCTGAAAATGAACAAGATCACCAAAATCAAATAATTTGTTCACTAAGTAGTAGGTATTTTCTGAAAACTTGTTCTTATTTTTCAATAGATTATGTGAAAATGTATACACAAATCGGGTGCATCAAACTCCCCCATACTTAGTTATTTTCTTTCCCTCAAGAAAATATCAACATCTAATTAAAATAGTCTATATTTTAAAAGGAAGTACTTCAGTTAATCATAAATGTAAATAATAAGTTACAGGAGAAAATTCCAAAAATAATACAAAACAGTTTCAATTCAGAAGATATTCTAATCATGCCTCATATATAATTCAATTAACTACTTTCATCCTCTTTTAACACATGTTGCAGCCTTTCAAAAATAAGCAAGACACTTGATGATTTACCTCACCAAAAATATACTCAACACTCAAGATATTTTTAATCAAATTTATGCTCAATCAAAAATATATACACTTTATCCATAGGTTTGCAAGAAATTTAGTTCTTCACTTCAGAAAATTTGACTCACAAAAATCATGAGGGATTTTCAATAAGGATCATATGTTTCTGTGGCTAAAGGTTGGAAGTTAAATATGTGAAAATAACTCTGAGGCTTGAAAAAGGAGGTCAAAATCTTAAATAAAAATGCATGATATTTAAAACTAAGCTCATTTTAAAAGTTTCCTCAACAAGCTCAAACAAATGATCTCACTATCTCCTTTAGATGGGTAGGTAGGGTTCACAAACCAACAAGCGAGTATAAGGTCCCTTTATTTGTACCATTTTTTTAATACAAAGGGGACCTTTCATAACTTCAATGAATAGAGGTTTGGAACCCTTGTTTCCCTAAATAATTAAGAGTCTCTCCTCCATACTTAAATTTATGAAAGTTCACGGAATATGCCATGTGTTTTTAATCTATTATTTTGATCTCAAATGAATAATCATGAAAAATCATAAAAGAATTAGGGAAGCAAGGAAAATAGGATTATAATATGTCTTCTTATAAATGATATTCATGGTTTCTAGGGGATTTACGAAGATAAAATGTAGGGTATGTCTCGGGATAAAGGGGTTAAAACAATCTAATGCCTCAATCATTTTAATGTAATTCAAAAATTCCTCATGTTTCAAAAAGAAAACTTTCAAATTTGGGTAGTTATGTATATTCTAATAATCTATCAAGAAAGTGGGTATTAGAAATAATATGATAAGGGGTTTAGAATACCTCTCAGGAGTGGGAAAGATAAATAAAGAGACAATCAGGTCATGAATTGCAAATAATTGATTGGTCTAATTGATGTAAGTATCCAAGGATTACAAGTTGTAATTTAAATTATATCAATAATCATTTTAAAGCACTTAAGAACCAAAATGAACACGAAACCTTTTAAAAATTTCCCACTTTCAGCTTTATTATTTAAAAATATGATTAACAAAAAATGACTTCACATTTTTAAATATATCTTATAGTAATGATGTCTCCTATAATCTGAAAAGGGAAAATACTAAAGTGGTAGAGAGATGCCCCCCCCCCATAATTAATATCTCACATGGTCCTCTATGTTCCCAAAAAGATGAACAAGGTAAGGTGGGGACACAATAGTGGACCAGAATGAGGGAAAGTAAGGAAAGAAGTAAACCAAGAAAGAAAAGAAGACAGTGGAAAAAAGAATAATCCCCTCATGTTTAGGTGAAAGAAAAATGGGAGGTGATGTTATTGCAGCCCAAAACGTGCCAAAGTACCTGTGATGGTGGGAAAAAGAGAACACTGCAAGCATACACAACATACATAGGCACAAGATATCACAAATATATGTAATGAAAAACATAAGTACAAAAACCAGTCAGTGGGTTGCCTCAGAAGAGGCATCATCCGGTACAGAACCAGCTGGAAGAGATAGATCAGGATTCGTGGAAGCTGTAGGCTCAGAACCTACACCCGAAAGAGAATTCGTATAAGTAGGTATCATAGGTGCTGGAATCAAAATAGGAATCTCAGCATCATTCCTTAGACTGTAAGCAGTGGTGGCAGTGGCAGCAGTAGCTGGTCCTATAGTAGATAGAAGAACAGAATCTGTGGCCAGTGCAGTGAAGGATGGTGGAGCCACAGAAGACGGGCCAGGATTTGAAGTAGGGGCATACGATGGGGGAAATAAGATACCATGATGCTGAAGAAAAAGCCCCAACATCTGCTCCAGGTGGTCCTAGCGGCTATCGATACAAACCAAGTGATGCTCCATCATGGCTAGGCTAAGGGAAAAAATGAGATCGACCGAGGGTGCAGGGGTAGGCCAGGTAGGAGGGGGAATAGAAGAAGGTAGGCTAGACGAAGGGGGGTCAGAAGAAGGGGGTGGGGTGGGAAAGATGGAAGGGGTGGGGAAGGAGGAGGAGGTGCATCGGCGGGTGCAGAAGGGTCAGCAGGTGGGTGAGGTGGGGCCTGGGCAAGGATGTAGGCACCCTCTACTTCCGGACCAATCCCATGTGAATAAGCATGAGATAGTCCATCTGCTGAGGGGAACCTAACAATTCATGTGGAAGAGAATGCTCAAAACCCTGAGATGGTGGGCAATGCGGGTGTCGTAAAACCCACAATTCAGGTTTCCCTGACGGTTGGTAAACATGGCATGAAAATAGGATGCAACAAGGTAAGGGAGGTCCGGGTAGTCCTGCCGGATGACACAGGTGAGGAGATCCATGTCACGACCGATCACGACCCCTATATCTTCATGGCAGGGAAAGTGGATGGTGTTGAAACACTGATGGGTGAAACGAAGGATGGGGTCAGTAATAAGGGTACTCTTCTGCAAGGTAGGGGTGTACCGGCGGTCAGGCCCAGTAATCTCCCACCACATAGCAATGAGATCAGAGTGCTCAGGCCTATTCAGGATAGGAACAGGGGGTGGGGTGATGGTATGAGGATATAAACCACACCCTCAGACAAACTCGGTCATGGTAAGGGAAAAACATTGGCCGCCTAGCTGAAACTGAACCACGGGTACTACATCACCAGGTGTCTCCCAGTACTCAGATCCATCAAACTCGAATGAGGTAGAGAACTCCAAAAATAAATCGCGGAATATAGAAGTGATGACCTGGAAAATAGAGAGCAGTGGAGTGTGTCCAAGGAGATCCTCTAACTCTCCCCAAATGCCTAGATGTTGAGGTATACTGCTATCCAGATAGCAACTGCTCAACAGAATCGGACGGCGAGAGAAGCATCAGACCCTATCGTGTTCCAAATCAGTGACCGAGAATACCATGGAAGGGTAGGGAACACCTGCAGGTCCCAGCCCAGGTGGAGGTGTTGTAGCGGGAGCTGGCTCTGGGGGTGGATCGGTTGTAGTAGGTGGAGGGTCACTGGATGGGGCGGTCGATGAGGGTCCAGCTACGGAGGAGTAGATATCAGGTGGAGTGGTAGCTGGGAGGGAAGGAATGATGGTGCTCAGAGGCTCAGTATAAGATGGTGGAGGTGCGGTGATACTCGGACCATCCTTGGATGAGGGAGTGAGCGGTGAAGGATGGCCAATGGAGGGAGCTCGTATACCAGAGTGTTTGGGTCTGGCTGCGTCGCAGGTCATAGTAAAATTTGATGATAAATGGGCCACTCACTCTCAGTGGCAAATGCGGGCTGCTTCCCACAAGAAGGATCTTAGTCTGCCATAAACTAAAAGAGAAAGAAAAACCAAACAAAAGAAAAAGAAAAGAAAAGGAAACAAAGAAAATGTGAGAAAACTGGAAAATAAATGTACACAGCGTGTACATCCAGAGTACATGGTGTGTAGTGAAAGATGAATAGCATCTCGTGTTCTCTGTAAAAACATGTCGAGGGATCAGGAGATATACCAGGAAATAATACATGGTGTGTACTGAACATACACGCCATGTTCATGTAAATTGGACCTGGTTGTGTATTGGAAAGGAAACGACCACTATGTAAGAAATTCTAATAATAAAGGACACGCCATGTACACGTCCAACACGACGTGTTCAAGAGCATAGGTAGCATGGCTGTGTGGAGGGTTAGACACGGGCTGGCCGAAAGAAATTTCATACACAGCGTGTACCGAACACACACGTTGTGTACTAGAAAATGGTGTGTGAGGCCGTGTGAAGTTCTACACATGGATGGGCCCAAAGAAAAAGCATACATGGTGTGTACTGAACACGCACACCATGTTTATGAAAATGGTGTGTGAGGCTATGTGTAAAAGATACTCAGGAATGATCAGGAATGGTGCATGGTGTGTACCGAACACACACACCATGTATGGTCAAATTGAAAAAGCATTTAGTGGGTGGCCGTGTACAAAGTACATGGCACATGTTCTTCATTTTTTGGCCATGTATCACGGAAGTCGAATGGTCGGATGATCCCGAAATCACCCTAAACGCTTATAATAAGTTGAAATAGAGGGTGTAAAAAGGTGTACATGGACCGAGGATCGCAATGCAATAGAAATAAAAGGACGAAACGAACAAAATCAACGGATTTGAGCTAAGGAGGTCGGGTGTCGTATAGGGGAAGAAAACAGGAAGAGGGGGAGGTGTCGCGTGACATGGCCTGAATTCGGGTGGTCTGTGGATTTTATAGTCGAGTTACATGGTATTTATTATAGATTACACGCCGTGTATCTCGTTTTTTTTAATAATATATAGACATATAATTATTATAGTAAACTATATAATAATTAATATTAATAATTAAAATAGTAAAAGTAAATATGTATTTATTTATATACATAATTTAAAAATAAAACTATACACGTAATGTATCAAAAAATACACGTTGTGTGTTCTAAAATTGTAAAAAGAGAAGTACAACCTTTGGTCTGGTGCTTGGGGCGAGGTTCGAACCGGCGATCGGCTGTTCCGAACGAAAGCCCTCAACCACTGGAGCAAAGTTTGTATTGGTACTCTAATTTATTATTTATATATATTTAATATGTACAGCCTATACTACATGGGGAGAAAGAAAATAATGGCGTGTGGTTTTTAATTATACAAGAAGGGGATGAAGCAGGGAGATTAGCCGAGTTTGAACCCGGGTCTTTTGGATCCAGGGTCGAGACTTTTCCGATTTTCCAACTTCACCTACATGAATTACTTTATATGGAAAAGTTTTTTCAGTATTAAAAAGAAAACAGGGTGCACACAACGTATATTGAAAGACACGTCGTGTGGTTTTACTAAAAGGGTAAATGATAGAAATGGGACGGTTGTTAGGATTCAAACCCGGGTCTTTTGGATCTGGTTTACGATCTTGACCAAACGATCCATCACCATCATGGGTTTTCTTATAAGAATATATATATATATATATATGTGTGTGTGTGTGTGTGTGTGTGTGTGTGTGTGTGTGTGTGTGTGTGAAAAACTACCACACACGTCGTGCAAGAAAACACATGGATAAAAAGGAAAAATCCTCGTGTCGAAGGTAGGTCAGGGATGATTCGAACTGGTGATGGTTTGGATAAACTCCAATGACCTTACCATCGGCATCGACATCATCCCTATTTATTTATTAGTTAAACTATATTTTTATAATAGTTGTAAAATAAATGAAAAAGAAAAGGTACACGTTGTGTATATAGGTGGTACATGGTGTGTATCCGCTGGGTTTCCTCCCAGGAAGCGCCTTTGTTTTAGGTCGTTGGCTCGACCGACTTACCTCATTTACCTAAGCTTTATGGTGGACAATGTTCCCACCATGTCGTCTATGTGATGGTAAGACTTCATCCGATGTACGTTTACCTTGAATGGTTGACCATCCTCTCTAGAAATTTCCACCTCTCCATGATGGAATACGCGTATAACTTGGAATGGTCCCGACCATCATGACTTTAACTTCCCTAGGAATAATTGAAGACAAGAGTTAAAGAGAAGTACCTGATCACCGGGTTGGAAAGATTTACGTGAAATAATCTGGTCGTGAATTGCTCTTGTCCTCTCCTTGTACATCTTGGCATTCTCATACACTTCTAATATGATTTCATCAAGTTCTGAAAATTGGAACTTTCACTTCTCTTCAGCTGCCTTCAGATCAAAATTCAGGGCCTTGACTGCCCATTAGGTTTTGTGTTCCAAATCCACTATCATATGTCATGGCTTTCCATAGATGAGTCAGAATGGAGACATTCTCAATGGTGCTTTAAAAGCAGCCTGATATGCCCAGAAAGCATCATTTAACTTCTTGGACCAGTCTTTCCTCAAAGTGTTCACTATTTTCTCTAGGATCTACTCAAACTCACTGTTGGAGAGTTCTACTTTTCCTCTATACTGGGGATGATATGGTGTCCCCATCTGATGCTTTACTCCATACTTTGATAGTATTCCTCTCATCAGTGTGTTGTCAAAGTGGGTCCCTCTATCGCTGATCAGTACTCGGGGAACTCCAAATCTGCTAAAAATATATTTCTTTAAAAAGATCATGACTACCTTTTCTATGTTGTGTGCTGTAGAAGTGGGATGTAAGTGTTCCCAAAAGATGGGGGAAAGGGACCCATGAAATCTATGCCTCAGACATCAAAAATCTCGACCTCTAGGATTGGGTGCTGGGGAATCTCGGCTCTACGTCCCACATTACCGTTCCTCTGGCACTGATCACAATAGGAAACAAAGGCTCGGGCATCTTTATGCATAGTGTTCCAGAAAAACCCATACTGCATGATCTTTTCTATCGTACGGTCAGGCCCATGATTTCCTACAACTGGTAAGGCATGAAATAACTCCAGGATTCTATTAACTTCATTATCCAGGATGTAACAGTGGATCACCCCATCGCCACAGGATCGGAATAGAATAGGATCTTCCCAGAAGTACTTCTTCACATCAGAGAAAAATCTCTTCCTTTTCTGGAAGGATAGGTTAGGGTGAACAACACCTGTAACCAGAAAATTAGCAATATCATCATACCACAGTCTAGGAGTTTTGTTAACTGAAAAGAGGTGATCATTAGGGAAATCCTCCCTGATCTCCCGATCTTCCTCCTTCTCTAAATGAGGTAGCTTGAGGCAGGAGAGATGGTCAGCAACAACGTTCTCACTCCCTTTCTTATCTCGGATCTCCAGATCAAATTCTTGTAAGAGGAGTACCCAGTGGATCAATCAGGGTTTCACATCTTTCTTGTTCAGTAGGTACTTTAGTGCTGCATGGTCAGTATAAACAATAACATTAGACAACACTAAGTAAGAATGGAACCTGTCAAATGCAAAAACCATTGCAAGCATCTTCTTCTATATAGTGGTATAGTTGATCTATTCCTCGTTGAGCATCATGTTAGAATAATATATAGGTCGTAAAATCTGATCAAGTCATTGGCCCAATACTGCTCCCACTGCATAGTCATTGGCATCGCACATCACTTTAAATTGTTCCTCTCAGTTGATAGAAATAATCACTAGAGCTTCCACCAGGCACTGCTTTAGATAATAAAAAGCTATGGCGCATGTCTCATAGAACTCAAATATGGCATCCTTGGTTAGAAGATTGGTGAGGGGATGGGCTATTTTTGATAAGTTGCGGACAAACTACCTGTAGAAACCGGCATGCCCCGGGAAGCTACGGATGGCTCTAACAGAAGTTGGAATAGGTAGTCATGAAATGACTTCTATCTTCGCCAGGTCCACCTCTATCCCCTTTGTTGAGATTCTATGGCCAAGGAAGATGCCACTTTTGCACCATGAAATGACAATTTTCCTAGTTCAAAACTAGTTTAGTGTTCTCACATTGTTCCAAAACTATCTCTAGGTGCTGTAAACAAGTGACGAAATATTTTCTGTAAATGAAAAAATCATCCATGAATACCTCTAGGATTTGTTCCACCATGACATGGAAGATATCCAGCATACAGCGCTGGAAGGTGGTGGGGGAGTTGCACATGCCAAAAGACATTCTCCGGTAAGAAAATGTACCATAGGGGAAAGTGAACGTGCTCTTCTTTTGATCCTCTAGAGCAATGGAATTCTGGTTATACCCTGAATAACTATCGAGGAAGCAATATAATTTGTGACCTGATAGTCTCTCTAGAATTTGATCCATGAATGGTAGGTGGAAATGATTCTTCCTTGTGGAATCGTTCAGATTTCGGTAATCCACACAGACTCGCCAGCCCGTGACAGTGCATGTAGGGATGATCTCATTCTTTTCATTTGAAATCATAGTGATACCCCCCTTTTGGGTACCACTTGTAGGGGACTCACCCACAAACTATCTGAGATGGGATAGATGATGCCCGCATCCAACAATTTAATCAACTCTTTTTTTACAACTTCCTTCATGGGGGGATTCAGGCGCCGTTGTGGTTGTCGATATTATTTGGCACCTTCTTCAAGTAGCACCTTGTGGGTGAAAATGGTAGGCTTGATGCCCTTAAAATCAGCGATTGTCCACCCAATAGAATTCTACTGCTATTTCAAAACCTATAGAAGTGTATCTTCTAGCTCCTATGACAGTTTTGCGTTAAGTATGATAGGCAAAGTTTGATTGGGTCCTAAATACTCGTACTTTAGAGAAGAAGGAAGAGGCTTCAGTTCTAGTTCAAGTGCCTTTAAAATCGAAGGCACAAGTGGTTTTCACCTTGTCCCATTCCAGACTATCAGGAAAAAATATACGTTGCCAATAGTGGCCGCCCTGGCCTTCTAGGAATTGCAATTCTTCTGGTGATTCTTCATCTAGAATGTCTAGAATAATAAAGTTATCTGAAGTAAAAGAACATACCATATCATTCCATTTTCTACTCAAACGATCATCCATGGTGGTTATAGCATAATAGTCCTCATACTCAGACAATGATGCATGTTTTATAGCCTTGAGGACATTATAGGAGACTCTTTTATCTCCTACCCGGAAAATCAACTCCCCTTGGTGCACATCGATAAGTACTTTCCCAGTTTCCAAGAAAGGTCTTCCAAGTATAAGAGGTTCCTCCTGGTCATCCTCCATGTCAAGGATGATGAAATCAGTGGGAAGTATCATCCTGTCCACTTTGACCAGTATGTCCTCCAGTAGTCCCTTTGGATGTTTGATGGATCGATCAGCAAGTTGAAGGGCTACCCGGGTAGGCTTCAAATCATGGAGCCCTAGCTTCTTGAAAACTTCAAGGGCCATGAGGTTCACACTGGCCCCTAAGTCACAGAGGGCCTTTCTAAACTCGCATGGTCCAATGGTACAAGGAATAGTGAAACTACTTGGATCCTGAAGTTTGGGAGGAATTGAGTGTTGGACGACTGCAAAACATTCCTTGGTTAGGGCAATGGTGCCCAGATCATCCATCTTTCTCCTATTAGAGAGTATTTCCTTTATGAATTTGGCATAAGTGGGCATCTATGTCAGTGCCTCTACAAATGGAATATTTATGTGCAGCTTCTTGAAAACGTCCATGAATTTTTTGAACTGGTGGTCCAGCTTTCTTTGCTTCAATCTCTCTAGGAAGGGTAAGGCAGGCTCAAAGGGTTTGACAACCTCCTTCCCTTTATTTTGTGAAGCCTCCTTCCGTGGGATTTTGGATGAGGAGGGGTCTGAATTTGTACCTTTTTCATCAATAGGGGTTGTGGGTGCACTTGGCTATGCTGGTTTCTTCTGTTGGATCTCTTTTCCACTCTAGAGCATGACAGCATGGGCCTCCACCCTCGGGTTATTCTCCGTGTTACCTGGTAAAGTACAGGGTTTCCTTTCTGAGATTTGGTTTTCCAATCAGCCAATTTGGTTCTCCATTCCTCGAATTGAAGCCTCCTGGTTTTAGAACCTGGTCTTAGTAGTAGATATGAATTTTTTCATGAGATACTCTAACCTTGAGGTGTTCTACTACTGAGATGGTTGTTGAGATGGTGGAGGTGGTGGTTGTCATGCCTATTGTGGGTGAGGGTTCTGATACCCTTTCGGTTAATAAGAGCCCTTTGGGGGCTGTTTCTGCCTCTATTATTGGTTCTAATAAGAATTATGGTTGTAGAAGGGTGGTCGCTGGGGCAGAAGTTCTACTGTTGTTGTCCCCAGCCTGTGTTCTGTTGATCATTCCATGCCAGATTCTGGTACTTCTAGTACTGTTTTGGTCCTTAGTTTTGTGCAACATAACTCACCCCGCTTTTCGATGGGCCTCCAGTAGAACCCAGTCATTCTCCCAAGATGTGGTTATCACCACATTCACTACACGCTGGATGGTTTTCCGCATATACTTGGGACATGACCTTCAGATTGTGTGCATCGATCTTTTTGGACACAGCGTCCAACTGGGCAGCTAGCATAGTAGTTGCATCAATGTTATGCATACCTCGTTTCTGTGTGCCCTGCTCTGAATTCCACTAGAAGCTGTTATCATACATGTCTTCCAGTAGTTCTAAGAGTTCTTCAGGGGACTTCCTCATTACCATGCGTCTAGCAGCAGCATCCACCACGGACCTGGTATTAGTTGCCAGACCTCCGTAGAAGGTTTGGACCTGCATCCAAAGTGGAAGTCTGTGGTGTGGGAATTTGCACAACATCTCCTTGAAGAACTCCCATGATTCATCAAATGACTCTGAGTCTTTCTGGTGGAAGTTGTGGATTTTGTTCCGCAATGTCACTATCTTCAAGGGTGGGAAGTATTTGGACAGGAATGCCTGGGCTAGCTCCTCCTAGGTGAGGATGGATCATTGCGGCAATACTTTTATCTAGTCTTTCACCTTATTCCTTAGAGATAAAGGGAATAGGTGAAGAGAGATGGAATCCTTAGACACTCCATGGTAGTGGAATGTGTCGCAGATCTCCAGAAAATTGGAGAGATGGGCATTGGGATCCTCGCTGGGAAGGCTGCCAAATTGAACAGTGTTCTGAATTAGATGCATGATAGAAGGATTAATCTTGAAGTGTTAGGCCTTCATCGGTGGACGAACGATGCCCGTATCATCTCCGTGGATTGATGGCAAGTCGTACTCCATGAGAGTACGATGTGGAGGTGGCTGTTGAGAAAGGGGAACTGGCATGTATTGTTGGTCCTGAGGGGTGTAGTATGGCCCCTGACCTGGATGTAGAAATGGTATTCGTTCTGGTTGGAATTGTTGAAGCTGTTGTGGATGGTATTCTGGAGCTTGTGGAGCTTTCTGGTTCTGGTTGTCATTCGGACCTAACTGTTTTCCAGCTCCTTGGACAACAGTTGGATTTCCTTCCTCATTCTGTGCCATGGGGTTGTTGTGATTGTGATCGTCCATGAGTTCTTGTTGGCACCTCAAAAGTGTATGTTCGATCTCTGGGTCAGTTGGTAAAAACCCTAACGACTCAGTGTTCTTGGAACGTGTGAGGTAACCACTCATACACCTAATGACATGCACAAAACAAAACAAAACACCAAGCATAAATGAGGAAAGATAAAGATAAATAGAAATGAGATTAGAAAATAGATTTTTGTGAACATTTCACCAAAGGTATATTATCAGTGTCCCAAATTATTTTTACCCTAACAAGTATAGCACCAGTAAGGGGTCGATCCACAGGGAAAAAGGAGTTATTTTTTATCTTATTTAACTTAGTTTTTATTTTTGTTTTAATGAATTTTTGTTGAATTTAGAGTCGATTTTTTTTTGTTTGGATTATAAAGAACAACTGGTTTTAAGTTTCTTTAATAAATTTCTTAATGAATAAATGAAAATACATGAAAATTGATTTTGATGAAAATAGAGTGAGAAATGCGTTGGGGTTATGGATTTATGAGAAGTTGATTATTAAATCAAATTGCTTATGAGGTTGTGTTGTTCATAATAACCCAACACTCTGGGTTCAATTTGTAATAAAGTTTCCTTGGTCCGGTAGACTTTATATTTAGAGATGAAGAAACTAACTCCTTGGTCTGGTAGTTAGTGTTTAACAGATCTTTATTTGGATTAGTCCATTTTGAGCCGACTAATACTTCCAATGGTCATAAAATTATTCGTCGGCATTCTTCTTTTTGAATCCATGGAAATTCTGCCCTTGGTCTGGTAGAGAATTTTCAGTGATAGGATGAAGTGATTTAAGAAGAATAAGAATAGGTTAATAGAAAAAACACATTCATTGAAACTTAATTTAAATTAAAAATCATCATCTCCAACAACCCCAACATATTGGGTGTTTAGTTACACATGGAGAAGAAAATAAACACAAAACTCTTAATACCTGACTTGATCATGATTGAAGCTTTGAGGTGGAAACGATTCTTCGGTAAATGGTATAATGATGGTAGTGCGGCGACAGAACTTCTCTCCTTCAGAACTTCAACCCTTTTCTCCACACAACACCACACACTTGAACCGGAGGCCAAGGAATCTTTTTATAGAAAACTTAACTACATGGCGTGTGGACAAAGTACACACCGTTTACTTTTTTCAATGCGTTTTTGCCTTCGTTTTCTCCATTGGTAGGTGGCCTAACATGCCGTCTCTGACTTGAAACATGGCACCGCCTGGTAGGTAAATATACACAACGTGTAGCACCGCCATACACGGCGTGTATTCTCATTTTTTTCGTCCACCAACCACTTCTATAAATGTATACACGGTGTGTATTATTGGACCACGACGTGTCTCCTTCAACTGGCCACATGGGTGTGTCGACTCTTCTTGTCCACTAATTGCTTCTAGAATATAATACACAACGTGTATGGTGTCCACACGGCATGTACCAGTTACTGGTTACTTGGGTATGTACTTGTCCTGGTCAACATGTGTCTGAGCTTGAATGTACATGGCGTGTATATAAGTACACACCATGTAGTTGTAAATTTTTACTCAGTTCTCCTCCATTTTGTGTATTCGTCCATAAAACTCCTAAAAATGAACAAGATCACCAAAATCAAAGTATTTGTTCACTAAGCAGTAGGTATTTGCTGAAAGATTGTTCTTATTTTTCAATAGATTATGTGAAAATGTATACACAAATCAGGTGCATCAGGTAAACCTTGTAATAGTTAATTTTTTATACTATGAAAAATATATAAACAAAATAAAATGGGTTTAGGACTTTAAAACCCTTTATAAACCTAATTATATGATTTATTAAAAAGGAAAGTGGAATAAATGAACTTTTTTAATTTTAAGGGAACACTTTTGAATTTAGAATTTGGAAAAAAATTAGGTTTGGAGATTAAGTTTATTGTTTTTAAATGAACCATTTATATTTTTAAATTAATTTTGGGTTAAACTAACCAATTGTTTTTTTATTAAGTCATCATTTCATCATCATTATGTCGTGAAACATGTTGTATTTGAAAAACGGTATTTTTACTATTCATGTAAAATTTTAAGTATTTTATAAAATTACCAAAAAAAATAACCCTTGGATAATATATATGTGATGATTTAAAAAATAAAATTTATTTTATCAGAATAATTGTCTAAAATGGCTAATTTTCGTTTTCAATATAAAAATTGTGATATTTACGAAATACCTTAAAATACAATTTATTAAAAATGTGCTTATATTTTATTTGAGTTTTTAATCATGATATTTATTTTATGGAATTATAATATTTATATTTACTTAAATTAATCATTATAAATATTATTAATATTAAATTTTATTATTTGGAGTTCATAAAACTGTCTCCATGGTCAGGTTACTATTACCAATGGTTAGGTAACTATTCTAAATGTTTAGGTTACTATTATAATGCTCACATTACTATTACATTGGTCATATTACCTCCCATCAATACCAATTAATTACTTAATTCAATATTCACAATAATTCCTCCCAAGGTTATATATTTTTATTTTCTAATATGTTGATTAGTTTACTAATATTTTGTTTCATTTCTATAGTGTTGGTCATTGGGATGATGATTCTAATAAATTGGAAGGATCTATATTTTCCCATTATAGTTTTCTTAATTTATATTTTTTATCCCATTATAGTGTTTGGAATTTTCATGGGTTTAGTTATTGATTAATGTAATGATATTTATTAATGAAATAAATTTTTGTCGATTTCTTTATGTATTGTAAGTGTATAATCCTATGTAATATAATATAATACATATTTATTTCAAGAAAAAATATCAATTATAAACTCCAAGTTGTTATAATTTTGACATGTTATTAAACCTCCATATATCATACCCTAAATAAAACTAAATCTCGCTCGGTGTCATTTATAATAACCCACTCTGATACAATTTTGTAGACTCCACAATATAGATCACCTAAATGTCACCAAGATGAAGTGAAACTAACCATAGGAATTCCTCCCCATATGTTATAGGTTACCAAATAGAAACTAGGATCTAAGGGGTGATAATCAGAATACAATCCCCTCTTTAAATTAATAACATAACTAATAATAGAAGTGTATCATTAACATCAAACAAAAAACATATAGACACATACATAATTGTAGTAATAAAAAAGGATTATCCACATGTCATGTAATTGATACAATAAGTAATATGATCTACCATGGTCCAATCATATACAAACATATATAAATAAAATAAAAAACAACTCTACTTATCACCAATGGTCCACCTGGTCCAACTCTAAAATTCAATGAAAGCTTGTTCGTGCACCTAATGAACCTACAATCAACTAATAAAATCTTGAAAAAGGGCCCTTACCCTTACCAATTCCAAAAACCATGAAGTGTATATGCATCCTAGAGGGGTCGTGAAGGGTGTGAATATGAACTTAGTAGGCCAAAACTAGTGGTGTACCTGGAAAATATCTATACATATATGAGTGTATACAAAGTGAAATAAATAGAAACCAAAATAGTCCACCCAACCCACTCCACTCTCGCTCATCAACCATGAGTGAGAACTTTACCTACATTGGATAGCGTTAAAGTGGGACAATGTACCAATGATTTATCACATCTGAGGGAGAGAGATTCATCACACCTCACCCCATACCAAACAAACACTACAAGAAAACTGACATTTAGCGGCGGTTTTTTCGCGGCGGTTTTTAAAACCGCCACGAAACGCGTTTCGGGCCGCCATTGCGCGGCGGTTTTTAAAACCGCCGCGAAAAAACCGCCGCTAAACGGAAAAAAAAAATATGTTTTTTTTTTAATTTTTTTTAATTTTTTTTTAATTTTATTCAAGGATTATCGGCGGTTTTTTAAAAAACTGCCGCGAAATAGCAGTGGTTTCGGTAAAACCGCCT